>CM060247.1:19625211-20227711 GCA_030684275.1 Acipenser oxyrinchus oxyrinchus | reverse complement strand
ATTTCCTTCCGATTACTGAGTGATACCATAATAGCTGCATGGATGCATCTTCACCCTATAAAACAATGGACATATTCTATTTACAGCTTTGGCCATAAAGATGCCATTACACATTCATTAAAAGTGAAGCTGTTATTTCATTGCTAAAACAACGGATCAATATCCATTACCAGCAATCACTGAGTTTACCCTAAATGAGATTATATAGCAAATGAACCACAGACAATGTAATGATCCAACCACTCTAATCCATTTAAGCATGTTCTTTCAAGCAGATTATATGTGTAAGAGGCAGGACATATGGCCTGTCAGCATTCTGGAAAGTGTGAAAGTGATTATTTTCTGTTCTTCCCTGTATTGTATATGTGTGTACTGTAACTTCCTCTGTAAGAAAGGGTGCTGTAATGCAGCTGAGAATACTGTACTGTACTTTTAAATACTGGGTTGCCACAGTGCAAAGCAATGATTGTTGTTGGTAATTAAGGTTCTAAATAACACCAAATATCAATTCATATTATTTAATGTTAACACTGCATACTGCATCCCGAGTTTCGGCCAGTTAAGTTCCACAGCCTTTATCCACCAATCAGGAACCAGTTTTAATGGACACTACAGTGGAAGACCAATGACACATTCAGAAATATTCTACTCAAGATAAGGTTGTATGCAAATAGGTTACAAGTTGTGGAACTGGATGTAAAGTACTATAACAGTAAAATGTGCTGCTGCAAAAGTGTTCTCCACAGTCCAGAAACATCCACCAAAATAAATATAGTCCATGTGTTAAACATGATTACTGATTGTGAGTGACAGAATCAATTCATATTAAATTGTTGCAACAAAGCAAAGTGTAAGGAGAGTCAAATAACAATTTCTTCCCTTACACTGAGTTTTTTGAGTCTCAAAATAAAATACCAAGCCAGCAGATTCTGGTTTCTGAGTAAATGGTAAGAAACAAATAATTAAAAAAAATGTGTCATTATCATGAATAGTTTCTCATCAGGCAGTAATGATCAAACTGATTATAAACAGCTGGGTATTATTGCAGTCATTTATCATTTTTTTTTGTTTTATTGATTCCCATGTGGTCTGTTTTAAGTGATATACAGTTTACAAGAAAACAAACACATGGTTGACTATTAAATTTCAATTAATGGTATTTTATTAACTAGATTTAACCATTATAAAATGTAATAAAGTGGTAGTGGCGCTGCATGAGGGACTGGAACAAGTTGCACACATAATAAAAAATAAAAATACAAAGAAAGTGATTTTGACTTATATTTTCTAGCTAGATTATACTATTTGCATGCCTTTTTTAACTTGTCTGTCACTATCTTATTTTCTTTTGGAATTGGAATTGGATTACTGTTTGAATGTACCTTAAGTTTATAGATAAGCTTCAAGTTCAAGTTTGTGGACGTTGTTTTTCACTTTGATAGAAGCTGTGATCTGGACTATAGAGCCGGTGTAGTGTTAGAAAGTGGTACATCATCGGAATGTGGTACATGTACCAGAACTTGACCCGTGTAATGTCAGAATGTGGTACAGGGTCAGATTTTGGTACAGGTGCAATCGATTGTAATCTGATGGGTGATTTCCTATTGCCAAAAAGAGGCACATTTACCATTAATTATACATTATCTTTTTGCAAACTTCAACTGGAAACAGAAAAAAAATATTCACGAGAAGTCCACCGCAAAGTTGCACAAGTAAAAATAAATGTACAAGACCCAATGCATTGCATATGACAAATATTCGGATACTGTTTTCTTAATGGTGGAAAAATATGATAAATTACATTAAAATGACGTAAAGGACTTTTTAAAAAATACCAAAAATACCAGATTCGAATGGGCGCTTCCCTGCTTTCTTAGCGGAAGTTGTTTAGGCATGTGCGAGCAAGCGCAGTGTGCGGAGAACCACTTTTTAACGTGTACCTAAAAATAACACTACACCAGAAAGAAATGACGTTGCTGAGCATCCTTCCTTTCTTCAAGCAACAAAGCAAAATGGTGGACAAAAGTGCCAACTGAAATTTGACACATGTATTTTGCTGCAGTACCAGCATGTCATTTTTAAAAATTCTGTTTGAATGCTATTGAGTTGTGGGAAACTAGCCATAAATAAAATCTTTGTGGTCCAGTGGTTAAAGAAAAGGGCTTGTAACCAAAAGGTCCCCGGTTCAAATCCCACCTCAACCACTGATTCATTGTGTGACCCTGAGCAAGTCACTTAACCTCCTTGTGCTCCGTCTTTCGGGTGAGACGCAGCTGATGCATAGTTCACACACCCTAGTCTATGTAAGTTGCCTTGGATAAAGGCGTCTGCTAAATAAACAAATAATAATAATATCCCTTGGGGAATACACTGGTGTATAATCCAGATTGATCAACATCTTTACACAAAAGTGCAATTTGTACCATTATTGAAAGTTCTCAGTTTGCTTGCCTTGCATGTTACTGCTACACTTCCTAGGTCATGTCACTATAGCAGTGTCTTCAGGTCAACACATTTTACTGGCTGCGAAGCACATCAGTCATTGGAGGAAGCAGCTGATTAACTGCTAACAGGAAGGGCCCTGAGGGGGTAACGGCAATTTCACTCTCCAGGTAAAATGACGGAAGTGTAAGATAATCTGAAAGGAAGGTCCACAAACAGAAATTGCTTTAACCCAGTGTAGTGCCAAGTATGATATTATGAAATGAAAATAAATGTTGTGCTAAAACAGGTTTCTTCCAAAACTGAATAGTGAAAATGTATGGGATAATTTTGTGAGCTGCAATACACTTCAACAGTATTACATTGTTTGGATACTTATATTTAGTTGACAGTGCTTCTGCACATTGTAAAGATCTGTCTAAATGATCTCACAACACTAAAGTCAGAGTTATTTTGTATTAATAATTACACAAGAAATACATTTGTGTGTGTGTTTTTTTATTTATTTATTCTGGAAATTATGATATAAACAACAATTGAGAGATTTACATGTAGCATTAAATTCAATTTTATCATGTGTTGATGACTTAATAAAGACAATATTCTCCCAAAATGTTAATCTCACCTTTGTTTTGCTCTGTCTGAGAGTATGATGCACAGCTTTATGAGGGATTATTGTATGACTTTATAAGGTTGTGTTCTGCAGAAAAGAACAATGAGAGGACAGTGTGCCGCATGACTATTTTATTACCTAACATAAAGAAGCTTCTCTTTGGCTCTGCATGCATATTCGTTTCTTAGGGTTAATGAACTGTTTCTCATCTCGCCTTGTGTTCATGTTTTATTATTATTACTTGTTTATTTAGCAGACGCCTTTATCCAAGGCGACTTACAGAGACTAGGGTGTGTGAGCTATGCATCAGCTGCAGAGTCACTTACAATTATGCCTCACCCGAAAGACGGAGCACAAGGAGGTGAAGTGACTTGCTCAGGGTCACACAATGAGTGGTGAGATTTGAACCAGGGACCTCCTGGTTACAAGCCCTTTTCTTTAACCACTGGTCCACACAGCCTTTATGTTGATGACCATCACCCACAGCAAGTTTTAATACAATGAGACAAAAAAAAGTCCTAAAACAAATAAAACTAGCAAGAAAACATCTTGGTTTAGGCAGAGGTATTTAAATTAACATTCTGTCTGCTTTGTTTACTATATTAGGCCAAAGATAACAATAATCTTTTTTTTATATATTTAACATCACATATAACTCCAGCAGAGAAGTCTGTATAGCTTGTTTCCTCTATGTCATGAATTATGCCATGTTCTGTAACTTTAAATTATATAAACTAAAATCCTGAATCTTACACAACCCCTTACCTCTTCATCTGGCATAGCAAATAGGCACAGTAATCTCAAACCCAAATGGATGAAATGGTCAGCACTAGCACAAATCAATTAAGGACTGGAGTCTCAATGATAAATGTAGAGCTGACATCCTATTACTCTTTGCCGACAGGTTTTAATCCAATGGGTTTTGAAACTTGCAACCCACTAAATCATCCACTGAGGGCCCGATAGGAATGTTTTTATAACACTACCATAATCTACTTGCAGCAAATAAAATATTAAACATCAAAAGCGGTGCTGTTATTTTCGTACCACATGTTCTACGCATGGAATGACAGCCATACCTTTTGGCAAATCCGTAATTTTATTTATTTTTATCGTGATTTTATTATTCTAAGTTTAACCATATGGAAAAACCTATATTAATAGACACCTAAACCGACCAGCTACTGCCACAAACATGGTGATTTTTTCTAAGCAGCATTTTCCAAAATCATGTCGTCATGATATTGTATAACCTGAGACATTGCATGTTCCAGTCTCTTGTAGAAAACACTGCACAAATTCCTTTCGCACATGGACAAGAGAGACTGGAATTTACTTACTTTATCTCTGTCAGCAGAAGCCTAACACATCTGGTTTGAACAAGGAAGAAAAACAGTACTGCTTGTACTAAAAGGTGATGCAAGAGAAAGACATGAATAAAATAATACTTTTACCAAACACAGTATTACCAAAGCTGCCCAATCCTAAAGTCCAGACGTAAATATAAAAGCATCTTTTGACATTTATTTAATTATTTCAGTCAGGACAATCTTGTGTTAAATAACCACCTTTATTATAATACAAAATCTTACAAATTTCCAAAAACATTGAACCCAAACAATGGGTGAATAAAAGTAAAAATAGTTGGAGCACAGCCTCATTCCTTGGAGCATCCCAGTGCCGCCTGCTAAAAAACAAACAATAAAATAATAAATCTATGCGATGTGTTCATCCCGGCGAACAAAAATGATTAGGCAGAGGATCATCGTATACTCCTCCCCTCAGGACAAGGCTGGGAGTGAGGTGGTGGTGGCTGGGGAGGAGGTGGTAATTCGAAAGCATGGCAAGACTGAGTTTGCGAAATAGGTATATATATATATATATATATATATATATATATATATATATATATATATATATATATATACCTTATAGGTTAATTGGAACTTGCTGGTAATAGGCTTGTAGATTAATCAATGAATGTAGCAGGCACTTGTACTATAGATTTCCTGCCTGAAACCTCGCAAGCTTTATATTAATGCCTTTGAGTAGTTTTCAATCAAACAGATCACAGCTGCATTCTATGCCCCAGCCCTACTGAAGTCAATTAGTTTGCATCTCAGAGTTTGTAGAGCCCTGTGGCTTCATTAGCTTGCATAACTTCCATTGAGACCAGCATGCAGCTCTTGGCATAGCTCAGCTTGCACTAACTGAGTTCTGAGATCGAAGAGATACATCCAATATCTGCCATGATTTAAAAGCTTTGATATAAATGAAAGGAAGTGGGTTATGTTTTATGCAAGGCTCAGTCTTCCTAATTGACCCAGAACATATGGGTGGGCAGGGCAGCAAAAAATTGCACTCTCAGTGAAACCCAATTTCCCCCAGTGGTGAGAAAATACATGAAGGTTGTTAATGAGAAGAAATATAGTAACTTAATTTCTGCGACTGGCTGTACATTTCTTTTTTCCATCATGATTAATGTCACCAATTATTAAGCCGAGCTGTATATCACGCTAATAGTGACCTTTAAGTTGGTTTGTCCATTAAAATGTTATATCTCAGTTGGATGTTAATAATATACTGTAAATGAAAAACTGAGGGGTTGGGAAAAGAGCAAAATACAACTGGAATGCTTCCTTAATATCTTAGAAGTGCTTTGTTTGTTTGTTTGTTTGTTTGTTTGTTTGTTTGTTTGTTTGTTGTTTTTTGTAGAATACTCGAGTAGCATGACAGCACTCTGTAATAATCTCACAATCCCAGTATTTGTTCAGAACTTGACCTTAATGCAATGTCTGAAATTGGTCATATACAATGTTAAGGTAAAAAAAAAAAAACATATAAATGATACTACTATTTAAGGCTGCCATGTTTACATTTTTTGTAAACATGTAAACTACCTGCAGTAAACTAAATGCCACCGTTTAAATGATGGACGGGGCATTGCAAATTTTTTTTTTAAATACTGGTAGATTAAATTAATTTAAAAAAACAACAAAAAAAAAACTTTCAATTGGATATTAACCATTACTTCACATTCACTACAGTACTAAGCAAAACAAAATAAGATTGTTGTAACATTTTTGCTGTTTTTTCAAAACAGCAAAAATGAAAACAGTACACCTGTGCACTGGTAATAAAATAATTTAAGAATATCTAAAGAAAATAGTTATTTGCACACATGTACTTCTGTTGCTGAATACAGAACATTCAGAAAACCTCATCACTAATAAACAAAAAGCATGATCTTAAGCACACACCAACCGCTGGTTAAGTTTCACTTTTGTCAAAACATTTTGCAAATGTACAGGTAACTTACACAAGGAAACTAAGAATAAAAATTTAAAAAAAATCTGAAATATGATTTGCCGATAAAACTTCTTTACATTTACAAAAAATAGGCTTACTTTTTCTTTTTTTAATTATTAGCAATCCTATTGGAGGTTAGTTATATATCATCATTTTAAACAACAACTAATTGAACTTCACATATCTTTATCCTTTACTCTCTCCTGTTCAACACAAAGAGGAAACATATTTTAAAATGCTGACACTGTATCATGACAAACAAGCAAGGCCATTTTCACTCCACAAGCCAACTCTTAGTATTAATTTGTCAAGAAGTTTGAGTCCTGTCATGTACATTGTGGATTCTGTAGTTTCTTAACAAGCACTGCTATAGGACTACTGGCATGCAAGTCGTGACAGGATGGCTTGTGGTGACATACCCAGACCAGGAAGCTGACTGACACACACACACAGGTACTACGGGTTGAAAGCGTTGTTACGCATATTTATTATTTAAATTCAAAACAAAAAGGACTAACAAAAAGGACTGACAAAAACAACGCTCGCTGAGCAAAATAAAAGGTTTGAACACAAACAAAACACAAAAACACCTCCACCAAACAAGCCCCGTGCTGGTGCATGCAGGACTCGTAACAGTTGTTTACTTTCAGTTGACTTTTGATTTTCTTCTCTCCACTCTCTGAACACCCACCCAACCAGCAAAAGCTGTGTGTTTTTATATATGTGACCATCTCTGGATTAGCAATAAATTAATCAATCCGGAGATGGTCACTACAACAGTAAACCATTCCTTTTTTAAATAAACCCAAAATAAAACATTAACTAGCAGGGCTTTGCCTTGCCCCGATTTACACGCATGGCTCTGCCCTGCCACACAAGTATATAAAGAAAAATACATCTACTGACAGTCTAAGCAAGGTTATTTACTAATAAACCGGAACACAGTTCCCTTTCAATTCGAAGACGAATTGGGTAGGTATCGCTGAGCTCTCTACACCAGAGCTGCCGATAGGCCCCTTCCTGGGATGATGCACTCAGTCCCACCCACCGAGGGATTTAAACTCATCCTGAGGAAGCCATTTCTCTTTTTCCTTCTCAAGATGGTACGGTAAGACCTCTATGTCTAGCTGAGCGTGTTGATAGAAAAGAGCTTTGAGTCGTGTTGTATTTCCCTTGCACTCACACTGAAAGCCGGCTTGCCGCTTTCCTGGAATCATGACTCTGTATTTCGAGTCTCTTCTTTCTGTTTTTCAGCAGCCTCCTTGCTTGCGTTGTAGGCTGCTCTGCTTTTTACTGTTTGTCGTGTGTGAGCGACTGCCTGTGTAGTCACCCCGTGATTGAGTGTCTATTTCTTTCTTGGGAGAATAAAGTTCCTCCATGGGGCTAGACCTTGCCGCATCTCTTCTGTCGAGTGATTCCCCCAGCCGCCGTCTGGCAGCTGGAGTGGGCCTGTTGTTGGCTGCCGCTCGCATCCGTCTCTTGTCAGACCGCCCGGCCCTGTTCAGGGTCGTGCTGTGGATAGCTGCAGAGAGGTTGTTACTCAGCCGTTTATTCCTCCACTGGGCTCTGTTGCTTCATCCCGCTGTAGAGTAGACCTCGCCAGCTGTGTAGGCCACCCACCTCGGTGAGTAGGGCCTTGTAAACAAACAACAGAGTGTTCTCCCCTTTCTGTTCTACTGTGTGTTTGCTGTCTGCCTTCAACTTGCCCACCGTGGCGATGGCCCTTGTGTTTCCTTGGTGCATGCTATACACTGACCAGGTGTGTGACCACGCGGTTAGGGTAGGCACCGTTGCATAGCTGCCCCCCGGTGCTTCAGTACCTCGGTGCACGCATATCCCTTGGTACTTCGGTATCTCGGTGCGCACGATGCTCTTTGCACATGGCACACGGTGCCCAACGCTACAGTGTCAGTGCACGGACACAGTGCCGCATGATACACGGTGCACGGTGCACATAGTGCTCTCGGTACTTGGTGTGCGCAATGCTCGGCACCCACGGTGCACACGACGTTTGGTGCCCACTGCTACAGTGCTAGTGCAAGAACGCATGGTGCTGCACGGTACACGGTGCATATAGTGCTACGGTACTCGGTACGCATGGTGTACACGGTGATCGGTAGTGCTTGCGGTGCTTGCTGCACACGGTGCTCGGTAGGCAGGTGTTTAGTACTTCGGTGCACATAGCACGAGGTGCCTTGATGCCCTCTGCCTGTAGATTGTGCTCCCACTCCGCTGGAGGCTGGCGCTGCCCGGTCGTGTGACTGCATATAGTCCAGGCTAGACACCACTGTCCAGTTGCTGTGATCGAGACTGTGTGAAATATCTCTCCTTAGCCCCCCGCACATTTTCAAAGGTCATGGATGTCATCCTAGCTCCCTTGCGGCTGCAAGGCATCTGGGTGATGAACTACCTGGACCACTGATTGATTTGTCCCAGTTGCAGGAAGCAGCAGTGACCCAGACGGTGATTGTGACGAGCCAGTTAATATCGGTGCAAAGTACGGTCTACTTGGGTCTGGATTCCCTTAAGATGCAAGCCTACCTGTCGGACAACAGAGTAGCTGCCATTCACAACTATCTGGCCCTGTTCAACAAGGGTTCACAGTATAATTGGTATTGTGTTAAACTATTGGGTTTGATGGCGCAGCTTCATCACCCACCCAACTTGGGTTACTCCACATGCGCCCGATCCAAGTGTGGCTCAGTGCCTTTCAGGTGCACCCCAAGCATGACAGACACCGTCGGCTGACCTTGTCTTGCCTATGCTGGGAAGCTCTATGCTGGTGGAGGCAAGCCTCTCACCTGAGCGAAGGCAGTGATACACAACCATCAATTGGTGATGATAGATGCATCCAACTCTGGTTGGGGGGCCGTCTGAGGAGTTTGCAGTCCCTGATCAGATCACTGGACATCACTGCACATAAATGTGTGGGAGCTGAGAGCAACCCACGAGTGTCCCAAAGCGTTTTGAACACTTTCCCGCCGATACTGCTGCTCCATGCCTTCTTCAAGAAGGTCAGGAGAGACAAGGTGACAGTTCTTCTGGTGGCCCCTAGATGGCCGAGGAGATTCTGGTTTTTAAACCTCTGCTAGCTGCTGCAAGGCAGGCCTTGGGGGATCCGGTTGTGCATGGATCTCCTCAGTCAGGTGCAAGGCACCCTCTGTCACCCAGGACTGGGCATACTCCAGCTGTGGGTCTGGCCCCTGAGCGGGACTGTCTGTCTGCCTTAGGGCTCTTAGATGCAGTTGTCAGTACATTACAGAATGCTAGGGCCTCCTCCACAGGGGCGTTACATGCCATATGTGGAAGTGTTTTCAAAATTGGTGCATGGTCATGACACCAATTATTACCCTATAGCAACTATTTTGCAGTTTCTGCAAGATCTGTTGGAGGTGGGTCGATCCACCTCTATGTTATAAGTGTACCTAGCAGCCATATCTGCATGCCATGTCCCCATTGACTCAGTGTCTCGGGCACTTATATACCAGTGAGCCGTGTTGGTGCACAGCTCCTTTATGCATATTTGGGACAATGGCAGCAGGATGTCACTGCGTACAAACCCTGCTTTCCTCCCCAAGGTGATTACAGCCTTCCACATGAATCAGTCTGTGCAATTGGAGTCTTTCCATCCACCTCCATTTGCTTTGGAGGAGGACAGGAGATTGAATTTCCTCTGCCAGGTGCAGGCATTGAGGTGTTACAAGGATAAGACAAGATCTCTGTGTCATACTGTTCAGCTCTTTGTCTGTCACAGTATACGGACCCTAGGACAGCCCCCCTCAAAGCAGCGTCTGTCACATTGGATTGTGGACACAGTCACGACTGCATATGATGTTGCTGGTATTTTTCAAAGCTCTTTTCAAATTGTCAGCTTAGTTTACTGATAGTGTAAGGATTATTGCCCAGATTGTCAAATAGGTAACACAGCAATAATGATTCATGCTGTGGAACAAAACAGAAAAGCCAGAGCACTTCTTGTTATGTTTTTTTTTTTTTTAAACAGCGCTCTCTGCAGTGATTTAGAGGACAGATCTCAAACCCCAGCACACTAGAGTGGATATTTTGAAAAAAGAGATTTGAAACAGACTTTAAAGTTATAAGTATAAAAGCCAGCAAATTGCTTGTCCAATAGTTATAATTAGGGCTTCTGTTTTTCGGGTTTTATTAATTGTATTTTTCGGTGCTTATTTTTTCGGCCATCATTTTTGATATACTGTATGAAATTAGTGTTTTCGGTTACTTTCCAAAATTCTTAAGCGTTTTTTTTTTCTGTCAAAATAAGTAACTCAACAGTACTTGCACACTTAAGTTGTACCTTCTTTCCTTTGCTGTCTTCCACAACGAAATCCTTATGGTCACAGACACATTCTTCTGTATCTTAACAGTAATATATATATATATATATATATATATATATATATATATATATATATATATATATATATACACACATATATATATATATACACACACACACATTTCAGAAGGCTTTTCTTTTTAAGATTCTGTTAAAATGTATTAACTATGTTTTTTCTGTACAATTATGTCACTATTAAAATCACCATATTACAGCTTAACATTATTTTTTATACCCAACAATTTAGCAGTGGGGATTTAAGAATTCCTCAGCATTTTATTAGAACACAGTCATCAATTTAAGTACATTTGCATAAAATGTATAGATTTATTTTGTTAAATTAATGCAGTACATAAAAAATTGACATAAGTCATACCAGCTGTGAAGGCCTGAAGCAGCTTTCGACTTTGAATGGGTCGCAAAATTCCCTCCAGGTCTTCTATTCACAGCAGGGTCAGATCATCTACACTCTCTACACCAATGTGTTGTAGCCTTTCTAATAAACATAGTGATGTGTCTTCAGAAAGAGATGGCAGAACCACCTTAAGCAGCTCTGTGACTCTCTCCATGAAGGTTAACAGGTTTGTGTTTCAGTGGCAAAAGCAGTTTTCTGCCTCTGTGGTAAAATGTAAGAGGAACATAGTCAAGAATCACCGAAAAGCTTTTACATATTACTTTACTTTGATTAAGTTGTTCTATTTCATGCACACCAAAATCAGATACAATGTAAGCCATCTTTTCTTTAAGAACAAATAGCACTTCACTTTCATTTTTTACTATGATGCGTGCTATCTGCCCCAACCTTAGGTATCCCACATTATAATCAAGTACAACAAGCAAACCATTTGCATATGAATTGCCATGTACTGTAACCTTACCAGTAACTACTGCATTCTCTGAAGACAAGATATAGTCCTCTACAGCATCCATCACAGGCTTCTCATACAGCTCTGCATAGAATCTGGTGGAATCTGGAATCTGTACAGGAGTGGAAAAAAACTCCCACTACTGATAAGCCTGCAGCAGTTGGTGTCTATCAGCTAGTGACTTGGCAATATTTTTTTAAGTTTTTGGAGGCACGAATGCATCTTTTAAAGTAGCCATGCTTTCTTTCAAACCTCATAGTCCAAGTATCAGTATCAGTGGACCATATTTCAATGTCAGGTCTGCATAATGCAAAAGATGGTGTTTTGGTCTTACACTCTTCCGTGATAACCTTCATATATGCACCCTGTGATTCTGCTATTTTTGGAGCACAAACAAATTCAACCAGTTCCCTAAGGAGTAGTAACAATTGCCACACCTCATCCTTTGCATCTGCAATTTTGTCATAAAGTAAAATAGGCATGAACCTGAGCAGCCACCAGTTTTGAGCTGCATGACCCCCGGGCTTCTCTCCTTTTCTCTGCACCACATTAGGTTTATTGGCACTCTCCTCTGGTAATTATTTTATTCTACTGTTCAGCAATGCATATGTGAACCACTTTCTGGTAGTTACCAAAAAATGTAAGCAGAGTGACAAGTCACAGTCAACCATGCCCTCAAACAAATCATGTGCAAGACATGGAGGCAGTCCTGGCTGACAAACATGGAAATATGCCAATCTATTACATACACTGTTTGCTTTTATCCCCTGGTGCACAGTTTCCTCAGGGTGATTTTCTAAATATTGAACCGACTGATTGTAACTATCAGGCACCCTCTCAGTTGCAGGCTTAGCAATAAGCAATGTCTATAGAAGTTCATAGAACAGTTGAAGTTTTCAGTAAACCCTCCAATGTAATGGGATCCAAGATCATCCCCTAAAATGCATGCTAAACTTCCTTTAACTGTTTCATTTCCTACAAATATGCCATTCAACTCTATGTCATGCAAGTCATTAATCATGAGATTAACACTAGAAGCCCCGCGGCAGTCATTTTGGCAGTTTTTGGTTTTAAAATGTAATTTTCTCCAGTCGTGCAACACATATGGGGCTGAGTGTTCGTGTACCTTTCTGTCTGTATGTATTAAATAATCTCACAAAGCATGAAACGCGGAGTGCAGAAATAAAGGAGATATATTACATTATACCTAAAAGCCCCGGGAGCAGTCACATTGACGGCCACACAGAAAACAATTGTATTTTGATTATACAGAACGCTATTCTATTTTATTATTTTTATTTACCAGTCCGCAATGTGTTTATTTGTAATCAGATTAGTCTCTACTCTCTGCCTGAGTGAATGACTGACAGTCTATTGTTTTCAATCAGCCTTTTGAAGGCTGGCGCCTGCTTGCCAGCTACGCTGCTTTGGTCAGTCAATTAGCATCGGAACTAGTGAAAATAAATATCAGAGACTGTGGAGTTTTACAACACAACAAAATATGGAGTTGCTGTTTTGGATCAGATGGCACGGAAGTATTCAGTGAAAGCTGGCTCCCGACGGTGTTCTGTTCAGGTGTTTTACAATGTATTGGACATAGCAGCCATCAACTCCTGGGTACTTTACAAAGAATGCGCAGAGAAGAATTTACCAAGGAGAGAATATATTTTACAGTTAGCACAGGAACAGAGGGAGACTGCCAAGCGTGTACCCACAGCTGAAGCTGGCAACCCCGCTGAGAGCCGCAAGAAACGCCAATGCCAGGTTGGCAAGTGCAATAAAAATAAAACTCCAGACAGCTGTGTCCTGTGCAGAAAGGCGACGTGGAAAAGCACATTATCTGTGTTGATTGTGAACAGCCTTAGACTCAAGGTAAAGGAATATCCTTTTGTCGAAAAAAAGAAAAATAAATTAGACTTTTTTTTATAACTTCTTGTGCTGTGCACTTTTGTAAAATGTTTATTTATCTACGTTGTTCAGTTGCTTTTGCTCATCTCATAATAAACCGACTGCTGTTGAAAAGTTAAAAATGTATTGCTATCGTTTCAGTTTTATAAATAGGTATGTTGTAAACCGATCTCTGTTCAGAAGTTTATTTACATTTTCTTGTTTTGATTTGTAAAATAAATGTTCATATATATATATATGCTTCGGTTGTTCAGATGTTTGTGACGTACTCAATACAAAAAAAAAAAAGTCTCCTTTTGTTATACGGTTTACAGTGTTTTGAATACAGCCGTCAGAAAGACGGCTGTGGGGCTTCTAGGTATGAGTGTATCTCCAGTCTTTCTAGTGTTAAAAACCTTTTCAGAAACAAAATATTTACAATCCTTTTTCAAACACAACAATGCAAGCTGTATCTGATTTACAGGTGAACGGTGATGTGGATAAAAAATTCCCCAGGGTGTAATACACTGCTTTAACTTCGCTGATCCCAGTGGATTAGCCACTTCAAATGCATCTTGAAACAACATTATTTTCAGTGCCTGAGGATCAGATGCAAACAATTAATTGCACATAACAGCATGTCCATCACTTATATCTTGCAATACACCTGGCTTGGAAAGGAGTGGATTTGAAATGTGATTCTTTGTATTTGTTTCTTTGAGAAGTACTTGCAAGCTTTATTCTAAAGGAATGTAATGGAAGTGCCTATACAGACCTTTGTCATTCCTACCCAAAGAATTCTGTAACGGCTCCACAAAATTGAATTTTGTCTTATAAAATTGATCTCTTATGATGGGTGGTAAGAACTCCATGATTAGCATTAAGTGCTGCTTTTTCCCAGATTTTCCCATCAGTTGGTCAGTTACACCAACATCATGGAGACTTTCTGATAACACTTTCATTGTACACTCATGTTATATGTCCTCAAGAGTTCTCATTTCACTAACCATGTGTGTAATTGTTGAGGCTGGAACAAGATGCTTTGCCTTTAAACTTAGGTAAAACAGGGCTAAGTTTTCAGTGTATGTTTCTTGCAATGACTCACCATTGCCATATTCTTCCTCTCCTACCTCAGCTAAGTTGTCAGTTTCTATCAGATGCTCTATATCTCGATGAGGCTGTTCTACAGCATTGCTCAGATAAGCTGAAGAAATCATAGTTACACCCCAGCCTTTGTGATATCTAGATATATGAGGAGTTTAAATTTCAATGTAAACTTCCTGCCACATCCCTCAATTGGACAAATAACCTCTACGTAATTCAGGAGACCTACAAGCTCTTTAAGTTTTCACGCTCTTTACTGCAGTAATCCCAGGAACACTTCAATGCTGATATATTGCGTTGTCTATTATAACACGCTTCTGCTCTCAAGTCATGGTGAACTCTTGTTACATGGTTATTGAAGGAATTAAAAGAAGAACACTTTCTACAACAGCTTGGAAACCCACAGGAAAACAGAGCATTGTGCACGTTTCTATGCTGCCTGCAGTGTCTAATATAAGCAGTGATTGAGGGATCACATATTGAGCAGTTGAACATTGTGTGTGCAATTTCTAATCTTTTTCAAGATAAAAAAAACATATAAAAATCTGTCTAAACAATACTGAATGTTTTAAAACAGACTTAGCTTCCCCAACTACAATAATAAAGAACAAATGCACTGTTTAATTTTTATTAGCCTATTATTTATTAGTTTGTTTTTACCTTGTGCGGTAGCATACGCCTAAATAACACATTTAAGTACTAACAACAAGGTCCATTAACAAACCAAATTTTATTTTTCACCCTTGTGGTGAAACTGATTTTTCCCATTGTAAATGCTCCACCTACAGGAACAGGAACTTCACTTAAAAGAACATCTTCTTGGGGCAATCCGTTCAAAACATACAGTACTGCTTTGTAAAAAAAAAAAAGTCCTGTCATCACGAGAGTGTCTTTAGGGACACTGATTGGTTAATTAAATCTTTCCAGAATGACGTCATATCATTGAATTGTTTTGTATTCCAATTTCTACGAGTGCACCTCATCTCTACAAAATGCCATGTAAACAAACAGCAAAATGTGTTGCTGTTTCTCTTGCTACACAAAGTTGGAAATTGTTTGAACTCTTGAAAAAAAAATGAGCAATTTGGTGTTTCCCGTTCTGGTGAATTGCTGCTGCATTTTGTAAAGTGTGTTAATTTAGTTTGACAGTTAGTTTATTAACATTAAGTTAACCCTAAGTAATGTTCATTATTTTTGCCTCTGCCATTGTGATAGCCCGAAACACACCTGCCAGCTAATTTCATGATACATAACAATTTAAGCTTTTTGCCCAATTGTTTTGCTTTTACTTATTCAATTAATTTCATATGTTGATACACGGGCGTCATGACAAGTAATATATATATATATATATATATATATGTATTTATTTATTTATTGATTCATATTGTATCTGGTGGCTAACTCCATCTTCGCGAACACTTTGGCTATAAGAACACCCGAGAGGTGTTCTCTTAGCCAGATACTACTGTATATAATGAAGAAGAAAAGTAACTGATAAAGTCACTATTTCAATAAAACAGAATTAACCTGGTAGACAATGCATCCTTTTCAGATTGGAACTCCACATCAGAACTCTCTGTCAGAGAGTTCATTCACCTGTAAGTCATTGCAACTTTCAAACAACAACATCAGTCTACCTACAGTAGCTATTTCTACCATAGTATCTGATGGTCGGAAGCTGGTATATAAGTATGTATAAGAAGATATATTTTATTGACTGGAGTGCCCTGTACAAAAACGCATATTAATAATAAAAGCATTGCACTGGCTTTTGCACTCACATGGGTTAAAGACGAAGCTGTCTGAGGTTGGATCACTTTACTGTGCTACAGCTACTGGCATAGACCAGTGTCACAGTTCAAGTTGCAGGTTATGTGGCATTTCAAACTGGATAAAAATGAGGGTAAAAAAATGATGGGCCACTCAAAATAAATAAATAATATTAACAATATCTGTATTTACACAATGATCAACGGAAAGCTGTTTTTTTTAACAACTGTATACTCACTCTGATGTTAAAATTATAACATATAAAAAAATATCATGATACAAGCATCTATGACTGCGATGTTAGTATTCTCAAAATGAAGAAGTAATAAAACATTCTACTTTTTATAAATTATGTTTTATGGATTGAGCAAACAGTGATGATTTGTTTTAATTTATTTGAAAAGTAAAGAAATTGTCTGTGAATGAATACTCAATTGTCTAGCGGTTAAACCATCTGTTGCAAAGTGTAATGTTACATTCATTTGAACATACTAACTGTTCTGTCTAATTTGCTTCCTTAAGTAAAAATAAATAAATAAATAAAAGATGCTGACTACAGTAGATGTTTGTGAGTCATTGCAATGTCACAAAAAAAACTATAAGATCTTAACAGAGTGAACTTATTAACATAATAAATAAATGTATATAGAAATAAATACATAAATACGAAATGCACAACATTTATAGCATGTGGCAGTTTTCATT
This sequence comes from Acipenser oxyrinchus oxyrinchus, assembly GCA_030684275.1. NCBI lineage: Eukaryota > Metazoa > Chordata > Actinopteri > Acipenseriformes > Acipenseridae > Acipenser > Acipenser oxyrinchus. The sequence continues at coordinate 20,210,655 of CM060247.1, read as the reverse complement.
GTGTTCATAGTCACCCGTTTTGCAAGCCACCATATATATATATAAGACCTAAAACCAAGGATGCACCTGTCTACTGGTTCCTCTCAAGTGTTCAAGCAGTTTGGGGGTAGAAGTTTATTTACTATAATTTCACATTGACCCGTACATTATTAATCATTATTAAATACTATGGGATGTTTTTTTTTTTTCTAAGTTGAATTGGGATTGTTAAGTCTTTTAATCAAAGCACAAAATGTTATTATTAACAGCTTGTTTTCCAGCAGTTGATATTTGTAATAACAGTAAGAACTTCTGGTAGAGTCCTGATATACTTGCCTCAGGCGGCCGAGGAGAACACAGAAGACACTGAGGTAGAGAGATTGACGTTGATACGCCGACACAAGCGCACGGGATTTAATCAATAAACATAAACAAAAAGTAAACAATAATGTCAAGTGACGCTACCAGCGATGGTAGCACACAGAGGACGATACATGACTGTACAGACACTCAAAATAAAACACAATACAACAAACTATAAATCAAAGGTGCCGTGAAAACAGCAGGCCTTGCAGCAGCCCCGATCACTGTGATCTCTATGTTTTTATACTAACGCTCCGCTGAGACACGCCCACCTGCCTGCTGGAACAGCTCATTGCTTTCAGCTGCTGCTCCACGCAGACAGGTAATCGCCCGCGGCAGAGCGCAACATCAGTTAAACAATTAATTAAATCAATTTACAACAAATAACGCAAACATATACAATAAAACTATATATTTCCCCATGTGTAGGGCTTCCGCCCTGCCACAGAACTACAGTTATTAACAGCAATAACATCGGCAATGTCATGAAAGCCCCTGACAACAGCGTGGTTTTCACGTTGCATATATTTTGAAGTTTCTTATGCTAGTGTCAAGTTTTTATTACTTTAACATGAAGATGCCTTGTATAATGTAACTGGCATAAAAAAGTGTAAATGTTGTGTTTTGTCAGGGTATTTAATTGACATGATATGCAACCCGATCATGTTCACTGTGGCTCATTTAACATTTTTACGCTAAAACTCAAACTGGCATGTAAACTCCTACTTTTTCTACTAGTTCAGAGGTCCATGTAAACTGGTGTGACAAATTGTGGGGTAGAGTTATAGAGGGGAGATATTCAGGACCACGGATAGCGCAGAGCCTGTACTCTCTGTAACCATGGGGTGAAACATTGTAGTCCAACAGCCTTAAGGGCAGGTTAAAAGCTACACTTCCCATCAGGCTTTGCGGGTTCCAGGGAATCCAAGACACCTGTGTTTTAGTAGCAGGTGTATTTATTTGACTTATTTATATACACATGCCTTTTTATTATTTGTTTTTATAAATATGATTGGAAATGTATTTACTTTTATTTGAAATAGTCTTTTTATTATCTTTTTTATGCTATATTAATGTTTTATTATGCTGTGTGTATTATGTTTTCTGTAAAGCATCTTGGGGTCTATGACGTAAGGTGCTATATAAATGAAATAAATAATAAAATAAATGGTGATAAGCAAGACACTTTGTCACACTAGAAAGTTGTCATGATAATAGTGTGAGAAATGATCACAGTATGTAAACCTCACCACTTCCTACAATTTATGACATAATGTGTAATTACAGTATTTTATAAGAAGATTTCAGGAATTTTTCTTAGCTCTGTTTTAATCCCAGTTAAATGACCCTTCCTGGTATCCAATGTAGATGCACCAGCGTTACTGAGAGTAAAAGCAAAACCATTATTGTGTGCATTTTTAATAGCGGGAAAGCATTAGGCTTGGAAACACAGCTTCTATGAAACCATGACATTTCCACTTTCAAAATTCATGTCGATACTGTTACCACTTAATGGCATAATGGTTGGAAAAAGTATGCAGCTAATTAAATATGCATGTTAATTGAGATACTTTGTGAGAATAACAGTAATGCATGTCTTTGACATTTCAATAAATAATACTGTATTAAAGGAGCAACAACCAAGGTTTTAAAATCACTTCTTATAACTTAGTATCTGACCCCCCACCCCACCAGCTTCTTGTGTTAAAATCATGTTGGTTCTTTGCTTGCTTTGCTTGCGTTCATTTTAGTAAGTTCGAAATGACTAAGAATTATTATGTATTTGAAATACACTTTGAAAATTACAAATATATATATATATATATATATATATATATATATATATATATATATATATATATATATATATATATATATACATACACTGAGTGTACAAAACATTAGGAATACCTGCTCTTCTTTCCATGAAATAGACTGACGAGGTGAAAGCTATGATCCCTTATTGATGTAACCTGTTAAGTCCACTTCAATCAGTGTAGATGAAGGGGAGACAGGTTAAAGAAGGATTTTTAAGCCTTCACAATTGAGACATGGATTGTGTATGTGTGCCATTGTGGCAAAGTGCCCCCCGTGTATATTGTATGTTACGTGTTGTGTGTAAATGTTGGTGTATAGGCATTGGTACACGGGATATAAGCGGGTCTGTGTTTCACGTGTATTTAAAAATGTAGATTTGTATTTAGGCACAAGGATTGCACAGCACTTCACGTGCAAGTAAAAAGTAATAATATGTGAGCACGGGGAATTGCACTTTATTTAATTCACATGCAGTTGTACCGAGATTCCAATTGAAAGATTGACTAGCAATCGAGTCTCGGTACAACTGCATAAAAGCAGCATGTTTTCACTCACTCGGGGTTGTGTGTCCGGTGAGTGGAGAACGGGTGTGGAGAAGGAGAAGGAGAAAGTTAGAGAGAAGTATTACACTCACCGTGTTTGTTTGTCTGTTTACTGTTTCATCGTTTTGTTCGTCTATTTATTTTGGTGACGAGTGCCGTGTCCTGTGTTTGTTTGTACAGCCTTTTTATTTTTCTGTTCGGTTTATGTATTAAATGCTGAGCGAAACCATTCGCTCAGCTCCACCAAACTCCACCTCTCTGTCGTTTTTGTTCCTGCTTCTGCCGTGACGTCACCGCCCAGTGATCCTGTCACACGTGGTATTAGAAGTGGGATCTACAGCGCCTCCAGGACTCAGGCCAGAGCGGGAACCACAGTTTTTTTTTTTTTGAAAAATAAAAGGAAAAGAAATGGGGAGAAGAGGCTGGAGAGGAGCGCAGGAGGGCAAAGGGAGAAAGGCGGAAGCAGGGCTGTGGTGTTTCGACTGTGGCCAAACTAGCCACACTACCATACCCTGCTCTGTCCACAGGACCCTTCAGGCAATGGCCCAAAGACTGGGATGGGGGGAGTGGTGCCCTGGCTGTGGGGCATATGAGCACACGTTGGCCCTATGCCCCATGCAGGATGAAGAAGAGGAGCCCTTGCTGCCACGTCCTATGCCTGAATGGGAGGAGCCTGAGCGTCCACAGCCCAAGCGAGAGGAGCCCGAACGTCCTACGCCTGAGTGGGAGGAGCCCGAACGTCCTACGCCTGAGTGGGAGGAGCCCGAACGTCCTACGCCTGAGTGGGAGGAGCCCGAACGTCCTACGCCTGAGTGGGAGGAGCCCAAACGTCCTACGCCTGAGTGGGAGGAGCCCAAACGTCCTACGCCTGAGTGGAAGGAGCCCGAACGTCCTACGCCTGAGTGGGAGGAGCCCAAACGTCCTACGCCTGAATGGGAGGAGTCGGTGCGTCCACAGCCTAAGAGGGAGGAGTTGGTGCGTCCACAGCCCAAAAGGGAGGAGTCGGTGCGTCCACAGCCCAAGAGGGAGGAGTCGGTGCGTCCACGGCCCAAGAAGGGGAAGGTAGAGCGTCCACAGCCCCAGTCTCCACCAGCAGAGGGTGAATTCCTGCTGGTTCCACCTCCATTGCCATGGGAGGACTGCTTGCAGCTCCCACCTCCACCAGCAGAGGGTGAATTCCTGCTGGTCCCGCCTCCGCCACCTCCATTGGCAGGAGCAGTGCAGCAGGAGCTGCCTCTGCCTCCGCCACCTCCACCGCCAGAAGCAGAGCAGCAGGAGCTGCCTCTGCCTCCTCCACCAGCAGAGGGTGAATGCCTGCTGGGTCCCTGTCCACCAGCAGAGGGTGAATGCCTGCTGGGTCCCTGTCCACCAGCAGAGGGTGAATGTCTGCTGGGTCCTTGTCCACCAGCAGAGGGTGAAGGCCTGCTGGGTCCCCCACCAGCAGAGCAAGAATGCCTGCTGTCCCCACTTCCACTAGCAGAGGAAAAATGCCTGCTGGTCTCCCCTTCCGAGGCAGAGCCGCACCAGTCCCCTGCAAGAGAGGGAGGGCCACACCAGTCCCCTGAAACAAGGGTAGACTACACGCCGCTCCCACCTCCGCCGCCAGGAGACTACACGCCGCTCCCACCTCCACTGGCAGGAGCAGAGCAGCAGGAGCTGCCTCTGCCTCCGCCAACCCCACCAGCAGAGGATGAATGCCTGCTGGTAACACTTCCCCCACCAGCAGAGGATGAATGCCTGCTGGTATCACTTCCCCCACCATCACAAGGAGAGCAGCAGGAGCTGTCTCTGCCTCCGCCACCTCCACCAGCAGAGGGTGAATGCCTGCTGGGTCCCCGTCCACCAGCAGAGGGTGAATGCCTGCTGGGTCCCCATCCACCAGCAGAGGGTGAATGCCTGCTGGGTCCCCGTCCACCAGCAGAGGATGAATGCCTGCTGGTATCACTTTCCCCACCAGCAGAGGATGAATGCCTGCTGGTAACACTTCCCCAACCAGCAGAGGATGAATGCCTGCTGGTATCACTTCACCCACCGTCACGAGGAGAGGAGCAGGAGCTGCCTCTCCCTTCACCAGAAAAACCAGGACTAGATGCTGGCGGTCCTCAGCAGCCCTTGCATAGGCTGCTGAGGAAAGCATGGGGAAGAACCGCACGGCTGCAGTGGCCGAGAAGAGGGCCCGCCCGCCCAAGGATGCCTGCCTCTGCTTCAGCCCAAGGATGCCTGCCTCGCCGCCCAAGGATGCCTGCCTCGCATCGCCCAAGGATGCCTGCCGCTCCGCACGCCGGGGTTGCCAGCCGCTCTGCATCGCCCGGGTTGCCAGCCGCTCCGCATCGCCTGGGTTGCCAGCCGCTCCGCATCGCCTGGGGTTGCCAGCCGCTCCGCATCGCCTGGGGTTGCCAGCCGCTCCGCATCACCTGGGGTTGCCAGCTGCTCCGCATCACCTGGGGCTGCCTGTTGCTCCGCATCGCCTGGGGCTGCCTTTTGCTCCACACAGGGTACAGGGTACGAGGGAGAAGTGGAGCTCCGCTGCCGCCTCTATGGCCAGGGGCTCCCCTCCCAGCTCGCCTCCCGGGGTCCTGCTGCTGCCGTCGCCTCCCGAGGGTCCGCTGCTGCTGCCGCCTCCCGAGGGTCCGCTGCTGCTGCCGTCGCCTCCCGAGTGTCCGCTGCTGCTGCCGTCGCCTCCCGAGGGTCCGCTGCTGCTGCCGTCGTCTCCCGAGGGTCCGCTGCTGCTGCCGTCGCCTCCCGAGGGTCCGCTGCTGCCGTCGCCTCCCGAGGGTCCGCTGCTGCTGCCGTCGCCTGGGGTCGCCAGGGATCCTGCTTCGCCTGGGGTCGTCGAGGGTCCTGCTTCGCCTGGGGTCACTACACGGTGGCCAGAGCCCCACGGAGGGGAGCTGGCAGCCACGAAGAAGGAGGGGGAGCTCAGGAGACCAGCTACCCTCGCAGCAGTTTCGCTGCCGGAGATCCTGTGGTCGGAGCCCCACGGAGGGGAAATGCCGGCCATGAAAAAGGGGGGGGAGGTCAGGAGACCAGCTTCCCCAGCCGCACTTTCGCTGCAGGATAGTGTGTGGCGGGAGCCCCGGAAGAGGGAGCTGATAGCCACAAGGAAGTGGGGAGTGGAGGACATTCCACCATGGCCACCCCCCAGAAACACCTTGCTTCTCCCTCTTCCGGGACTTTAAGACTGAGGGGAGGTGGCCATTGAGGCCATGTGTGCTTTGCACAAGGGGGGGTATATGTGGCAAAGTGCCCCCCCCTGTGTATATTGTATGTTACGTGTTGTGTGTAAATGTTGGTGTATAGGCATTGGTACACGGGATATAAGCGGGTCTGTGTTTCACGTGTATTTAGAAATGTAGATTTGTATTTAGGCACGAGGATTGCACAGCACTTCACGTGCAAGTAAAAAGTAATAATATGTGAGCACGGGGAATTGCACTTTAATTAATTCACGTGCAGTTGTACCGAGATTCCAATTGAATGATTGACTAGCAATCGAGTCTCGGTACAACTGCATAAAAGCAGCATGTTTTCACTCACTCGGGGTTGTGTGTTCGGTGAGTGGAGAACGGGTGTGGAGAAGGAGAAGGAGAAAGTTAGAGAAAAGTATTACACTCACCGTGTTTGTTTGTCTGTTCGTGCACTGTCTGTTTACTGTTTCATTGTTTTGTTCGTCTATTTATTTTGGCGACGAGTGCCGTGTCCTGTGTTTGTTTGTACAACCTTTTTATTTTTCTGTTCGGTTTATGTATTAAATGCTGAGCGAAACCATTCGCTCAGCTCCACCAAACTCCACCTCTCTGTCGTTTTTGTTCCTGCTTCTGCTGTGACGTCACCGCCCAGTCATCCTGTCACAGCCATTCAGAGGATAAATGGGCAAGACAAAAGATTTACAGTAAGTGCCTTTGAACGGGGTAAGGTAGTAGGTGCCAGGCGTGCCGGTTTGAATGTGTCAAGAACTGCAATGGGTTTTTCACGCTCAACAGTTTGCTGTGTGTATCAAGGATGGTCCACCACCCAAAGGACATCCAGCCAACGGCAGGCCAGTGGTTGAAAATGGCTCATTGATGAAAGAGGCCAAAGGAGGCTGACACGAATTGTGCAGAGCAACATATGGGCTACAGTTAGTCAACTGACAGTCCAGTATAACATTGGTGCCGAAAGACCCATGAAAGAATGCACAACTCGTCGTACCTTGACATGAATGGGGTATTGCAGCCGACAACCTAACAGAGTTCCACTTCTTTCAGCAAAACTCAAGAAACTGCGGTTGCAGTGGGCTAAGGAACAAAAACAGTGGACACTGGAGGATTGGAAAAACATTGCCTGGTCTAGTGAATCCCGGTTCCTGCTGTTTCACGCTGATGGGAGGACTAGGGTATGGAGAAAACCACATGAGTACACGCATCCATCATGCCGCGTGTCAACATTGCAGGCTGGTGGTGGTGGTGTGATGGTGTGGGGTGTGTTTTCATGGCACACATTGGGTCCCTTGATAAAAGTGGAGCAACGTTTGAATGCCACACGATATCTGAACATCATTGCCAATCAGGTGCATCCCTTCATGGCAGCAGTGTATCCATCTGCTAATGGATTTTTTCAGCTGGATAATGCCCCATGCCACAAGGCTAGGTTTGTCCAGGAATGGTTCCACGAACATGACAGTGAATTCAGCTTACTGCAGTGGCTTGCCCAGTCACCAGCTCTCAATCCAAATGAGCATCTGTGGGATGAGATGGAACGAGCTATTCGGAGTAGAGATCCACTACCAGCCAACTTGACACAACTTTGGGAAGCATTGGAGTCAACATGGGCCAGCATCCCTGTGGAACGCTTTCGACACCTTGTAGATTCCATGCCCCGACGAACTGAGGCTGTTCTGAGGGCAAAAGGGGGTGCAACTCAATATTAGGAAGGTGTTCCTAATGTTTTGTACACTCAGTGTATATATATATATATATATATATATATATATATATATATATATATATATATATATATATATATATATGAGAATCAGTGGTTGGAAATTCTGGCCTGTGATTGGTTAAAACCTTATCATAGGAGCAAAAATAAATTGAACTATTGCCCTAACATCCTTACACCACCAGGCAATAGTCTCCCTCAGACTACTGTTGTTGCAGGGCTGAGATTGCACTATTATCTTTGATTGCACTAATTATTGATTTATTCAAATTATTTTATTATTTATTTATTGTGTGCACATTGAGTTTTGATGTATTCACTGATTTTTATATTCACTTTATTTTACTTTTTGTGTGACCATGGTTGTTTTGGATTTGCCTTTTGTTGTGTATGTACACGTCCTGCAGCTAATCGCAGAACTGCCCGCACCTGAATTGATAATTGCTGACCGACACACTAGTTTAAAAAGGGCATTTGGCATAAGTCGGCAGGATTGGGACATGAAAGAGCAATGGAATCTCGGAAAGGACAGAACAGTCAAATGGTTTAAAATACAGGCTTTTATAAAGGGTATTAGTTGTATCCCAGTCGGGAGAGGAACAGATTTTTTGCAAATTTGAATGGACTGGCTACATGGAGAATTCAAATTAAAAAGGGGAATTGGAGCATGGGATTGATTTGATTTGTGGGTTTGTTAATGTTTGTAATTGGATTTTAGTGTTTTTTTTCAGGTACAGCTGCCCTGAAAGTTTGATATGGTGATAATTATTTACCCTTGCCTTAATTTTTGAGGGTAACCATGAGTAAATCCTGTGTAAGCGGTGGGCTAAGACTGAGCATGGGACTGGCCCCTATGGGAAAAGAGAGGGGTGGTTGAGGCCACAAGAGTGTTTGGCCAAGAGACCATTTCCCTAGTTGTTCGTGCCGGTCTGAAGACCCTAGCCTATAGGTCAACTCTGGAGTCGGGTGGTGAGTATGGCTGAGGTACTGCTGGTCCCAAGGGGAGGAGTGGGGTGGTGGAATTGTCTTATGGAATACACCCTCCCAGCGGCCCTAAGGTAGCCTAAAGTGTACACCCAAAGAGCAGTGACCCGAGTGAAATCCACAAGGTGAGGCTGAGGTGGTGTGATATTATCTTAGGGCGTGCTGTACTGTGATGTGATTGGCTGACTGGTGGATTTGGAGGGAAAAAAGTGTGCCAGTCCCTGAATGGTAGAAAATATGTTGTATAGAGGGGATTAACCTATAAATTATTTGTAATGAAAATCCTAAACGAATCCCATTGCTTCAGATTTCTGTTTAAACTGGAAGGAGAATGTTTGTTTGTTTATGCTAGAAATGATTTTGTTTTAGAGTATGCTACGTACCAGAGTTTGTTTTAAAGAACGGAAAGGCGATTGATAACAAACTGATTAATATCTGCTATTATGAGAAGTGATAAAGGCGAGTATGAGTTTTGTTTGAGTGTTGGGCTGTGTTTCTTTTGAGTTATTTGCAGGTGCTGCAATGGGTGAAGCTTCCCCCAGTGAGATGCTAGAATATGTCAAAGGATCAGAACTGCTTAGTCGAGTTGCAACAGTCGGGTTCCTTTTGTGGAGATGACGGGATGGCTGTACAATGCGATTATTTAATTTATTTTTTGTAGTTAATGTGAGGACACATTAAAAAAATAATGGAGAAGGATGTAACAGGGTTAAGTTTTTTTGCACTTTAGTTTGTATTTATAATATATAGATGTGTCGTTTTTCTATTACACTTTGGTTATTCTATAATGTTTTTTAAAGCATGTGTAAATGTGTGTAAGGAAATCGTGTTGTAATTGATTAATTAGTCCAATTGTTTGTAGCTGGATACTTTATAAAGCCTCAATAAGAATTAAGAGACAGAGCTGGGAGGACGTTCAGGATAACAAGCAGTTTGTGTGAGCATGGATGCCGGGCTGGGAAGTAGGAGCGGCGGTAGGGCTTTTGAGAAACTGCTTGTTATGTGTGAAGCTTACAACTGTAGCGTACACTGGTGGTGGTGTGTATCCGTATATAGCAATTGTAGCTCATGTGTTGCCGCTGCTACTACATTCTTAGCCTGGCACTGGCTCTGCCTGTAGTGAGAGGGGTAGGGGGTGATCTAGAATGGCTGTATTCATATAGACTATATTCATTTGATATAGTCTATTTTTGTAAATGCGAAAAGCATATTTTATCTTAATAAAAACATTGAACTCCATCTTTGCTTGCTCTCTGGTTTTCTTGTGGTTCATGTATTGCTCTTTCCCAATAAAATAACCTGTGCTGTTAAACTAGGGCAAACTTGGCAAATATTAAATTTTAGTTTCTTTATAGAGCTGGCGTAGTCGGATTACTGCATGGCAGGGCGGTGACTTAGCCTGAGCGCAGCAGCCCACGGTCCTATGCCGGATTGGGCTCAGTTGCATTTTGCCCCTGTTACACTGTCAGTCACGCACCTTTTCAAAGGAATACCCTTCTCCCCTGCACTATTCACAACAAGGGAAAATGGCGGAATAGCAATTCTTTGACTTAACAATAAATAAATTAAAAAACATACTACAAAAGATTCTCCAAACACTAAAATGGTGATTAAAACGTCAGTGTCACTATTTTCTGACTTTCTGAAATTCAAACAAATTCAACTTGACGATGTAAACAAATATGACAGCCAGGATATAAACTGGATTATGCAGCAGTCAACATGAAACTTTGATAACTATGCAGTATGAACTTCAAAAACGTTTTATGTTTATTGATTCATGCTGTATCAGCTATATCTAAACAAAATATATAAAGACATATTTAGTATCCAACATTATACATAGCTGAAAGGACTGTGTTTCAAAATAAATAGGCTTCCATTTAGATATACTGTAGTTGGTTACAGTACTATATTTTCAACATAAGTATTTTAATTCAGAATGATAGGATTCTGAAAATATCACTAACCAAATGAGACGACTATAGACACATGGACTGCACAGGACATTCTTTTAAATCCGGTACGTATTAATTTGTAGCAGTATGTAAAATTCCACATTACGACCCAATAGCAAAATGAAATAAAAATGTTACTCATGCACAGATTTGCGTAAAACATAAAAGGCAACGCAGTTTATCAAAAGATTCCGAAAAAAAAACAAACACATTATTGAAACAGTATACAAAATTGCAGGTGCTGCTCAATAAGGCTCTAATTTCACAGTGCACTTGTAAATGAAAATGCACAAAAGCAAGATCACAGATTTAAAAAAAAAATACATCACAGAATATTTAAAACTGTTTAATGATGAACTGTTTCACATTACTGTAGTTGGAATTGCTCTTCTTGTTTATTTAAGTGTTGCTGTATTTTCATAAGGTAAAACTCTATGAAGCTCTGTGTAACCAATAGAGTATATATATATAATGGGAATTGATTTTAACACGACTGACGTGTATCTGGGTATTGTATATCCGAGTGCTGACTTTGTTACTCGAGCAAGAGGTAAGAAAAATATTTTTAAAACCTTTAATATGAATGGTATTGGGATTCCTGATATCTTGGTTAAAACGTAGTGAGGATTGCCAAGCAGTGATTGGTCTGGCAACTGAGTAGTCAAACTGCTCTTTAACATCACATTTACTCGTCATAAAGAAAAAGTGACACATATTAAAGGGTTCATAAGCAAACAATTGCCAATCACAGTTCAGAATACAGTTTTTTTCTTAAACACACTTGTTTATCATTTATACATTTTGTTTTTATGTATGACACATTTACATTAATAAGACAACTTAGAAAACAATTTTCAATAGCCCAGGACTTTTATCCTATTAGTATTACATTTGGTTAGTTATAAAATATGCGAATATTAAACACCTAGACACAAAGTAGTACTTTATAATACTACTTTCATGGTTTAATAGTTATTTAAACACTTCCAAAGTAATATGCCATAAAGTTGTTTTTTTTTACATTGTCCTTACATGTAAAGCACAGCACAAAAAATAAATTAAGGAAATTGAAAACATACTTTATCAATTAACATACTGACCATAAACTAACAATACAGTCTAAATGCAGTATGACATTTGAATAATCAAGGACAACCTCCATTTATATTTAAGTTTCACATCTGATGTGTAGATAAACACATGTATTTAGGAATCTGGATCTATTCCATGATTACCTGTCCATTCATGCAAGCGCACAGTGATTAATTAACTTGATTTATTATAGCAGTCTATTTGAAAGATTTTGACATCAACATTTGGAGCCTAGCTATTGTACCATTGACTAGATTTGTTTCGTTTAAATGAAGCTTCTTGTGATATTCAATGGAGTACATAGCAACTAAAAACCAATAGCTTTAAACACACTAGCTTAATCATACATTATTCACTTTAAATACCACAAAAGTTTCCCTGTAACCTATTTAGTTTCAGAAGTCCCACTCCTTTTTGAGTCTAAGTTCATTTTGAAAGCATACAGTATTTTGATCAAACCAATGCCAAGTGGATATGACAGTGTTAGCTGGATGTTGAACGACTGGTTAACAGCCAGTCTCATTTGTACAGTAACACGGCTTAGGGGTGAAACAAAATCCTATAGCTCATACTTTTGTAACAGTTCAGATTGCCACTGACGTTTGCGTTCTGGAAAATCAGCAGGTATTTTAATTTGTTTAAAATCCTGTATGCACTTTTTCATTTCTTCTTCCACACTTAACTTTTCAGAAGCTTTCTTTTTGTTTAGGTTTGTCTCTCGAGGGGCGCTCATCAGAGTCTGAAAGAGCTCACTGTTCCTGCGCTTGTCCGGTTGTGGCATCCACTGCACAGAGACCTTTTTAGAAGGCCGATCCAAGGTGAGTGTGCTTGGCTGTTGTGAGGAGGCCTGTGGAGCACAGGAGATGTTGTCTTGGGGACTGGTAATTTCTGAATGGGTCTCAGAGCTGGAGGTGGACAGCTCGTTTAGGGAAGTTCCACTTTCGCTTCCTTTGTCTGGGAGCTTCTCTTGTTTCCTCTCTTCACATTCTTGTTTTGGAGATACCGTCCTCTGGGTTGGCCCTGCCAGAAACAAAATCAGAGTAAAATGAAAACTTTACTTCTATACACACACAACGCTGAACTGAACTCAGTACTCAGTGTTGCCAGACCTAAAGACAGTTGTGCACAATTTCTCTATAGCAGAAGAAAACACACTACAACTTTCTGAATTCAACACTTCTGAGTGATTTATTTTTTATGTTTTACCAGGTCTCATTTTGCAACTGAAGGCATTAGGCTACACTATCCCTTCACCACCATCATTGGTTAAACTAATGCTTAAATACAGTGGCTACCTACTCCCCTCCTCCTCCTTTGCAGTGCCATTGCCCCTCTGCGGGGGTTAATGTTCCATTACCCAACCATCAGTGTCTCACCTCAATTGTGGGCTGCTCCCAGAGGCCTGGTGAGATCCTGGGCCAAAACCCCCTAAATTTAAACGGTTACTCATTCCTACATTCAATCCACAATACCTATCGAAGTGTTGCCTTGCCCTTTGAATCTATCTTGCATTTGTTCAACTCCAACAAAAAAATGACCAGACAAATTGCACTGTTTCAAATTATGCTGCATTGCAAACAGATTCAGAGCATGATTTAAGAAAAAAAGATTATTATCTGAAATCAGTTGTTTAATTTAGGATTAAACATACTTGATTTTCTATAGATTGTTCTTGATTTTCAGAATACTCCATGGGCGTTCATAGAGTGCTGTGGTTATTTCACTCATTCATGGAATAAATACATTACTCAATAATTGCTCCATTGTGTATCCTTTAGATACAACTTCCAGCATCAATGCTTCCCTGTCACTAGTATTCATCATATTCACTTATTGACAGTTCTCAGAAAGTGATCAGACACTGCTTTAACACCGAATGACAGTTATTTATATCATGTCCTAAGTCCTAACATGTATTTGTAGAGTACAACAAGAAGAACATTGAAAATCACTGAACTTTGCAAGTTTTTAACTCCAAATTCTCCTAAATGCCTTTTTAGGGAAAGTCAACGATTCCTTTGATAATTTCATTAGGCCTGGTTGATTAAAATAAATGTTTTTTCTTGAGAGAGGATGTAATCCAAGGACAAGGTTGTCTACGTGAAAAATGTATTTTTCAAGCTAGAGCGATGGGAAATGGTATAATTGCCTGCCTCCATGATTGCAGGTTTTAAATGATCTTGCTTATGAAAGTGTCTCTTAGGGGTGTTGTTCCCTGTGTGGTGCTGTGTCTGTAATGATTTAAAGCCATAGCTTTGTGTCTCTTTTTCTCTGTCAGCTTGTATTTCCTTGAATTATACATGAAGCTGGAAAGTCATCTGGCAGACTCCCTGCGAATGGAACCAAACCAAAAAGTGATTTTTAATTGAAATAAATAAATAAATAACTAAATAAATAAATACTAGACCTGAAACATAAATTGAAAAACAGTCATTCATGTTTGTTTGTTTTTTAATTACAATGAAACCCCTTTAGACCAATATGTAACATTCAACAAAACAATTAGGCAGGTTCAAACAAGACTCTGGACTAAGAGTAAGACGCTTCAAATATATGTATCATAGACAAGCTTGGCAGATCAACCAAAGTGTCTTTATAGATGTAAGAGCCAGTGCCATCTAGTGATAAGCTACTTTTGATCTAGGTTTGTCTTGTTTTGCTGACAAAATACTGCTGTGCACTAGATGGGGCTGGAGCTTACCTATATAAAATACTGACTGATGAATGAACTGAGGAATGGAAGCTTTAAATAACTTAAAACACAGATTTGTAAATTAGATTTGATAGAACAGCACTGACAGATTTTAATGGAAAAAGTACAATATTTCATACACAAAAAACCCTGTTTTGTCAAGGCTGATTTAAAGGGAAATGAGCTCATGTATGATATGCAAAAATGGGAATGCATAAGTAATTCATATGCATGTGTCCATTTGGAAGAAATGCCTACCTCTCCAGGAATTTGTAAATGTCTTTTATTGCCCATTGGAAGCCACTCAAAACCCCTTGCTCACAAAAAAGTCTTGGTATTCCTGACAAGATAATCGTCCTGTTTCAAAGACATGTAACATATTTTAATGAGCAATACACCTTATCACCATTTTGTTTTTTTATTTGTCCTTTTGTTTTGTCATTGTTTTTTTTGTCAAGATACAGTTTATCTTGTAATTCTTAGCATTCTAGTTCTGTCTAAAAAGTGCTTACATATCCCAAATAAATTGCTTGCAAAAGCAGATACTTGGGAGCAATTAAAGAATATTGACTCTTCAACGTGGTAGGGTTTTAAAATGATGTGCACAATGGTGACTACTAAATACACTTCATATAACTGAAGAGCTTTCATATAAACACCAGGGACTCTTTTGAATTTGATTAAACAACTCTGAAAACACTGAATACAAGTGTGGTACCTTGTTAATTTGCCCTAATGGATAAAATCTATGGTTTTGCGCAACTCATTTGCTGTGTTTGATTTTTTTTATTCACAACTGGTTTCTCTTTTTAAATGCCTATTTAAAGAACCCTTAGGGAACAAGTGTTCTTTGTCTTCATTAACTGCAATCAATAGAAATAATTTATGGAACCACTTGTATTGTAGTGTCTTTGCCTATCAAGATGATATTTTTAACAAAGCATATTGTTGTCTTAAAATGTTGAATATGTATTAAATTCAAGCAATTATTAGTATTATTATTATTAGTTTATTTAGCAGACGCCTTTATCCAAGGTGACTTACAGAGCCTAGGGTGTGTGAACTATGCATCAGCTGCAGAGTCACTTACAACTACATCTCACCCGAAAGACGGAGCACAAGGAGGTGAAGTGACTTGCTCAGGGTCACACAATGAGTCAGTGGCTGAGGTGGGATTTGAACCGGGGACCTCATGGTTACAAGCCCTTTTCTTTAACCACTGGACCACACAGCCTCCCCAGACCACTCTCCATAAAGAAAGCTTGCCTTTCTGACTCTAGGTGGACATCAGATTGTATCTTACAGGAGATTTATGTTTACATTTTGAGAAATATTAGACAGGAATACATAAAGTGATGCATTTAACAGTTAAAACAGTTAGTAATGTGATACTGCCTTTGCATATAAAATATTTGCTTTGTAATTTAAGTTCCATTTCACCCCTAGTCATTGCTTGGTAGTAGTGGCACGACATCTAACAGACATGACCATATATATTCTACAGTATGTGGGTTGCTTTTTTATTTTTATTTTTTAGAGCTGTCAGCAATTCTAATGAAATTGTTTTAGTAATTTGTTGCCATTATCATTAATGTTCAAGGTTTAATTAGTAAGCTTCTGAATATGCTGTCCTACAGTTGAAAGATTCTCCTTGCTCCTATGCTTTAGTTTACTAGATCTTTTAATCATTATTTTTCTGCTACAGACATCCTGATTATCTCTTTGGTAACAGACTAGATGAAAAGTGATCTATATCTAAAGTAGCTTCTAGGAAGCTGTCGATTCAACCCCACAGCAAGCTGACTCGCCACCTTAAAGGTATCTGAAAACTGCATATCCGTGCCATAGGGCAAGTTTTATTTATCAAATCACTAAAATATTCTCTCACCTTTCTTTTTATAGACAATTTTTTGTGTATTATACATAATTACAATTTTTCTAACCAACCAGGTTGCTCTGTTTCAGTAGATGTCACAGTACTGTTTTCGATGTCACTACTGTATGAAATCGAGTTGGTCTAAGATCCATCACTATGGCAACTACTGAGTTCAATGTACCACAGAAGACAGCAAGGTAATAGTGAAAATGCCTGGATTTACTGAAGCACTTGAGAACAAAACTTTTAACAATTAACTTTCTAACATGTAAACAAAAAATAATCGCTTTAAATAAATTAAAACCCATTGATATAATTAGGGTGTGTGTGCGTTTGTGTGAAAACAGTTTTTTCTTTCATTTTTAAACCTTTCTTAAATTTGTAAAAAATGTTGACAACTAGTTGCTTTAACAGCTGGATGTTAAGATGGTTACTGATGCACCAGCTGTCAGACATATAGTGTTTGGATGCAGAACAGATCTTGTTAGGGATAAAAGGCAAGCAATATGATCTAAATCACAAAACAAGACAATTAACTTGGCAAAAGCTAAACTTCAAACTTTCTCCTTTTTATTCACAAAAACTGTTATTTGATTGTACAGCATTTCAGATAGAAGGTACTATGTCCTTTGTTCTATTGAAACTAATATTACAGTTACAGAAAGACTGTAAGGAATAATTAATATATAATTAAAATAAATACTTGATTATGCCTTGTAGGTGACATTCAATATTTGAAAAGTGTGGTTTATTTAATTGTACAGGAAAGGTTAAATAATCAAATGTCTTTTGTACAAATAAAAATGGGTGATAGTGCCTCTACTATTATACCTAAAACACATACACCACATATGTTTGAAACTGGCTTATAAGGTTCCTAATTATGAAATGAAAACTACAATTAAAACCCCATGGGACACTACAATGTTAAGACATATGTACAAAAAATAACAGATGAAGGTTTTGAGTTCAGCATGATGTACGGTAAATCCAAATCTTTTTAATTTGTGCTCCATGTGTCACTGCAAAGTAACTATCTGACACCTGAGATGCAGTTCATCTGACAGTGACAGTGACATGTGGCATTTAATTTAGCACAAATGAAAAGTAGGAGTGGATTGACGATAAGTAAATTAAAATCTTTGATAATCTTTGTGAGAGGATGACTGCAGGGCAGATTTAAAGAAAACAGCAGGTGACTTGAAGTGCTATTGCAGCTGTTTTTACAGAAAAAGAGACTGCTTGCTTTATAAACTAACCCAGAAGTGTATTTATGCTCAGATTCTGTCTTTGCTGTCTGATTTGGTGAAACACATGCTTCTGCATCATATCTTTAACAGAAAACAACAACACCAACAGAATTCTGCCTGGTGCACAAAAGGAAAGTTTTAATGATAAATGTTTAATATTTTAGGGTATGAATAACATTATTTTAATCCAACCTTAATTTTGTTTTACTTCAGATCGGTTGAAGAAAATAATCATTTTAACAACTACTGTTCATAAAAGTGTTTGAAAAAAGTATATTACACATTTTTATGTATTCGGTGGTAACCCCCATCCTTCAACGTAGAAATTAAAATATTAAGAAGATATCACTATGAAGAATCAGATACACTTCAAAATACAGTTTAACTATATATAGTTACACTGGAGTTTCATTTAATAATATGTAGTACATTAACTTAGCACACAATTTCATACAGCATCCAATCATTTAATTATGTAAGTACATGAAATAATTATGATGCAAGTATTAATTCACGGGGCAGAGCTAGGCCACCTGCTGTAATGTTTAGGACATAAAGTTAGTAACAAATAGAACATATAAAGAGAGAGGCTCTGTCCTACGCATATAAAGGGGGGAGGCCGTCATTGAGGAGACCTGCCATACAAAGAGGGGCTCCGTCTTTGAGGAGACCCGACAAACAAGAGGGGTTCCACCGCTTGGGACCCTCACATAAATAGATGCATCAGTACCTGAAAGAGAAGAAGGCAAGGAATCATGCATGCTAAAGGAGGGGTTTGGCCAGGGGTCCCCTCTGACTCACAGAGTCAGTGGCGCTTAACAAAGGGTTGGAGAAAGTGGAATCACTGACCCCCCGACTCCCCACTGAAGACGTTTATGAGAAGAAAAAAGGAGAACCGCCATTGCATATAGAAAAGAGAGAAAACATTTAACACAAAAAGAAAGAAAACGCTTAACGTGACACGGTTTAGTAACTGTACCCTACTGACTATGTGAAGACCCTCCGCACAGTGGAAAGGAAAAAAACCCTTTCATTTTTATTTCTTTTCTTTTTTAGGAGGAAACCTTTTGTGGCCCAGGAGGATAAGTCGTCACCACTGTGGACATACTAGCAATAGACTGATGGGCAGATGCTATTTCGGCTGGTGAAGATCGAATGTAAGCTTCGACTGCTGATGAGGGCCAGCGTCCCATATTTTTTATTAGATGCTGGTTAATCTTTGCTCTTGCTTGCTGAAGTGGCTGCCCCGATTCTGAATGAATGTGGAGTGTAGAATTGCGGGGGAAGACCTACTCTGGAAACCAAAGTGGAGAGCCGAGAACAAAACCAATGTCTTGAGACAACAGACCCGCTTGCATTGATGAATAGGGGGTCGGAAAGGAGATTTGGGTTTACGTTCTGTAATGTATTTCAGCATGGAAGCATATGGGCATTGAGGAGAGGTGTGTTTTTTTTGGGGTTTTTTTACAATTATTATTATTATTATTATTATTTATTTCTTAGCAGACGCCCTTATCCAGGGCGACTTACAATCGTAAGCAAATACATTTCAAGTGTACCGGCTTGAATTGAAGAACAAAGGGTCACAGGATGAAATGGCCTTGCGTTCTGCGATGTACTTCAGTATGGAAGTGTAGGGGCACAGAGGAGAGTTGAGTTTTGAAAGCTGAATACATTGTCCTTGCCGCAGCTGGTCCGTTTTTGAAATCTGAAGGAATAGGATGAAATATGAATCTTGAATGAGGTTCAGGTCACTGCAGCGGATACCTACCTGGGTTAATAGAAGGAACTGTATATTCAGAGCATCTCAAAAACCAAAAATACTGTTAGGCATATGATTTCCATACTTAAATCGTCAAATAGAGAAAATCAGCCATGGCGGGGAAAGTAATCAAGTTACCTAGAATGACTATAGAGATAGCCAGGCAAGCAGGTGGAGCTGGAGAGCACTTGGAAATTCCTTGCAAGAGGAGACGAACAACTGGGATTGATAGTATAGTTGAAGAAGCGATAGACATCAAGCAAAATTGGTGTTGAATTCCTGACAAATTGGATTTGATAGTACAGTAGCTGGTACCAGATGTAAATAATTTTTTGCATGAACTATGAAGGCCATTATCCAATTCTGGTTAAATGGAGTCAGATTAATCCTGCTTTGGGTACAGAAAATCAATAGGTGGTCCAGCCTGTGAAATAAGAGGGTTGATGATACTTCAAAAACTCAAAAGTGATCACTCAGAAAATGGTGGGACATTCTGAAAATGGAATTTTCAGCAGAATTCCACTTAATTTCCCTGTAGGAATGAATGGTACAGTAGAATGAATGGTACAGTAGGATTAATGATGATGATGCAGTCGCTGTTTTACTGAGGAATGCACCTTGCACTCACATCAAATCATTGCTCTTCTGGCTGTGGCCTTACGTACAGCAGAGCTACAATGAGTGTTACTATTTTGTTAAGCTGTTGATTTTCTGCATCAAACTGCTGATGTTACAGAACTGGCAGGAAACAATTAGGTGCACATAGGAGCTTTTTTTTTCGATTTTTTGAGAATTTAATCTGAATAAAGCTTTTTACAGAGTCCAACTTTAAATTGAAATAATTATATCGGCAGTTGTATTTACTTTATTATTATCATTTGTTTATTTAGCAGACGCCTTTATCCAAGGCGACTTACAGAGACTAGGGTGTGTGAACTATGCATCAGCTGCAGAGTCACTTACAATTACGTCTCACCCGAAAGACGGACCACAAGGAGGTTAAGTGACTTGCTCAGGGTCACACAATGGTGGGATTTGAACCGGGGACCTCATGGTTACAAGCCCTTTTCTTTAACCACTGGACCACACAGCCTCCTTACTGATACCATCATTCAACTTCTTCAAATTTATAGAGCGAGAAAGATTCAGTATTTTGAATTAATAGCCATATATTCTTCCATCTTTCTCCATTAAATAAATAACAATTCAGATATTTAGGGGCCGATTTAAGGATAGGTGCAGTGCAAACAACTGCTGTTGCAAAATCCAAATTGCCTAGCGGCCAGGCAATTATTTTATACTGCGACCTATGTAAGCTTAAGAGCAATGCAAATTACTCAACACGCACAAATAATGAGCTGCAATCATGATAATGTGCATCAGGATATTTAGCGGCCACCCTGACAGCCAGAGGTGAGGTGAGTTAGGAGCACAGAGAGCAGTAGGCGCTGTATGAGATTTGAGAACACACATTTTTATGCAGAGGCCTTTTTGTAGATTGGGAAGGCCTATTTTATAATTTTGTTTTATGTATTTTATTTATTTATTTATTTTTATTTTTTTTTCCCATTTGTTTTGGATATTTTTTTGATATTGCATTGTATATTATATTATATTATTGTACAGTATATTTATTTGTCATTTATTTATCTGAAGCGCTTTGGGATGCCTTGGCATGAAATGCGCTATACAAAATTAATTTGATTGATTGATTGATTGATTGATTGATTGATTGATTGATTTGTGGAGCACGAAAATCAAACCAAACAAAACATATGTCACAGGAATGGCAGCAAAGTCCTCTTGGCGCACGGAAAATAATTTTTTTTTTTTCTGAGGAGGAGCTGAGAGTCCATTGAGTTATCATTTAAATGGATTAATGATGGCAAAGTGCTAATTTGATAGCGGGTGCAGAACGGCAGGTGAAAAACATTGTTTACATGCCGCATTTTTACTGGCAGCTAAAGTCCCACTTTACGGCAGCTAAACACCTCTTGCACAAGTTAAAGAATTTGCAGCTGCAGTATCCTTACGTCAGCCCCTTAATATAATATATTTCACGCTTCAACCGGTATTTTTCAGTCATGTTTTGGGAAACACTTAAGCTGTAACAATTAGAGAAGAATCACTCTTAATCTTGAAAACCACCCATGATACAGTCTATGCTATCAGGGTAATGAGATAAATAACACAAGTTAATTGGTGATAAAATGTCAATATCCCAATAAAACTGTACTAGCACTCCATTAGATTGTATTAAACTTGCCTCTCAGCAAGAGATAAATCATGTTAAAGACAGCATGTAAGAGAAATCAGCTGACTACTGTGAAACATTCTTATGCCTGGTGTACCAAAGCTAAGGAATAGGAGAACTTCATGCAGACTGAGACATTAACACCTGATATAGCTGTGCTGGCCAAGCTAAAACAGACATTTGATCTAAATGGACCTTTACATCAGGTCTAATGGACTAATGTTGTGTTGTTGTAGTGGTTTTCAGAATCCATAGGTTACAGAACTGTATAACTCATATGAATACTCGCAATTTGTGGTTATAATGCACCCCCCACCCCCCACCAAACCCCGCACCAAACCCCCAACCTCGCTCTCACTCACACACACACTCACACACACACACACACACCTTGGACATCTTTACTGTATCGGATTACTGGCTTTATCAAGGACATAGGATTGTCAATAGAATGAAGAGGCAGCAATAGAATGAAGAGACAGCAGTGGGACTGATGTACTCATATGGAGAGTGTTTGGCTGTGTAGAATATGGTGACTTTCACTATACAGGCTTATATCAAAAGAAATACTGTCTTCAAAGACAGCCTTTTACAAACACTGATTGATGTTTTAACAAGATAGATATTTGTGTGAATCATTCCAAAATACTCAAATACTAAAACTACAAACATGTACATACTATTTTGATTACATGACCTCGTCTTAATGTAAAGTCTTGCAGTGAAATAATATATGTTAATGTTTTATTTAATTATTTTATCAAAAATGTAAAATAAATAAATAAAATTAAATGTTAAAATAATAATTAAGTGTAGGCTTGTAATGATAACGATAATAATCAAATTATTTAACGATAATATTTTAATGAAATGGACTATTCCATGAAATTAAAAATGTGTCTTGTATATATTAATTTACTGTCAAGAATGTAATCGGTGTTATTGCTTCTAAAACTTACTGAGAATATGTGTCTAAACAAATACAGGATGATGATGCAGAGATCAAGAGTAACCTGCTTTGTTAATGTATTTTATACATATTATTTTGTTTTTAAAACTGTTTTTAATACGTTACAGACATATGCTTTTAAATAAAATGCCCAAACCATCCACCTAATATAAAAATGGTATTTGAGTAGAATTTTACACAGTTGTTTTTAGTTTTAAGCAGGATTTATAATTGAGTGTTTAAAGTTGTGTGTGAACCTAAAATAAATACAATACATTTCTTTAAGTAAGTTAGCTTTCATTTCTCTTCAGGAACCGTCTTCAGTGAAAAAATATTCAGTATTTTGATGCATATGTGCTACTTGCTGTACCATTTTGTTTTAGCACTGTTCCATTTTTTTAGTGCATATTTATGATTTTTGAATGTTTTGAATTATGCTTGTTGCGATATTGACTTAACAATTATACTTCTATACCCACTTAGTAAGAAGTTTACAGTACTTCTGATATATATATATATATATATATATATATATATATATATATATATATATATATATATATATATATATATATTGTAAGACAGCAGGGAAGTGGGTTAAATCCTCCCTGCAGAAAAACATGTGCGTAGGCACATTTTGGGTTAGTTTTTGTTAATTGTTTAATTGTTTTTGTTAATTGTTTTATTGTTTAATTATCCCCTGCACCTGGTAGTAATTGAAAATTAGAACCAGGTGCAGGGTATTTAAGGAGAGCAGTTAGTCTGCTCATGGTTGCTGCTAAAGAGTGTAGAAGCCCGACTGTGCTGGTGTGAGTACAGCCGTAATTAAAAGAAAAAGGTAGTGTGAAGCCTTTTTTGTGTGTGCTGTTTTTTTTTTTTTTTTTGTTACAGGTAAACAGCTTAGCTGTCCTGTTTTTAGTTTCGGTTCCGGTTTTGTTTAGTTAGTGCTCATAAGAGAGCTAGGTGTTTGTTTTGTGTATATTTGTTTTTGTGTTTTGATTAAAAATAGCGCAACCGCGCTTTGAAAATCCATTTCTGTGCCTGGGTCAGTGTTTTTAAAGGGGCAACGAACCGCGATGAGGGGCGATTCTTTTACTATATATATATATATATATATATATATATATATATATATATATATATATATATATATATATATATATATATATATATATATATATATATATATATATATATATATATATATATATATATATATATATATATATATATATAGATAGATAGATAGATAGATATATAGATATATAGATATGGGTGCAGATATTACATTAAAGAAAAGATTTGCCTTGGTGTCTTATCTATTTAATGTGATAACTTTCAATATGCGTTCTTTTCAACTTAGTCTTCCTTTGCCACATTGTTTATTTTTGGTGCATTATTTTTTGGCAGTTTGCTGCACGTTCACCGCAGGAGCTGCTGAATCACCGTGAACCCGCTTTGACAAAATCAACCGAGCTTGATAACATGCGAACTCAAGCTGTGCAGCAACATTGCTCTGCGTATTCTTCTGGATTAAATTTAGATATCATGCATAATTCGACTTTTTCCAATTCGTAAATCACCCAGTATGCAGCTCATTGGCAGCGCTGAGTATATAAATGTTATAGCACTACAAGATGAAAAAACATTCCAATACTGTAATGTTTCCTGCATAATGAAACATCAGTCTCCTGTTGTGAATTAAGTTAAAAGTAATAGGAATAGCTGGTACAATATTTTATTAAAGTGCTATCAGGGTAAAATTATCAGTATAACTGAACAAGTTCCAGTAAAATCTCCTCATGCAGTAGACTTCTGTTCCTGTTAACATGCACCTCTTGTTTTCTGATTTTAAGTCTGTGCATTGCTCTGATTTTAACATATGAATAAATTTAGTTTGTACTATGGAAAATGAAATCACATTATAGACATTCCTCTCCGTTACACCTTGTGTCCCAATTCTGCCTCAGCACCTGCAGTAATGTAGTGTAACATTAATAAATTGACTTTCCATGTTAGAACTGGCAAGGCAGGCATAAAGATACAAAGATGTACCGGCAGTTATATAATGTGTAATGGTAACAGATTATATCAGAGGAAAATAGAGGTTTGGAATGGTGAGCAATTATCTTTCCGCAGAGAACTACAACAGCGTTTTGAATAAATTACATCCATAACTGACACTTCTGAGTGTGGAGGTGGGGGCACTGGAAAGTAATTATAATAATGTCCATTAAAAAAAACCAAGGAGATTCACTTTGGAGGCTTTAGTAAATGGCCATAACCCAGAAAGTCGGATGGTTTGATGATTTTATTTAAGAACATATGTCTGCAATGCGTTCATTTAATTATTTATTACTTTTTAAATTTTTATTTCCAAAGTATAGTTTGACAAATTTGGGGCTACCCTGGAAAATAATTCAAACTAGTCATACAGGAAGGGGTGGCCAGATCTTGTTCTGTTATCTGTTCTTGTTCAGGTCGGCTTTGGTAAGGTAAGTTGTCTGCACAAACCGAATAAGATTTTGGCTTTCTAAAAATCTCAATGAATCTCAAGGCGATGGGGTGACCCAATCCCGATGGGGTCGTATTTCGGCTTGGGCTCATAACATAAAAATGAAAATGAAAAAATAAAATATAAATATATATTTTTTAATGTACACAGGTTTACATTATTTAAAAAATATATGTTTCAGGACGTATTAGACTAAAGCCCGTCTTTATCTGTTTAGAGAGAAAAAAGTAATGATTAAATCTTTTGTGTACAAAAAAAAGTGTTGATTCATTTTTGTGCACAGCAGCTATACCGCCTTTCAAACCTATAACTCCCGTTATGTGTTCCAATCATGTTTGTTTGTTTTATATTGTCCTAATTAAACAAACGATTGGTAAGACTGAATGGAAATAAGAATTTGCCCTTGTGTTTGCATTTATATTTTGACTAATTTCTCCGCTGGTTTGGTACAATTTTCTATTGTGTTTATATAGCATTTGCTAACACAATTGAACCGAAAGTATTATTTTGGTGAATAAAAACACTTAAATGCTCATTACTTATTCATTTAGAACCACAGAAGATTATGCATGAAATGTGATCCGTGGATATTTTTTAATGGATTAACAGGTGGAAAAAGTTTTCCATTTCCACCGAAAATGAAAGCCCTATGGAAAAATCAGGCCCATTGTGTTTCCATGGACAATGGTGTTTATTTATATTTGTAGAAACTTAAATTAAGTCACAAACATTTTGACTACGTCTTTTTCAATGTCTTCAGATGTTGGAATGGTTTGAGATTCATGATATATCCTATTTAAGAGTCTGGACCCCACCCCTGATTGTAGTTACATGATGTCGCCCATACATTGACTCTGTGTTACATCTTAGAACATAGGTGTTAATTATGTTTGTATTTGAATCCCAGCAGCCTAAAACCCTATTAAGTATGTGATTTATAAATTATAATAGATTATTATTTTACAGTATATCGAACAAGATAATCCTTTGTTTTTTTTAAATAACTACATCCACAAGAAAAGCTTATACCTATTAAACTCTTGTAGGAAATAATCTAATATTTTGGCTCGTGGTGTGTTGTACTAATTTGCCATTGTGAACTCTGACTGTTCAAAGGCATTCAAAGTGTGGGCGATATGAATTTAATTTAGTTGAGGGTCCTCTGTGGAGGCTGGTGAGACTCAGAAATCAGACCACTTTAGGCACAGAACATAACAACAAGAAAGTTTACAAACGAGAGGAGGCCATTCAGCCCATCTTGCTCGTTTGGTTGTTAGTAGCTTATAAATCCCAGAATTTCATCAAGCAGCTTCTTGAAGGATCCCAGGGTGTCAGCTTCAACAACATTACTGGGGAGTTGGTTCCAGACCCTCACAATTCTCTGTGTAAAAAGTGCCTCCTATTTTCTGTTCTGAATGCCCCTTTATCTAATCTCCATTTGTGACCGCTGGTCCCTGTTTCTTTTTTCAGGTCAAATAAGTCCCCTGGGTCGACATTGTCTATACCTTTTAGGATTTAGTGATGGGTGAATCCATTTAAAACAGGTCATTGAGTTTGGAGGCTATTCGTCTGCTTGGAACTGCTCGTAAGATTAGTGGCTATGAAGAGAAAGAAAGGACAAGGTACATTCATGTGCTGAAATAATCTTCTATATAGAAAAAGAGATAACCGCACACAATTGTGCTCCAAAAATGTATATCTTTAATTTATAAAAAAAACGATTTATCCCCTATCTTTGACACTTTACTGTCATTTTAACATAGTTATTTATAATGTACTGAAAAAAAAGAAAACTCCCAACAAATGACTCTTTGTTGCATATGAACAGAAGAAGGAGTCTCTGCAGGTATAGCAGTTTAAGAACATGCAGAATGGCCCAATTGTACTGGTCGTACTGTTGTTTGTATTCTTAAGAATATATGGCATACCCTATTTCACTGAATATAATCAAATTGTATTTATGTTTTAAATTAACTCTCTTTTTTCTTCTGTGTTGATACATGGTTTATTTCAAAGCAGCACGTTTTCCAAGTATATCAGCATAATTATGAGCATTAATAAATCTGCTCAAAACTGTTAGTAGGCGGCATTAGTTAAAGGGTTGCACAGCTTGCTAAGGGCTTTTTGGCAGGCTAAAAGCTACAGCTGTAGAATATAATGGGTTCCCAGGGTGAACCAATAATCATGGGCCGTGGGTTTTTTCAGGTGTTTTTTTCTAATCTACTAAATGTAAATTCAGCTAAGTACTAAATGGTAATGGTCATAGGTTTATCTTGCATGCCTTTAAAAGATGGACACTTTGCAAGCTATGAAAAAAAAAACACCGGGGTAAAACAACAGCTTCTACATTATTTTTTTACATTAGATGTAAATCTTAAAGGTACTTTGGTGCAAATTGGCTGCCCACCAGGAGAGTAAATTAATCCTACTGTACTTGGTTTGAAAAAATTACAATGGGGACTAAAACCAGCCACATGCAATTGCTAGAGAGTAGAAGAGAAAATAGCCATCAGCTATATATTCCAATGAGACCCAGTGTGCTAAGTGCTGCTGAATGAAGAAGTCTCTAAATCACAACCTAATACTGACAAATTAAAGACAATACATAGTGAACCCTGGGTTTACTTGTGAGACAGGAAACATAATTTGTAGATCTTACGCCGCTTGTTTAAAAGCTTGTAAATCTCAGGTTATTTGGGGTGATAACCTTTCTAGCTTGTTCACAAATAATTTAAAGCTATATTGGATAATGCTTCGGCTAGTTCTTAGGAAATGCATATTGTTGTGTTTAATAAAAAATATTTTGCTGTTGCAGCTAACCAAATAATAAATACATTATTACAATAAAATATTTTTGAGTAGTGCAGACTGGAAAATCAATAGATATTGGTAGAACCCCTTATTCTCAGCAGGTGCATTTGTTATATATATATATATATATATATATATATATATATATATATATATATATATATATATATATATATATATGAGACAACAGGAGAGGGTTAATTCCTCCCTATAGAAAAACATGTGCGTAAGGCAGATTTTTGGTTTGTTTTGTTAATTGTTTAATTGTTTTATTGTTAATCATTACCGGCACCTGGCTACTATTGAAAATTGGAGACAGGTGCCGGGCATTTAAGGAGAGCAGTCAGTCTGCTCAGGGTGGCTGCTGAAGAGGGTAGAAGCCCGACTGTGCTGGTGTGTGGGTACAGCCGTAATTTAAAAAGAAAGGTAGAGTGAAGCCTTTTTTGTGTATGTGATTTTGTTTGTTTTGTTTTGTTACAGGTAAACAGCTTAGCTGTCCTGTCTTTTAGTTTAGGTTCCTGTGTTGTTTTAGTTATTGCTCAAAGAAGAGCTAGGTGTTTGTTTTGTTTATTTTGATTGTGTGTTTTCCTTAAAAATAGCGCAACCGCGCTTCAAAAATCCATTTGCGTGTGCTGGGTCGGTGTTTTTAAAGGGGCAACGAACCGCGAAGAGGTTCATTCTTTCACATATGGTGGCAGCGAGTGTGGGCGCCCCTGGAGACCCAAAAATGGATTTTTGAAGCGCGGTTGCGCTATTTTTAATGAAAACACACAATCAAAATAAACAAAACAAACACCTAGCTCTTCTTTGAGCAATAACTAAAACAACACAGGAACCTAAACTAAAAGACAGGACAGCTAAGCTGTTTACCTGTAACAAAACAAACAAAATCACATACACAAAAAAGGCTTCACTCTACCTTTCTTTTTAAATTACGGCTGTACCACCACCAGCACAGTCGGCTTCTACCCTCTTCAGCAGCCACACTGAGCAGACTGACAGCTCTCCTTAAATACCCGGCACCTGTCTCCAATTTTCAATAGTAGCCAGGTGCCGGTAATGAACAATTAAACAATTAACAAAACAAACGAAAAATCTGCCTTACGCACATGTTTTTCGATAGGGAGGAATTAACCCTCTCCCTGCTGTCTCACAATATATATAATGATTTCCATTACACGAGAGTAGATGTTAAAACTTCATGCTGATTTGAACTCGGCTCTCACCAAGATAAGCACCAACTAAGACGTAGCTTTACAGAAAACTAATGTGATCCATCTGTCTCTATCCATTTGCGTTTCCTTCCATATGATGATGTAGATATCCTTCTGTCTGGTGTTGATGACTGAAGTGTAATATTGGCTTCTAGGATCAGCTTATTTGCCTCCCTGGCGCATCAGCACACACAACGGCTGTGATGCTGGCTCCGGGGGATCAACCATAGTGCGGTCTCCCCAGCGCATCAGCATGACAACAGTCTGGATTGAGCGAAGTAGGGTACATCTCTGGGGTCTTCAAGTGGGCACCTTCCATCCTTGGTGTTTCGTCGACTAGTCCACGACACCTCAAGTGGGTTTGACGGTGATTCTGGCGTCCCAGCATCACCCCCCCCTCCGTCCCCCACTCAACTCAGCCCAGCTTACTTACCCATGCATCAGCGTTTCTTTCTTTCTATTGTACTTGAGATCCCCAGCCAGAATCTTATCGTCTCAACTACAGCCAGTTGCTGCTCCTCTCTGCTGCTTCAGATAAGTTCTTCACTGTACTCTTGGCCACTGAATCCGACGTCTCTGAGAAACCGGGTTGCAGAGTGTGCCACAAATCCTCGACAACCCACCTCCACTGGGTAAACCCGGACTATATGTGTGTGTGTGTGTGTGTATGTGTGTATATATATATATATATATATATATATATATATATAGTAACACAGCAGGGAGGGGCTTAATATCCTCCCTGCATAAAACATGTGTGTATGCACATTCTGGCTAACTGTTTAATTTATTTTATTGTTAATTATCCCCTGCACCTGGTAGTAATTGTGAATTAGAAACAGGTGCAGGGTATTTAAGAGGTGAGTCTGTTTTCCAGCAATCAATAGACAAGTAAGTGCAGTGATAAAACTGTGTGTTTTTGTTTATGCCAGATAAACGGCTTAGCCATCCTGCAAGCTGGTCAGGCATCTGCATAACTGTGTAGTTAGCACTCCAAAGGAGCTAGGTGTTTATTTTGGTTTTTTGTTTGTTTTGTTTATTAAAAATAGCGCGTCAGCGCTTGAAAAATCCATTTCTGTGTCCTGGGTCTGCTTTTAAAGAGGCAACGAACCGCAGAGAGTGCAGCCGGGTTTACAATATATATATATATATATATATATCTATATATAAATCAGGGCTTGAATTTCAGCGCGGGATCGCGGGAATCGCACATTTTCCAAATTGCTGCTGCATATCTGCAACTTTCAGTGCGGGAAAATCCCGCAGAGATATTTTAAGACACCAAGCTACTGTATTTTTCACCCAATTTAGAATGTCTGAAACGCTACAACAATCTCTAAGGAAGTGGGTGTCAGTGACGAAAGCACTATGAGCCGCATTCTGAGTAGTTCTGGTTAAAATAAGTAAATAAAAAAAAATGTAGTGCCACAAATGGTGCCTGTAATTGAGTACCGAACTGCATCACGGGATTAACTGTCCTATCCTTCTTTATATAGTCCTAGGTTTTTAGTCTATTGCTCCATCATTGTAACAGCTAGACTGAAAGGGGCGGTATCGTTGGAAAGCTTAGAAGCCCCCCCCCCCCATGTTCATTTCATATTGAGGTTCAATGCTGCATTGTTTTTGTTTTTTTGACCAACATGATTTTTTTGGAAAAGCGTTTTTTTTTTTTTTAACATATATTCTCATCTCTACCACATATAGTATGCCTGATCCTGTTGCAACTTACATAATATGAAAGGACATTGTGTGGCCTTTCATTTGATATGTTAAATGCATGCAGCACAAACTATCCAGTAGTTAAACATACATAAATGAAAACTGAAAAATAGGTGGAAATTGGGCTGAGTGTAAAGAGTTAAAAAAAAGAAATAGAGCTCTGGTTTAAAAGAGAATCACCTTTTTCTTCTGCTGCATGCAAAAAACTTCACGTCAGGCAAAAGCAAAGGAGAGTGCTCTGTCTCACAGTGATGAACAGCTTAGGTCTCCTGAAAGCAGCTTATTTTAAAGCAACACCAGTATGAATGATGTAGTAAAATATAAATAGTTTTTTTATATGCAAAAGTGCCTTTTTTTGCCATTCTCCCCCTAAAATTTTGGAAGCATGTATTATATATTAATTAGTGCTGGGACGAACATGTTAGCAGCAGGGGGGCGTGGCCCCTGTGTGTGTGCCTTCATTTTACAGCAAGACGCTGCAATATGCAACACGTTTAAGTAGAAAAATATCCCAGGAGTAAAGGATACATTGTGTAGGCCTTTACCTCAGTGAATTAACTACAAAACAAATAGCAGTTCAAGTTAAACGTTGTTTTGTTTATTCCCGAAATAAATAGTACATAAAGTTGACAACGCATTTTATTTATTTATTTATTTATTTTTCATTTCTTGCCATTGCTGTTTCTTCACAGTAAACAGTGGCCAGAGATGACATGACTTTTTTTCATAAAGTCATAACATGAGGTTTACTTGTGCCTTTTTGTAGCTGAACAAGCAAACGAAAACTGAAATTTAACTGAAACACTGAAATAAAACAAACATGGAAATGGCATTGTAAAATAAAGGGGGAAAAACTCACCATTTTGGTTCTTGTTTATTACATTCCACATAACAGAAAGTCGTACTAAAAAATATAAGGTGAGGCGATAAATAAGTGCAAGGTATTTTTGTCACTTCTAGTGAATACGAACATCTGGTGAATATGAACACTTTCAATATGCGTTCTTTTCAACTTAGTCTTCCTTTGCCACATTGTTTATTTTTGGTGCATTATTTTTTGGCAGTTTGCTGCACGTTCACCGCAGGAGCTGCTGAATCACTGTGAACCCGCTTTGACAAAATCAACTGAGCTTGATAACATGCGAACTCAAGCTGTGCAGCAAAATTGCTCTGCGTATTCTTAAGGATTAAATTTAGATATCATGCGTAATTCGACTTTTTTCAATTCGTAAATCACCCAGTACGCAGCTCATTGGCAGCGCTGAGTATATAAATGTTATAGCACTACAAGATGAAAAAACATTCCCATACTGTAATGTTTCCTGCATAATGAAACATCAGTCTCCTGTTGTGAATTAAGTTAAAAGTAATAGGAATAGCTGGTACAATATTTTATTAAAGTGCTATCAGGGTAAAATTATCAGTATAACTGAACAAGTTCCAGTAAAATCTCCTCATGCAGTAGACTTCTGTTCCTGTTAACATGCACCTCTTGTTTTCTGATTTTAAGTCTGTGCATTGCTCTGATTTTAACATATGAATAAATGTAGTTTGTACTATGGAAAATGAAATCACATTATAGACATTCCTCTCCGTTACACCTTGTGTCCCAATTCTGCCCCAGCACCTGCAGTAATGTAGTGTAACATTAATAAATTGATTTTCCATGTTAGAACTGGCAAAGCAGGCATAAAGATACAAAGATGTACCGGGAGTTATATAATGTGTAATAGTAACAGATTATATCAGAGGAAAATAGAGGTTTGGAATGGTGAGCAATTATCTTTCCGCAGAGAACTACAACAGCGTTTTGAATAAATTACATCCATAACTGACACTTCTGAGTGTGGAGGTGGGGGCACTGGAAAGTAATTATAATAATGTCCATTAAAAAAACCAAGGAGATTCACTTTGGAGGCTTTAGTAAATGGCCATAACCCAGATAGTCTGAAAGAACATTTTAATCAAAATCACATCACGCTCATCTGGAATTTGAATGCATGTTTTTGTTCTTTTCAAACAAATCTTGCCCTACAAATTAGGTTTGAGAGATTTTACTCTATACATAGTCGCTAAAGCCTGGTGCTGAGATCGGTAGCCCATAGCAATAATATACTGTAGGAGACCGCTTGCACACATTTCCAGTTATGCTGATTTAATACATTTTGGAGTGAAAATGTGACTTCTTTTTGTTCTTAGTAGTTACCGATGATAGATGTTACTTAAGGCAAGTGTAACATGAATTGGATCTTATCTTACTGCGAATGATTGAGAACTCTGTGCTTAAAGCAATCAGCTATCCGATTAATAAAGATGAAAATAGCAAAAGTGTAAAGGATAAAAAATATCTTTCAGTCCTTTGCAAAGGGCTTCATTATTATTATTATTATTATTATTATTATTATTATTATTATTATTATTATTATTTAAATGTGGTCAAAGAAGCTTGCCTGGGCTGCAGATTTCGTAAACATATGGTACTGGTTTTGAACATGCCACGCACATACCATTTTTTGGCCGCACACTTCCTATAGCATAAGGAATGTGCGTGACATTCCCACGACAGTGGAGAGAGAATTCGGAGTTTCTAAACTGCATGTAAACCAAGACAGTTGTGTTGAGACTGACAAGTGATACTGATCAATTGCATGGTAACTTGAATGCAGTCAGACAAGTAATAATGGAGTCTGACGCACTGAATTCAATTCATTAAATGATCCAACCCAGGTATTGTAAGATGCTGCAGTGGAAAGACGGGTGTATGTGTTTATATATATATATATATATATATATATATATATATATATATATATATATATATATATATATATATATATATAATTATAGGGCTGTCAAGTGTTTAGTTCTTCTTATTATCTTCTTATCTTTCAGATCTGCTGACCCCTGGTCGTTCCCCGAGATCTGAAAACGCAAATCTTCTGACAGTCCCTAAGATTAATTTGAACTCTGTTGCAACCGGGGCATGTAGTTATAATGCCCCTCATTTTTGGAACTTGCTCCCGAATCTCAAATATTTTAAATCCTGTTTGAAAACATTTTTTTTTGTGGTCTGTTTATTTGTAGCTGGATTATATATTAGACACAGGCTATTTTATATTTATTTTGTAAAGCGCTGTGGCAATGTGCCCCGCTCCTGTGTGCATTTCTGTGTTAAATGTTGCGTGTGGTGTGTTAATGTTGGTGTATAGATATGGCTGCATGGGATATAAATGGGTGTGTGCAGCATGAGTTATTTAAAATGTATAATTGAATTTAGGCACGAGGATTGCACATCACTTCACGTGCATTTAAAGTAATTAATATGCGAGCACGAGGTTGCACATAATTAATTCACATGCTGGGATTCAAGTGAATAATTAATTAGTAATTGAATCCTGGCACAACAATATATATAGATGCACATTTCATTCACTCTGGGTTTATGTGTTCGGTGAGTGCAGAACGGGTGTGGAAAGGAGAAAAGAAAACGTAAATAGTTGTTTAAACTCACCGTGTTTGTTTGTCTGTTCATGTTGTCTGTTTACTGTTTTATCGTTTTGTTCGTCTATTTATTTTGGCTTAAAGTGCCGTGTTCTGTTTTGGTCAACCTTTTATTTTATTTGTTTATTAAAACACTGAGCGCTGGCGCGACTCAGTTTGATCACCACCGTCTGTCTGTGTACTCCTTTCTGGTCTGACGTAACCACTAGAGCCTGCTTGTCACAAGCGCCTTGGAATGCTTGAAGAGCACTATATAAGTGAAATTTGTATTTTATTATTATTATTATTAGGCTTCCAAGCAGAATGGCTGGAAGCCTATTGTTCTTCAAGAGATTATTATTATTATTATTATTATTTTCTTTCCTTCTGCTGCAATGGTAAATTTTTAACAGCGCATAAAATGAAAACCGTTGCACGTAGAGACTCACCGTTTGGAACGTTGGTAGATACCTATGGGAAGTTGGTTCTGAAGCACATAGGTCACATGGTTTGGCAGCCATGTTGGATTTTTGCAAAATTTCAAACTCTTCTCCCCCCAAACCACTTACGCTAGAGCTCTGAAACTTGCTGTACATGTTTATAAATGGTCAATCTTTAAAAGTTAATCAAAGAAAAATTTTTTGTCAATGGCGGCCATGTTTATGACATCAGAGGTCAAAAGTGAAAGTAGTCGATAACTTCTTATAGAATGCAGATAGGGCCACTATTACAATGTGACACATATAGGAACCCATATGTGTTCTATCAAAAACAGTCATTGCCCATGATCTTATGATATGATTATCACTATTGTTATTTCTTATCGTCTGCCAAGACACTAAAACAACAAAAAACATTGCTGCTATTGCCCTCAAACTTCTCACATATGTTGAGGAGGGGTGTGCAATTACACATATTACGTGATGTGACACGTAGCCGCCATTTTGGAATTCTACATTTTAGCTTTAAAATGCAACTTCTCCAGAACCGCTGGACCGATTGAGCTGAAATTTTCCAGGGATCTTATTAAACATGAGAGCATCAAAGGTTATTCAAATGGTGAGTTTTCGCCAATCCAAGATGGCCAACATGGACCAATGTTGCTTATTACTCTGTAGAGAATGCAGATAGGGTCATGGTTACTATGTAAGACATAGTAGACCCCCGATACCTTTGGTACCCTTGATGCCTCGGTGCCTCGACACTCCGGTGTTAGACGCACTTGGTGATTGGCGCCCTTGGTGCATTCAGCACCCTCAGGGCCTCAGAGCCCCAGCGTCTCCATTTATGGATGCCCTCAGTGCTTGGGCAACAGATAATCGAGCCCACTCGTGCCTCGGTACTTGACACCTTCTGCATGTGGTGTGATCTTGATGGCAAGCATGCCAAAGTTTCATGCTTGCATGTCCTGCAGAAGGAAGCTTCCTCCAGAGGACAGGCACCTCCTCTGCATCTGGTGACTGGGCATGCAGCACGCCTCCTCTAGATGCTTCGAGATCTGTGCAGTGTTCCAGCCTCGGGTTCTACGCAGCAGACTCGCCAGGTTTACCGGTGCGGCTTCTCCAGCTAGTTCGACTGAACTGTCTGCAGCGCTGGGAGCCACAGTCTCCGCCATCCTCTCATTATCCTGTGCTCAGGCTCCTGAGTGGAGTGCTAAGAGGGTGAGAAAGTCAAAGCAGGCACAGGACATCTCCAATTTGAAGTCCAAATGGCTCAACTCCTGGAGTATTTGGCCAGACAGCAGGTCGAACACCCTGCTCAAGCCCCGACTCTGGAGCTAGCACCTGCCCAGGAACTGACCCCGCCTTTACCGGTCGTCGTCCGGTACGTTTTAGAACCAGACTTGGCTTTGGCTGAGGAAGACCAGGACTCAATCATAATGGCAACCTCCTGGGATGGTAGCTCCTTCCCTCAGGATGAGATACCCAAGAGCTAACCTTTGAGACGGGTCCCAGGTCCAAGACAACCTCAGACACTGGACTTTCCCCTTTTCCATGCCCGGTCCCAGTGCTCATGGAGCGAGCCTCCAAGTTCCTCCAGGTACCTTGGACGGCAGCGCCCGAACCACGCCGGTCTGTCTTCAGGATCCAAGCTTCTTGCCCGCCTTCAGCCCTTCCCGGCATTCCCAGATTTATGGCTTCCAAGGCCAGGCCCTGGGCCGGAGCCTGGCAAGCCTTGTAGTGGCTCGCAGGCAGCTTTAGCTGTCCCAAGCGAGGGTCCCTGATGTGGACAAATTGGCCTTGCTTGACACGCTGATCTCTCCCGGCCATACCTTCAGGCTAGCCATGGAGGAGATATTACAACGCTCCCACCGAGAACGTGAGGCGTCTCGGCAGGCAGCCTTGATGCTCCCTCCCCGGGCTCTGGTGCGAGATAGAACGAGACGATGGCGTCCACCCATGGCACGCACGGTGACTCGGATGGTCCCGATCCCCACTGTCCCACATGGCAACCTGAGGCATCGCCTTCAGGCTTCCACGGCAGATAACAGCCGGGCCCACATGCAAGGACAGGGGGAGCACTGGACACAACAGCGCTCCCGGAGGCAGTTCCACCACTCCAGGCAGCCCCCGCAGCAGGCTCCACCACAGCCTCAGCAGTGCAATATGGGCCCCTGAAGGCTTGTAGCCTCAGACCCACCCTTTCACACGACACCATCTGCAATATTGGCACAATTGCACCTCGGACACTTGGGTGCTTGCCACCATACACGTTGGTTACGCGCTTCAGTTCTGAGCGGATCTTCCTCCCTTTCGCGGGATCACGGTTACATCCGTGAGCGACCCGCTCCAGGTCTCGGCCCTCAAGCAAGAAGTAGCGGCACTACTTCTCTGCCTTGTAAGTGTCCGAGGTGCAATTGTGCCAATGTTGCAGCTGGTGTAGTGTGAAAGGGTGGGTCAATGCCTTCCGGCTACATCCCAAATGCGACAGACACCAAAATGCTCAGTGAATACCTGACCTGTGGCAGGCAAATCCCAAAAGTATTGTTGGTGGTTGTCTTCTCTTTCAGGGAACGAGGGTTGCATCCGTAACCTAACATTTTCTTTATTGTGTATAAGCTATAGTTAATTTTGGTAATTTTTTTTTTGGATTGCTTTGTATTTCAACTCTCCGTATTTTGATATACAGTACGTTTGTACAGTTAGTTTCTATTAGTAAATTGTTATGTTGGTTGATTCAGTTAGCTTAAGCTGAAAAACGTTTTGGGAAAATACAAATGTAATACCATAACTGTAAAAAGCAACATAAATGCTATGAACTTAATGTAGTGTTTTGAAAGTATGTAGTGTGTTATTTTGAATGTAGAAGTAGAGTAAGTTGAAAACACTCCCAGATTGTTTTGAGCGTACTACACTGTAACGTATAGATTGCCAGCATTAATATACCAAAAACGTTTTTACTCGCTGATATGTAAATATATATGCATGTATTTAAAAAAAAGTACCTGCAATAGGAGTCGAATTTCACCAATGAAAACAATATTTGTATAACTGGCGATGTTACGTTCAGTATGATTCTTTTGTTACATCGGATATCACTGCCTCACATCAGCTGTGACAGAAAGAGACACTTACTGCAAAGTGGGATTTTTTATTTATTTATTTATTTATTTATTTATTTTTGTGCATGCACTTCCCCAATCCACGCCCCTCCGTTAACAGAGGAAGTCAGGATCAGGAAGCAATCGGCGCAGAGCAAAAACAAACAAGATGCTGATCAAATCACTGTGTAATCATACGGAAAAGGAAACGTCAAGAAATAATAAAGATTCATGTAAATAACTCCAACTCGAATTACATAGGATATAATTCAGCTTGAAAGGCGCCTGTTTATGAAGAGTATCAAGCTTGTGAGATTTCCTTGGGTCGAACACTAAAAGCCCTGCGCAGCTCTAGTCTAGAGCCAAAGAAAAAGGCAGATCATGTAATAATGAATTATCTATTTGGATTTCTCTAACTGTCCGGTATCCACAAGCTGAATACAATACTGATCTGTAATTGATCAATAAAGCTCCATTCTCAGGAAGGACTTGCACACAAACACTTAGGACAATCATATGTAGGCTTTTTGCAAGATAAAAAGTATAAAAGACAAATAATGGCAAGCTTTAACAAGTGGGGCTGAAACTGATAACAAAGATTTAGAAAGGTCAGAATGTGGTACTGAAGGGATATCAAAGAGTTGAAAAGGAAGGCATTGGGTTAGAACAGGAACACTTTTTTAGAAATAAATCAACAAGTGCATTCTAAAGAACTTGTTAAAGGGTTGTGACAGAGATCGAATGATTCTTGGTGTTAGATCTCTCTCTCGACCTGTGAGGGCACTGTGTAAAAGGAACAGAGTACCCTTAACTAAATGGCACGACAATTTATTCCGTAGGGTAGGTGGAGGTCGGTCATTTAGGAAAGGGGCGAAGGTACGGTATCCAAACTCAGTGACCCAGACGGTAAATGGCGTGGCATCTGAGGATTGGAGGAGCGGATGCGCTCCTTAACTTAGGGGTCATGAGCGAGGATATAAATAGGGGTCATAGCGTACGTGATCTGTTCCTTTTGTGAATGGTTAGGAAAGAACCTAAAAGGAGTCCCTGCATGTAAAAACCATGAGTGTTCTGTTAGTCTGTCTTGTAAACGTTGTTTGTTTGTTTCATTTGTCTAAAAGATTACTAACACGATCTGGAGCTGCAGCCGCAGGCCAGCATTAAACCCGGACACCAGCACTTCACTTTCCACTGAGAACTGTCTTTTCACCACAAGCACTTAAATCACGCACCGTAGGAACTGAGTTTGTATCTTTGTGTTTTGTGTGGGTGATAAAACTGGACTTTTTGGTTGCGGGTCAAACCTGTGGGATTTTACAAAACCGAAGTGATACACGCCGCTGTAATCACTTCTAGCATTATTATTTACAGGTGTTTTGCCTTAAGGCTCTGGACATTGTAGTAATTTATCAATAAACACCCTTGCACCTGTTAGTAATTTTCATTGTGATTTGTACCTGCACTGCACTCACCTGTATCCACTCACCACTTTGCTACAAGGGTACATAAGGACCTTTTTTATTTTATTGTGTTCCCATGTGTTGCTATAACTGTTTATGTAAGGTGTGTGTATTGTTTTAATTTGTTTTATTTTTTTTAACATTTTGACCATTTTTAAAAACTTTTAAATTGCATTCCCTACCTCAAGATGGCTTCACATGTACCCACATGGACCTCTCAGAACTACATTTCCCATCATCCTCCTGCTCACTGGTAAATTATGGGAAATGTAGTTCTGAGAGGTCCATTTGGGTATATGTGAAACATTACTATGAATAGTAAAATACTGTAGTCATGAGAAGAAGATTTATGTAATATGGTTATGGAATGCATATTATTATACTGGAGGAAGCACTTGTTCTCATACTGATCAACAGGTTTTTAAAATCAACTTTGTCTCCAAGGCATGTCTACTTTAAAGACAGTTCTGCCTCTGCCACAGATTTTATAAAAGTGCTCAGAGATTAATGGAATTAAACAGTCAAGGATGTCCAAGGTCAGGGCTGTTCAAACTAGGTGAAATGAAAAACTAGCTTATAACTCTTTAGGGAGTGCAGATAGGGTCATGGGTACTATGGAACACATAAAGGAACCCATATGTTCAGAGAAAAAAAAGCACTTTACAGAGCATTTAAAAGGGACCAAGAACAAAGTACACAGAAAGAGTACTTGGAACTGCAAACTCAAATAAAAAAGTGAGTTAGAAAGGCCAAGAGAGATATAGAAATGAACATTGCTAAGGGGACTAAAACCAATTCCAAAAAGTTTTTCCAATATTATAACAGCAAGAGAACATTCAAATAGGAGCTAAAATGTCTAAGACATACAAATGTCAAAATCACAGACGTAGAGAAAAAAATTGCAACTATACTAAATGATTACTTTTCACAAGTTTTTACAAAGGAGGATACGGACAACATGCCCCACATGTCGACCTGTTCCTATCCAGTCTTAAATAACTTTAGCATAACAGAAGCAGAAGTGTTAACCCTTTGCGGTCCATTTATTAATTGTGCGTCAGGCTTGCCAGGTCTAATTTATTTTCACACGCGCAGTTAATTTTAGACGCGCTGTTTAAAAGTATTTTTCTCCACAGTCAAACAGGTTTAAATGGCCCTGCATATCAACAAAGCACTCACTAGGCATCTCCAGCCACGCCCCACCCTTTCGTTCGCTATCGCTTTCACATATGCTACCAAATAAATAATAATAATAATAGTCGTACATACCGATCAATCATCTCCTGATGACTCGTTTTATCACCAAACTCCTCAATAATGCAATCCAAGTCATTATTTTATTGCTATAACATCTTGAAAAAGGTCTGCAAACATCCGTGATAGTCTCTGTGCGCTGATACAGTAACACCCAGCTTGTTTCCATATGACCGCCCCATCTGATGCCAGGGGCAAGTATGACTATTCATGAGATACGCCTTTTTTTATTTTTTATTTTTTATCGGCATGTCTCATCTCCTTTCGCTCCCACTCGGCCATTGAATGGTTTTCTCGGCTTTTTCCGTAGAAAAACGACTTTTTATGTTTTTGGATGATGTTGGACAGGGTCCGACAAAGGACCTGATAGGAATAATTGCAATGTCGGACCCAGTCCGACAATGGACCGCAAAGGGTTAAAGGGACTAGGAGCTCTTAAAATAAACAAATCCCCTGGGCCAGATGAGATCCTCCCAATAAGACTCAAAGAAATGAAAGAAGTTATTTACAAACCGCTAACCAAGATCATGCAACAGTCTCTTGACACAGGGGTTGTACTGACAGACTGGAAAATAGCAAACATAATACCGATCCACAAAAAGGGAGACAAAACCCAACCAGGTAACTACAGACCAAAAAGCCTGACTTCTTATATGGAAACTTATGGAAACTATAATAAGATCCAAAATGGAAAATTACCTATATGGAACAGTATCTTGGGAGACAGTCAGCATGGTTTTAGGAAAGGGAGATCGTGTCTAACTGTGTCTAACTAACCTGCTTGATTTTTTTGAGGATGCAACATCGACAATGGATAATTGCAAAGCATATGACCAGCATAAAAGATTAATTCTCAAACTGAACGCAGTAGGGATTCAAGGAAATGCATGCACGTGGATTAGGGAGTGGTTAACATGTAGAAAACAGAAAGTACTGATTAGAGGAGAAACCTCAAAATGGAGTGAGGTAACCAGTGGAGTACCACAGGGATCAGTATTAGGTCCTCTGCAATTCCTAATTTAATGACTTAGATTCTGGTATACTAAGCAAACTTGTTAAATTTGCAGACAACACAAAAATAGGAGGAGTGGCAAACAATAAATAGGTTTACAAAGAAGTTACAGTTATCACAATTCCAAAAAAAAGCCTTAATTCAGCAATAACAGTTTAGCAAGATCACTGCTAAACGGCAAGGCAATACACATAACTGTTAATACTATTGGTCATCATTACTACATTGCTGCATGTTTTATATCAAATAAATAGTGATCTTAGACTCTATACATTTCTTTTATTGTTTTATTGCTTTTTGCTACGTCAACAGAAAAATCACTTTACAAGAGGAATGAAAACATAAAAAATGACATTATTGGCTCTGCAGGTGTTTTTGTAATACCCGAAGCCTTAAATTCTGTAATAGATTTTTTTTTCTATCACCAAATAACTACCTTAACACCATATTGTATATCTCATTACACTAGCCCCTAGACACATAATCGCTCATACTTAAGGTAAAGGATAGCTCTATTTAGTTCTAAAATGGAAGCTCAGTATTGATGTGAAGATAAAATCAGTTTGTTAAATTGTTTAGGTTCCTGTTGGAAAGGAGACAAGCACCCCTTAGGGTTAATCCTCATATACACTTAGAAATCCTACTATTGATGAGATCATATGTTATCGAGTGTCATAGATAAGAAAACAGAACATGAATATCTCCTGGTACATCACAAATAAAACATGCAAGGGTATGAAAGGATAAAACAATGTTGACAAAAAGGGTCCTGTTTTGTTTTCGACTACAGTAGGCCACATTTT
The DNA here is from genome assembly GCA_030684275.1 of Acipenser oxyrinchus oxyrinchus. NCBI lineage: Eukaryota > Metazoa > Chordata > Actinopteri > Acipenseriformes > Acipenseridae > Acipenser > Acipenser oxyrinchus. The sequence goes on along the minus strand of CM060247.1, from coordinate 20,168,404 downwards.
GTTAGCAACAACCATCTGAGGAGACTTTGAATTGTGTTAGTTGTTTGATTCCAGTTTGAGAAATAATACGTTGGATCGAATTCAAAGAGTAAGCTGATGGAAGACATTCTTTTTGCAAAAAAGAAAAAAAGAGAGAATTTGGAATAATGGTATTGTTTTAAATTATGGCATTCAAATTAGAATTTGATACAGTTGAGATTTATTTAACATAAAAGTGTTGACCAATTAATAATATGTGGTGGTATATAGGGGCTAATACTTTGTTGGTTTGTAGGCTTTAAATGTGTCCTTTGCTACATGCTGATAAAATTATTTTTCCAGAGTTAATCAACCAGATTTCTGCTTTCAGATTTTGGAAAGTGTTGTATTTTGACTTGGGATCCTATATACTATTATACATTGGGCAAGAGTGGCCTAATGGATAATTAGCATAGAAAACAACCCCAATGACCACTAACGTGATGTTTTTTTTTTGATAATTACGGATCTGTGTCTTAAATAAAACTGTGTATAATATTTAAATATAAAAGCAATAAAAAATATGTACCAGTACTTAACGAAATTGATTGTTCAACATGTGCAGGATCAAGAGCCAAAACATCAACTGTTGTTGCGTGGTTGTTATTTGATTCTCACCAAAAGAATCTAGCCAACATAATTAAAGTCTATCCTATCCACTTTTAAAATAGTGTGTTTACAACACAGTATCATTTTTCTCCAGAAAATAAAGCAAAATAAAAAATCCAAGATAGAATCTGCTTGCACCTGATAGTCAGACCTTTGGAGTGTTACATTTTCAATCTCGCCAGAAAGGCCTCTGAAAATGGTAGCTAATATTCTCTGCTTCTGAATTTTCAGTGCCTATTGTGTGTTGTATTAAATGGGTGGAATGGCTGTGCATGGATGGTGTACTCCCATAAGACTGCAATAAGATTATATCAAGCGCTAGCACAGAATCCCTTCCTTGGGTAAACTTTATATTTAAAGAATTAGTGAAGAATAAAAAAGTTTTGAATACCAGCATTGCCAGTATTTCCGAGATAAAATATTATTAAGTGCTTGCGAAAGCCTGAACACAATCACCTTCACTAATACAGTAGGCACAAGGGAATTACTAGGTCTAGTTTGCCAGTTTAAGGTTCCCAATGTTCATCTGGTACACTTTCACAGCAGGGCAGCTTGGTAAAGGCTTTCTAAGTTGGAGAGGCTTGAACAAATGCCATTACCTGCCCAGTGTTATCTTAACAATGTATAATTCCGACTTCAATCAATTTTTCACACACATTTCAAATAGCAATTTGCGTTCATATGAGTCCTGACAAGGAAATATTGCATTTTTATTATTATTTTAATGTATTCTTTTAAATCATAAATTAATAAAAACTTAGAGGTGAACTGATGCAATGCATATTGCTTTATATATGTAATATAAAACCTGCATTTAACTATTTTCTTTATATGATTCATTTTGAGACTCAGACTACAAATTAGTGCTTTATAGTTTGCATATTTATCTTGGTACCAAATGTTGGTAAATATTTCTGTACCAAATCTACCTCATTTTCCTGATTTCCAAAGGATAGTCGCAGATTTCATGTGGCATGTGTTTTTGCAGTGGGGTACATGTGAGAGTGCTCAGTTAAAAACTCTCTTAGCTTTAGGTTTAATGGCTCAGAGACAAATTTGACGTCAGTTAAGTAATGAGGGCATGAACATGGGAAGCAGGATGCTTGACAATGGGGCAACTCAATGTTATGTCATGCAGTTATTGAATGTGTTTCAAATTTTGGTCTTCTGTATGTGAAGTCAATACCGATTCAGTGGCAATGACAGGTCACAACATGACAGGGGTAGGGGTGGGGGTGGGGTGGGGGTGGGGGAGGCTGGGTATCACAACCCTTTGGGAAGATTGTCATATTCAAAACCAAGTCACATCGCCAACCTTTCGCAAACAAGGATGAATTGGCTACTGAAATCTCCTGATCCGAACCCTATTGAGCATGCCTGAGACATGCTATAGACTGTAACATCTACAGCATCTGATTGGTGGGATGCACAGGCTTTGTTAAAAGTGTCACTTATAAGGGTATTTCATTTTTCAACCTCTAGCAAATCTGTTGTTTTTTTTTAAATTAGTTTGAGCAGTGCAAACTGTGCATGTACAGACAGCTTACTATCGTTTATTGCAACCACAATAGGATTTTAGATGGTCCCTTAACATCATAATAATATCAGTAACAGCTGGCAGCCTGTTATCAGAAACCTTTCTCAAGAGACCTGAGGATTAGCACTTGAGTGATTAAATCATTATGCAAATCTGTTCCACTGTAGACCAAGAGAAGTACCGGAATTGACATTAGTCAAGTTAGTGTTGATTTATACAAAACAAACATCAATATTGAATTGATGGAAAACAGACTTGTTTTCTTGTCCTGAATGCAGATCATTTTAAGTACTGGTAGACGACAAAGTAAAATAACAATAGGCTTCCCCATAATCATCCCAGAATTTTCCAATTCAGAAATTATTTCATTCCATGTTCATTGTGCCTTATGTGTGTTGGTTTAACGACTGTCTAGAAATCCTTTTTTTCATGTTTTTTTTTTTAATTTTTATTTGGCTAAGTGGCTGGAGAATAAAAAGAAAGCACTGCAGTCAAGGTTACAGCAGAATCTCATAGAAAGACCCAAATTACAGTGCAGGCAAGAGATCTATCCCAAATACATCCTCTGCACACTACAGGTTTGTTGTGGTTGTTGTCGTTTGGGAAGTTTGCAATGCATTAGTAAGACCTCACCTAGAATATTGTGTTCAGTTCTGGTCATCTCGTTACAAAAAAGATATTGCTGCTCTAGAAAGAGTGCAAAGAAGAGCAACCAGAATTATCCTGGGTTTAAAAGGCATGTCGTATGCAGACAGGCTAAAAGAATTGAATCTATTCAGTCTTGAACAAAGAAGACTACTCGGTGATCTGATTCAAACATTCAAAATCCTAAAAGGTATAGACAATGTCGACCCAGGGGACTTTTTTGACCTGAAAAAAGAAACAAGGACCAGTGGTCACAAATGGAGATTAGATAAAGGGGCATTCAGAACAGAAAATAGGAGGCACTTTTTTACACAGAGAATTGTGAGGGTCTGGAACCAACTCCCCAGTAATGTTGTTGAAGCTGACACCCTGGGATCCTTCAAGAAGCTGCTTGATGAGATTCTGGGATCAATAAGCTACTAACAACCAAACAAGCAAGATGGGCTGAATGGCCTCCTCTCATTTGTAAACTTTCTTATGTTCTTATGTTTTTATGAAACTCTCTGCCCCTTTATTTGTCCTTGTATGTTGCCATGCCCAATGCTATCCCCTGCTACCAGGGCACCAGCCCACTTTTGGTTTGCCCAGCATTTTGCTGTTTTTTAAATATAGTAGGTAACCCTTGGATTATTGAAATACAATTTGGAAAACATAGAAATGTCAACTCAAGTTATTGGCACTCTTGATAAAGATGAGCAAAAAAGACTGTTTAAAATAAATAATACTAGTACTGAGCTATATTGTAATTTTCCAACATGTGGAATATATTTGACTTTATTAATGATTCAATGGAATCAACCAAAATTACACATTTCTCAAATTATACATTTATTTCCAAAAAAACAATGAAGTGTCACAATTATTGTTACCCTTGTTTTCAGTACTTTGTGCACCCTCCCCTTGGAAGGATAACGGCACTGAGTCTTTTTCTATAATGTTTAATGAGATTGGAGAACACATTGGGAGGGATCTTAGACCATTCCTCCATACAGAATCTTTCCACATCCTTGATATCCTTCGGTCTGCGCTTATGGACTGCCCTCTTCAATTGAAACCACAGGTTTTCAATGGGGTTCAAGTCCGGAGACTGAGATGGCCATTACAAAATGTTGATTTTGAGGTCAATTAACCATTTCTTTGCGGATTTTGATGTGTGCTTGGGGTCATTGTCTTGCTGGAAGATCCACTTGCGGCCAAGTTTCAGCCTCCTGGCAGAGGCAACCTGGTTTTTGGCTAAAATGTCCTGGTACTGGGTAGAGTTCATGATGCCGTTGACCTTAACAAGGGCCCCAGGACCAGTGGAAGCAAAACAGCCCCATAACATCAAAGATCCACCACCATATTTTACAGTAGGTATGACGTTCTTTTCTGCACACGCATCCTTCTTTCAACGCCAAACCCACCTCTGGTGTGTGTGGCCAAAGAGCTCTATTTTCGTCTCATCTGACCATAGCACCTGGTTCCAATCGAAGTGCCAATGCCGTTTAGCAAACTCCAGGCGCTTACGTTTGTTGGTTGCTCTCAATAAAGGCTTTTTTCTGGCAACCCTTCCAAATTGCCTATTGGCATGGAGGTGGCATCTAATTGTAGATTTGGAGACTTGGTGAGCCCAAGATGCAACCAAGTTCTGTAATTCTCCAACTGTGGCCCTTGGATTTCCCTTTGCCTCCTGAACCATCTGCCTCACTGTTCGTGGGGGCAAGATACACTTGCGTCCTCTGCCAGGCAAGTTTACCACTGTTCCAGTGGTTTTAAAATTCTTAAGTATTGCCCTAATAGTGGTAAGTGGTATATTTAATTTTTTAGCTATTGTTTTGTACCCATTGCCTGATTTATGAAGGTCAACAACCATTTGTCTCTTTTCATTTGTGAGTTCTTTGCCTTTCCCCATGGTGATGGATGAAAAAATGGATTTCATATGCGTGTTACCTCGTTTTTATACCCCAGTGAAACAGGAAGCCATGGAAGGCCACAATACAGTTCCTTAAGACTGAGATGAACTTAAAGAAGTAGAATGTTAATGCAGATTTAATTTTGTTTGATTTTATTTATAAGAATCTTTAGGGGTGCCAATAATTCTGACACCTATCTTTTTGAGAACAAATTTTATTACTTGTTAATAAAAAACTTTTTCTCTGAGCAATTGTATTAGAATAAAATAAAAAGGTTTTCCCATATATTTGAGCATAAAATATAGCTCATTACCTGTGTTGTTTATTTTATACAGCCTTTTTTGCTCATCTTTATCAAGGATGTATACATAGACTTAAAGGATAAGGACTGTTTTAAATACGAAGGCACAATAGAAGCCATTAAAAATAAGAACGATCCAATTAACCTTTTATACAACAATAACCATTTCTCAGTTATTGTATTTAAAGACAATGAAACCGGAAGAAAATCTGAATACTGTGGCATAATTAAGAAAGATAATCAAAATAAATCTAAAACAGTAAAAATAAACCAGGTTAATAATAAAATGCGAAATAGGGAATTAAACATGACTAAGACAGAGAATTCAAAACATAAAGATAGGAGACCCAAAATAGACATGGTACCAAATACACAAAAGATAAGACAGAAGACATAGTATTTAATTTATCAAGTAAAACCTTAACCACATCCCAAAAAGCAGTACTGAGTAAAGGACTTAAGTTTATACCGACTAAAAGATACATCGATAAAGATAAACTGGCCACTGAATTGAAGGAGTGGGAGAGACGATGAGATTAGCGGAATATTTTTTCAATGAAAATATCTCAGATTCAGAGGGTAATTATGAGCATGGGATTAAAGTTAATAGTACAAGCACATGGACTCCTCCAGATGGAAGAGACAAATGGTTAGATATGTATATTGAAGTAGTTAAACAAGAAATAATAGTAGGACTAAAGAAAAGATGTAAACTTAATCTAACCAATATTGAAGAACAAGCTATGACTGAGTTGTTAAATGATGATGATATAATGTTAAGACCAGCAGATAAAGGCTCAGGAATAGTGATAATGAACACAGATGACTATATGAAATCTGTAGAATGTGAATTAAATAATACAGATACATATGAAGAAGTTAAAAGCAATAAGATCAATAAATCGGCAAAAGAGGTTAAGGAAATTGCGGAGAGACTATACAATAAAGGAATTATATCAAAAGAATTAAAAAAATACATGCAGCCACATAATGCGAGAACAGGCCTAGCAAGAGGAAATCCTAAAATGCACAAAGAAAATCACCCGATGCGAATGATAGTCAGTACAATTGATAATCCAACACACATAATAGCTGAAATAGCAGAAAAACAACTTAGGTCGCACGTTGAGAAATTACCAAGCTATGTTAAGGATACAACACAATTTTTAAAAAGACTTAAATCAATAAAACACAACCTTCCAGAGAATACAATTTTATTTTGCATGGATGTAAAATCCTTGTACCCAAGTGTCCCTCAGTAAAGAAACTTTAGAAGCTTGTCAAAAAGCACTAGATAATAGACTAGATAAATCAATACCAACAGCAGAAGTACTGAACATGATCAACGTAGTTTTAGAAAACAGTTATTTTACATTTGTTGATAAGAATTACAAACAAAACGATGGTACAGCAATAGGATCTAAATTAGGAATGCATTTTGCCAGTACATACATGGGAACATGGGAAGAACAATTACTTAGAAAATCGGAAAGAGAACCTTTAGAATACATTCGGTTTGTAGATGATATTTTTGGGGTTTGGACACATGGAGAAGAGTCTCTCTTCCAGTTTCATAAAATAGCAAATGAAATACACAGTAATATTAAGGTGGACCTTCGATGGTCAAGGAAAGAAATAGAATTTTTAGATACCATAGTAAAACTTGAAGAAGGTTCAATTGAGACTGACCTCTTCTGTAAACCTACTGACATGCACCAGTATTTACACATGTCCTCTGCACATCCGATACACACTAAAAGGGCAATCCCAAAGGGTCTAGGAATAAGAATACGAAGAATATGCTCAAAAGAAAGTGACTATGTAAAACAAAGAAATGTATTAAAAACAAATCTTAAAAAAGAGGATACAAAGAAAGAATTATAGAGACGGAGTTAAGAAAAGTGGATAAACTAAAAGAGATGATCTACTAGATTATAAAACTAGAGATAAAAAGGTCAAAAGAGTCCCATTAATAATGACTTACTCTAAACTTTTGCCCAATATTTCTAAGATAGTTTGGAAACACTTATGGATTCTACATAATTCAGAAAAATTAAAAAAGTATTTCTTAAGGCCCCAGTTGTAGCATTCAAAAGAGAAGCTAATTTAGGTGATATTTTAGTTCACAGTAAACATAAAAGAATAATTGACAAAATAGGTTCTACTGAACATGTGCACCAGTAGATGTAAAGTGTGTAAATACATAGATAAAAGTAAAAATATAATTAAACATAAGAACACCACATATCCACTAAAAACTAATACCTACTGTAAAAATAGCAATGTTGTTTATGGAATAGCCTGTGAAAAATGTGATGAAATCAAATATGTTGGAGAGACTGGAACTACTTTATATAAACGAATTCAGAACCACCTTTCATTAATTAGAAATAAAAAATGAATGAACCAATAGTACAGCACTTCACCAGTCAAGGACATGACATAAATGATGTAAAGTTTGTAGTATTAGAACAGCTAAAATTAGACAATGCAACATATAGAAGAATAAAAGAAAGTAAATGGATAAATAGACTGAATACAATTATGCCAGCGGGACTCAACAGAAAAGAATGAACTAATTAACTTCAATAGATATATAACATTTAAATAAATAAACAAAGTTTGTTCAAAAATTGTGCATGCTGATGCTGGGGAGGCCAAATCTAGACTGATCCTCAGAGCCAGCATTGCATGATATAATAAAAATATAAATTTATATAAAATAATGTTTATTAGAATTAATACAGATTCTAAGATAGAAGTAAAAATGATGTCACAATATATAGAAGAGCATTACATCATGTAAGAATAAATCATAGATTTGAATGTAAACAATAACAATAAGTAGTTGTCATGCCGTCAAAAACCTATAAATACCTCCAATGTTTTGATTCAAACACAGGCTCCTTGAGAAAGATATGTGCAACATATCGAAGCGTTAGAGCAGCTGGCTCTTTGAGCTAAAATATATATATATATATATATATATATATATATATATATATATATATATATATATATATATATATATTTTAGCTCAAAGAGCCAGCTGCCCATATATATATATATATGATAATTATTAAAAATCACAAGCACAGAATCACTAAAGAATGCACACACTTCAAGCAGAGCACTTGCCTTTGATTGAGGTCGTATAATACAGATGCTGGTGATGTAGCATATTTTGATTGTTTTATGTATTGTGAGCATTTTCTCACTCTCTCAGAATATATATATATATATATATATATATATATATATATATATATATATATATATATATATATATATATATATATACAGTAACACAACAGACAATGACATGATTTAAACAGGCTTGTTATATACTTTTAAAACCAACATTCTCAGAAATCTCAGACTTTGTTTTATTTAATTTATTTTTTTATCTCCTGCTCATCTGGGTAATTCCAAAGGATTTAACCATATTAGTGACTCATATCAACGTTTAGTTGCATTTTTCACACATTGTCTTGTCCCAAAGGCATCTGTTTCCTCAACTGGAAATGCGTGAAGGTCACTGAAAGATGTCTTTGTTGTGAATTTAAATCTGTCAGCTGGCACTCATTTACAAAATATAGTTCTATAGCAATGCTTACTAACTGGTCCTCGGACTCCAACCAACAATGAATCCTTTTCTAGTTAAATAAGTTCTGAATAATATTTATTTTAGTCTGCTAATGCTGACAACCCCATCTAAAGTGACAGAGGATATACATGCTGTGTTAGGTGCACTGGAAAGCAGAGGTTATAAAAATGCGTTTTTATGTCCTTTTTGAAACTAAAACACAGCCTGTTATTGGTCCCCAAGGACTTGTATAGTGGTGTTCATGAATATTCCATCAGCTTGTTCAAGTACTTTTTTACAAAATATCTCTATATTTGTACAGTATCACTGCTGATACATAGATTCTGATTTGGTCATGGTCAAGCCATGTCACTTTAATGCGAATGAAGTACAGTAATAAAATAACAATATTGACATATCTATAAAATAAAAAGGTTGTGTGTGTTTTTTTTCTTTTTTAAGTGCTTGCATCACCCATCTCTTAATTTCTATAGACACACTGATAGACACACTGTACCAGTAATTTAACATTACTAAAGATGTATAGGTGGAGCAATACATTCTAAGAACTGAGCAACAGTTAACACTGTCATACTTTAAAGCCTCCTCAACAACACAAATTGTTGCTGTATTTTGAACAGAGTGTTTTATTCAAAATAGGTTTGAAGCTTTTGAACATTAAAATACCAAAAGCAAATGTAAAACTGACTTGAAACAGGTGCAACCGCAGCAGCATAATGGGAAAGTCGAGACAGCAGCACTGCCTGAGGTCTATGGGCAGGAGCATCAGTCTGTTTTAATAATTCATCAGTGCAGATGAGTGTTACTGTTATATTAACTTACAGGAAATGATCTCATCGACCTCATTCATCCAAAAGAATTAAACCTGAGACAATTGCAGCACTGTGTTGTAACCAGTATGGATTGAAAAATATTGAGAAATACAGTCAGTAGTGTTGTGCGCTGTAGGGTTATGTTTTGTGCAAGGAGTAAATCTGATTTTGAATGACATCATTAGTAACTGGAGCACACTTATACCAGCACACATTTCAGTCTGCTTTAACAAATTAAGACGACTAGAAGACACCACTAATTTAATTTGACATGCTGTAGCATGGTTAAGAAGCGAAAATGCCTGTCCCTGGGTCGCTATACACTTGCAAACATTCTGCTGTTTCTGACAGCAGTGGATGCCCATTGGGTTGACACTACAGTTTACTTGCATGCCAGAAGCCCACCTGGAGATTTAAAAGGTCAGTTGTAATAATACGTTTATATATTACCAATATAAACCAATAAGGACATTTTATTTTCATTTGATAATGAATCCATTTGGTGTAACACCTGTACTAAAGACTACCTGTTTAGAACATATACTGTAGATAAAGACAACTCTGATAAATCTTAGAAAGCAAATGTTTAAATTGTGTTGAAATATCTGTGTACAAAGTCTATTGGCAATATCTTGAATCAAGTGCCAGGAAAGAGTAACATTTCCAGGAAGAATAAATAGAAACAGCGTAAAACATTTTGAATGTATTCACCCCAAGGGGTAATTATCTGACAACTTGGCAACCTGATTATTTAAAACACACATTATACATGTAAATAAAGACATAATACATTTAAAAACAAAAACATCTTGAATCTTAGACAAATCTGTATACAGAAAATAAGTAACATGTTATGTGTTGGTAAATGGATACCTGTTTTTTTTTTTAACTCCAAGGGCCTCATTTACGAAAGGAGTCAGCACGCACGTAGCGAGCCTAACGTGCGCGATAAATCTAAATGTACTGCCCCACTTACTAACAGAGACAACGTGCACAGTATTCGGCTAATTTACATACCATTCCGTGCACACTACATGTATTGTGAGCAATAATTTAATGTGCACGATAGTGTCAGAGACTTACCCGTGACCACCATGATATCAAAAGCCCCAGCAGTCCAGGTGTATCTTTTGGTCAGTAGCTTATTGTGAGATGTGAAGGTGGTTTACATTGACCGAAAATCAGTGATCAACAGACACAGCACTCAGCAGGGGTCAGGCAGAGGCAACGTAAAGTGAAACTGCACTGCTTACCTTTTAATTTTAATATGTATTCCTTGTCTGATGTAAAAAATTAAAAAAAGCCTTTCTCCTTTCAATAAAAGTCATGTTGTGCAATGGCATATTTTTTCTTTTTGCTCTGCTTACTCAAGAAATATTGATTGATGAGACATAGCCTCAATTCTCATCCTTGTCGGCACTGTCACTCTGCAGAGCAGGCTCCATGGATCAGGGTGACAGTGCTATGTGAGTACAATCAATAGCACCAATCACACTGGGGAAGCCAGCAACCTGGTAGAAGCCCACTTTCACGTCCTGTAAACCTGTCCTCTGTGTGGGAAATGCAATATAATTCCCAGTGAACTTTAGCAGGGCTTTTTTTTTTTGTAAATTGCAGTTTATTAAATAGGTTGCAGTTAAATCTGAATCATATTTTCAAATAAATAGTTAATACTCTAAAAGTAGGGATGCCAAACATATAGGGGTGGCAATTTTTGGCGGCCTGCCCATTAGTTTCTAAAATAGCATTGATGTACTGTACCATTTTGGAATTCTTTAAAACAACCCGCCTGTTTAACATAACACATGTTCAACATGTGCAGTCAGCATTGTATGAATGGCATTCCCATTACACCAATCTCTGGTCACAGAGGTAGTAAAATAGCCAATCAAATAGCACACAGGATCCGTTTCCTCACATACACGTGTAACAGCACACACACATCATTTTGATTAGGATAGCGAAGCGATGGCTTGTTTAAACTATTTATTTTATTGTGTGTAAAATTTAAAATCAGTAGCCAAAAAGTAGTTGTCACAGACACGAAAGGTGGAGGCAGAACACAAGATTCCCAAATCATTAGCCAGATGATTATTTGTTCAATGAATAATTTTGACTGCAAGGCAAGATGTCTGATTTGCAGTGCAACGGTTGCAGTTATGAAAGATTATAACATACAACGTCACTATGACACGCTGCACAAAGCAATGGAGTCAACAAAAGGTTTTTCTGAAACCTGGATGCCATGAACAACACAACCACAGGAAATAATTTTTTTAAACTTCAAGAAGCCATGGAATGTGCAGAATTACCTTGGAAGAAACTAACTGGGAATACAACAGAGTGCACCATATATGACTGGGCAAAAGAGTGGACTGGCTAGCAGAGTGCTGGAAAAAAATAAAGAAAGAAATGCAGAAGTACCAATTTTCTTACACTGGATTCTGCATCAACAGGCATTATGTGGAAAAGTTGCAGAATTAGAACACATAATGAGCATTGTTATCAAGTGTGCGAGAAAGGAAGTGCCAAGTGTACAGACAGGAGTCATAAAAAGGTACATTTCATAGTGGTACTGTTTACTATTTCACATTTTCACAGCTTGTCAGTATCTTTTTTCAGTGCTGTTAAAAAATTTTGGAATATAAGTTAAATGTTGAGACTTAGCATTATATACTCTGACATCTTTTTTTTAGATTTGAGATTCCATTGAAATCAAATACTCTTCTATTTCCCATTATATTACATTTGTGATATTGAGTTTTTTGGTCAGTGTTCTAGGAAAGCTGCTTCTAGTTATATCTGCATATTTCTGTACTATAAAATGCATGAAGTAATATGTTGATTAATTGATTGAAACCGTGCCTGCATAGTTATTGATAACTAGGAATCATGCATATATTTTTATGTATTTATTTTTTACGGTGCAGCCTACCAAGTGAACAGTCTTAACTTACATGGCCCTTGCTGGCAAAATTTTTCCATTCAAACCAATCTTCATAACCAAGTAATTCAGCAAGATGTATTTATTTAATGTTAGTGAATCAATGAATCAAACAAACAAATCTGTTGAATTGATTCACTGAATGAATCAAATGAATCGAGTCAGTAAAAACAATCGAACTGCACATCATAAGTTTTCAGGCCAGAAAAATAGTGTGATTATCAGTGGTTAATGCCTGATTCGCATACGCACTAATAAATGATAACTTTAATGCGTGCACTGAAATTAACGTCCTTTAATAAATAGGGTGTGAATAAAGCTCATCTCATTATTCTGAGCTGGGTGCTCATTTAAATACATTATCATGCATTACCATACAGATCACCTATTCATTCTGATTACCACAGTGTGGCACAATAAAAGCAGTGTGCACCATAATATGCCCACTATTTCACGCAATAATGAATACAATGGCAATAGTAAATACGGAAATCATTAACGTGCACAGTAATTGCAATTATTGTGCACCATCAAGTTTAGCCACTTTTTGTAAATGAGGCCCTAAAGGCTGATCTCAAAAACTGGAAGAGAATGAATTCCTGTGTGCAGTCTAGATACCTGAATTTGGAAAGCCAAATAAGGAAAGGGCACTGTCAAAATAACTTTAATGTCATTTTTAATGGAATTGTATTTGTTTTATTGTTTTTAGTAAGATTTTTGGAGCATATGGGGCTCCACAATCGTTTCATGTCTCCCGCAGGTATAATCTCATAATGAACTTTTGACAGCTGTATTAAAAACTCCAGAATTAGATACACCACAAAACTGCAAAGATGAACCCACCTACCCTGATTGCTATTTGCTTTTATGAATCTCTAAATAGATTTCACTTCAACACGATATGCTCTGTTATAGCAGTTTGTAACATGACTCCACTGCTTTTCACCCCACCCTTGTTTCTCCACAGTACCCAGTGAAGCGATTCAGGTTCTACGATAATTTATGTTTACCTTATTGAAATGTATCAACATGTATTCATATCCAGCGTGCAAGTGCTGAGTGTTGAACTTTGATTCAAACACTTGTGGTCTGTCTTAGATGTTTTATGAATTGATTTCTGTTGCAAGCCCTGTGGGTGATTGATTGAACAATTAAACAAAGCACCTATCTGTCCACACCCCAGATTGCAGCATTTAAAGGGGATGCCTCCTTCTCCACTTCTACCCATGTGCACAACCCTGACCTGAAACTACTCAAAATAATAAGAAGCTGTTGGCTTTGCAAAACTTTGTGATGTGGACAACCATAAACCCATTAACAATAGTTTAAGAATGCCATCAGCTATACTCATGTGAGAAAAGCAGTATTCAAATTATAGAATGGACTTTATATCACTGGTTCCCTTATAAATAAAAAATATATAAATTATTCCTTTTCCCATATTTCTTACAGAAATTTGCAATGCACAGAAATTACTATCCACACATATTATTCTTAAAAAAATGGACCAAAACTAATGTTTTTAAACTATTTCTATTATTTTATAAGACTTGAACCATTCTGGGACTAATGTACTGCAGACAACATATATTGCAATAAACAAAGTAACTTCAAATATACAAAATAACTTTCTGGAACTTACTGAAAAAGATGTATTCAGTGTAGCTGCTCCAGATTTTGTCATCCCTGTATTGGTTAATGAAGGCAGCAGTGCCTGTGGAATTACAAGCCACCATGTGAAACCCGGCGTCGGACAGCCTGTCAAAAGCCTGCTCCAAGTAGGTAAATTTCAGGTAAAAGCGTGAGGTATACTTCTCAGGAGGTCGGTCAGGATCTCTGCTCTCATTCAATGTTTCCCCAAAAACTTCTTTGGCCAGGGCAATCCTGCCGCACACCATAATCCTGGCCACCCGGCGGAATTTGGCATCTGCCTGGCTGTCTCTGACCATGGTATAAGAGCCTCGGTAGCCTATGGTGATAAATCCAGACCTCTTGTCTAATGCAGCAGTCCTGGCCAGGTCACTACTTTGAGAATTTTCTTCTATATCACTCTGGCATCCTTCGTCATTCATAGAGCTTTGTTTGGTAACCTTGGGTGTCAGCAGTTTAAGAAGATCATTAAGTTGGAAGTACTCTGCCTCTCTTAAAAGCCTCTCCTTTTCAGGGAAGTGGTCTGGAAGGACCAGCTGCTTGTCCCTAAGGAAATCCAAAACATACCTGAAGAGGAAACCATCTCGGTCTATGAAGAAACGACCCCTGTTGTCCCTCGGTAAATCTCTCACCTGGTTCTTGGTGAACATGCTGTACAAAGTAGTTTCGGGGACACTGATGAGGGTAGAATGGTTAGTTACGTACACCTGGCCTCCCACGTTCAGCTCCATCACCTCTGGGAAAGGACTCAGCATCTCACTGATGGGCAATATGCCTTCTTTTAGTGCCATTTCAGATGAAGAGGTTAGGGGGAAAATAAAGGCAAAAAGGTTGCTTCAGGGAAAACTGGAGGTTGCTGCCGGCAGATCAGAAGTTTCTGTTCAGAAAGACTACATTACTGCTTCTGGAAAAAAAATAGGATCAGGTTCCCAGGACTGCTTTCAGAGTGCCAGGAAAAGACGACAGTGAAGCGGCTCACAGAGGCAAAAAAATCACTGCTGAGCAACTCCCAGTATCATTAGATTAGAGTCGGGGGAAGCCATGGTGACATCATTAACTGACTGCTGGGAATGCTGTTAGAGATTTACACACAAGTCATTTAAAGGAACAGCATACAGTTCCTAGGGGTGGGATCATTTGCTATTTGATTTGTAATTGCTGGCAGCTTTAATGCTACTTACATCAAATCAAATTATGTTTCTTTTATGTTTAAGATCTCCAGAAGACCTTTTAACCTTATTAACTAAAACCTGTATGATGTTAACACCTGCTAAAGTTCTTTAGTTAACCTTATTTACTTACCAACCTACTGGAAATACCTTTTTTTTAAACCACAGACATAGATAGACAGAGCCAACAATAATAAAAAAAAAACATTCACCTGAAACACTATAATGATCTACTTTATAATTTGTTACATTTTCATACGTACCACCTATAGATTGTTTAATTTACATGTTTCACTGTGTTAATTTAAATGCAACAAGATCTTCTCATTTTTCAAATATGTTTCTTTAGAACAGATCCACAAATTGTAACATATAGCACACATTTCTTGGTTCAGTAAATCCAAAAGTAACACAATTGAAACTTTTTTTGCTCCAGTTATTACTGTAATTAAGAAGTAAGTTCCATGTTTATGATACAAAATGAGAAACAAACATTATATCTCTGCTTAACACTCTTGGGTTTATTTTCTTGGTATAGTTCATTATACCATCCCCAAATCAATTATGAGTTTTGTATTTGTTCTTTGTTCTTCCTAACATATTTTTGTGAGATCTTTGAAACACGATAAGGAATGGAATTAAATGTACAGTATGATGCAAGTGATTTTGACTGCACACTTCAATTTCATATTTCATATACTGTAGTAAAAAGCCTACCTCCTTAAAACCAGATAAATAGAGAACAGCTTACTCTTGTGTCTAAGAAGTATGAACAGCACCATCATATGGCAAAACATTAGACATACACCACTCATTGAAAACCAATTTTATTCTAAACTCAACTAACCTCAGCATGTAACTGTTAAAGTGTCAAGATCTATCATACCATAATACATTTAAGTGAAACAACATTTGAGACCAAAGGGACCTTCATATAAAAGGGTGTTTCTGTGGATTCTTATGCATATTTTCATTGATAAATAATATGAGCAATGGACTTTGATTTAAAATTATCATAAGATCAAGAAAGAACTGGAGTTTAACCAAAATTCCCCCAACAGGAAAAGGTACCTTAATCTTTGTTTCTTTTTTTTATTTGTTTCATCAGATATCCTTTAATACCTCTTCATTAAATGGCACTGGCTCTTACTTGAATACTTATTTAGCTTGGGTTGCAAATGTTAATGAAGGGCAACTAAAACAGAAGAGCACATCATTAATTCATATCAAAGCACCTCATTTTTATTTAGCAGACGCCTTTATCCGAGGCGACTTACAGAGACTAGGGTGTGTGAGCTATGCATCAGTTGCAGAGTCACTTACAATTACGTCTCACCCGAAAGACGGAGCACAAGGAGGTTAAGTGACTTGCTCAGGGTCACACAATGAGTCAGTGGCTGAGGTGGGTTTTGAACTGGGGACCTCCTGGTTACAAGCCCTTTTCTTTAACCACTGGACCACACAGTTTTTAACAAAACATATTTGAGTAATTGTAATAAGAACACACTGATTGGGTTCAAACAAAGTTCAGGTCATATGAAGCCACTCACACAGTACAGGCTGTCCATGGTGGAAATGAGTAAACACTATTTTTAAGATTGTCATACCATTCATCTTCCATTTACAATGTTCACTTATTTATTGTAAAAGTTAAGTTCCAGTAAATACAATATTTGAAGTAAAAGTTAATTTCAGAATACTGTCAAAAGAAGGAAGACACCATAAGTAAAGCACAGGGATACGCAATGGGAAGCTGCTGTCCATCATAAACACACACACACACACACACACACACATACTGTCAACCTCAGTTAACTCGACTGGTGGATATCTCAACACCTTCGCTTAATTCGACAGTCTTGGTCCTGGATTTTCTCCATATTAAACATATGCATCCTGCCTCTTCATTTTTTTATTTAACACCACTCGTAACTACTTATTACCGGTACCGATGGGATAAAAAACTATTAAAGACTAGTGGATAACTCAATGTCTGAACTTCCAAAGTCTCCCATCAGACTGGATAAACTTTCAAAGCCCATGTTTTTACATGCGAAACAATCAACAATGCTTGATTTCTGTGTGAAACTGTAAGTTGTTTATTCATTGTTTTTGTTCACTAAGTTAATTCTTTTACAATTTAATATTTAAGCCGTCAAATTAAAAGTACAAGCCAGTAACTAAAAGTATAGTCAACAGTTTGTGGTTGGATTGTTTTCATAAAAATAGAGCTGTAGTTATTTTATTAATTCTTATTTCAATGGACCTATATGAGTTGTGCATTACTGTATATGCTACTGTAATTGATTCATTCACTGCAGTTCTTTCAACCGTTTTCATAAGGACATATATTAAAAATAAACATGTAAATACTGTAATATTGTAAATGTCTGAGTTCTGTTACTTACATGCATGTTAATGCCATGGCTCATGTGCACCCATGGTTAACTCAGCACCTCGAATAAGTCAACACTAAATGGCATACCTGTGGGATGTCGAGTTAACCAGGGTTGACTGTATATTATAACGGGGGAGAGGGGGTTGGGTCCATTGTTATTATTATTTTTTGTTATTCCTGCACTTAAGTGCAGTTGGCGGATCCACTTAGTCATCGGCTTTGGGGGGAGGGAAGGATGTAGCTTCGTGACGGTCCATTCTGCTGACCTGGCATCGCGGTGGCTTCTTCTTCTCCCCTTAACAGGTAGGACCAGAAACCAAATAGTCCATAATCACCACCCTCACCATACCCATACAAGCAGTCATGATCATGACACTGATTATCTTTTTTCAAATTTTAATAATCTGAACTATAAGAAATCTGTAAGCAATATTAAACATGTATTTGTTTTTTGTGACTATTTTTCTTACAGTACATATCTGGAGATAACAACTTATGACAATCATTGTGATTTTTGAGAAGAAAAAAGAGAAAATAAAACTGTGAGTCAAATAAGTATCTTACTATTATTATACAAAATACTTTTTACCACTCGTGTACATTTCCATGTCTTATTTTTACATTGTCAGGTTATCTCTTTTTTTTCACTCTGTGACACACTGTACCACAAGGGCAGCAGTGCAGAGTAGTGGTTAGGGCTCTGGACTCTTGACCGGAGGGTCGTGGGTTCAGTCCCAGTTGTGGGACACTGCTGCTGTACCCTTGAGCAAGGTACGTTACCTAGATTGCTTCAGTAATTGTATGTAAAAATAATGTGATATCTTGTAACAATTGTAAGTCACCCTGGATAAGAGTGTCTGCTAAGAAATATATAATAATAATAAATACTTCTATTGCTTAGTATACTGTGTATCATTTAAAATCAACATGGTTTACAAAACATTCATGAATCATAAAATATGAAATATTTTAAGATGGGAGTAAGCTTGTATCTAATTTATTACTTACATAAGGATATTTTAATAGTGGGATTTCAAAAAGACAAAACACCAGGTTTGAGCTCCATACTGCCTATTCTATACTGTTGCCGTGTAAACAGTAATAGATTACCATACAGTACCTTCAAATGAGTTTGGGGCACTAAGGTATTCTTACTAGGGATGTGTAAAAACTTGTTACTTGTACTCAGAATTGTCTTTAAGGAATATTTAAAATCGGCAGGTGTTAAATAAACTAATGTATTAACTTGTTGATTTCAAAACAAGAAAAGCTGTCCTCCCTGTCGTTTACAATCAAGTACCTACCAATGGCAATTCTCGTCTGTATTAGGAGTTTTAAAAGCTGATTGGAAGATTAATTTCCTACAGCGTTGTAAACTAAAACAAATTATATTAAAAAAAAAATTAAGAGCGAAAATCAAAAAAAATATCTGATCCTATGGTAAATAAAACAACAATGTAAACAGTTTTATATATCTAGTGAGGCCTTGTTTGAATTTTAGTTCACTGCACCTTTTGAAGACATGTTTGTGGTAAAGCACAGGTAGTCAGTTTAAATCAAGCTGAAAGTAAAACAGATTTTGCCACTAAATCCAGTCTTTTTTGCTAGACGAGGCACTGCCAAGTACATTCTGTTATAAACAGCAAAGCATCCCTAACCCCTGGTATTACTCAGTGACCAAATCAGTGAAGTTTGCAAGTCCTGTGCTGATGTAGGATGTCATTTAGCTTTAATCATTTTTTTTTTTTACTGCCATGTCTTGGGATAGATAACTTTATATCATGCTGCCAGCCATTTATTATCTAATGAATTATAATCAATACACTGATAGCCCAGCAGGGAATCCAAGCTGATATCATAGCCTATCATAGGTCAAGGGTGTGTGGCAGAACGAAAGAATGATTTTAGAATCAAGCCCGTAACATTGTCAACCTAAATTACAGTTATCTGCGTCATGGGCTTTGTTAGTTGAGACTAACGAAACATTAATTAAATCCATTACTGTGACATTTTTTGGTAATTTAATTTAATAGAAACCTAACTACAACTGGTAATGGTTACACAAGTTGTTTTGGGAAAAAAGACATTCCTTATTGGAAGCGCTGTCTTTCAGTTGCCTTTCATGACTTGGAATGTCTCCTTGGCTCCAATTATAGGTCACTTGAACTGAAATTAAAACCGGGGCTCCCCCACTATCTACTCTGGTTTATATTTAAGAAACTCAATTAATTTTACCGTCACCCACCTCTTTATCCTAATACTCCCTCATACCATTGTACACCAAAGCCCAGCAAATCTATTTCATTTTTCATTAAATATTTTCCGCTCAATAATACATAGTACATAAAAAAAATCTTAATTTTACAGTCATTTAATTTTATTACTTAAATTTTATTTTGATGCAAATTTAAGCTCCTTAATGAAAAACGAATCTCAGCCGCTGCACATCTGCCGGTATCAACATATAATCATTCTGGAAGAGGAGGTAAATGCGTGCGGACCATTACAATCTTTGTTAACCTTCCAGAACTTAAACTCCACTTATGGAAAGGAGTGTATTTTGCAGATGCTCATCCATCGTGCAGCAAAATTATACTCCACTTGTTAAATTAGATTTAGAAATGTGATTACCACAGACAACCTCAACAAAATATCCTTTAATACCTCTTCATTAAATGGCGCTGGCTCTTACTTGAATACTTATTTAGCCTGGGTTGCAAATGTTTATGAAGGGCGACTAAAATAGAAGAGCAGATCATTAATTCATATCAAAGCACCTTAACAAAACATATTTGAGTAATTGTAATAAGAACACACTGATTGGGTTCAAACAAAGTTCAGGTCATATGAAGCCACTCACACAGTACAGGCTGTCTATGGTGGAAATGAGTAAACACTATTTTTAAGATTGTCATACCATTCAACTTCCATTTACAATGTTCACTTATTTATTGTAAAAGTTAAGGTACAGTAAATACAATATTTGAAGTAAAAGTTAATTTCAGAAAACTGTCAAAAGAGGGAAGACACCATAAGTAAAGCACAGGGATACGCAATGGGAAGCTGCTGTCCATCCATAGCTAATGCGGAGATTAATATTTTTGAAGCTGACAGGCTGCACCATTCGATTATTATGAGGACCAAAATAGTCCCAATGATGCCTCTGTAATAAAATTTTCAAAAAGTTTCTTGTTCTTTAATCATACTATATTTCTTTCTTCTTATAAAAATAAAATGCCCATTTACCCTACTACATACATTTTACACAGTGACTGAAAAAACGTTATCATCATTATATATATATATATATACAGTACTGTGCAAAAGTTTTAGGCAGGTATGAAAAAATGCTGTAAAGTAAGAATGCTTTCAAAAATAGACATGTTAATAGATTATATTTATCAATTAACTAAATGCAAAGTGAGTGAACAGAAGAAAAATCTACATCAAATCCATATTTGGTGTGACCACCCTTTGCCTTCAAAACAGCATCAAGCATCAATTCTTCTAGGTACACTTGCACACAGTTTTTGAAGGAACTCGCAGGTAGGTTGGCCCAAACATCTTGGAGAACTAACCACAGTTCTTCTGTGGATTTAGGCAGCCTCAGTTGCTTCTCTCTCTTCATGTAATCCCAGACAGACTCGATGATGTTGAGATCAGGGCTCTGTGGGGCCATACCATCACTTCCAGGACTCCTTGTTCTTCTTTACGCTGAAGATAGTTCTTAATGACTTTCGCTGTATGTTTGGGGTCGTTGTCATGCTGCAGAATAAATTTGGGGCCAATCAGATGCCTCCCTGATGGTATTGCATGATGGATAAGTATCTGCCTGTACTTCTCAGCATTGAGGAGACCATTAATTCTGACCAAATCCCCAACTCCATTTGCAGAAATGCAGCCCCAAACTTGCAAGGAACCTCCACCATGCTTCACTGTTGCCTGCAGACACTCATTCGTATCGCTCTCCAGCCCTTCGGTGAACAAACTGCCTTCTGCTACAGCCAAATATTTCAAATTTTGACTCATCAGTCCAGAGCACCTGCTGCCATTTTTCTGCACCCCAGTTCCTGTGTTTTCGGCATAGTTGAGTCGCTTGGCCTTGTTTCCACGCCGGAGGTATGGCTTTTGGCCGCAAGTCTCCCATGAAGGCCACTTCTGACCAGACTTCTCCGACAGTAGATGGGTGTACCAGGGTCCCACTGTTTTCTGCCAGTTCTGAGCTGTTGGCACTGCTGGACATCTTCCGATTGCGAAGGGAAGTAAGCATGATGTGTCTTTCATCTGCTGCAGTAAGTTTCCTTGGCCGACCACCGCGCTCACGGTCCTCAACGTTGCCCGTTTCTTTGTGCTTCTTCAAAAGTGCTTGGACAGCACATCTGGAAACCCCTGTCTGCCTTGAAATTTCTGCCTGGGAGAGACCTTGCTGATGCAGTATAACTACCTTGTGTCTTGTTGCTGTGCTCAGTCTTGCCATGGTGTATGACTTTTGACAGTAAACTGTCTTCAGCAACCTCACCTTGTTAGCTGAGTTTGGCTGTTCCTCACCCAGTTTTATTCCTTCTACACAGCTGTTTCTGTTTCAGTTAATGATTGTGTTTCAACCTACATATTGAATTGATGATCATTAGCACCTGTTTGGTATAATTGTTTAATCATACACCTGACTATATGCCTACAAAATCCCTGACTTTGTGCAAGTGTACCTAGAAGAATTGATGCTGTTTTGAAGGCAAAAGGTTGTCACACCAAATATGGATTTGATTTAGATTTTTCTTCTATTCACTCACTTTGCATTTAGTTAATTGATAAATATAATCTATTAACATGTCTATTTTTTAAAGCATTCTTATTTTACAGCATTTTTTCACACCTGCCTAAAACTTTTGCACAGTACTGTATATATATATATGTAACTATTGAAATGTACAACAATGTCTGACTATTTGCTTGGTTAAAAAATGTTTTACTGGCGTGCTGGTAACATTATTACCTAATCTGACTCTTCAATAGAAATGAAACAGCACTCACTCAGGTTTTTTACACTGTTCCAAATACAAATCAAGTAACAAACAATCCTGAGGTTTAATTTAATGTGTCATTTTACCACAGAAGTACAAACAGCATTTTTAGTGAAAATATCTTGAGACCAGTAAATACTGTATGTCCCAATACTTATAACTATATATAATGACGTATCTAATAGTATTTCCTTTAAGAGTTGTTACATAACCCCTGTAGGGTTTACAATAAAATACATTACATTACTTTTTAGTTTTATTTTTTTTCCCAACATAATTCTGATTGTTTTGATATTTCTTATTCACACATCATAGGTAAATCAACTTGGGAATTAAGGTTTTTCAACTTTTAGTCAGGAACGTACGCCAGAAGAAATATAATTTGTCTTCTAAAAATCCCAGTGCCTCCAGTTCATGCTCCCTCCAGCTTGCTTCACCAAAACCGCTGGTTAGAAAAAAAGAAAATAACCAATTTTTACCGTGTGTTGTGAAGGAAACACTTCCTGTATTCTAACTGGCAGGAATACGTCCGGTTCAGCCATGGAAAGACATGCTTGTGTGCGAACAGTGGAATTGCTGCCAGGAGCTCCCTCTGGTGGTGACATTATAGGAACTACTTTTCAAGCTAATTCCAAAGTCATTGAAAGCAATGCAAAGGCAAGAGAAACCGTCCGACTTGCGAATTTAAAGGGGCAACAGGATATTTACAATCAAGAAAACTAACCCAATTGTTCTGTTTTCAAAAATATGCTGCAATGTACTTTGGATAGAATGGAGAACCAAAATCAACAAATTAAGAAGGCTTTAGGGTCAGTGCAAAATTATCTTCATAAGGTTACCAATGGCCTTAATGACCTCCAAAATGTGCCCAGAATAGAAGTTAGTGACATTGGGAAGACTACATCTGATCTTCTTGCCCGAATGGCATCTTGTGAATGTGTTATTTCCAAGCATGATGTAGCTGTGGAGAATATGCAAGCTGACATAGGCTCTGTGCAAGAAGGTCTTCAGGGCATGCAGCAGGACGTGGATGCAGGACCATGGCTTCGTCCTCCATCAGTTATGCAGCCCTCTGCACATGGCAGTAAAGGAGGCCCCAAAACCTCATGAGTTTGTTGCTCTTTTAGAATGATACTTCCATGCACAGAAACTGCCCAAGGAAGTCCCAGCGTACTCCACCTGATAGAGTAACTGCTGCTGCAGACAACCACCTGAACCAGGGAAACATCAGGGAGGTCCTTCCTATTAGAACAGCATGCTCCTGCAGAAGGCCTAGCAGCGATGTATTCTGCCCACCAAGATCTACAGCACACATCTGAGTACTCAAGCAATGATCAGGGTGTCCATGAAAACCCGCACTCATTCCAAAGCACCAATCTCTCTGCTTGGTCAAGATATGGAGGCCTGCCTCCCCTTGAGGTAGAAATAGGTGGACACAAGACTCAGGCGTTGCTAGATACTGGAGCGACCAAATGTTTGATGTCCAGTAAACTAATGCAGAAACTTTCCATACCATTCCACACTTTGTCAGCGTGGGAAGTGAACGATGTCACCTTGGCTACCGACATCAGGTGCTCACCCTTGGGACTGTTGAATGTTCGACTGAAGATGGCAGGAAGGCTATGGGATGAAACAGTTTTAATGATGGAAGTTTTAATGATGACTGCAAGAGACTTAATGAGGCAACCCAAACAGATGCCTTTCCTGTGGTAAACATGTGGGAGGTCCTCGATAGTCTACATGGGGCACACTACTTCAGCACACTAGATTTACGCTGTGGATATTGGCAGATTATTATTCACAATAATTAAAATGTGTACAAAATAAAACCGTAAAGTGAGGGGAAGGAAGTCAAGGAAGACTGGAAGTCAAACATGAAAATAAATGATTTTATATTGCTAGTATTTTTTTCCTTTGATCCCTTTTCTCCTCCCTATCTCTATCTCTATCTCACCCCACACACACCCTTCTCTGTCGCTCTTGCTGTCTCTCTTATATTGCTCTTGCACTCCCTTATATGCCCTTGCTTCCCTCCATGCCAAACCTGCACCTCAATTCTCCTCCACACACACAGACACAACTCTTGCATGCACACACACCCAATGCAGCCCCTGCACGCACACACACAACATGCAACCCCTGCACGCATACACCCACCATGCAACCCCTGCACGCATACATCCACCATGCAACCCCTTGCACACACACACATCCTACACTATCCTGATTCTCTCCCCTGCTTTTCCACACATACCATTGCAAAAACATGTGGTTTAGACCTGTGTGATATGCTCCTGCACTGCATGCGATCATAGGTTGTGACTCAACAAGTGCGCTGGCAAAAATTGGGAAAGTAAAGCCACTGAATACTGTTTCTAAAAATCTTGATCATTTTGTTGGACTACAAAGTTTGGGCAAAACTATTGAGTTATCATTGGACGCTTTCAGTGCTGTGGAGAGACTCATCACAAGTCTGTATGGTGACTAACCTGATGGTGGTGTGAATCTGTTGCGCTACAAGAAGTTCTGCAAGAACCAAAATAAAAATGAACTTCTACATCCAACACAAGACAGTCTACGACAACATGCAAAGAGGGCAAACTATCAGACGTAATCAGGCGTAATGCTTTGATGGCCCAACCTCATATGCCATCGGCGATTGGTTATAGCTGGCATAGGGATAATGTCACTTGTATGATAGCGCCAACATTAATGAGACAGCAAGCAGCTCCTGTTGCACTTTCACAGTTAGTTACATGTTGGTGTAGGAAACCTAAGTGCAAAAGATACTGCAGTTCTACTAGGACTTGCCTGCACTGAAGCCTGTGAATGCATGAATAAAGATTGCTGCCAAAATCCTTACAAATTTCAAATTATTGCAAATGACGGAATCTGATGAAGAACAAGATTTCAACTTTGATCCGTAATGATGTAAATTCACATCAGCTCAATATATTCAATAAAACTGACAATGATACTGTAACGACCCGGCCCAGAGGTCGCGTCATCGGCGCTAGCGCTCCAGAGGGAGTTTGTTATTGCTGTTGCATCTCTGTTATTGTTTGCTGTTATTGTAAGGTGCATGGGCTACACCATCTAGGGTGTGAGGGGTGGTAGTTAGCTATGGGGAAGCTCTGGGGGAGTTTACAGGATGGGAGAGCCATAGCAGAGATTGTATGTGAGTGTGGGTGTCTGTGGGTGCTTGGGGGTGGGAATGTGTGGCAGGCTGGGGTGCCTAGACTGGGGGGTATAGACAGGTATTTTCCGCCCCCCCTTCTCCTGAGGGTTTGGAGGTCCCCCACCAAGTCCAGTGGTCTGGTTGGAGGAGGAGGGAGTGTTTCAGGGGAAGGAGGGGGGGTTGGTAAAAGACCTACTGTGAGATATAAATACAAACCGTCTGAGACCTATCTGGTCACTGTGTGTTACTGCATGCAGGAACACAGGAGCGAGGATACAAAAAGAGACAGAGAGAGCTGCAGGATAGGATTGAGGGTTTTTAGTGGGTTTTCTTGTTTTGACAGTGTGATCCTGGCCAAAACAGGGACCATTAATGTGTCACGGAGGGCATTAAAAAGCTCCACGGAGCATTGCACCTGCATCAGTGTTCTGTCTATTCCATCTAAAAATCAGAAAAGAAACCCAAGTTCAAATACAACGACAGCGGTCATTACAGTACAATTAAAAACTGACCCCTTTTAAAAAATATATGTTTTACTTTTCCACAGCTCATTTTCGAAACAGAAAATATAATAAATTATGAACAAAGGAGGACTGGCTTATTTATATTGCCCTATTGTCCTATTAAATGAGTGGAATTTTTGAAAATGTATGAAGTACCTGCTTGTATAAAAAGGGTCCTAGCTCAGCCCTGCCACTGACACCCTGCCTTAAAGAAGCCTCATTTCTTGTCTGGACCCTGGACTAATATGGAGTGAGAAGAGGCGGGACTAAGGCAACAGGATGCAAGCAGAAAAAGAGAAAAGAAAAAAAAAAAAGAGATCTGAAAAGTTTAGGTTTGTGAATATAAACTAAACGTTTCTATCACTAAAGGCTGGTTGAGTAGGATACCTGGCACAGAAATGGTACATTTACTCATATTTGCAATTTTATTTCTGTATATGTGCGCGTCTGACATCAGGGCCCCATTGTTGTGCCAAACAGCAGACGATTTAAAGGAGGGGACTGGGGACTGGGGACTGGGGACTGGGGACTGGGGACTGGGGGTGGGGTCTGAGCAGAATGATCTCCGTGAATGCACCCAGTATTTGACAGTAACGTAACACCTTACCCTCACTCAGCTTTGTATTAACGGACAAATGCATCCCGAGTGCCTTTAAATTGTGTATATATATTCGTAAAGTATAGTAACTCAAGTAAGCAATATAACCAACTCTTTCAATACTTCTTTCTTGTTAACAAAGCTGTATCAGGGTATCTGTTAAATGAACCAATCCGTGCGCTCATTTCATTACGTGCAGAGCACATATCACATGATTTGAGGCGAGTCACATGAACTGTGTTTAGTTTGATTCGGTGCTGTTTTGGGTACAGTGTTTTTCAGTGAGCAGGAAGAGTGCACTGTAAGTATTGGCTGGCTTTGTTCTTTAAATAATAATAATAATGTTATATGCAAATAATCTGAGTAAATATAAAGTGGCATTAAACTATTAGAAGTGTTTATTCTGTAAATTGTATGACAAACCAGCTCTATCACAAATTAGTAAACGCGGCAGTGGATAAGACACTATGCAACACTTGTTTTTCTAGAAAACATTTTAAACAGTACGACTCTGTATAACCATTAGTTATATGACACATTCAAAATGTCTAATGATATTCCAGCGCGTCCATGTTAAACAGCATATCGTACTTCTAACTTGCCTTCTCTGATTAAATTTATTGTGATACTTTTTGCAACAAGAGGACTATACAATCTTCAGTACGCAACTTCCATGTAAAGGTGACTCCAATTTAAGTCATGCTAAACACCTCTGAAGGTATATATTCTTCTGATACAGAAGGCACCTGATACAGATTAAGCTAAGTGTATGTCACTGAAAATGGGATGATAATAACCAGTGATTATGTTTTTTTTTAATACCTCACCAGTCTGAATATTGGAATTCAGCACAAAACGAGTCTAAAGTCTCATAAGAATGCCATAGTTTGTTCTGTTATGTATGAGTTGAAAACTGCATAGACTTTTTTTTTTTAAATTGCACAGCTAATTCATTTTCCTAATTATTTTACAGTTATTGTCATATTTATCAAAGTACTGGATTAGACAGCTGCAGAAAAATGAGATTAGTAATTCTTGATGAGTATAATCTGGCCAGCGAATGGGCAGCAAAATATATACGCAATCGCATCGTCCAGTTTATGCCTGGTCCAGACAAGTTCTTTACATTAGGACTACCCACTGGTAAGTATTTGCATTTTATATAAACTTAAAGCATGTATTTAACGTCTTCTGTAATACAGGTATTTTGAAGTGTAAAAATGAAAGGATGCCTTAAATAAAGCAAAGAAATGGGGTACACAAAGAAAGGTTGGATAAGAATGTATTTTAGCTTCTTTTTTTTCCCCAAAGACAAAACTTGAATTTGTTGATTAATTTGATCTCTTAATCCTTTATTACATTTATTGGCCAATTCTTTACTTTTCGTTTAGGAAGCACACCTTTGGGTTGTTACAAAAAGTTAATTGAATACCATACAAGTGGGGACATCTCCTTTAAATATGTAAAGACCTTTAACATGGATGAATACGTAGGTGAGTCTGATTTACTGTTTGAAAATTTGCAAGTCTGTGCATGTCAGCTTCCATGAAAAAAAAAGTCAGCACTTCTACAGGAAGGGCATACTTTTATAAGAGGTTGTAGCTCAGAAACAAAATCTACTGTGTTCCTTCCATAGGAAGTTTCAGCATGAACTGCAGAACATTTTCAACAGGATGTGTATTTAAAACCCTTTTTTGTTTTGTGTGACAACTAGGAAGGATACATATATGCCCTTTGCAACCAGTTTAAAACTTTGCATGGTGAAAGTCCGTCCATTAATATTATAAACTGTTATTTTATAACAGGGTTACCAAGAGATCACCCTGAAAGCTACCACTCTTACATGTGGAACAATTTCTTCAAGCACATTGACATTGACCCTGCCAATGCCCATATTCTTGATGGCAATGCACCTGACTTGCAAAAAGAATGTGAAGCATTTGAACAAAAATTGCGAAGCTGGGGAATTGACCTTTTTGTTGGAGGTGAGTAAAGAGCTTTTTATTGGCAGACCAGCAGGTCTGTTTTTCCACAAATATCACAGCTCATATATCTAAAATAAATCCCTTTTGTTTCTTTTGGTTTTATGTTTGATTAAGAGTTGATAAAATATGGTGGTGTACAACAACATATTTTCACTTCTGTAACTGCATGTTGCACTACCAATTTGTTTATTAGATCTCTTAAACAGACTTTATTAACAGTATTGAGAGTCGCGGTAGTTACTCCATAATCTTTTTATTTTATTATTATTTTTTTTTTTTATATAAATATAATGTGACTCCTTGTAGATATCAAATCTGTATATGGGTGTTTCTTTTATTTAAAATGTGTCTGTATTTGTACATAAAAATATCATAACAAAGCAAACCGTGAAAATGAAATTACTAAAGGATCTACCACAATTTTATTTTCCACATTTAAACTAAAGCGATTCATATATCGGCAATTACAACCTCACCTTAGACCCGTATGTGGTATTATATTCTAAATCCATATTATTTTTTAAGCTAATCTGGACCATGTTGATTAAGAATGTCCAATAAGTTATTGCAACTGTTCCTGAAATTGCATAAGCCTCAAGGGATTTCCAGTTGGTAAACAGTATTCCATGTTTACACTTGCACAGTTCTTGGAATATTTCCAGTTGGTAAACAGTATTCCATGTTTACACTTGCACAGTTCTTGGAATATTTCTTGAGTAGTTACTCTGCTATTTTATGAATTATTTTTCCAGGTATTGGTCCTGATGGACACATTGCTTTTAATGAACCAGGCTCCAGTCTGGTATCCAGGACAAGAGTTAAAACTTTAGCAAAGGACACCATTGTGGCTAATGCTAGATTCTTTGGTAATGACCTGTCAAAAGTTCCAACAATGACTTTAACAGTCGGAGTGGGAACAGTGATGGATGCTAGAGAGGTATGTGTTTTTTTTTTTTCATATTATGAAAGATTTGCTAACAGCATTAAGCTGCCAAGATGTGACCAAGTCTATTGCATTGATCTAAACATCAGGAATTCCTTTCAGGTTCTGCGTAAATACTAGTAATTTCTGGAAACTATCATATATTATTGCTCCCCTGACACCTTTGTCAAGCGTTTGATGTTTGTTATTGTTTGCATATTTATTGCAAAAAGGTTGTTTATAGCACTGTAGGCGTCTTTTTGTAAAATGTTTTCAGTATAACAAATTGATTTGTTTTTCCCTTACAAAGCTTTAACAAAGTACATTATTGTAAGTGTTATTGTGTTTCTTTACTCTCTTTCAGGTGATGATTCTCATCACAGGAGCCCACAAAGCCTTTGCTTTGTACAAGGCGATTGAGGAAGGAGTCAATCACATGTGGACAGTTTCAGCATTCCAGCAGCATCCTCGTACGATCTTTGTCTGCGATGAAGATGCCACGTTAGAATTGAGGGTTAAGACAGTGAAGTACTTTAAAGGTGAGTTTTAAATACTTCGAGTTAAGCACTGGCGAGGTGTATCCTGCTGCAACCAATACATTCTGCTAGAATTTCCAGTAATAGAAGTAGGTAGAACATTTGTTACTGTGTTCTTGCTCCATTTGGATTGCAATTGTGTAATGCATATAGAAAGTGTAAATGACTGACATTTGTACTCCGTCTGGTATAATGGTGATGCACTGCCCATCTTAGACATATGTAACCCCCTTCTAATTTTTAAACATAATTCTTTAAATACACACTGTATGGGTCATATTTCAAAGAGTTCAGATTTCATACGTACTCTTTGTATTTGCTCTCCACACTCTTAACTCAGGGGAGACGTAAGGAGGACAGAGATGTTATTATTTCTAGTAGTTTTTGTTCGTGCACTGGACTCGCAATATATCCAGATAACTTTTAATTATCAATAAAATTCACACAGACTCATGTATTTGAAGTTTTGCGAATCAGAGTATGATCAGTACTCATTTGGTTTATTAACTGCTAAATATTGGATTGAGTAGTTACAGTCTACATCACATCCCCAGCTGTCAGACTATCTGGACCGTCCAGTGTATTTAACAGATATCAAAGTTAACAGTTCAATACATTTAAATGTATTTGCAAGGCCTGCGGGCAGGCCAAGAACACATCTCCTAAAGCACCCACTGCTATATTTCAGCACATTCAACAGAACACTCTCTTAATTCTAAAAGATAGTGTGAATCCCTTATAGCAAAGCATTCAATACATGCGAGATAAAAATAATTTGAATAAATGCTTAAACTTTTTTTTCAGATATGACCTATCAATGTCTGTTATGCCATAATTCTTGCATATCATTTTAAGATATATTTTTTTACCTTTTATATTCTGTAATTTAATGGATATTATAATGTCTAAAGGACTTTTTATTTAGTTGGAGAAAGAAACTGATCCAATCCTTAAATTGATTAAAGTACATACTGCTCCGGCTTCTTCAGTCTTTTATCACTACAGTAAAGTCATGAACAAGCAATAACACTCGTTAGTTTAAATAATATGTTTTCTTATTAGACCAAAATACTTAAAACATATTATTAATCCTATGAAATCAAATAAATCTTCTTAGTTTCAAACATTGTTCTGTCCAAAAAAGGGCCAATCATTTATTTCACTAATTTGCAATATCTGACCTTTGTGTCTAATTTCCATTTCCCTGACCATTATAAACCACAAACCAGTGTCAGTTAGCACTGAACCTTTTTTAACTATAAATGGCATTATACAATAGACTTTTAATTAATTTACTTCAGTTTAACAGTCACTCCTAGAATTTATAATATCACTTTATTTATTACTTTATTTAAATCCAAGTACAGGCCAGTATTAATACATTAAACCTTTATATTCTATAATGACTGAACTAAGTTTGACCCTGTCCTTTGTTCATACAAAATCCAGCCGAAACAGGTTTTTCTTACCTTGGCTGTTATGTTTTAATGTTGATCAATATGTTGCAAAGATTCCCTTTCTAATCTTGTCTTTGGAAACATAAATTTATAGATGGGATTAACGTCCACTTTTTCAGCCGAAATTGTGTCTTTTTATCAAGCGTCATGCTTTCTGAAGATAAGACATACAAGCAGCAAATCGTTATTCTATATTTTCTTAAAAACTCCAAGGTTTCCTAAATCAAATTCATTTTTTTAATGTCCTAATGAAACAACGAGTGAACTGAACTATTTCATGGAGCAAGGGAGCCATCTACTGGCGATACAAGGATACTCTCTTTATCCTTCTATGTTTTTCTCTTAAAAAAAACCCTATTCTTTCATTTTTCATATCAGAAAGTACATTTCATATTTGAAATCGTCTAGTACATGTCCAGCATATCCGCACATTCGCAGCAGGATTCAACTTCTGTGCCAGGTTCAGCTCTAGTTGGTTCTGCAAACACCACAACAGGTCCCTTGATCCAAAGTTTCTCATCACAGGTGTGGATTGCAATGGTCTGGACTTCATATCTACAAGATACTTAGACACGTTTAGCTGTACATATTATTTCTATACATTTCATTTTGTTCACATGGAGTCACTTTGCGAGGTATGCTCTCCATCCAGAATACTAAAGGAGGCCAAAACTCACTGTTGTTCATATTTTCAGGCACCCAGTTACTGCTCTGCTCCATGTCATCAATTAACAGACTTAACATAACTGAATCTGAATCAGCTGATGAACCGTGAACCTTTTAGCTACTGAAATCCTCCATGCAAAGGGGTCCAATGTTTTACTACACAGAATAACTAGTTCAGCGTCACCTGCAACACCTCCAACAACCTTACAGACTTGTAATGTAAAATCAGGATTATACTGGCACCCAATTGGCTGGTTACAGCAGATGTTTGTAATTGTGTGGCTTAATTTCCTGTATATCAGAAATGTTTACTCCAAATGCAATGCCATTAAGCTGTTTGTAAATGAAAAACACACACAAGAAAAATACTGTACCAAGTCCTTGTATATATATATATATATATATAGTAGTCTGTCGTATATATCCGTACATATCCACCTTTACTCTGTGGGAACAGAGTAAAGGTGGGTATGTAAAAAGTCAGATAAATTAATCCTGTTTTAAATACCATTATACAGAGCTGTAACAATTGCTATATTCACACAATTATTGTTTTGAGATTCAGTTCCTCTAAATCCCTTGTTTAGAAAGATACAGGGTATTAATGCTTGTGACGGAGTAGCCGTCTGGCGCGTGCATTTGCTGCTGAGCGACAGGCAAGAGATTGAGACGGAGGTTGAAATTGACACGCCCCGCAAGATTTATTTACGTATTGACGCACTGAACAGCTCACCAGCAATGGCAGCGCACTGAGCTCATACAACAGTGTACGAAAACTGATCTTCTCTTTTGTTTTTTTAAGGTTTGATGCATGTACACAATAAACTTGTGGACCCACTACACAGTATGAAGGACTACAAAAACTGAAGAATGTTGAACCTTACAGGGAGGAAAATTTAAAATCTGAGAAACTTAACTCTTAAAGAGCAAGTCGTGTGGTTCTGAAAAAATATAGCTTTATACGTCCCCATGTGTTGCTACAAGTATTTCAATAACGTACTGACCATTTTTCTTCTCATTGTTAACATCCTGACAACTTTTTACTTATAACTTTAAAGTCTGTTTCAAAGTTATTTTCAAAATGGCCGTTCTAGTGCACTGGGGTTTGAGATCTGTCCTCTAAAATCACTGCAGGATTTAAAAACAAAACAAACAAACAAACAAAAAAAAACATAAGAAGTGCTCTGGCTTTTCATGGATCGTTATTACGGTGTTACTCGTTTGACCATATGGGCAATAATCCTTACATTATCTGTGCACTGGGTGGCCATTTTGAAAAGAGATTTGAAACAGACGTTAGTTTATGTGTAAAAAGTTGTCAGGATGTTAACAATGAAAAGAAAAATGAAACGTTTTTTAAACAGTTGTAGCAACACACGGGGCCGTGTAACACTATTTTTCGGAACCCTGCTGCTTATTCCAAGTACTATGCAGATGTCAGGTGTAAAGGTCTAGTACTGTATCGAGTATAAAACACTCCTTTTAAAACATTATAAGCAGTATAAAACACTCCTAAAGTGTATTTTTTTTTTTTTGTTAGATTACAGCATGAGTTGAAAGTGCAAACGGTGAACCTTGTCTTCATTTAGAACATACTGTCATATATATATATATATAGGACTGTTTTAACTGAACAGTATTTTCTGTTTTGTAGAAGCTGTTACTTCTGTGCAATTAAGTTTATTTTTAAAACACAAAACCAGCTACCATTAGTTTTCAATGACTTATTTTAATATGGGCCACAATTAAGAGAATGTGTCTGTATAGAACTGGTAGCATGAACTCTTTTGCACTTTCAATAAAGATAATTTGAAAAATAAACTGTTACACCGTTAGCAGACTGTTACTGTATTCAACTACACAAACCAGGAGTGTACTGTTTCTTACTCTCAAGCACATGCCATCTTTAAGAATATTATTTTATTCAGTATGCATGCATTAAACATTATTTACAGCTTACGCGTTTAGGGTTTAAATATATGTGTATTCATTGCAGCCCTTTATTTGTTTGCTTACTATGGAACTGTACTGTAATAATGCATTACAAACATTTATGTTCAAAACTTTTTGATCTCATTCACATGAAAATATCTAGCTAATTATTATTGTTCTGTATCTTAGTCATATGTCATGTATGTTACTAAATGTGGTGCCAAAATGTGATTTACTTGATGCCTTTTGTTTAAATACATCAAATACAAGTTTCTGGTGCATGTTGATACCTGTACATGTATCTCCTTACTCTTTATTAAAAAGAGTAGTTAACGGAAATAAACATGTTTTTTTTCTTTCTCTTAAAAAAAAAAAAAAAAAATTTGTGAATTGTCACATGGGAGATTAGACTTCAAATTGCAATCACCTTAACAATATAATGTGAAAACTGGTTGCAAATTAGGCTTGACCCAGTTTCACAAAACATTTCCACCCATGTTCCACAAATCTCATGAACTCCCTGTCATCTCATGTATGATCCAATGTCTTAAGTATCATACACTTTTGCACCTCACAGTAGCATTGGATTGACCCTCATGAAGGCATGTGCGGCTCATTCCATTTTTCTTTTTACAGATATGGTACTGGTATTATATCTATGTGAAACAATTGCTGTTATATTTTCTGTGTATCTGATCCAGTTATGATTTAAAT
Source organism: Acipenser oxyrinchus oxyrinchus (assembly GCA_030684275.1). Lineage (NCBI taxonomy): Eukaryota > Metazoa > Chordata > Actinopteri > Acipenseriformes > Acipenseridae > Acipenser > Acipenser oxyrinchus. The sequence goes on along the minus strand of CM060247.1, from coordinate 20,133,310 downwards.
TGTTGATGTACTTTAAATTAGGGCTATTAAAACATTGGGCCAGATTCTCAAATTCTGTTACTCAATTTGTATAAGCTCAATTGTTTTTTCTGAAAAAAAAAACTACTTACAACTTTCTTTGCTTTTTTCCATTCTGAAAACAATTGGAGCAAGTTGCTTTGAGTACTTGGCCTATTCCTTGCAATAAATTTGTCATTGAGAAATGCATCACTTTCTCTGACCTACACACTGAGTAAATAAAATAGTTTCTTCCAAGGTTTATTTGTTTTGTATTCTGCTATTCTCTTTCATCATGAGATGCAATGTACAAATTTTTTAAATGTCTTTCTATTTATCATTTCTTTTTAACACATTTATAAATGCATCTTTTGGAACTTCTATGTTGCCAATTCTTCTCATCTTCTTTTTGCCCTCTGCTTGCTTCTTAAGGAGTTTCATTTTGCGTGTTATATCACCACCATACTGGAAAGAAAAAAATATGAACGGTGGTCAAATGTAGTCAGACTCGCATACTTTACACTTTTTAAAATAAAAAGGAGATTTTATACATACACATTTTGCTAGTACATTCTTCCTGTAAGCTTTGATGCTGGAACAAAAAATAAAAGAGAGACAGCATGAACACAAGTACCTTGATTTTTTTTTTTTTTTTTGTTATATTCAAGCATTTGCCATCACATGCCAGTTGCAGAGAAGAACATTTCAGCCTTAGAAAAGATTAGCCGACTGGAAATCTCTTCTGGAAAGACTAAACAAATTAACATTATGATTGCAGTAAAGCATTGAAACAAACATTAGGTTTCTAAATTGCTAACAATGAAATAGTGTTAATTTAAATAGAAGTGAATTAGGAATTCTGTTTTGCAGATTGAGTTGGACGGGACCAAAATACCATTAAATAACAAATGCATCCCTTACGTCTCTCTTGCAATGACTTTGTTGCCAAGTGCTGCCTGAATGGCTATTTCAAACAGTTGTCTCGGTATGGAGTCCTTAAGTCGTTCGCACATTGCTTTTCCAACAGCGTAAGCCTTTTCTCTGAAAGACAAATCCAATAAAAATGATATCATGTACTGTACATTTTTAGATCATATCATTATTCTTTGAGTAAAAAGTGTGTAACAGTATTGTCAACAGCTCTAGGTTTATGTGGATTGAGTCTGCATCCAGGTATGCCAACAGGTAAATAAGAGATCCAAACACCAATCAGACTACATCGACATTGACAAAACATTGTTTTACATATTTTACGCATTTGAGTTACTGAATTGGATACAATTTTTTGCTTTGGGTGGTTGGACACTTTTTTCAAATGTAAAGTCTCAAATAAAAATAAAATATGACAGGTAACAGTGTAATTCTAAAATACTTACTTGTGTGCAATAGTTGTAAGCTCCTCCACTGGCTTTCCATTTAACAAAATGTCCAATTTAATAAGGTCTGCGGGCTGGTATCCAGCATCTTCATAGTCAAAGCTAAAACAGCAGCAATTTTAGAAACACAAAACAAAACGAGAATGAAAGGGAAAAAGCCAAGATCAGACTGAAGAACTGCTATTTCCATTCAAAGTGAATGGAAATGATACTGCTGAATAGTGAATGCTGTTCCTAGTTATTATTATTATTATTGCATTATTAGGGGCAATAATTCTGTTTCCAATAAACATTTTCCATATGCCTGTAACATCCAACAAATATCTACACCCTTACCTGGCATATCCAGAAGACAGAGACTTTAGATGGTCATAGAAGTCCACTACAATTTCATTGAGAGGAAAGAGGTACTTCATCATAACTCTGTGATCATCAATATAAAGCATGTTCTTCTGCACAGCTCGACGACTCTACACAGGATTAAAAAAAAGACACACATGAGCACGTGAAATCACAAATTGAGAGATTATAAAGAGGCTGTAAAATTAACTGATTCGTTATTAAAAAAAAAGTGTAAAGAAAATATTCTGCTCACAAGACACATTGTCATAATCTTTCCAATAAATTCGTCTGGTGTAATTATTGTGCCAACAACCATAGGCTCCAAGTACTCCAAGACTTGAGATCGATCAGGAAACTGAGTCGGATTGACAAAGGTAACCTCCTCTTCACCGTACTCCTGTAAAATAGGAACACAATCATTAGCATTTACAAATTCAGTTATTTCATTGTTAGGCATGCTCTTGACCCAACAGTGATGCATCTCTCAATTTTACAGTTGTAGACTGAAGCACAAACAGGTGGAGTGACTAATATTCTCATCACCAGAGTGGCTAATTTTGTCAGGATAATTTAACTAACTGTGTAATTTACACCTCATTCTTATCTTACAAATTATGAAGATACTGGAAATAAGACCCAAACACTTAACATACAGCACCTTTATGAGTTTTGCTGATGCAAGAAGAGCCTTATATGGTACAGTTGGGGCAGTTACAATAACAGAGGCATTGTACTCTTGCTCCAGACGCTGGTTAAACACTTCCATATGGAGAAGACCCAGAAATCCCAACCTGAAAAAACAAGTGCAACATGCACATTTCAAATAGCATGTTCACAATGCTGTATGTGGCTGCTGAATTAAAGAGTCACAATAGTCAATCCTTGTCTGAACCCATTAACAGTGGTGAACAAGCTTCTTAGGAATTGTGGGTATGGAGTACATTTTGTATGCAATACTTTTTTCTTTTCTTTAGGGTTTGAAATGTACATCAACACATACAATTACCGTTTAGATCTGGGTACAGATTTGTGACTTGCTTTTAAATGATGTTTCAAGTGTGCCACGCTTGGTACAAAACAAACATTTCAGAAGTAGAATAATGGCTCTCCAGGGTGTTGGTAGTTAAAGAAGACAGTGCATATACGGTGGCATGTTAACCACTAAGCCTCACCTCCAGCCAGCTCCTAAGGCCGGACTGCTGTCCCTATGCACAGTCACACTAGAGTCATTTAGGGTTAGCTTCTCAACAGCACTCCGCAGGTTGTTGTACTCGGACTGGTCCACAGGATATATACCTGTAAACATAAGACCACTGATGTTAACATGTAGATTAGCTTTTTATCTTTCTTTATTGTTTTTTTTTTTTAATTCCTTTCCAGGAAACACAATGGTCTTATAGCTCCCAACATCGCATCACCATTTTTCCTAAGCTCTGTCTTGGATAGATCATGTTTCAACAGTCACAAGGGCGTAGTATATTCTACATGAACATCCAACCAGTGGGCTCACTGCAAGTCATTTCACAGATGGTTTGTTTCCAAGTACAGGTATATGCGAATCATCTAAATCATCTGTATTCCTTTCAGAAATCATTGACAAGACTATAAAAGAGACAGTAATTCATTTGTTTTCAGTAACATGAAAAGGACAAATTAGCCAACCCACACCCCTGTACAGTTTTATAAAAGAGTTTACAATAGCTTATTCAGGGTTACCAGCAAAAACCATTGGTTTGGCAGGTTTGAATCCTGGCAGTGGTTCCACTGGTTGCTTCTGCAAATAAAATGTGTCTCCAATCTGAGCCTCCTTGACTTCCTTCATCCCAGCAATCACATAGCCCACCTGCCCAGCATACCTGAAACATGAGAACAGCAATGGAATAAAATGGGACAACTGTGGTACTGTGGAATATACAGTATGTACAAACTGTAAAATAAAAAAAGAAACAACTGTTAAACAGGTAAAACCACTGCTATAAAGTATAACACACAAAATACTGCATACAACTTATCTGTTGGATGTTCCTGAGGTCTGAGGACTCCCACCTCATTCACTTCGTAAGTTTTGCCCATGTGTGCAGATACAATCTTGTCTCCTTTACAAACATTTCCTCCAAACAGTGCTACATTGGCGATGACACCTCTATAGTGGTCGAACGTGGAATCAAATACTAGTGCCTTCAGTGGATCTTCTGGATTTGCATTTGGCCTAAAACAAAAATGCACACAAAAACAATAACAATCCCCACAACAGTGTGACTTTCCAAGTATCTTGAGAACACAAGAAGTTATTCCACATTCATTTTAATATACTTTGCCATGATTCTGACAGCTCTAGATCCTTAAGACCACTTATCGAATTTTCATTACTGTTCATTGCCAATTCTTATTTTACACCTTTATTCCGTACTGTATACGTCATGGTCTAATTTTGAAATAAGAAAATTTCTGACAGACAATACAAATAAAATCAGGTGCTAGTCAAGTCACTTCCTAAAAGTTAACTGCTTCTATTTTAGAAATCAGTCTATTTTAACTGAAAAAATACTGTAAATACTACAGGTTGTGCTAATTTTAACTTGGGAAAGACATGTGAAATGGTTTACGGTGGGATTCTCTTCACAACTTCTTGAAGAACTTGATTAACATTGGTTCCTAATTTAGCAGAAATCTGAAAATATAAAACATAAAATTGTTATTTAGAAATAAATATACAGAAAGAATAAGATCAGTTAAGGTATTATCTTTACTACTTTATACACATAATTCTCAGCCCTTGGTTTATTTTAAATGTAACCGAATATGTTTAGCCAATCTGATTCTTAAGCAATATTACACTCCAAGGTGTGCATTATTATGAAATTAATGCGCTGTTTGGAACCTCCTACATGCAGCTCTGCAGTAATTTCACAACAATGCACGATTTGAAGTTTCTTTTTACGATTATATGTAAGGGCCCAATAAAAAACAAAAGACACCTTGTAATACACTAAGCTAAAAATACGAGTGTTTAAAATGTACAACTGAAACATAATACAGCTATATCCACAAGATATAGTAGTCACCTTCTTTTTACCTTTATACAATCTTCTTTAGGAATATCAAAGATTTTTTCAATCTGTTTTTCAACCCTCTCTGGGTCTGCATTTCTCAAGTCAATCTAAATCAAGTGAAAGTTAACAATTAAAATAATGTTGTACACATTTAAATATTCTCAAATCTAGACCAGGTATGGTGGATGTGTTGAGACTGTAGATTACACCATTAAAAAGTTTAGCCCTCCCACAAGTCTGAGTCAAAATCATTCATGTTGCAACTCTCACCTTGTTAATAACTGGAATAATGGTTAACTGGGCTTCGAAAGCCAGGAAAAAGTTTGCCACCGTTTGTGCCTGAATGCCCTTAAAAAAAAATATATATATATATATTATCATAACCAAAACATTCTAAACATTTTTTAAATTTGTTTTATTCATGAACAAAACTGACCTAGAGTCACAAAAAAGGTCAAGAATCCTTTCAATTTACCACCAGAGTAAATAAAACACAGTTCCTGCTATTTTACCATGGAACTACATTCTCTAGTGCTGCAACTACAATTTCAGACCTGCCAACCTTGACATTTTATTTTGAGTCCAGACATCTCGGGGGTAGCTATGATTGTTTCAGTTTAAATTTAATTTAATTTAGTTTACCTTAGTATAGATGAAACGTTTTTAATTCATACCAACTGAAAATGATTTCAAGTACAGAAAATAGCCATTTTTGTAGTATGTTTGTATTTTATTTACTGTCAAAACAGAACAAATTGAAATATATAAGCTTCTAAAACAGAGAAACAAAGGAAAAAAAATCAAAAAAGGAAAAAAAAACTTGTAAACAGTCACTGAGTCAGCACCAAATGTAATAGCTATCCACAAAGTGAGTTGTTTGGAACAGAAAGGAATCCAACAGGTCAAACTGCACTTTCAGATCTTGAATGTTTAGCTTCATGCGTGGCTGACTTGGCTTTCCTGAGCAAGGTGTCACTAAAGGTTTGTGTGTGACACACTTGCTTCTTCGCTGACATCATGACTTTGTGCGTTATCAGTGAACTGATCCAGACAGGAGGGCAAAATGGATTTCGGCGATTAAAAGAGAATTAAAAAAAACGAAAAAGACTGGACCCATTCGTTTGTAGTGAGTGCTTCATAAAAGTTAATATCAGTAAGCATATATTGGTAGTTCTGATATTATGTTATTATTAGTAGTCGTAGTCGTAGTAGTATTAAGTCCCACTTTAACACGCTTACTTGTATGGCCGTTTTCTCATAAATATTTAGCGATACAGTTAGTTAGACAGGATTACACTTCTGCGGTTCGGCGATTCCCAGTCCTTACATAAAAAAATATTTTACCGTTAACAAAATCCACACATTTGCTACATTAATGATCTTACTGAACTTAAATATAAAATCACAACCAGCCGTTTATGACTTGTTTAAAGCACAATGAAATGGCATTTATCTACAATGAAACTGTACGCTACTTGCAAAGTAAACAGAAGCCTTATGTACCTTAACCACATTAACAATGTTAATGCTGTGCTCATTTTTATAAAATTGAATTTTACTGACATCCCTGTATGTTAACAGGCGTTTGTGAAAAACGGGACAACGAGCCAAAAACAGAATATTAAATTTAAATATTGTACTATATTATTATAATAAATGTTTGTACTTCCTCGCCATTCGCGTAAAATCCTCATTTAGCTGTATTTTCTTTTCATGCGATGCAGTTATCTAAACCGAGCAGGTTTTTTTTTTTTAAGCAGTGGGGTTTTCCCCCAGACAAAAATGAATGCATAACTAATGCATTAATTAAAAAAACAAAGGTACCGTAGCCAGTTTGAAATAAATAATTTCCTCACAAGTCACAGTACTTCACACTCCCTCCAGTGTGTCAGAAACTGGCAGCTGAAACACACGCGAGTCAGCTCAACAAAACCCGATAGGCTACAGTGGAATGACAGTGAGATTATACAAAGAAACTGGGTGGTGGGAATTTCTGTCAGTCAACCCACGATAACTTTTTTTTTTTTTTTTCGGGATCGTCAACTAAACTCAAAAGCGGATTGGTTATTCTATTACGTAACTAAACGCAAAACCTGATTGGTTAATCTATCTTGCTTGGCTTGCCATAAAGCCGGCGCTGACGTTAGATGCAACACTTTCTCCAACTACAGGCAACATCATAGACGATGAGCGAAATATGGATTACGTATTATTGCGTATCATCTCTGATAAAAGCGTATTACCTACTCAAAATGCGTAGCGGATACGCAAAATGCGTAGAGGTTAGCAGGTCTGCAATTTGATAAATCACAAATTTTGCATTCACTCATGGTATTTTATGTTACTAATCTAAGCATGAAACAACAGGTCTCAATCTATGTGTTTTTGTGGAGAGGGTTCCATCTCTGTACCCAGGACAGCTTTTCTTTTACCAAGTTTCTATCAGCACCATGAAACCAGATTGAGTTCTGCAAGCCAGCAGTCCTAAATAGGGCAAACAGAGACCTATCGATCTTGATCGGCTTCTGATGAAATTGCTTTCAAAGACTGCCCATGTGGCATATTGAAATGTTGCATTTGCTTCCATAAACGTGGGATAAGAAATACACTTGGGAGTATATGTCAATTATTTAAACAACAGTGGGTCCAAATCCTGCCACACTATTGTAATATTAATTTACAAAAATAATAATCTTGTCACATTCAATAACTTGATTTCTGTAGTTTTCTTTTTAAATGAAGCAAACACTTTTTTTTTTTTAACAAATCAAAAACTTACCTCATTTGCATCAACCACCAGAAGTACACCCTGACAAGCTGAAATAGACCTGGCGACCTCATAACTAAAATCAACATGACCCTGCACAGAAAAAAAAAAAAAGATGGATATACCAGCTAAAATATATTTAATAGGTTGTCTCCTGTGGATGTCCTGACGTCACCACCCTCAGCTATAAACACACACACACACACACACACACACACACACACACACACACACACACACACACACACACACACACACACACACACACACACACACACACACACACACACACACAGTAGCAAGGCAGGAGAAAGCCCTGCACATATTAGAGGGGACAGGGCAAAGCCTGCATATAAATGACATTTATTGTAAATATTGTATTGTGGTGAAATTTATTTAAAAGAATGGTTTGTGGGTTTATTTAAGAGAATGCATTGTTTATGTTTATTTAAACGGGTGGTATTAGTGTGTTATTATTTGAATGTATTTTGTGTTTATTTAAATGTTTTGTGCTTGTTATTGAGTGGCAGCGTGGATGGGTTTAGAAGAACAATTAGAAATTATAGAAATCAATTTCTTTGTGGTTTTTCACAAATATAAATATTTACACACACATGAATGATAAACATAACCACCACAGGACTCACAAAATCGCTAGCCCGACGTTCCGGGTCAACAAAAAAAATCTGTCGGACAAAATGTTTTTTTTGGCTGCTAGACCGACGGGCAATCCAACTGCACGCAGGCAATAAAAATGTGCATTAGAAATATCATATGGGAGATACTGAAATTGAAGAAGGGAACTATGAAAAAGACCTAGGAGTTTATGTTGACTCAGAAATGTCTTCATCTAGACAATGTGGGGAAGCTATAAAAAAGGCCAACAAGATGCTCAGATATATTGTGAGAAGTGTTGAATTTAAATCAAGGGAAGTAATGTTAAAACTTTACAATGCATTAGTAAGACCTCACCTAGAAAATTGTGTTCAGATATTGCTGCTCTAGAAAGAGTGCAAAGAAGAGCAACCAGAATTATCCTGGGTTTAAAAGGCATGTTGTATGCAGGCAGGCTAAAAGAATTGAATCTATTCAGTCTTGATCAAAGAAGACTACGTGGGGATCTGATTCAAGCATTAAAAATCCTAAAAGGTATAGACAGTGTCAACCCAGGTTACTTTTTTGACCTGAAAAAAGAAACAAGGACCAGGGGTCACAAATGGAGATTAGATAAAGGGGCATTCAGAACAGAAAATAGGAGGCACTTTTTTACACAGAGAATTGTGAGGGTCTGGAACCAACTCCCCAGTAATGTTGTTGAAGCTGACACGTTTGTAAACTTTCTTATGTTCTTATCACCCCTTTATAACAAGATAAACCTGTGCTTTAACCAAACAGTGGTTTCTCAATCGAGATTCCCCTCGCAGATCATCTCGGTAATACACGTTTACAGAGATCAATGTTTTTCATTGGTAATGCTTGAGTGATTTCTGGGGTGATGTACACAAACGTCACAGATTCACCTTTGACTTAACGTGCATACGCTATGTCCCCCAGCAACACATCACCCACGCTTTCTTTTAAAATATGGCTGATCTGAGAAAGTTTTGTACTTGCAGTGGAGACAGAAAAAAAATGACTATGAAAAAAAGAGAATGCGCTCTTTTGTGGCATCGTGGACAAAATAATATTTTTGGCTCAAATATGACAAGGAGAAGAACAAAATGTTCTGCCAGGTTTGCCGGAAATTCACAGATCGCAGACAGTGGAAGTCCTTTCATCAGGGGTACAAATACGTTCAGTAAGTATCCCATAAAAACCCATGACACTTCTGCATATCACAAGAAATGTATAATGACGCAGCTTTTTAGCACTGCCTATGTTGCCAAGGAAGAACTGGCAACATTTGCCAGTTTGTGTAAATTACAGGCAGAAAACGACATCGAACTTCAGGGCACGTACATCAATGACCATGCCTGTCGCGACTTCATTGGGGCAATTGTGTATACAGAGAGAAATCAGACAGCAGATTTCATTGAACAGAGCAGGTTCATGTCAGTTTTAGCTGATAGAAGCACTGACTCCAGCATTATTAAGCAGGAAATAGTCAGGTTTGTGCACGATAACAGAACAGTTACAACCAAAATGGTCAAATGTAACACTGTTAAACAAGCAGATGCACCTGGTGTTTTAGGAGCGAAAGACTGAGCTCTTGATAGTGTAGGAATTGATCAGGAAGTGTGGCAGAAGAAAGATGTCTGTGCAAACGTTGATGGAGTTGCCGTTATGATGGGACAGAAAACAGAGTTGCCTGCACGTTTCAAAAAGAGGGTACCACACACAGTCATAATACATTGCATAGCTCACAGACTGGAATTGGCTGTGCTTGACGCGGTCAAAAATGTACCTTACATACATTTGAAGAGACTATGAAATCAGTGTTCAAAATGTATTACTACTCTAAAAAAAAAGAGATGTCAACTGATGGAAATAGGGGAACTTCTTTATGAGAAGCTTGCTCATTTCAGTGTACTTAAAAGCACCAGGTGGCTACCAAGCAGACTGAGGAGCCTGAAGGTGATCGAGACAAACTAGAGTCACTGTTACTCATATGGAAAATCTTGCCATTAGCCGTAGCCAAGACACCAAACCAGAAGATACATCCAAAGCAAAAGGGATAGTGCTAGAGATGAAGACCAAGATGTGTGTTCACTTTCTGCACTTCATGCTTGACTAAAGCAGCATTCTAGCAAAATGTGGCACAAATTTCCAGTGTGACGACATTAACATCACAAGGGCTAATCATTTGGTAAAGAGCACGAAGTCAGACCTGCTTCGGCTGAAGGCGACACCTGGAGATTATCAGAAATCCCTGGCTGGCAATCTTACAGAAGGTAAATATATATTCACTGTTATTAAATATTAGAGGTTGGCACGGGTTGTAAATCATTACCAGTTGGTAATGGAAAAAAAAATATGCATATTAAAGTTTTAAGTGCATGGTACATATTTAAATAGTATAGTTCATATATATTTAGTCCCTTCAGATCTGTGGCCTTTTCAGTACTGAAATAATAATAATAATAATAATAATAATAATAATAATAATAATAATAAGAAGAAGAAGAAGAAGAAGAAGAAGAAGAAGAAGAAGAAATACATTTCGGTTTACATAGTTATTCATGTTAAATGCGTTTCATGCTGCAGAAGTGTTTGCGACATCTAGTGGCCATATCCCACTGCTGTTCTTGTTGTTTCTAAACATGGCATACAAGCACAGAAGCAGCGTGTGTAATTTCTTCACAAAAGCAGAAGAAAACGCAGTTTGCAGTCTGGAGTTTTATTTATTTGGATTGTTTTGCAACGTATGGTAACTTGTTTTTGGTTACTTATTTAGCCTATGATATTTAATTTTATTTTACTGCATTTTATTTATTTTTAACAGTATTTGTGAAAATACTGTTAAATGTGTATATATTTTTCATGTTGGTTTTCATTTGGTTTAAGTCTTTGTTCCACAATGTCAGTGACTTTGTATAAATCACAGTCCATATGGTCAATTATGGGTAACTTGACATTTTTTTGGAAAACCAAATGTCTACAATGGCCTCCCCGAAGGGCAAGTGGCGTTACCCAAATTTTACGAGCCCTGCACCATATTGAAATTCAAATAACTGCCATTCGTCAACATAATTCTAGGTAAAGGGTTCCTCAATTTTTTTCAACATAATAATAATAATAATAATAATAATAATAATAATAATAATAATAATAATAATAATAATGTAATGATGTAATGCATATTTCAAAATAGCACAGGTGAGATTTTTTTCAACTTACTGGTGTGTCAATGAGGTTTAGTAAGTAGGTCTGTCCTTCATGCGTATAAAACAGAGATGCAGTCTGTGCTTTCACCGTGATTCCTCTTTCTCGCTCCACTTGTAGCTTATCAAGGACTTGTTTATTACGTTCTGTCGTGGCAATTGCCCCTATATGAATAATACAGATTACTGGATGTCACAATGCGGAACAAGTAGCCAGATGAGTTGACTCCATATGTATATGTATATATATATATATATATATATATATATATATATATATATATATATATATATATAACACACACACACACTACTGTGCAAAAGTCTTAGCCACATTCAGGAGTTACAATATATATCGATGTTATGAGCATCAACAATTTACTCAAAGCCTCCACTAGTGTTTTCCACTATTTTAACAACATTGACTGTTATTAATACAGCTTAGTTTGGGTGAGAAGAAACCAAGCTTGTCATTTAGCAATCTTTAATGTACACTGATCAGAATCTTCAAAAACTTGTGAATACACTATACATGAGCAGCTAATATGAAGTAGTAGCTAATCCATCACATTACCCAGTGGTTCTCAACAGGGGGGACGAGAAGCATCAAAAAAAAAAAAAAAAAAAAAAGTTTTTTTTATTATTATTTCAAATGTACACATGAATGACGTTCTGTAGATGGTGCAGGTTAACTCTATGTTAGTATAAGTCTAGATAGTCTACGACTTTTGCACAGCAGTGTGTCATTTTTATTTATATATATATATATATATATATATATATATATATATATATATATATATATATATATATATATATATATACACACACACACACACATATATGTTTATAACTGTATGGGTTATGTCCCACATACTGTATTTCACACACTCAGCAATTTTAACAGTAAATTGACCACTGAGTTATGGTCTGCTGCCGAACTTTGCCTGAAAAAAAGTGAGAAAAAACTAACAAAAGAAGCACACAATTGGAAAACAAATCAAGACACAATCTTTTCTCCCCAGTATGCTGCTATGCCAGTAGAGAGAAACAATGTCAAATATGTTTTTTGTTTTTTTTTGTACCTGTTATTTCCAGTAGTCTGTCGGCAAGGGTACTTTTCCCATGATCTACATGTGCTATGATACTAAAATTTCGAATTTTGTCCACAGGAAATATAGACATGTCAAGGTTTACCTGTAAAACAGAAACACAATTATATTATAGATTTATTGGTGGCTTTGCACCCTGTTGATAGTAAATATTTTTAAAAATAAATAATTAATTAAATAAATAAATACATACATAAAAAAAGCTACTTGCCTCAAACCTGACCTTCATCTTTCACAATTAACAGTTTATGTGGAAACCAAGAAAACCTAACTCAAACACCAATCATAATCTTAACCGAACCATAATCTTGACTCAGTTATTACTGGCTGTACCATTACAATTGCTGACTGATTGAGTGTTGCAAATAAGGTAGGAACTGGTTTGCACAGCAGTGGCGTGAACTGCATGTTGCTGTTGAACTGCTGTTTATATTTACTCAGTTTTTATAAATACGTTATTGTATGTGCACATATTTATTTCATTTTCTTAAATTGTATTCCTGGGTACCTTTTCTCGAGAACTGTATTGTCTACAGCAGAACACGCTGACAGATGGTGCATTTTTCATCCAGCGGTGTCTGACATAAAAGCCATCGCTGTCGCTTTGTTTTCTTCGTATTATTTTATGAACTCTGAAATCCAACAGCCCCCTAAGTGAGGACTTTATCAAACGCCCTGGAGCGCTTACTGCAACCTGCATGGTGACTCAAATGAAAAGGCTGATCATTCGTTGCTCGAAAAAGAAAAAGAACAAAAAAACACCGCATAATCCTACTGTACTTAGCGTTGCACAGAACTACGAGTAGTAAGTACGCGAGACCTGTCAAGAGAGAAAAACCAAGACAACATTCAGGAACCAGAAGCTAGTTAGTTTTACATCCACACATTGTCAATGTCAGAGAAACAGAATTTTGAGACGTGTCTATGTTTAGGAAAAATTGTTTAAATATGTATTTCTAAATTCCAACAACTGGCTTCGTAATCCTAAAAACATCACCTCTTCAGATCAGACATGCAAAGCACTGGGCGCAGCCATTTTGAAGGTAAAAGGTCAACTTCGTTTTTATCTACAAATAGTAAGAAAAAAAAGTAATTACATTAAATACATTTTCCCCCTGTTTCTTCCTTTAAAACAATATGTTATATATGTTACGTCATAAAAATAAATCATGGTATTAAAAAAAATGCATTATGGTAGCTGTAGTCTTAAACACCGCCGCACTGTAGTTCTCTCTACTGCTGCCTTGACAACAAGAAAGGTTTTCAACAGTCTATGAACAGTATTATGAATTATGATGCAATATCTAGAAACCAATGCTAAAATATATTTTATAAAAATGTGTGCTTTTAATTATACGACTATGCATACATTATTATTATTATTATTATTATTATTATTATTATTATTATTATTATTATTATTAAGCGTTTTTTTATATTTTAGATCTGGTAGTGATAAAGTTACTAGGGAACAGAATAAACAAAGAAATATAGTTTCCATAATGTTTCTGACTGGTAAATAAATGGCTGGTAGATGTTTTAGCTACATTTTAGGATGACCTTTACCAGTTAATGATGAACAAATATATTGTAGTTAAATGTGGGTGAATAAAGACAGAATACACAGGGGATAACAATGACACCCACATGCAGCCACTAAACCATAAACATTGAGCGGTGAATCCTGGATTGGCACAAAATCAAAAGCCGAGTATCAGACTGAAGACAGACCCAATTAAGATAATTGTTTGCCACCTTGTTAATGCACAAACCAGTGTGTATCTGGGTACAGAGTTTGGTCAATTTTGATTTAACAAGCCATCAGGGAAGGTGTATGACCTGCATTTTAGAAACTGCGTATTTACAAACCATGAAAAACAAACAAACAAACAAAAAAACGATGTAAATTAGGAAAGTCAGTAACACATGACCTAGTAAACTAAACTCCCTCTATAGCTATGCAAAGGAGGATAACTATTTAAGTCAAACAAATAAATAAATACATACATACAATTGTAAAAGATGTAGTATACATATTGGAATATTATAGCTCCAAACGAACCGAACCGCACTTCAATCCGCATCAAACAGTCAAACGAACCGAACCACACTTCAATCCGCATCAAACAGTCAAACGAACCGAACCGCACTTCAATCCGCATCAAACAGTCAAACGAACCGAACCGCACTTCAATCCGCATCAAACAGTCAAACGAACCGAACCGCACTTCAATCCACATCAAACAGTCAAACGAACCGAACCGCACTTCAATCCACATCAAACGAACCGAACCGCACTTCAATCCGCATCAAACAGTCAAACGAACCGAACCGCACTTCAATCCACATCAAACAGTCAAACGAACCGAACCGCACTTCAATCCGCATCAAACGAACCGAACCGCACTTCAATCCGCATCAAACAGTCAAACGAACCGAACCGCACTTCAATCCGCATCAAACAGTCAAACGAACCGAACCGCACTTCAATCCACATCAAACGAACCGAACCGCACTTCAATCCGCATCAAACAGTCAAACGAACCGAACCGCACTTCAATCCGCATCAAACAGTCAAACGAACTGAACCGCACTTCAATCCACATCAAACAGTCAAACGAACCGAACCGCACTTCAATCCGCATCAAACAGTCAAACGAACCGAACCGCACTTCAATCCGCATCAAACAGTCAAACGAACCGAACCGCACTTCAATCCACATCAAACAGTCAAACGAACTGAACCGCACTTCAATCCGCATCAAACAGTCAAACGAACCGAACCGCACTTCAATCCGCATCAAACAGTCAAACGAACCGAACCGCACTTCAATCCGCATCACACAGTCAAACGAACCGAACCGCACTTCAATCCGCATCAAACAGTCAAACGAACTGAACCGCACTTCAATCCGCATCAAACAGTCAAACGAACCGAACCGCACTTCAATCCGCATCAAACAGTCAAACGAACCGAACCGCACTTCAATCCGCATCACACAGTCAAACGAACCGAACCGCACTTCAATCCGCATCAAACAGTGAAACGAACCGAACCGCACTTCAATCCGCATCACACAGTTAAACGAACCGAACCGCACTTCAATCCGCATCAAACAGTCAAACGAACTGAACCGCACTTCAATCTGCATCAAACAGTCAAACGAACCGAACCGCACTTCAATCCACATCAAACGAACCGAACCGCACTTCAATCCGCATCAAACAGTCAAACGAACTGAACCGCACTTCAATCCACATCAAACAGTCAAACGAACCGAACCGCACTTCAATCCGCATCAAACAGTCAAACGAACCGAACCGCACTTCAATCCGCATCAAACAGTCAAACGAACTGAACCGCACTTCAATCCGCATCAAACAGTCAAACGAACCGAACCGCACTTCAATCCGCATCAAACAGTCAAACGAACCGAACCGCACTTCAATCCGCATCAAACAGTCAAACGAACCGAACCGCACTTCAATCCGCATCAAACAGTCAAACGAACAAGGTGTGAAAGGCCCCTTAGATTAGTTCACTGGTGACTTTCTGGTGAGTGTCTTCCCTAGATCTGTATTGGTCATCAGTGCTGGATAGATATATATATATATCTACAAGAGGGGACATTTTTACACACTACTGTATTTAATTGTAGATTTTTTTTTTTCTTTTTTTTTCTCTGATGTTCTCCCCCTAAATTATAAACACTATATACAGCATTGTGGCAAGACAAGTCTTATATTGGAAGAAATGGAGGCCTCTTGTGGTTTGTAACGGTATTTCTCAAGCTAAACACAAAGCTGAGAACATTCAACTCTCAGACAGACTTTGCAATATACTCTCTTTTAACGATTTTTTTTGTTTGGTATTTTCACTTCAGTATCTATACTCAACTCAAATCCCAACTAGTCTGGAAATCTGATTGCTGGATCTATGATTTTTAATCTGATGGGTGGAGCATCCCTTTTTGACATTCTCTAAAAGGAGGATGCATTAAATTTGATTCACAGGTGATGCGGCGACGTTCCAGCGGGTATGTACTGTGTATTAATGCCCGCTATAGCTGGAAGTTGATTGGCTGATGATACGTAATCGTTTTCTACTACAAAAATAAACTTTCTATAGCTATGGATGAACTACATTATTCTATGACACTTCCCCTTTTTCTTTAGAATAGCATCAAACTGGTCGAGTGATTTGATACAAGGTCAAGGATAAATATGCTTGATCTTGGGAATATCCACAAATGACATTAAGTGCTAAATTCAGGTACTGGTACAAAACAACCCATGGAGAGCGCAATGATAACCTGTGTTGAGGCCTTAGCTCCTTCAGTCAGGAGATGTTCATACTCAGCTAATTAACCATGAGATACGGACTTCTTAAAAACAATTCCTGTAACTGCTTTCCTACCTTTCACAGAAACAAGAGCTCAGGATGTCAGATTTGATAACTCAATTCCTAAATGTATTGCCTGTGGGCTCAATAGTGGTACCCATTTTGTTCTGATTTTATACAAAAGACCTGCTATCTATCTACCTAGCAAAAGGCCTGTGAAGAAATGTAGATTACACTGTTGTTTGCATTTGCAGAATGAAATGACATGATAGCTAAAAATACATCTCAATAAATCCTGTGGCAAATGCACATTGTCAAACACTTTCATTTCTTCTGCTAATGAAATACAGTACATAACCTTTTTTTTCTTTTGGATTAATTTAAATTATTCTGTACATGGTTTGCATTTCACTCTAGTGTAGTTATAGTTTCATTTCTGTCATCCAATCTCTCATATCATCCATTCACCCTGCTTAGCCTGGGACACTGCCTTGACACACCTCATCCTCTCCTCCTGCTGTTGCACTTCAGTAACTACCAACTTCCTCCTTTCAGTTGGAGCTGCTTTGTGCCTCTCAGGGGAGCTGAACTGAGACCAAGGCATCCTCTTCCCTGTTGTACTTGCCCCATGATATTACTGATACAAAGGGCAGCCTTTGCATCTTCCATTGCATCCTTTGCTGCCCACTTTCTCGCAGAGGTCACTACAGGTGCTACCTCCCTCACACACTCATCACGCGATTCCAGTAGTGTCATTTCCAGCCGGACCTTAGCGCCCTTTACTATAGTGTGTTACCCTGTTAAGGCATTGTGGAACTCCCAGCCACTTCCTTATGTATGAACTAATCAAGGCTTCCAGTCTCTCTACTGCTGACAGGTACACCTCATACACAGTAAGCAGCCACAGCAACCTTGGAAGAAGACCAAACTGAAAGCACCAGACTTTAAGCTTGCCCGGTAGTGCACTACTGTTGATCCTCTTCAGCCTTTGCACTGTCTGTTGTCTCACGTCTTGGACTGTCCTTTAAATCCCCATCTTACCACCTCCCAAGACTTTGTGGGCTTTCATGATGGAGATGCTTCTCGACTTGCCGGTCTTGAACTGCATACGTGCCCGTCCAATGTTATCTGCTAGTTTGCCAAGTAAATGATTTGTGCAGGCTACCGTTGTAGTCATGGTGGTCATGTCATCCATGTATGCTCTAAATCAGCTGTTCTCAACCTTTTTTTTGTGGAAACCCACTTCAGTATTTTTCTACTGAGGCTAAGACCCACCAAGTAAAAACAAATCAATGAATAAATAAAATGTCATGTACTTATTTTAAGTAGATTTATATTATATAAGTCTGCTACATTAATAAATAATAATAAGGCATCACTCACCTAATGTGTGATCTGTGCCTGCATGTCCTCAGTTTTTTCCAACGAGGTGTTATGGGTGAGATGCTAACTCTGAGGTCATCCCCGATGCGAAGCTTGCTCCTGCATTTAGTCTTTATTGCTGCTGTGACAGAAAATCCCCTTTTAACTAAATATGTTGTTGTAAACAGCAGCAAATGCTTAATGGCTTTCTGTGCAATACTGGGACATTTAACCAGGATCCAGAATTTCGACAGAGAAACCTCCGTAAATATATATTTTCATAGATCCATCACAAGAAAGTTCTATGAGTTCTTCACAGTCATTAGGCAGATCAAGGCTCTCGATGTCTGTTGTAAAAGGGTGTCGAATCCACTCAATGTTAGAAGTAGGATCGCCAGGGAAATACTGGTCAAACTGAGCTGCTTGAGAGCAAAAAGGTGATGCACAGCCTCTGTTCATACCGGACTGAAATCTTGGGCCTCATTATCATCAAAAGTATCGGTCATGCGAGGAAACATGCCAGTACGTCCATCAGAAATCCGCTTCCTCGACACTTTCAGCTTTTTTTTTTGAAAGCTGTGATTGTCGTTGTGCTCAAAAATGTTACCTCCATGTGCTTGTAGCGATACATTTAGTTGGTTGAGGTGACTGAAGATATCTGCCAGGTAGCCAAGTTTTGCAAGCCACTCTGTGTCAACAAAATGATCTGCTAAATCAGACTTTTTATCCATTAAAAATGAATGCAGCTCAGAACGGAGCTCATAAAGATGATGCAGCACTTCAGCACTTGACAGCCAACGAACTTCGGTGTGCCACAAAAGATGGATGTGTTCGCTTCCCATTTCCCTGCACAGCACTTCAAAACAACGAGCATTTAGGGGGTGTGCTTTTACAAAGTTAACACATTTTGTGGAGTGTAATTCTGGGCTTAGTTTTTTTGATGCTAAGGCCTCTTTGTGCAGAAAACAATGGTGCCAAGCAACTTGCAAAATCCGCTGAACTACCATTGACTTCATGCCCGTCATAACGGCAGCACCATCGGTAGCGACTCCCACACAGTTTTTCCATTCCAATCCGTTTTTAATTATAAATCCATCCAAAACTTTGAAAATCTCCTTTGCTGTTGTTTTTGTAGGCAGTTCTGCACTAAAGAGCAAATCCTCCTGCAAGTCATCATTAGAGCAGTAACGTACATAAACAAGCAAAACTGCACAGTCAGCTATATCTGTAGACTCTATTTGAATGGAAAACAACTTGCTTGTTTTTACAAAATCTACAAGTTGCTTTTATCTTCCTGTGCACAGTGAAACTCAACAGAGGGATACATTTAAGTTTCTTGGCAGCAGATTCCCCCAGCATTTCAGTACACATATTCACAGCAGCTGGTAATATCAACTCTTTGGCTATCATGTGAGCTTTCTTACATTAAGCTGTACGCTGTGAAACTAGAAAGGTAGCTTTCAAAGCACTTTGAGACACAGTAGAAGCACAACTAATTACATTTCTTTGTGCTTGTATCTGCTCCAATTTCCTTTCAAAATAAGCCAAATGTTTACCTTCGTTACCCGGGTGGCGTGTTTGCAGATGTCTTATGAGTTTAGATGGCTTCATGCTTTCATTCGCAAGCACTTCACAGCACAGTACACACTGCGGTTTGGGTTCAGTTTCCAAACCAATAAAAGTGAAGCTCATCTGAATGTAAGATTTGTCAAATTTATGTTTAACCCCACCGGTTTTTCTTTTTTTTTTCGCTGGGCCTTCTGTTTCTGTTGCCCTTGTCATTGAATTTGAAGTTGATGCAGCCTCCTGGTCAGGCCCAACACGTTTCAAAAAACAATCCATTGTTATTTGATTTACTAATCAAATTAATGTAACTGTAATTATTTTTAATTTTATTTTACCTGAACTTATCTAACTTTATTTCTAAACTATTCCTTAACAAGTTTTTTCACCCCCACCATCTGTTAGCCTTCCAACTACTCGAGTGCGCTCTACCTCAAGTTCTAAACCTACTCACTTTCTTGCACTCAACATTACGGCTGCTTATCTTCAGTGTTTACAATTGTACAGTATTGGATTGGGGGGTAAATTATTTTATGACATGCATAGTCGAATTACCTTATATCATGTGGAGAAGGCACTTAACCAGTAAAACTAATTATGTTTGGAAACAAGCATTTGCGACCCACCTAGAAGGAGTCCGTGACCCACCAGTGGTGGCAGCCGCATGACCGAACCCAGCATTTCTCCTCCCACTAACCATTTCAAGGCCCAAATAATGACTTCCACTGCTGTGGTAATGGCCAGTGGAGAAATGGTGCAACCTGTCACGATTCCAACTTAGCGAAACTGCTATGTAGTGGTAAGCTCAGGAGTTGAAAAACAGAACTGCAAGTCCCCAAATTAGACATTGTCAACCATGTGCCAAGCCATTTTCTCAGAGGCTCTTGGCCACTTAACCCTTGGTTTGTGCCCATTAAGGTCCCTTTCTGTACTAAGCTTGTTCATTATTATTATTATTATTATTATTATTATTATTATTATTATTATTATTATTATTATCACAATCATATAACTAACCTCACCAGGATCATTGGTTTCATTAGTAACTGTACTCCTATTGGAACTACTCTTGTGTATAACAGGGGTGCTGATATCCTGTCGCTGGCTTCACTCGTCTGACTTGACCGGCTTCATAAGAAATACTGATCAATGCAAAGCCCCTGCCACTTCTCCCTCAAGCATCTCCTTCTCCCTTGATGATTCTTGCCACCTTGCTACAGCCACAGGTACAAACCTGGAGTGCCCCATCTTATCCCAGAGTTCTGACTGCAGGTCTTTAGCTGCACAAAGGGGTTGTCCGTTGTAAAGTAGCATTAGTTCTCATGTCCATTTCCTTTCCTAAGTCATTAACTGGGTTATACAAACTTGAGTAATTTTCCACCCCCACTCTCGCTGAGTCTCTGGGTATTTTTCTTTTTACTGTATTAAAAGCCTCAAGTGGGTGTCTGCAGCATCTTGTTCAATCTGAAAACGCAGAGATATTGTTAACTATTTCCTCCTGTCAGCTCTCTCTCCAAGATGTCACATGGTCTTTCCCTTGTCGCCAGCTGCCATATTCACAGCAGTCATAGGATTTATTTAAGAGCTTCCTGATTGTTATTATGTGAGAGTAGCTGTTATTTACTTCATGCCAATATTGGAAAAATAACAAAGGAGTTAAAGCCAAAAATCTTGAAATTAGCTTCCACATTTAAACCCTTACAGAATGTATTATCTGCTCCAACTAATGAGCTGCAAGCTGTTTGGAAACAGGCTAATGTAGTCCAACTTCATAAGCACTTGCAAACAATTATTGTCTCAGTTCTTCCACTAGTACGTGAGATGTTTGAAACACATAAGTAATAATTCATTGCACCCTTTTTCAATCTTGTTTTAGTTCCACGGCCTCAGCATTCTTCAAGGTTACTAATCACATTATTTCAAAACATATGTCTTTCCTGTCAGATGTGGTTTATTTAGAGGGCTATAAAAGCACTGAGTCTGATTAAACATAAGCTACTTTTTATTTATTTTATTTACTTTATACTGTATCAGGTGGCAGTAAAAGGCTCTTGCTTTGAAAAGTATCCCAAAAATATTTGCAGGCAGTTTGGGGCGGGAAAGCAGTCCAAAATGCCTCAACTAAGGACCTTTTCCTGGAAGGCAAATTATTAAAGGGATATAAGCTCAGCATGTAATGATATTATTAGTTAATACATACTATTATTTATTTATTTATTTATTTATTTATTTCAATTTCGGGGTCGTCATGGAAAAATTAGGCCTCTGAAAGAGTAATTTGGTGAGCAGAAAGGTTTTATTTGAAAGTCTGGCATAATTTGCCTGTCTTGAAAAATAGCATATATTTAAAAAAAAAAAAAAATCTCTCAGAAGTGAACATTAGAAAATGAGGCATCCTACTATTCACGTTATTACCTAACTGTTCATATTTCAAATTAAGTTAAAATGTAATCCTACTGCATAAATTAACTGTACTATTCAACAAGCTGTGCATGTTTGCTCCCAGTGAGGATAGTCTACACATAATTTTGCAATAAACAAATAATAAGGATCGGTCTGATAATAGAAACAAAAATATTAACTTATAATTGCCTCCTAATTTACTTCAAAACAAAAGCAAAAATATTCATGGTAACACATCAATCCCTCACTGGCTAATTATCCCCATTAGTCTTTTCAATCACAAAGTATAATTTACAAAAACAATAGGCACCACCAGTTTATGTATCTTTGAATATATATATATATATATATATATATATATATATATGTTATTAATCAATCTGATTACCTGAAACTAATTCTAAAATCTTGTGAGTTAGCAAAATATATAGAACATCATACCTGCTTCTCTGCTGTGTAGAATCCAACTTTCAGCAATGACTGGTTATGCCTTTTATTTTCTTGCCCTGCATCTATTTATTCATGCCTAATGGCACTTCACAGCTCTTTGATCTTACATCAGTACCAATACTAAATGAATTTAATTAAAAAACGTAAAAGTGCCTTATAAAACATCTTTATTTCTGCAATTTGTTGCTACGTTGGACCTCATTCATAAAGCTTGAACTGTCAATATAAAGATACTATACATTTTTTTTCTCCCTTTAATACTGCACAAAATCATAGTTTTTGTTATTTGTATCACTAGTGGACTATAGTCCTTGTAACAAACAGAAAAACCTAAAACAGTGCCAGTTTAGAGATATTGTAATACAATCTGCGAAACAATATTTCCTCCGACTACCAAATTAAAATGTACTGCTACCTGTGAAACAGTACTACCAAAATCCACACGGTGTCTCTGCTGATAAAGTTTAGAACAAAACAATCCAGTAATTAAAATCTGAAGTCATACAATTATAGGAACCAGATCAAATACTGAACTGGGCCCTAAGCTTACCCCTGCTAATTGTCAATTTTGCCCATTTATAGCCTTTTTTTTTACTAACAAAGAAGCAACATGTTCAGGTGGATTCGTTTTGTTTTAATTCATACTATTGAGATGTCTAAATCATATAAGCAAGAACACATGACAGTAAAACCATATCAAAGTGTAATAAAGCACAGTGAAAGTATGATAAAGCATAGGTAAGCATTGTAAAGCACAGAGAGGTACTGTATCGTAGGCAAAGCATATTAAAAAACATGGTGGATCAGGATAGGTGATGGTAAATATATAACCATGGGACAAGAATCGTAAAAGTGCAAAGATACCATGCAAAATTTAAATAATTAAAAATATCAAATGTGTCTACACATGTGTATAGAGCATGTCATTAATCAGTGCCATATTTCCATTTTTGTAGTTTCCCCTTACAAACAATACATACATGTTTAAATATCTACTGTATGTGGCCCGTAATTCTTAAGCCCCTGTAATGGCAACACAATTCACTTTTAAAGCTGCTGATCCAGGTGTGCTTTTATCTTGATGCATAAATACAGTTCATTTAAGTTTTAAGAATGTAATGAGGCAAAAAAGGTTCTAACTCATGCATTGTTGGGAAATGCCTACATGATTAGAATGCCATGAACAGTTACTGAATCTTTACCTATTGTAGGCTGTAACAGGGTGATGTTACATACGTGGGTCGTTACTGTATAATACTGAATCAGACACAGAGCACTGGGTGTTGACATGCTGCAGAGGCGTGCATATTTAATTACAACACAGGCTGTCACTAAGGTACCAGCAATGGTAGCCCTAGTGTCAGATTTAATAAAGCAAAGAAAGCTAAAAATAAAAGTTTGCCACACAAGGCTAACGCTAGTCTCACTAAAAGAGATGTCCCGCTCCAGGAACCTACTACACTACGAAAACCCTCTCTATACTGGTTGGGATCAGCCTCCCCTAAACTAACCTACAGCTGTTGCTCCTGAAGTCCCGGCATCCTCCCGGCGACTCCTCATATCTCAATTAAATTTACATTCTAAAAATCGGATTTAATTATTGATAACAATATATGGCCCTAAATGTATCATATCTCACACATAATCTTTGTCACTTGCTTAAATTTTGTATAGCTTTATAATGATTTTCAAAGTTAAGATACATATCTATTTAGTATCTTCTCTGACATATTATTAATTATTCTCCACAGCAGGCAACATTAAAAAATATTCCAAGATACATTTAATCTTTGAATTGACAGTGCTGCAAAAGCTTCTGTAGTTTGTGCCTTGCATTTGGTATCTCTAGAAATATATGTTCTGCTTTCCTGGGGGACAACACTACCATTACATCCCATTCATAAAATACCAGATACAGGGGGTAAAACAACGGGGTTGATCACTTCATTATACTCTCTCTCTATCTGGAACAGTGAATTAGCCTAGCCTCCAAAAACCCTAATCACTAATTGATTCATTTTAATTTCCTTCACAGAACATATCTAACCCCATGCAGGCACCTTCAAATTAAACTTGCACCCAATCCTGTTTGCCCACTTTGCCCCAGGGTGCCCTTCATGCACATGGTATGGGACTGCCCGGTGGTAGCTAAATTCTGGAAGCAGGCATCTTCAGCCTTGTCCATCATTCTAGAGAAAGAAATTCCTTTCTCTTTTTTATTGTTAATACTAAATGGTGAGTCATTCCTTGATCTGACATCCCAGCAGAAACGTATTTGGCTAGCTGGCCTTACCACAGCGAAAAAGCTGATAGTGTTGCACTGGCGGCCTCCCCACTCCCTTCCCTGGTGCCAGTGGATCCTTACACTCTTGGATATTATTTACCTGGTGCTCTCTACCGCTTGGATCCATGGTGCCCGGGAGGGGACGGTGCAGGCTTGACGGGATGCTCCTCTCCTTGTTAAATCTTTGATAGACTCGGTCTGCATTAGGTCCCTGAATTAGTTGAGACCTGAGACAAGGCAAGTATAGCCACCTGGGGGGGAGGAAAGAGAGGGTGGATAGGAAGGGAGGGAAGGGGGTGGGTAGTGTGAGAGGGAGGGAGAGAGGGAGGGAGGGAGGGAGGGAGGGGTAAAAATGGAAAAACTTGGGGAATATTGTATGGGTTACATTGCTGTACTGTATTTATTGTACTCCCCAATACAAAACATTTGATAAAAAAAAAAGAAATATTCGTTCTGTAGAACATTTAACACAGTACAACAGCACAGTGCAATGAATCTTTCATTGTTCTGGTTTCTGGTACAGGCACAGTCACTGATAAGACATTAGCGCTGCACTGCAATCTTTGACCAGTTACTTAAATAACTTTGGCCACAGGCAGCATTTCTACCCAAGCAGTCCTTAAAATAATACTTCATACCCTGTAAAGGGGAAAGAGAGTCTGTGGAGTGAGAGAGAAACAACGGGATTGTGGTTTCAAATGTAATCACAGGTGCCCAGGTTCTTATTTATTTTCAGACAAAACAAATGCCATGTGTGCCACCACTGAGCCACTATGTCACTCAGGGGCTGTGGTACCTACCACCATTGGTCAAAGCATCAAAACCCTGCTACAGAATAAAAGGTGACCGTACTGGGCTGTGTGTGCTACTCCTGCTATACCAAAAGGTCCTGCTTCAGGAAGGCTTTTCTACACAGGATCCTTTTGCCTTTTAGTTGCCACAAACCTCTTGATCCTGGCATGAGAACAAAGGAACTGGTTTTGAACTCCGCTTTTATACAAGCGGCCAGGCACAAACCATGGTGCAAGTCGAGCAGGGTCACCACACGCTGTTGGAAGTCTTGCCTGAGAATGCAGGGGTCTGGTGCTTTGTTGCTCCTCCATACTCGACTTCCAGCCATCCTTTTCCTTCCATAGGTGCCAGCTCCCCAGTGATCATCTTCAACTGCACCGGGGTTGGGCGGACTCTCGCTCTCCAGTCCGTCCCTGCCTGCTGCAACACGTCCGGTCAGACGATGGTGATTGACGACCTGGTGTCAATCAGGGTGATGCAGGGGACTCCCTCTATTCCGACCGAGGTGTGCAGGAACGTTCCGTCTCCTGTGCGCCCAACCACGGCGATGTCAGGGGACTGGAAGTCGTCAGCATTGAGGTTGAGTCACTGGACCCGTGGTTCCCTTCCTACCTGGACCCCATCCCGTTTCCCACCACTCTTGGCATCACTCGAGGCTCCTGGCAGTGGCAATCAGCCATAAGGTGCCCAGGCTGGCCGCATCTCTCTTGCTTGCTCTCTGCTGGGGGAGGCAGCTCTCATTCTTGGCAGGGGCTCGTGTTCATATTCACAGCCAGGCGTTACTTCAGGGGCGTGGCCGGTCAAGCGACCTGGCCAGATGGGCGTGTGACGTGGTAGGGGCTCCTCGTCTTGTAGCACCGCCTCAATTGCTTTGGCCTGATTCACTGCTTCTTCCAGTGTTCGTGGGCCAGAGAGGTGTACCTGATGGTGCAGCAGCGGTGGTTGCAGGCTGTGCAGGATGGTATCCACGGCAATCCACCGGCTAAAGCTGTTGGGCTTAAAGCTCTCCTGGGCCTTTCCTCTGATGTTGGAGCTGGTCCTGTAAGCCGAGGTAGGAGTCACAATCTCCGAATCACTGTTTCAAAGCCATGGTCAGCGCCATGCAGTCGACCCTCTCCTCCTAGCTCAGGTCCAACAGCACTTCAGAGGCTAACCCCTCCAGGGCTTGGGACAAGTAGGTAGCCTTCCTGCGGTCTGTCCAGTCATAGTCGGCAGCGAACAGCTCGAATTGGGTGAGGAAGGTTTCCAAGGAAGAGGTGCCGTTGAACTGGGGCAGCTTCGGTGTTGGTCCTTGGGGTGAGGCAGGCTGTCAGTTCATTGCGGGTGGCAGCATCTCGCCCTCCTATGCCCTGCTCTGCGGTGTCCTCTCTGCAGCAGTGGGTGACAACAGCTCGGCCCTGGTAGGCGGCGGCTGAATCACACAGCAGTGCACAACAAAGGCAACATTATGGGTACAGTACAAAGTCCCAACCCCTTCCCCAGTCTATAACACAGTCCATGAGAGGTATAATGTTCGCTGCAGTTGCCCCACTGGTACAGTATATTCCATCTGCAGCATTGGAATTAAAATAAAAAGTTCTGTTTCTGTGTTTATTTGCTTCACAGCCATATTGTTTGTGGTAATTAAAGCAACTAAGAATAACTGTTGTTTTTATACAGTAGTAGTTCAAAGTAACATTTCAGTTAAAATGTAAGGTTGTAGTTAATGCATATCCCATAAATTAGCATAAAAGTATGTACAGTATTTACTGACTTTTTCAACAGTGATAAAATAAGAACTAGGTCGCAAAATGATCTTTAATACCTGATTTATGTAACTAAATCAAGTTATTTATATTTTTAAGGGTTCAACAGGTGGATACATGATGACACATTTTAAATAAACCCTTTGAAAGCCATATGTTTACTGACCCAAATCAAGTTTTAAAAATCACTTTGCAACCTAGTTCTTGTTTTGCCCCTTTTGAAAATCAGGCCCATAGTGTCTAAACTGGAGAGTAAATTACTCAATGACCCAAAACCTTATCTAGTTCGCTGCCTAGAATTTTTCCCATAAGACATGTGGGCTGGTTTATTTTAAAGGTGATAAACAAAATAATTTTTTTTGTTCCTATTGTGATGATCCAGGGGTCTGCCAGCAGGTGGCAGCATGTCACTCTCCCATTAAAGTCAAAGCACTGTATAGTCAACTGTGGATTATCCTGGGTAATGGAAGAAAAGAAAAAAACATGGATAAAGCAAAATCATCTTTGTGTTTTTTTTATTAATTTTCTCTTCGACAAACCGCTTGACGAATCAGAGCTACTCGCGTATGAAATCAACTCTTCTTTTTTAAACCACGGACCGTCTGTTCACCAATTCCACATTCCTCTGAAAGTTGTTTTACAGTACTACCTTTGTCCAGCTTCTCAACTATTTCATGTTTTTCTTGACTTGTTAAAGCCACGTGTTTACGTCACTGACCCAATTATTGAACCTGTAGTTTTCTTCCTTTTTTGCAGCACGGTTAATCCTCAACCCGGATAATAGAGAGTTGACTGTAGTTCCATTGTGATTTAGCCATTCCAGATTGATGCATGTAAATAAGCTAGAAATGCATTATGGTACTAGGACATTTACATACAACTGAAAACTGCAGCTTTAATTGTTCATTTGACAGATGGCCCCTTCAGTTTTACCATGATTAAAGGGAGCATTTGCTGCAATTGCCAGGAGAAGCAAAGGTAATATGCTTTTGCAGCTTACTTATTAGAAACATTATAATAACTCACAAATTGCATTGCATGTGAGGTAATACATTCAAAAATATCTACGTTTTGAAAAACAACAACATGCATGCATTTGCAATTCCTACAAAACCAAAACTGGTACAAAAATGCTTTGAGTGAATCTGCACAAGGTCAGCACAAACAGTTAAATAATTGATGGTTTTTTTTTTTTTTTAATGTTATTTTTTCTGACATACACATAACGTATCTGCTTGAGTTCTCATTAATTCTCACACTGGCAATATAGATCAATGCATGCAAATGTGATCTGAATACACTTTAACTGTACCTGTGTATGCCTTATGTATGCAAAGCTAGTTGTCAGTTATCAAAGGGGAAGGAAATCACCAGGACCTAAATCAACCTTTACATCCAGATTCTGATACTTGAGCTAAAGAGTGTTTCAAGTTTTATTGGATTTACATATTTAATAATATGAATGGAGCATACAGACAGATAGTCGACAGACAGCCTCCTTTCACCACAGATTCCGACTCATTTGGGGGCTCATTTACTAGTTCATGAACAGCAGTGTGGTTACAGGAGGGCACATTTATGCTGATACAGATACAGGAATCGAAGCATCTATCCTCTAGCACTAGCAAGAATAATTTGTCAAAAATATCAAAACAAATCTGATTGTAAAAAAGACTGTACATCACTGCATGCATTACACCATAGGATATAACAAAGGTAACAGCATAGGTTTGTTGTACACGCTTTAGGGTTTTGCTTAACCCTTTAATGTCTGATACAGTATATCTGATATGTGACACTCATGCATACTGTAGGTAAAATTGAATATAATGGCAGCAGTATGAAGGGATTTTCTTACTGTCATACTGAGATGCAATTATGACTCTGTGTAGATAATCTCTGAAAACAGAATACATCTCCCTCACCCCACCCCCCTCCATCTCTGCATGAGCCAATACCAAACCATGCTGCAGTAACCTTTTGAAATGTCTCCCAGAACTTATTAACAACATCTCTTGAAATAAAAAGTGTCATGAGAGACATATAAAGCCACAGTTGCCGTGGTAATTGCAATCCTTGCAGCTTGCCATGGTAGAAAAAGTTAGGGTACAACAAACAGCTAAAGGCATGAATTACCCTCCATACTAATTACAGCACTGACAGTATGCTGAAGCACAGAATACAGATCATCTTTTCACTAGGAAATGCAAACTGTCAAAAAATAATAATGTCTAAATAATGCAGGAATCCAACATGCATTACATGCCTGCCATATAATTATGTTGCAATCCTGTTTCTTTTCATACTTCTTGCAGTATGACATTTATTTTCTTTCTTTCTATGCTCCTTCAGGCTGACACATACTGTTCTTCATGTTTTGCTGCTTCGTTTTTTTATGCAGCATTCATACACAAGCTAGGTACTGAAAGCTATTAGTTCTCAGCATACATTGCAAGGGAAATTGTAATTTGCTGCCTCTACAACCTATATGCTAGTTGTCACTGGAGATATCCACCATTACAGGCCAAAAGGTTAACAGATGCAATCTTATCTTGGTATGTCCTGAAACATTATTTTCTGTAGCAATTATAAATAAAATAATTAAACAAAACACTTTCAAAGCACAAACAAAAGGGCACAGTGGCCAAAATAAACAGACAAAACAGACACGGAACAAACAAGTATCGTGCTGGTGTAAAACCAGCATGGGTAGCAATTGTTTTCTCTCTTTCACGTCTCTCATTCTGCCTCTGAACACACTAACCCGAGTGAGTGATTCGTGCATCTTTATATACAGCTGTGCCAGGACTCAATTGCTATTCATTCAATCTGGCCCCCGGCATTGTCTGCATGTGAACTAATTGTGCATTACCTGTGCTCAAATACAGATATACATTTTATATCACCCGTGCTACCTAACCCAAACTATACCAAATAACCCAAACCTAGGGGCGGGGGTACCCCACCACAGTGACCCACCTCCAATACAGAAAGATTCCGGCCGATCCCTCAAACCCTGTACAATGAGATGGGGATTTTACTCAGCAGTATGTTGGACAGCTCCTATTGTGCTCATCCAGAAAAAGGTGCTTGGTGTTTTGGGTCGCTAATCGAAATGACATTGATTTGACACATAAAGATGTGCAAGGATCAAAAAGTCATTGACTAGTTTGACCCAAGCGGAAAGATATTCCACAGTTTTTTTCTCATCTTATACAGGATCAACTCTTTTTACCCCCAATTTTTTAGCACCTTTCCCCTACACACCAACTCACTGCTCTTTACAATAAGGCACTGTACAAAATGAGAGGAAACGCATTTTACAACGTCTCCCTGTGAAGTTATGCTTTTGCTAATAATTCTCACTACTGGGTGAGAATTTGCCTAAAATACAATTCTACGAGGGTGAGAATTAGCCTAGGCAAAAATTCACAGGGTGAAAGTTAGCCGGGGGTGAGCATTAGGCTGCTGTCTCGTTGGTTATTAGTGATGATGTTACATTTACAATTGTTACAAAATACTGGCCTCTCTCTTGGTAGCCTGTAATTAACTAACAAAAGCTGTGTGCAGTGACAGTGCAGATTAGGCAAAAACAAGTTGATTATACGATTGTCACCTGGATTGTGCCAGCTACCTACACAATCCACGCAATGGGCCTTATGGCAGAACTGCCCCTGATGACAAGTGGAAATGTCATGGTACTTTGTATAAACAAACTTCACAAAGACTCTTGACTGCAATGCACAGCAATGAACTACCACTGAAGTTTCATTGAAGAAGAGAAGAAGCAGCACATAACTGACATTTTATTAAGTCAGGACCAAATAACTTTTCACAGTTGCTTGAGGATGCATTGAGAAACACTTTGAAATAAAAAGTTTGTTTGGACGTTTGCCTTAAAAAAACAAACAAAAAAAACAAGCCTTAATTTAATCCCAAGAGGCTCTACATGAGTTTGAACTATTATTATTTATTTCTTAGCAGGAGCCCTTATCCAGGGCAACTTACAATTTATCACTTTTTTTTTTTACATACAATGACATTATTATACATACAATTACATTATTTTTTACACATTTTTTTACATACAATTACCCATTTATACAGTTGGGTTTTTACTGGAGCTTACTGCAATTGCCAGGAGAAGCAAAGGTAATATGCTTTTGCAGCTTACTTATTAGAAACATTATAATAACTCACAAATTGCATTGCATGTGAGGTAATACATTCAAAAATATCTACGTTTTGAAAAACAACAACATGCATGCATTTGCAATTCCTACAAACCAAAACTGGTACAAAATGCTTTGAGTGAATCTGCACAAGGTCAGCACAAACAGTTAAATAATTGATGGTTTTGTTTTTTTTAATGTTATTTTTTTCTGACATACACATAACGTATCTGCTTGAGTTCTCATTAATTCTCACACTGGCAATATAGATCAATGCATGCAAATGTGATCTGAATACACTTTAACTGTACCTGTGTATGCCTTATGTATGCAAAGCTAGTTGTCAGTTATCAAAGGGAAGGAAATCACCAGGACCTAAATCAACCTTTACATCCAGATTCTGATACTTGAGCTAAAGAGTGTTTCAAGTTTTATTGGATTTACATATTTAATAATATGAATGGAGCATACAGACAGATAGTCGACAGACAGCCTCCTTTCACCACAGATTCGGACTCATTTGGGGGCTCATTTACTAGTTCATGAACAGCAGTGTGGTTACAGGAGGGCACATTTATGCTGATACAGATACAGGAATCGAAGCATCTATCCTCTAGCACTAGCAAGAATAATTTGTCAAAATATCAAAACAAATCTGATTGTAAAAAGACTGTACATCACTGCATGCATTACACCATAGGATATAACAAAGGTAACAGCATAGGTTTGTTGTACACGCTTTAGGTTTTGCTTAACCCTTTAATGTCTGATACAGTATATCTGATATGTGACACTCATGCATACTGTAGGTAAAATTGAATATAATGGCAGCAGTATGAAGGGATTTTCTTACTGTCATACTGAGATGCAATTATGACTCTGTGTAGATAATCTCTGAAAACAGAATACATCTCCCTCACCCCACCCCCCTCCATCTCTGCATGAGCCAATACCAAACCATGCTGCAGTAACCTTTTGAAATGTCTCCAAGAACTTATTAACAACATCTCTTGAAATAAAAAGTGTCATGAGAGACATATAAAGCCACAGTTGCCGTGGTAATTGCAATCCTTGCAGCTTGCCATGGTAGAAAAAGTTAGGGTACAACAAACAGCTAAAGGCATGAATTACCCTCCATACTAATTACAGCACTGACAGTATGCTGAAGCACAGAATACAGAAGTGCTTGGTGTTTTGGGTCGCTAATCGAAATGACATTGATTTGACACATAAAGATGTGCAAGGATCAAAAAGTCATTGACTAGTTTGACCCAAGCGGAAAGATATTCCACAGTTTTTTTCTCATCTTATACAGGATCAACTCTTTTTACCCCCAATTTTTTTAGCACCTTTCCCCTACACACCAACTCACTGCTCTTTACAATAAGGCACTGTACAAAAATGAGAGGAAACGCATTTTACAACGTCTCCCTGTGAAGTTATGCTTTTGCTAATAATTCTCACTACTGGGTGAGAATTTGCCTAAAATACAATTTACGAGGGTGAGAATTAGCCTAGGCAAAAATTCACAGGGGTGAAAGTTAGCCGGGGGTGAGCATTAGGCTGCTGTCTCGTTGGTTATTAGTGATGATGTTACATTTACAATTGTTACAAAATACTGGCCTCTCTCTTGGTAGCCTGTAATTAACTAACAAAAGCTGTGTGCAGTGACAGTGCAGATTAGGCAAAAACAAGTTGATTATACGATTGTCACCTGGATTGTGCCAGCTACCTACACAATCCACGCAATGGGCCTTATGGCAGAACTGCCCCTGATGACAAGTGGAAATGTCATGGTACTTTGTATAAACAAACTTCACAAAGACTCTTGACTGCAATGCACAGCAATGAACTACCACTGAAGTTTCATTGAAGAAGAGAAGAAGCAGCACATAACTGACATTTTATTAAGTCAGGACCAAATAACTTTTCACAGTTGCTTGAGGATGCATTGAGAAACACTTTGAAATAAAAAGTTTGTTTGGACGTTTGCCTTAAAAAAAACAAAAAAAACAAACAAGCCTTAATTTAATCCCAAGAGGCTCTACATGAGTTTGAACTATTATTATTTATTTCTTAGCAGGAGCCCTTATCCAGGGCAACTTACAATTTATCACTTTTTTTTTACATACAATGACATTATTATACATACAATTACATTATTTTTTACACATTTTTTTACATACAATTACCCATTTATACAGTTGGGTTTTTACTGGAGCAATCTAGGTAAAGGGACCTTGCTCAAGGGTACAGCAGCAGTGTCCCCCACCTGGGATTGAACCCACGACCCTCCGGTCAACAGTCTAGAGCCCTAACCACTACTCCACACTGCTGCCCAGAAGAAACTGTCAATATTTTCAGGACCTGAAAGTGCAAGTCTTTCCATTAGCTGCAGGTTAAGAACATTGTTATAAACCAGAAAAACACATGTGTCTGAATAAAACAATATAAAACAGAAAAACACATCTAACATGCAATAAAAGCATTTGTTTGTTTCATTTTAAAATGAAATATAACAGTCACATTCAAACTAATCGTCAAGAGGCTGTTACAAAAACAATGTAATAAAATATGAGAATAATCGTAGATCTGTAAAGCATTCCAACGCAAATCAACAGATGCAATATTGTAGACATTGCTTGTTCTTCCTTTGCAATAAATCTATAACAAACTGGCTATGTTCAAAGAATAAATAAAGGAAATCTTCTTAAAACACAAATGCACTCTGATTATAAACTGAGTAATACTGAATTTTGTAGGATGTCACATCTGAATAATCTGTGTTTTGTACCTGAAGATAATTTTATTAAAATACCCACAGAACTAAATAATTAAAAATGAAGTCACATGAATGTACTCCCATTATTTCAAAGTATAGTAATATTCTGTAAAATAAAAAGATGATCCGAATGAGCCGAACGAAAAATAAGATGGGAAATTGTTTTAGTCACCTTTGACAATATGTAACAAATTATTTTTGCGATGATGGTACTATTTTCTTGAACTGGTTTTCCTATTCTCCCAAAAGGAAGAGCCCAAACAGAAAAGGAAAGTTTGAAAAGGCACAGTGAGGACTCACACACACAAAACATAATGTCATAAATGTCAGGTAAACACAATCACAACTCTTTGTTGTTGTTTCAAAAACTCTGCAACTTTATTGACTCATTACAATAACCACATCTATTAACTCTGTATGACTGTATGAATGTATCTCTGCCAGTAGATGTCAGTATTAACACAAATTAACTCCTTATCTTATATCTCCTTTTACTTAATAATGAAACTATAACTGTAAACTTAACTAAAAGTCTCATTATTTGTTTTATTGTCACACTGTAGGACATTCATTTATTTATTTATTTGTAGTCTTTGAATCTAGCTGGCTTGCTGATAACACGTCCTGACCGTGTTGTAACCACTGGAGAGGAGGGAATTGTCGAAGGTTCTATCTCGACAGCTGGCTCAGCAGAAGTAGAATCAGATTGAGAGACTTCACTATAGCCTGCCACGGAACTTGGAATGAACTGAAGGTGTCTTTGATTCCGTTGGTAGATTCCTCCTTTAGACTCCACAATGTACGATCTGGGAGTTGAATGATCTTCAGTTATGACTACTGGATTGTTCCACTCCTTGTGTACGTCCAGTTTCATACTGACCATGTCTTCAGGCCATAGCTCAGGCAGAGGTCTTGCTGAATGTCTTCTGTCATAAAACTTTCTATAGGACATTTTAGCAGATGTATCTGCCTGCTTTACTCTTTGGAAACTTGGCCATCATGGTTTGAGAACCTTTGGAAGTGATGGAACAGTTGAGCATATCTGTCATCCCATTAACAACTGAGCAGGACTGTTCCCTGTCATAGCAGTCGGAGTTGCTCTATAGCTCAACAGTGACAGGAAAGGGTCCTCCTTTCAAAATCTTCTTAGCAGTCCGGACTGCTCTCTCTACAGCCCCATTTGGTTGGGGGTAGTGTGGACTTGATGTTTTTGTACAACCTTGTGTGAAGGTTTTAAATTCTACGGAATTAAACTTAGGCTCGTTATCAGAAGTTAAGCATGCAAACAAACACTTGCGCTTATTAATCACCATTTTGCATGTTACTGAAGGCAAGCGTAAAATTTCCAAAAGTCTGGAAAAATAATCCACTACTACTAAATACTATTGACCTTTCAATTCACACAAATCCGCAGCAATCCAGGGTCCCTCTGGCAAAGCAGTTTGAATTAGGGGCTCTCTGCGTTGAGCTGGTCTTACTGATTGGACAGCATGCTTGCGGCACTTGGTCAGAATTTGTTCCCACATCTCTGCTGTCAGGTCTTGGAATAACAATACGTGAACTATAAGTCAAAAGTTCTTTATTGGAACTCAATTGATTTCTGAAGTCATGGAAGCTCTTAGCCTCTGGCTTTACACTGCTAATGTGTTGTGGCCACCCTTGCTTGACATATTGCAGAAGCAACTTAACGTCAGACGTTGGCTACTGCTTCTCCACCACATCCAGGTAAGATTGTACTTCCTTATCCAAGTCAGTGTCTTTAGTATTCTGTAGTGGGTGTCTTGACAGTGTGTCTGCAATAAGAAGACTGCTTCCAGGTACATGCTCAGCCTGTGGGTTGAACCTCATAAGCCTTATCAGTAATCGCTGGCATCTCAAGGGAACTTGTTCCAAGTCTTTGTTATTGATTAAGGGAACCAGTGGTTTATGGTCTGTTACTAGTCAGAAAGATTCAAGATTCAAGTCCACATAAGAAATGTGAGACTTTTTCACAAGCCCACACACATTCCTTCTCTATCTGCGCATATTTGCATTCTGCAGAGGTTAGTGTCCGTGAACAAAAAGCAACAGTTGGTGCTTTGACGTAGTTTGCATTTTTCTTCATTCAGTTTTAACCCAGATGCCCTGATTGGGTTAAAAACTTTGTCCAAATGCACATCATGTTCTTCCATGGAAGCTCCATAGACAAGAATGTCATCTATATAGACTGTTACACCATCCAGGCCCTCTAACAGCTGTGCCATCTTGCTCTGGAAAATTTCAGGAGCACTAATCCCAAAAGGCAAGCGTTTGAAGCAGTATCTGCCTACAGGAGTAATAAAGGTTGTCAGTTTTGTACTTGACGTGGGATTTGCCAAAATCCACTTGAGGCGTCTAAATTTGAAAAAGCCTAGTTTTGGAATAATTTCTTCCAGAGTAGGTACTTTTCTCTGAGAACTGCAGAATTTAAGTGCTTAAGATTTTTCCATTCCTCTTCCCTACTGGCACAATGGGGGCACACCACTCCGTTGGCTCTTGGACTCTTTCAATTACACTATTACTCTCCATACGCTTTAACTCTGCTTCCACTTTTGGCAACAGCAGAGCAGAAATTCTTCATGCTGTGTTCACACTATAAGGTACAGCATTGGGCTTCAGCATTATTTTAACAGGAGCTCCTTTCAGAAGACCAATGTCTCAGAAAACCTTGCTATTAACTTCACTGATATGTTTAATCAGTCCCATACTATGTGCTGCACTGCGACCAAGCAAGTTGTCAGCTTTAGTTTTGCTGATCACAAAAATGTTGAAACTGTATTTCCTTCTTTTGAGTCCTGTTTCAGCATTAAATTGTCCCTTGCATTGGCACCTTCCCCCTGGGGAATAGAGAACCATGCTGCTTGACTGCAGTGGTGGTCGTGGTTTCAAACTATTGTAAGTTTGCTCTTATATCACAGATGTGTCGGCCCCTGAATCAATCTTAAAGTTTACGTTTGTTTTACATAACTTTAAGTTTACACCAAGCAGGTTCAGAATCATCTTCACACTCTACTGACCCCAGGAAAAACACTTCTTTATCTGTTTTTATTATTATTATTTGTTTATTTAGCAGACGCCTTTATCCAAGGCGACTTACAGAGACTAGGGTGTGTGAACTATGCATCAGCTGCAGAGTCACTTACAATTACGTCTCACCCGAAAGACGGAGCACAAGGAGGTTAAGTGACTTGCTCACACAATGAGTCAGTGGCTGAGGTGGGATTTGAACCGGGGACCTCCTGGTTACAAGCCCTTTTCTTTAACCACTGGGCGGCAAACCACTGCATAATGCCCCTTCTTTTCACATTTTTGGCAGACAGTGGTTCTTGCTGGACAGTAATCATTATCTGCGTGGTCGTGATTGCATCTACCACATTCAGGTGGTGTTGTTTTTTAGCTGTATATTTTCCTTTCTCTTGATTTGTTATTTTTCCACATTACTCTCTGTTCGCATTACGTGACTTGTGGCTGGTATCCCTCTTGTGGCCGATCTCCGCCAAAACCTTAATAGATTCATCGTCAGTAACACTGATCTGAATTTTTATGATTTCATAATGGCGAGACATTTCTATCGCATCATTCAAAGTGAGTGTTTTCTTCATTTGTAATCGCTGACAGATTTTTATAGCTTATTCCTATTACAATTCTGTCCCTAATCTGTTCATCCTTTGCATCCCCGGACTCACAGTGCTCAGCCATTTCATACAAGCTCCTAACGAACACTTCTATCGATTCCTCTTCACTTTGGTATCTTTGATAGAAACACTCTCTTTCATGTATTATGTTTCTTTTCGGAATGCCTCTTCAGCACAGTGCAATAGTCGCCTCCCTCAGTTTCATCTAGGCCAGACGAGTTGCAGATATGTTCAGACTCCTTTCCCATGACGTAGACAAGAGAGCTTACTTGTACATCCTCTGGTTCTTTATTTCATTTCGTAGCAACTCGGAACCTGAAAAACCTTTGTCTCCAGTCTGGCCACTCGGATAAATTTGCAAAATTGAATGGTTACATTTTTTTTAATCTTCTGATACCATGTCAGGTAAACACAATCACGACTCTTCGTTGGTGTTTCAAAAACTCTGCAACTTTACTCACTGCAATAACAGCATCTATTAACTGTAAGCTGTATGAATGTATATCTTCCAGTAGATGGCAGTATTAACACAAATTAACTCCTTATCTTACAATAATGAGCAGCTGGATAGCAAAAAGGTAAAAAAAAAAAAAAAAAAAAATCACTTACAAAGGGTACCTAGATTGCTGTAGGACTGTTGCAGTTACATAAAACAGCTCTGAGTCATGCAAAATGTGATAATATAACTTAATAAACAAGCCATCTTAATATGCTGTATTTTGACAGATAGGCTATTCATTCATACTGTGACAAAACATAATTATTAAGGAAAGCATTCTGAATCGACTAATAAGTATTCACATTTTATAAACAGCAATGAAAAATGACAATAAATTGCCAACCAACTGTATCATGCTTATGTGGAGAAGCAATTAAAAAGCCAACTGTTAGGTTAAATTGCCCAAACTATTTATATATGTGTAAGGATAAAAATAAACATGTAATATTGTCTCTATGTGTAAAAGTATGAGTTTGGAGTGTGGAAAGGTTCAAAAGGAATGCACTGTGTGATGAAGACCTCTTGTCAGGATGGCCCGGGGCTCTAGCACTGCTTTTGTGTGGGTGCACCAGGAAACAGTCAGATTATACAG
Organism: Acipenser oxyrinchus oxyrinchus; assembly: GCA_030684275.1. Classification (NCBI taxonomy): domain Eukaryota; kingdom Metazoa; phylum Chordata; class Actinopteri; order Acipenseriformes; family Acipenseridae; genus Acipenser; species Acipenser oxyrinchus. The sequence goes on along the minus strand of CM060247.1, from coordinate 20,094,203 downwards.
TTTACCGCGGTTAGCGCACTTTTAATCTCATATAAACAAATACAGGAACAAAATCAAACGTTTCAGCAAAACATGGCCAAACTATTCAAAACAAACAACCCTCAAAACACCCAAGCTACAGCTATCCCAGTGTTTTCCTTCTCTTTGTCCGTTTTTGCTCTCGCACTCCACTCCTCCTACATATCCTCCCAAAACAAAAAATTATTCTGCCTTTTATACCATGTGGCCAGGGAGTTGATTGCTTCAATCACCACCTGGCCACATTCCACATTTTTCAATCACGCAATAAATTAAACAATCACTGAAATAACTAGGTGGCTGTACAAACGGTGGCCACCTTGGTTGCAAGCTGTCCCTTCACTAAGATGGCCGCCAGCCACCAAACCTTTACCCACACACACACATGCACCCATGTAGAGTCTATGCTCTGTCACGACTGTTAGACTGGAGATTGGAAAGGCTTGAGGGTCTGACAGGGGTACAAGTTGCCTATGGTAACAAGGTCCATGCTATCTGTGAAAGTGCTGTTTCAGCGTACTTTCAGCATAATGTGAAGCAGATGTTTAGAGTATATAGAATCTGTAGGAACTGTGCATGTTCAGAGCCAAATTAAGTTTACTACATAAGCTTAAAGGAGACTGCACTTAATTGTATTTGCTCGGGTCTTGAATGGAAGAAACACCTCCTCTATAACCTGTCTGAGAGGGCATTCCCAGTTGGAGGTAAAGTGGCCTAATTATCATGTTCACTTGAGCAATTTTGCCTTTCAAATTAACTTCTTCTGAGCAAGTCTTAGCAAACAGCAAATGGTAGCACAGGGTAGCTACTAACAAACAAAAAAAAATGGTAATAACATGTTTACAAGTCTTTGTTTATCAATTGCATGACAAAAAAAAGTTGTGCTATTTGTTAAATAGTGGAATGTGTTGTGCATCTGTAAAATAATGTAAATTGAACTGCAATATGTTATGCATGTGGAGATGTTGTACATTCTTCACAAAACATTACTAGTGTTTCTTTTTCTATCCAAATTTTCAGGGTACATCCATGTCAGGAGAATTATATGGTTGTGAGCAAGCACTAAAACCCAGGCCCAGTTGTAAAAAGGCAAACCTGAAATATCTATTAGTGTTTAGTCCCTGTGAACAGGTGGCTTTGCAGGGGTGACATCAGACTAGAAACACAGACTCAAAACAAGTAATGGCAGGGCAAACTGAAACGCTACAGTGTTCAGTGCTTTATTAAGCAAAATAAACAGTTTAAACAAAACAAAATATTTGGAAAACAAATGGCACAGGGGCCAAAGTAAAACAGAACAAAACACAAGTAATCTTTTAGAACAAGTACCTACAAGGTCTCACAGTTGGTAGCCATCGTCTGTCTTGTACTCACAGTATTGTTTCACCTTCCTTCTCTTAGCACTCTCTCCTGACTTTTATAGTTTGTGGCTGGAGCCCAATTGATCAATAATTAACAATTACTCAATTAAGACTCCAGCCACATTCTCACATGTATTTTGGCAGGGAGGAATTTAACCCTCTCCCTGCCGATCCGAAACACACAAACTCATATTAATAATAAAAGGAACAAATACATATATACATAAAAACAGTAATAAATCATAACAGTACAAAAATATAAATTAATAAGGGGTGGGCTCCCCGTCACAGTCCCTTAGTTGTATAAAGATTCTTCTATCAGTGTTTAAGAAATGAGATACATCTGATTTAAAGTGACAGCATTTTGGACATTCATCAGTATGACCATAGGCGCTTCCCCTGATGTCCATGTCTCTCTGTCTATTTCTGTATAGTTGAGAGGCAACAGTAAACATGTTGACTTTCAATGGGAATAGACTCCTTACAGCCTTTTTTCTTTCTAGCAGCACCTAACTTGGGTCCTCAAGGGCATTTCTCTAACCAATTCAGATCAAGAGTCAGCCTGTTTTACAGTAATCATTTTAGACTTATGTCTCAGTCAACCTGAGACAAGGATTGCTGCTGTCACCTTCCAATTTAAGATGTCTGTGCTGTCCAATAAGCCATGAGGTTGTCAGTTCTTATCCCGTACTAGTTTCCATTCCCATAAATGATTAACTTTAACCATCTAGGTGGTTGTTAAAACCCACATCTTTCAACACCCAAGAATTGTGTGTGGTTCAATGTGCCATTGTTTGGATAAGATGTTTCTCTTTTGCTCAGTTATGCTGTGAAATTAAATATGCAAACATTGTATTTTTAATTTCATATCTTTTTTTTAAAAAGGGGATTTATACAATGTAAGACGTTTACAAGAAATGCATTACTTTGCCTTTGTTGTATCCCACGTTGTCTGTATTGCAGCAATATATATTTTTAAACAAAAAAAGGTTATTGCTAGAACTGAAGTCATTGTATTGTATCTTGCTCTTAATTTTATTAAAACTTTTACTGTGATTCTTGAAATGTATTCTTGTTTACGACTGTATGTCGCCCTGGATAAGGGCATCTGCTAAGAAATAAATAAATAAATAAATAAATAATATTGCCTAATTTGATATTTGTATGCACACAGGAGAGAGACAATTTACTTTAAAAACAACAAAATAGTGTATCCAGACTATGTTCCCTCCTGCAAAAAAGCTGGCGCTCTAATTGGAATGACTTGTATATTGTGGCAATGGAAAACAAGCATTGTTGCAGGAGGCAGCATGATCAGGATACACTGCAATGTTTTTAAAGGAAATTCCCTTTCTCCTAGTGAATGCTACTGAGTAAAAGTTGACAAATGTTTTCCCTAGGTGGTTTATAAAAATATCAAAGCAATTCGAACTAGGTTGAAAAATACTATATATTGCTGCCATGCTGACAACACAGGATACAACAAAGGTAAAGTATAAACAGTGCAGGGTGTTCTTTAAGAAAGACATCATTTATTTCCATATGATATACAATACATTTAAGATACAGAACCATTTCAAAGTCATACAAAATAAATAAGACACAAATTGACACTGTTGGAATGAATTTAACTGAGTTGATGAAAGAATGCGCAACATACTGTTATTGGTTATGGAGCTGAAAGTGGGTCAAAGTACAATGTCCATACAATAGTTCATTTCTTAAAAGATAAATCTGCCCCTCTACCAGCAATGGTTTGAGGGGGTACACGGCAGGATTGCGGTCCCAAAATAATAATAACAAACAAGTACAATAATCCAGCTGGTGCACTGCAAAGTGCTCTCTCTGTGGTGCTCGCTGTGCTGTGCGGTTGGTGCTCGGGGTGGTAGTGCTGGCTGGCTGGCTGCAGCTCCTTGGCTTCTACTCGTCTGCAAAAACACGGCAAACTAAAAACAAAACAAACAGCACTCTGGCTTGCTACTCATTCAGCGTAAGGGCCCGTACTCACGTAGCTGTGTCCCCTTTGTACTGCCACACTCCTCCCCACGATCTATCCAATCACTGTATGCCCCACCGCTGATCACAATCGACTTGAAAAGGGCTTGTAACCTGGAGGTCCTTGGTTCAAGTCCTGGCTCAGCCACTGACTCATTGTGTGACCCTGAGCAAGTCACTTAACCCCCTTGTGCTCTGTCTTTAGGGTGAGACATTGTTGTAAGTGACTCTGCAGTTGATGCATAGTTCACACACCCTAGTCTCTGGAAGTCGCCTTGGATAAAGGCATCTGCTAAATAAACACATAATAATAATAATGTTCCTTTCTGTCTTCCTTGTCTATCTTTATTTCAGTAAAAGTAAAAGCTTACAGACAAATTTATAACTAGCTAAATACCCGACATTGCCCGGGGAAATTCAATATTTCATGCATGACAAATTGGGGAATGGTAGCTTTATGGTTTCCTATAAGTTACCGATCTTGGGTGTCTCCCTATACGCTCAGAGCCCTTTCCCTTTTTTAACTTTTTTTTTTTTTTTGGTTTTTGCCATTTTTTAAGTTTTCTTATTTTATTTTTTTTGGTTTTGTGAGTTTCTTTAATTTGAGATACATGACTACTGTAGTGATCCAGCAATGGTGTTACTAAATAAAGTACCCCGGGGGTCAAAATTTTGGATCCAAACATAGCTCTCAACCTTCCCCTGGATGAAAGAGGAGGCCATGCAAAGTTTTGGTTTGCACTGGCTCCTGCGGGGTCCAAATGCATAAAGGAACAGATAGACAGACAAACTTTCTTCTTTATACATTAAGATTAACAATGAAGACTTGAATCTGAAGTAACCTCTACTATGGTGATGGCAATGTTTATTGAAAAGGGATAATGATAAAGTGGCTGGTCAAGGGGTTGGATCAAAATGAAAACACCTGTGTGAAAGGATGGCTGCAGTGCGTAGCTGCTGTGACATCACGGACCAGAACAGAAACCAAAACAAGAAATAGCGGAGCGAAACTGAAGCGCAGTGGCGCTCAGCGCGTTTATTAAATAATAATACAAACAAAAGAGTTAAACAAACACAAGACACTACAAAACAAAAGGGCACAAGGGCCTAACAAACAAACACTAAACAAGTAGTATGCTGGTTGTGAAACCAGCATACGTAGCAATTGAAAGCGAAAATATGCAGCGATGCGACAACATTAATATAACCTATACTTTTGATAAGTATCTTTCACACCACAGGCGACATGGGGGAAACACTAGGGCAACACTGGAGCAACACAAAATAAATAGGATTGAATCCTATTTTTTGCTATTTCTTTGCACAACAGAGACGCTGGCTGAGAAGGCCAGTGAAAACAAACACTAGGCAAGAACGCCAGTGGTTGGAGCGAGAGAACAAACCAGGCAAGCACGGCTAAGGAAGACAGCCAGTTTATTGAAAGAAAATAATAAATAAAATAAATTGTTACGTACCCGAGGGAACGTGTGTGACTAGAAGGGGAACCTTGGCCACCCCAGTGTATAGTGCATAACAGAGCGTAGGACGGAGACCCAAGCTGACCGGCTTAGTGGCAGTGGGGGCACTGCGTAAGCAGCACCTTTACTTTGTAGTTTTATTACTGTGTTTTATTTTCCCTTTTCATTTTGCATTTTGTTTTCATTATTATTTTGAGCACCTGCGAGTGCGCCAGCATCAACCTGACTGTCTACCTGTGTTGGTAACTCTGTGGTCCTGATTACCGTTGCCGGTATTCAGGCCACGGACAACAGCGCCCTCTGCAGGCCAAAATAAATCAGTGCACCAGAGTGGCGTTTCAACTATAGTTCTGTCTCCTGTGTGTAAGTGAATTGTCCACCACCCTTCCACAATAGTCATATTGCTAGGTGTGTATGGTCAGTATCTTGTCGGCTGATGAAAAATCACATGCGTCTTGTGTGTAGCAACCTTTTGAATTGTCAGCTAAATTTATGACCCGTGTTGGTAGTTTCTCATTGCCCATTGTTTTTTTTTTCCCCACGAAAGTGACCAACTTTCTTTTTACTACTTTGTAAATATACTGCCACCCACAATAATAATAATAAAAAAATGTTAACAATATTTATTCCTCCTCTGTGTGTGTGTTTTTATGTAACTCTCTTGATGTTTTTTTGTCTGATGACTGGCACCTGCTGTGAAGTTACAGTCTATTAAACTGTATTTAATGTAATCTAGATCCATTCATTTTCTGCTGAAGGCCATGTTTTATAATGTCAGGCTTGAGGTTATCCCACCAGGTTTCAGCTGTATTAATGACTTACAGTTTGAAGGTGATAGATAACCAGGGATCCTAGTTTTCTGCAATAAAAAAAAAAAAAAAAAAATTCAGATAAAAAACATTAAAATCACCGTATTCTGCAATTAAAATAAAAGGCTAAAATTGAGTACTATTGAATAACAGTTAACACAGGAAGTATTTATTGGTACACTTAAATTCCAAGGAAATTACAAGCTCACCAGTGCCATCAATCATATTAGTATTCAGTAATAGTTTATCTCGAGTTAGTCTTTGTCACCTGGATGGTTATTGCCAAACTCATTGACCCGATCTTTAGGGGTGATTTTTATTGTTTTCGGTTTCTTTAAACAGCTTGTTCACTAGTCACAACACACTAGATACTGAAGTAAACGGCAGCTACATTTCAACATGAATGTGACAGTGCGCCCCTTTCAACCTTGACCTCTGTACACCAGAAGCAGTTTTATTGAACAAGTATGTTTACGTAAATTTAAAACAAAATTGCCTGTTAATGATTATATATGATAAGTGTATTGATTTATCAAACAAACAAAAAAAACCTTGCATGTTTTTTGCCCCGTCCCAAGTGTAAAACAAAAAATTCTACGACAGCATAGAAAATCCATGCTTTTCCATGTTATTCCGCAGGAAATGGATTCCTAGGATCCCTGGTGATAACTGAAGGTATAAAATAAAATAAAAAAAGTTGTGTGTAATTAAAAGAGTTGCATAGCAATAATTGCTGTTTCCTTTGTTTTCATTCTAGAAACACAATGCAAAAAGTATAATGAGGAAAATTGACATTTTATATGTCTGACTACAATGGTTTATTAAAATATTGAAAAATGTCTTTCTAATTGAACTTGCTACAAAAAAAAACAGCAGTGGAATTAAGAATGTGTGCATGGTAATTTCAGTAGAAGTGCTTCTTCCCTGGTGATCCAAAGCCATCCATTCAAGAAGATAATCTTTCAAAAGATGGGCCTATTATGCATTTTCAAATGATTTACTGGAAGTGATTAGAATCTTAACTATATGCAGGACAGATAATTAGAAGGTAATCAGAATTTACATTTTGAGGTTAATTATTGAAAGGAACAGGGGACTTTTAAAACATAAAATGTTATCTAAGCTGTTTAATAATGCAATAACAAAAACATCAAAATAAGTTAAACTGCAACAGTCATAGGCACTGGGTTTGTATCATTTTTGGTGGTACCCAGCAGGGGTCAGAGTCCTGATAATTGTTTTTTTTTTAAATAATTTATGGATGGATTGGAAACAGTAAAACGTTTAGTTTCTCTGTACTGCATAAAACCACTACCGTAAGAAAATTATTGTGGTTGTACTTAACTTAGACTATCTATTTTATTTTATATACTGTATAAGATATTTTATTGCTTACGTATGACATACTGAGTTTGAGTACATTGTCCTATTAAATGGTATATTAGAGGATAAACGACAAAGCTCTGCTGAATACAATAACAACCAAGAGCTGATGGATCCATAACCCACAAAAGCAAATACTTCCTAAAATCAAAACAAAAAAAACAGCTCCTACTTTTTCGATGTTCTAATTGTTTCCATTTAAACTGACAATGTTCTCTGTGTTGCTGCTCTGGCTGCCCAAACTCTGCGTTTAAACTTTAAATGATTAAACCAGCATTTAATTTCAAAAGAGCAAGCAGTGTGAACAATACTTTAGTCATTTTAAAGCAACAACATAGACAGAAAATGAAATAAATGATATGGTACATGATAATGAATTTCAGTTGTAGTCCCATAAATAAAGCATAAGAATAAAAGCAATAAATAATGAATGTATAATAATGTTTGACTGCATATAAACCTTAGGCCACGTGTAACTTTTGTTATAAAACTATAAAGAATATTTTAAAACACTACCATTGCATACATTGTTCATATGGGCAGGCCATGGTACAGCTCAAAAGAGTACATCAAAATAATTAAACCAGCATACAACAGAAAATTAAAACTCTGAGATGGACACTAATATTATAAAGCACATTAAGTGTGTATACTAGTCAGATAGAAGTCATACAAATTAACACTTACCATTCACGAGGCAGCAAACACTTTTCGGCGTTGTTCGGTTGTTGAAATGAAGTCATCCAGGAGACTTGTTCTTTTGAATGTGCAGAACTGCCAAGTGATTGAGACGAACTTAGCCCGTTGTGGTTTGCAAATGGTTTTTTAGTCTTCGTAGACAACTGAATGGTCGTTCAGCGGTGCAGGTTATAGTCAGAATTGTGTAAAACAATTTCATAGTGAATAACAACTTCTGACAAGATGTCACTCAAATCTTCGACTTCCTTCAAAAATTGCTTCTCTTCGCTCACCGAATTAAGCAGGCAATTTCTCGATTTGCAAATATCACCCAGCATTTCTAAGTGAAGACATAGCCTCTTCATGTTAATATCACCTTGAAAAGCTTCATTGATAGGGGTGATATCCTGTTTTAAGCCACTTCCTGCATCAGTTATATGCTTCTCCAATTTCACTGCAAATGTGAAGCTTTCTGATGAAAACCTCTGCCCGAGTGTTACTTTGCAAGCATCAATTATCCTGACATATATTTGATGAAAATAGTCTTTGGAGTTACTGAAGATGTGAGGAGAGCTTCCATTATCAAGCCATCTTGATGGCTTGCATTTTCTCAGAAGTGTAGGATCTTCTAAATACAGACTCATGTACTGTCATTTCCCAAAAGTGATTGTACAATGAGTCGATGCGCATCCCACTCAACACCTTTTGCAGCAGGTCAACTTTCTTGAACGCTGGACAATGACACATTTGGCCTCTGAATTTTTGCATTAGCTTCTTCTAACGGACTCATGGCTTTTACAAGAACTGTTAATGTAAAGTAGGTTTAGAAAGATTGAAGTTGCTTCGAGAATCCAATGCATTTTGAGCCAAATTCATCAAAAGAGTGACTAAATTCATCCAGGCAGTTCATCATGGCCTCATAGTTGTTGAGCAACGATTTTAAGCTGTTGCTCCACAGTGTCCATCTTGTTGGGTTCAGTGTCCATCTTGCGGGCATAAAAAAAACTCCCCTTCACTCTGAAACTCTTTGAATGCTGCCATATGCTTTGGTGACTCCCTGATGGCATTAATGAGATCTTTCACCATTGAAAAATAATCACGACACGCTTGGATGTTTTGTAGGGCATCCTGAGTGGGAGATTAAGGGAATGTGCAGCACAGTGAACAAATCCTGCTCTCAGCTCTCGTTCTTTCACTGGCTTGGACCCCAGTAAATTTACCAGATACATTAATTGCAGAGAAGCATACTTCATTACAGCTTCCTTGTGACATGATGATTTTTTGTGTGATGTAAAACCACGCAATGCATGTCTCCAATTTTGAAATCCGGGTAAAATAAAAGTTGGTTCAGCCTTTGTAGAAAAAGTTAAGAGTTCTGAACAGTTTTTGCACACTGAACAAAAATCTTTGTCTGATTCGTTATTATACTTCAGCCATGTAAATTCTGATAACCACGACTGTTGAAAACTAATTTTCTTAACTTGTACATTATTATTATAATTTATTATTATTTATTTCTTAGCAGACACCCTTATTCAGGGCGACTTACAATTGTTACAAGATATCACATTATTTTTACATACAATTACCCATTTATACAGTTGGGTTTTTACTGGAGCAATCTAGGTAAAGTACCTTGCTCAAGGGTACAGCAGCAGTGTCCCCCACCTGGGATTGAACCCATGACCCTCCAGTCAAGGGTCCAGAGCCCTAATCACTACTCCACACTCTGCCCATTCATGGCATCTTTCTTTTGTATTACTTCAGTTTGCAAGGCGGGTGTCAAACTCTGACACTTGATGAATGACATTTTCCACTTCTTTTCCTTTGGTAACTTTATGCATTTTTTATTATTATTGGTCTCATGAATCGAGAATTATCACGGATAAAACAATGCAGCTAGAGCAGGGGTGGCCAACCTGTAACAGACCAAGAGCCAAAAAGTACCCATGAGTTCTGCAAAGAGCCAAGTGTATATATAATATAATATCATACAACTTTAATGGTGTGTATTTTATAATATCATATTATATAACTTTAATGGCTATCATAGTTCAAAGTTTACAATAATATAACTGTTTATTCAAAAGACATGGCTAAGTGCGACAAAACAAAAATTGTTGTTTTTTACCTTGTATGATGCACTTTTTTTTTATCTCAGTGGGACTTCTGGCAATGTTTGTTGTCAACAATCTTCTGCAGATCTAGCTTGTACTCTGTTGAGGCCAGTCGAAGTAATTCCTTCCCGTGTGTGTCTGTTGAACAGACCGATGCCTTGACTTCACATGTTTCAATGTTGAAAAAACCGACTCACAAACATACGTTGAGCCAAACATCAACAGCAGTCGGAGCGCAGCACGTTTGACTTTGGGGTATTTGGCCATCGGTACAGTTTTCCAGAACTCAAGGGTGCCCTCTTTTAAATTGACTTCAATCTGTCATCCTCAGAGAGTTCAATTACCTCAAGGTCAGCGGCTGCTTCCTCTGTGACCAACGGGGCCTTCAAGCACCCAGACTCAGTAATGAAAGGGTCGATGAGGAATTTAATCTGGGCCCTTTTCAGCAGTAGATCACGAAATCTTTTCACAAAAGCATCCTGCGGTTTTTCAAGTACTGATGCATATCGCATTGTGTTCTTTTTCAAGGCTACCGTTGCTTGTTCACTTGTTTGCAACACTGAAGGAAAATGTGTCAGTTCCTCCCTTTGAAGTTGAGTCCTGAAGAGCTTGAGTTTGTTCATGAACGCAAACACACTTTGCACAAGGTCAGGCAGCAATTTTAACTTCCCCTCTAAATCCAGGTTAAGTCTGTCCAAATCACGCAACATGTCCAGGAGAAATGCCAAATCCAAAACCCACTGGGGGTCTGATAGCTCGGGATAATCTTCTTCTCCATGAACAGTTTAACAGTGTCCAACAGCTCAAGAAAACGCGACATCACTTTACTTCTTGAAAGCCATCTCACAGTACAGTGAAGTGGCAGGTCCACAGGAAGGTCATCTTCAACCTCATCAATGAGAATCTTGAATTGTCTGTGGTTGAGAGCTTTCGTGCGAATGAAATTGATAATTTCCAGCACGTAATTCATGACGTGGTTTAAATTCAGCGTTTTCGACACCAGTTGCTCCCGATGAATGATGCAGTGGAATGTCCAGAATTTAGGGAAGCTGTCGTCAGCCTTATAGCCCCACAAATCCATTTACAGACCTGAGCATAGATGGAGCCCCATCCGTTGCAATTGCCATAAGTTTTTGTAAAGGTAGGTTGTTTTTTGCAACAACTGCCATCAGTGCTTCTTTTACATCAATGCCACGAGTTCTGTCTTTTAATGGTACGATATCCAGGAGTTCCTCGTTTATTACACACTCATGCTTCCCGCCAGAGCATTTCTAAATCGCTGGTTGCCTACTACCAGACATATGTGGACGAGGCCTCTGAGAAGGAGATCAAGGACAACTGATCCAATACGACAGGTTGCTGATCCCCATCTCTGCGAGAGCAAGACGTTCGGTGGACCTGGAGGCCATGCTCGCTACCAGAAGTCCTACCATTACATTTATTCTGTACATTTTAATACAACAATGATTCAGAGGTAATCAGAATTTACGTTTTGAAAAAACTTTCCTGTGTGCTTTGGAACAATGGAAATGGCCGGGTTTTGTTGATATTTGGTTGCAGATAGATCGGTCCTGCATGGCCAATTAAACATGCATCAATAATGACCGTGAATAAAAGCAGAATAAAACCCTCAAAATCAGTTCACGTACCTTATCAGTTAAGCGATCCAAAACTGGTAAACACAAATGTGACACAGATGTGTTGACCTGCAGGTGTGTCGATCTACAGGCAATCATGTCTTTTTGCCTTGATGGGTCCACACTGACAGCTCACAGGAACGGTACAGATTATTTCAGGCCACTTTGTGGTCTACATTTTTTTTGTTGGGGGGGGCGGGTACGACACATCACTTAAACGGAGCAGTAGCATGTCCAAGGTTCATACTCTTGCGTGCAAGGTTAGATTTAATATAAAACAGCAATATACAGATACTTTCCTTTTTGTTAACATTTGGGATCACTTTGTAAGTTTTAGATTCTATATAGCGATATATATGACATATTTTTCTGTGTAACTTATACTAATAAGATATATTGTGTTTTAATTTTGTTACTGTTTTTGTTGAATGCGTGAGATAGGCAAGGCTGTCCGTGAGATGACATGTCTGCACAGGATTGCTTCAACCACTTATCCTTAGTTAACCCATAATTGTTCATTGTTTAAAAATATGTGGTTGATGCAATCAAGAGAGGTATAGGTTTATAGGCTGTAGACCTGTGGGCAACCTAAAAATAAAATAATAATAATAACCAGATTATGTGACTGACTTATTTTCTAATATGCAATTTTGATGAATTGTAGATTATTGTATATATATGGTGCATTGAAATGTGTGTTTGTACAAAAAAAAATACAAAATAAAATAAAATAAAACTAAATTTTATATTAAGCAAATTCCAAATCAAAATCTCATTCAGTAGTTTAGGGGTAGCCGTGCATTCAACCAAGAGAAAGCAATTGAAGAAGGTTGCTGAGTCGTACTTGATGTTCACATCTAACTGGTTTCATTTGCCTGGCTATTTCATCCCATCGTACAGCTATGAGCACAGTCCAATAAACCACAGTTTCCAGGAACTTATAAAGGATTCTAAATCTAGAACAAAAAACAGCCTGCTGTGCTCCATGAGCCAAAATGATTATCCTATTTCTATGAAGGACATTTGTGAGCAGAGAGAGAGAGAGAGAGAGAGAGAGAGAGAGAGAGAGAGAGAGAGAGAGATAGTGAGCATCAAAAGTGGTTTGAGACCTTGCCAGCATAATATTAAGTGTTTGTATTACAGAGCCGAGCAGAAGTTTAATTACTCCTGCTGACTGTTGTGACAGCTGCACTTCAAAGGGGAATGGAACATGTTAGGTACTGTTGCACATCCTGTATTCATAAAATAATGTAGGAGGATTATTTGGGTGTACCTGAACCGCCTACTGATGTTTTACTCTGTCTTTATTTGAAGTCGTTGGGGGATTTTGTGGATAGTTTACAATTTTACTTGTTTATTTAGTCAGCATGTTTTTTCACTTATGATGTGATCTTCATCTGGCCAATCATTCATTTTTGATCTATTAAACTAATAGGGCAGAAATAACCAATAATTTATTTTCTTGGATCAGTAATGTTAACTGTCCATGATTGGTGTAGGAACTGGTGTGCTCTATTGACAAGAAAACACCTTGTCTCATATTGTTTAACACGCTCATTATCAATAATAGTTTCACTTGTACTGAACTTTAGGTCTTTAATGTTGCAAAACCTCTAGCCCACTCACTAACACATTGTAATACTTTAAGGGGCAGGTAAATCGTCTTCTCATGCTAAAAAGACGTGCAATTGACCAAAAACTGTATGGAAACATGTCTGATATGAGCAGTCACTTAAGGCCACATTGGATCTCAGACACAAACATTTAAATATACCCTCTCATATTTTAATATTAATTAGGTTATTTGCATTTGGAACAACAATTTCTCTGGTTAAAAAAAAAAAAAAATCAGTGAGAAAAGGGTGAGACTTATTTTTCTTTTTCCATGGAAATTGCCCCATATTATACAATGGCAAGAAAAATTCCTGAGCTCTGATTGGTTAGCCTTGCACTAGAACTGTGATGTTATCCCAGCATAACATCACAGATCTAGTACTGGCAGACAGATCAATCTACCACAACTGTCAACAACACAGAATAAATTACACAATTCATAAAGTGAAATTTACCGTAAACAACATGACAACTGTGGAAACTCGTTTGGCAAAGAGCCTTCAAACACAGACAGGCAGGAGCAGGCAGAAAAAAAAAACCATAAAGAAAGACACCTGGAGATCGACTCTGAGGGACTAGACAAGATAGAATCCGACAGAAATGAAGCATCCACGAAACGACAAACCAACTGGGCAGTCAAAGTTTTTTATGACTGGGTGAGTGAGAGTAACACAAATATAGACTTGAAAACTGTCACAATAGTACCTTAATATAGTTCCTTGTGCCCAACTACCTGAGACATGAACAAAACAATTGCTGCACAAGTCAGGAATGAATAAAGCTGTGATCTTACACTGAAATGCATGTGGGAAGTTTGTATTTGCCTTGTAATTGGAGGTTGAGTGCATTTAAGTGGCTGTCAGTCAAAAATGACATCTTTATTATCCAGCCTGGATCTTCCAACTCTTTCTCCCCTTTCCCCTTGCTTTCAAGAAATTCATGAATTAAAGGGATCAGACCCAGAAAGCTTTCAAAAACCCTGCCACAATACAACCATCTCACTTCATTGTGCATTACTAGGTCGCCATACTCTATTTTATACACTGTAACCAATGCTTAAAACTGCCTTGAAATAATTAAATTGACCACCTTTACAGCCAACTGCAAGACTATTTGCTTTTCACTATTTTTCATTTTGTTTACGGGTGCTTCCTGGTGAATTATGCAGTAAAACATAATTCATTTTGGAATTCCCTCTCGCTTTCTCATCAGACCAAGCAATCCATTTTCTTTCCCCCTCACATTTGGTGCATCATCTGTACCAACAGATATTAGCTTCTCCCATTCCAGGCTATTCTCAGTAAAAAAACAGAGTAGTGCATACAAATATCTTCACCTTTTGTCTGGGTTTTCATGGGTATTAAACAAAACAATTCTTCACAGATTATTTTTTCTTTGGGGAAACGAAGCCCCACACACAATTGCAAGACTTCGCTTATATCTGTACTTTCATCCAATGCTAGACTAAATCAAGGTTCTGTTGAAAGATCTGCGATTAACTGTTGCCGGATGTCTTTTCCGATTTTCTCCATCCTTGCTACATCTTTTCCGATGTCTTCATTGTTGTAGAATCAGACAGTTTAAATCCTTTCATTTGCTTTAAAATCACAAGATTACTAGAGAAGCAAAAAAACAAACATTCTTTCACCACTTCAACACCATGGCCGAACGCCGCGTCGTCAAATGAAAACCCACTTACAGTACCATGCCGTACGTGCAGACGTCAAGTTTCCCTTTCTATTCTATGAGCGGTTTCGCAGTCTAGCATTTCAGGTTTCATTCTCTAAGGCAGTGCTAGTACTGTGGAATGTGCAATGAAAGTCGGGGGCGGGTCAGGTGACATTTGTATCCAATTGCGTGTTGTGTAGAGATGCCAATCTACCTGTGGGCGTTTATAAGACTGAGATATATTGCAACTAATACAACTAATTTTGTTTTATTATTAGTTTTACCTGTTTAGTTGTAGTTTATATAGTTTTTAGCAAAAGCTAAACATGGCAACGTACGTGGATAGTGACAACGGGAGTGATGAAGATTTCGAAGTTGGTTCGGAGGATTTCGATACCAGCGACAGTGATGCTGACTTATCACTCAGCGATGATGATGAAGAGGATGTGGAGCCAAGAACAGCAGGGGACTGGGTGTTTATTACTGATGCCTACCATGATGCCAGTCCTCCATCATTTGATTTTGCACCTGTTTACACAGATGTGCATCCCGCTGTGGAACTTGAGAGTTTGCGTTCGCCATTGGAGTGCTTTTTGGCTTTTGTTCCCAAAAAGCTAATACCTTTGTGACTTTACAAACAAAAGAGCATGCAGCTACTTTACAGGTAAGCCAGCTGCAAACGGGAAGCTGTTTGGTTTGAAATGGCAGGATGTGGAACCCAAGGTGATGTACATCTTTTTTGAGCTTGTGTTTCTGATGGCCACAGATATCTGCATACTGGTCAGAACACCTGTTGATGCAGGGCCCGTCTGTCTTTTGTAAAAAGGTGATGAGCAGAAACCGCTTTCTCAGCATCATGAAGTTTTTATGATTCTCTAATATAGACAATGTACGCACAGACCGCCCTCTTACAGGACTGGAGCCGTTTCTTTACATGCTCAGAGAGACATCAATGGATTTAGTTGACCCGGGACAGAATATAGCCTTTGATGAGGCACTTGTTTTGTGGAAAGGAAGTCTTCACTTTCGGCAGTACATAAAAACAAAAAGAGCTTGATTCGGAATCAAACTTTTCTGCCTGCGTCCTAGTGATAAAAGGCTGAGAGGTTACACCTGGAATTTTCTAATTTACATCGACTAGGATAAATATGATGTCTCGCATTATCCAGAAGCAAGTGAACTCAGTTTATCTGAAAGGATTGTGGTTTATTTGGCTGATCATGTACTGAACCAAGGGCGTCATATTATTGTTGATAATTGGTACATGTCTACAAGACTAGCATTATTTTTGCTTACACAAAATACGTACATCACTGGGACTATTCGAACCAACAGAGGAGTACCAAAGGAAGTAACTGAAGAAAAGCTGGACAAAGGACAGGAATGTTTTGTTAGAAACTCTGATTTATTGTTGGTGAGATGGCACGACAAAAGTGAAGTGAATGTACTGACTACAAAGTACACAGCTGACTTTGTAGAAAAGACCCGTGTTGTCACTGGAGGAGCAACAGAATTTTTCAAAAAGCCATTCCACATTGAAAAGTACAACAAACTGATGGGAGCCGTGGATACCTGCGATCATGACTTAGAGCCATATGATCCTAGCAGAAAAACTTGCTCACCTTGTTCAAAAAACTAGGCATCCACTTCATATCCTGGATGATGCTGAATAGTAGAGTGCTGTATCGGCTTTCAGTGGGGGAGGATAAGATTCAGTTCCTGGATTACCTTTTACAGTGCTGTGATGAAACACTATCAAAACACAGTACTGGGCACAAGGCAATGAAGCAGGTGTCTGTAGTAGCCAGGTCCATCACAATGTCTGTGCAAAGTAGCCCTGAACACGCATTTGTGACTATCCCTCCAACACAAGGGAAGCAGAGACCACAAAAAAAGGTGCAGGGTCTGTGAATGAAAACAAAAGAAAGGACACAAGAAAAATGTGCAGTGGTTGCGAAGGCAACCCCGGGTTCTGTTGTATTGAACATTTCAATAAATGGCACAGTACAAGTCGATAATGGCATATGTTTTGATGTTGACTGATTTTTATTTGATAATTAATTATTTGATTATTATTTTTATTAGTATTATTAGCAGCATTTTTGTTTTCATTGTTCAAACAAAAAATAATTCATTAAAAAAAAACTTGTTTTTATCTCTATATTGAACATGGGTATGTAGTACACAGGAGCATAAAGGGTTAATAAAAAAACTCAGTTTAGTTCATTTATTTGTGTTTTATTCATCATATGTTAACATTTTATAGCAATTACAGGTTTGAAAACATTTTTATTATTATTTTCAAAATCTGGTACCTGGGAAGGGGTTTCATCTGGAGTTGAAGTGGTTAACAATCTCTGCATCAACAAACACTTTTTTTTGGCATGCCAAAATCAATGCAATTTCAAAAGATGCCTCCGCCAAGCACTCTGCAACAGACCTAGAATTTTGTATTATTTTTTGCTGACATTTGAAGTAAGCAGCAAGTTTCTGCTGCCAAGTGGGTATTTTTCACTGAAACTTTTTTTAGTCATACCAATACAGCAATATTAAAAATAAATATTATTGAATATGACTGCAGTGACTGCAGTGCTGTTCTTCCTCCGGTCACACCACATAAAATCAATTATTATTTAAAAGAGTTCTTCATACATCCCAACAATCTTATCTTTAAAATAAAGACATTTTAACAGCTTCCAAATGGAAGTAGCACTGGGTCATTAAACATTGATCGGACTGAACAATCAAAACATAATTTTTCACAAATAAATTAAAATGTTGATTTTATTATGAGTCAGCTAAAACTATCTGCTACAACACAATAATAAAATACAAGCATACTTAGCTAAAAGGCCTTGAACCATACATCAGCTTGACTGGATTATTTTTAAATGCATAATAAACGAAACTGTTAAATACAATTCACCAGGATAATGTCATTGAGATCAAAGAGCAGAGGCCCTCATGGGGAATGCACAAAAGGAATGGGTACATATGTATAGTGTATATATATATACAGTATATATATATATATATAGAGAGAGAGAGAGAGAGAGAGAGAGAGAGAGAGAGAGAGAGAGAGAGAGAGAATAATAGATGGGCTTCAGTGACCTGAAGAGGCCCATCTGTTATTTTTTACAGTTGTATTTTTTTAAACGTAGTATTTCAGTGCTGTACAGACGTTCTATGTTGTTATCCATTAGTGCTTCAGCTTTATTTGGATGATTGCCTTTACCTTGTTTTAATTTCCTGTTCCTCTCTAGTTTCTCTGAGAGATGAATGTACCAGCTTTACATGAATTTTTAACTTATTAAGAAACATAAGAAAGTTTACAAACGAAAGGAGGCCATTCAGCCCATCTTGATCATTTGGTTGTTATAAGCTTATTGATCCCAGAATCTTATCAAGCAGCTTCTTGAAGGATCCCAGGGTGTCAGCTTCAAAAACATTACTGGGGGGTTGGTTCCATACCCTCAGAATTCTCTGTGTAAAAAAGTGCCTCCTATTTTCTGTTCTGAATGCCCCTTTATCTAATCTCCGTGTGTGACCCCTGGTCTTTTTTCAGGTCGAAAAAGTCCCCTGGGTCGACATTGTCAATACCTTTTAGAATTTTGAATGCTTGAATCAGATCACCGCGTAGTCTTCTTTGTTCAAGACTGAATAGATTAAATTATTTTAGCCTGTCTGCATACGACATGCCTTTTAAACCCGGGATAATTCTGGTCGCTCTTCTTTATATCCTTTTTGTAACAAGGTGACCAGTACTGAACACAATATTCTAGATGAGGTCTTACTAATGTATTGTAAAGTTTTAACATTACTTCCCTTGATTTAACAGAAGGATAGACACGGCAGCCTGATGGAAGGAAGGCCTATGAGGTCTTACTAATGCATTGTAAAGTTTTAACATTACTTCCCTTGATTTAACAGAAGGATAGACACGGCAGCCTGATGGAAGGAAGGCCTTGTCAGAAACTGATAACAAAGTTAAGTATTTATCCTTTTAATTATACTCTTTAAGCGGTGCTTTTTGATTAAAAGAAGACTGTTATCCAGCTCTCTGTACATGCCCGAGCCGTGAGGTCCTACCCTATGTAAGCCAAGTACCAGTGGCTGGGTGGGAAGACCAAACAAGAGCAGGGAGGGCTGAGATCGGAGTGTATGTAGGGAATGACCAGGGACACAGAGGGAGTGTTGACATCAAGTGCTGTTTGTTCTTCCATTGCAGGATCCTGGCTCATGGTGCTGGAGAGGGGGATCGAGCCTGAAGGGAGCTAAATACAAGCCTTTCATCGGGACAAGCAAACGGATTAGGAGGTTCTTGGATTGGTCACCTCCAACTTTACTGTTCCTTGTTGGTGCTTCTACTGGGACAGAGTTTGGCGACTTGGATTAAGTACAGGACCTACAAACTGAGTGTTCTAAGCCTTTTGAGGCCCAGGTGAATGCTTACATTTGGGACTGTGTTGTGGTAATATATTGTGTGGAGTTGAATAATTGTAATACATAGCCTGTCACACATAGCCTGTTAACAATATATTTTGGAAGGTTTTACTTGGTGCACAGTTGTAGTTTTTAGGATAGCTTTTGTACTGGGATATACTGAAAGGTGTTTTGAAGGGGAGTGGAGGGAGATTTTGTAAATTGTCTCGAAAGTCAACTGTATTCGATTTGTATAGTTTCCTGTTGTGATTTATGTTCACTCATTGGGAAGGTCCTGGTGGTCAGTTTGAAATCCAAAACAACCTGTGGACAAAGTGTTATAAAGAGAATTCTAAAAACCTATGCTTACCTGCACCAGGGACTACCCGGGACAAGGAGCAAGGATATTAAATAATTTAAAGTGTACATGTGTGTTCGATTTTAAAGTGTGAGGCAAAACTATGATT
Organism: Acipenser oxyrinchus oxyrinchus; assembly: GCA_030684275.1. Taxonomy (NCBI): domain Eukaryota; kingdom Metazoa; phylum Chordata; class Actinopteri; order Acipenseriformes; family Acipenseridae; genus Acipenser; species Acipenser oxyrinchus. Next base: position 20,074,556 of record CM060247.1, on the reverse strand, counting down.
AACAGTAAGCTAAACATTGTTGGTGTTTATTAAAAAGGTAAATTGGGTGTATTTGTGCAATTAATTGATGTCATGATATCTAACTAGATTGGTGTTAGGGGTATCTTTTAAGAGATTAACCTGCTTCCATATGTTTGGAGTAATGTGCATGCACTTTTATAACCAATTTGTGGCTGCTAATCTGTGGATGAAATGGTGCTGCGGGTTCTGTAGTTTTTTTTATCAAGTTTGCACTGCCTTTTTTTTCCTCAGAAATGTTTGATTTGCACTTTATTTTATACTTAGTAATAACAATCTTTGTTTTCCCTAAAAATAAGTTTGGCTAGTTTTGAGGTTGTTTTGGGCTAAAAACACTCTGGAAATCTGGCAACCCCGGTTGAGTCAGGGGAGTTTGGTGTGGGAGCGGAGCCAAAAGAAAACAAACCATGGGTGCCTTTCCAGAAGGAGTAAAGCCTTGCCGGGAGAAAAGAACAAAGGGGGCCAGAGTGCTGCCAGTGAGCGATTATTATTTGTTTATTTAGCAGACGCCTTTATTACTTACAGACACTAGGGTGTGTGAACTATGCATCAGCTGCAGAGTCATTTACAAAGACGGAGCACAAGGAGGTTAAGTGACTTACTCAGGGTGACACAATGAGTCAGTGGCTGAGATGGGATTTGAACCAGGGACCTCCTAGTTACAAGCCCTTTTCTTTAACCACTTGACCACACAGCCTCCTATTTGTAAATACGTGTGTGTCACCAGTAAAAAGATTATGGTTCACTGAATTCAGGGCTCTGTATCTTCATTGCACATACCACACCCAACCACAGCTACTTTATTACGTGAAATCAAAAAATGCAATTAATCAATCCTTAAACATGCAAACAAGAGTAAATTAAATAAATAAATACATCTTGACATTACAAACAGACACACATCTTTCCCCCTTTTTTGCTTTTAAAAGCACTACACACTTTTTAACCCACCCTCACCACCATTGATTTAAAAAAAACCCTTCATTTTTAGTTATCCCTCCCTCCCCTTCCAATGAAACGTTGAAATGAAACAGAACCAGTTATGAACCCTCCCCGTACATAAAACACCACAAACAGCAATTAAAAATGCAGTTAACGTTTAAAATGATTCGTGAAATCTGTGATAACCATGAAAACAATATCGCCTTCCAAATGATCAAATCTGATGTCTAAATGTGTGTAAACTAGTTCTATGTTGGAGCAAAATGCATCTAAACAGCTGTCGTGTTTTTTTTAAAGAACATGTAAAAGGTCTATCTGGCAAATGCCTTAACAGTTTTTTTGACCATATCATCATAGTGTTATATTCGGTAACCCAGACAACATCACCGGAAAGGGGAATCTAAAACCAGAAGAGACTCCTTCTTCCTGGATTTGCTTGACTTGAGATTAAAAAGTGTCAGGTGTTGTTCATTGAGTCCTAAAAACAATAAAAGTAAAGTAGAAAGGCAGCAGTATTAAGATATACACCTATGCATGTGTATCTTAAAAGCATTATTGTTATTATTTTAAACAAAATGAATCAATGTTTTGAAATTCAGTTTTTTCCAACTTGATTGTAAAGTTCTACAGTACATGTCAATCCTAAAAACAAGGGACATCATTTGAATGCATACAGCTCCAAGAAGACCAAGCTTGCAAAGAGGGGTTACATGGTTACAGACTCAATTTCAGATGTGAACAGAGGCACTGTACTGTAAGGGATGACATGTAAAATTCATGGCTGTGAACCACGGTTATAGCAGGAATGAGACGTTGGTGTGCAAGAATCAGATTATCTCTCCAGAGCAGGTCTCAGAAAAAAAATGAAATGAGTTTCACTCAGCTGTGAAAAATTGGGAAGTCAGATACTTTTGAAGCTGCATGCAACTTTCTTAACTTAGCCAGGTAAGTCAAGCTTATAACCTGAAATAATTACATTTTGTGGTCTGCTTTGCATAATTGATTATACTGTACTTCATCATGTGAAAATTGCTATGGTGAAAATTATACTGAATCCAGTTAAATGAAATTAACTAAGGGATCACTGTGACAATTGATTCCATAAATAGTTAATTTATCACACAAGATTCAGTATGTATTATTTTATTTAGTATAGATTATGAAAGGGTGGAGGAATTAATATAATATACATTTTTTTTCAACCTTAAAACATAGAGGGTGAATAAAAAAACTGAAACAATAATAAAAAAAAAAAAAAAATTGTGTGAGAAATCACAATCATGGCCGCAATGGTTTTTAAATTGTAATGATTAATTTAAACATACTTATACCCTGCTGAGAGGTAATCTTGAAAAGCAAAGGGGGAAATAATTTATATGAACTACATTATCTCTGCTGGATCAAGTAAATAGCATTTTCATTTGGGGATAATATATAGCAAAAACGTTTTCTTAAAATTCTCAACACAACAAATTTGATCCATGCTGCAAGTTCTTGTCTGCGCTAAAGATGTATTCCACTGCCAGGGACGTTCTCATTTGTTCCCTTTCAAGTACAAAATGTAACCATTACTGAATGGGTATTTACCTCTGAAAGACACGAAACCTGAATCATTCATATCAAAGCTGCTCGACGAGCCTGTAACGCAGTCATGACCCGCCCCCGAGGACATAAAAACACTGCGGTCACAGACCTCAAGACCATTTTTCCTTTCAAGAACTGACCTGACAGGAGGAGCCTATCACATATATACTTGTTGCTTATGACCATATAATTTTCACTGATTATTGTGTTTTACATAATTTATGCGATAATAGTTCTTAAAAAAATGAATTACATGTATATTGTGCTGCTTCAGCTGGGGTTGCTTGCAATCCCTCCCACGGTGTCTTGATGCCGTTTTGGTGACAGCTCTACATTACCATTATGAGGGCTGTTAGTTCATTCTAACAAGCAGGCTTCCCTCAGTCTCGTGTGAGTACTGACTCAGTGGCTTTTCCAGTGGCTTGCACAGGTGGGCATCCCTATACAGCGCTCCCCCGGTAACTGCAAACTGGTGGACCCATACCATACCTGTACCAAGGTCACTGACCTGTACCGTACTAACCAGGTGCTACAGTCTAACCTATTAGCTCTTTGCAATGTTCAAAAGGAACACCCAATAATTTGGTTAAATTTAAAAAAGAATGAAATAATTAACGTCAATAGATAGATAACATTTAAATAAATAAACAAAGTTCGTTCAAAAGTTGTGCATGCTGATGCACTGGGGAGGCCAAATCTAGACATCCTCAGAGCCAGCATTGCATGATATAATAAAAATATAAATTTATATAAGTAATGTTAATTAGAATTAATACAGATTCAAAGATAGAAGTAAAAATGATGTCACAATATATAGAACAGCATTACATCATGTAAGAATAAATCATAGATTTGAATGTAAACAATAACAAGTAGTTGTCATGCCGTCAAAAACCTATAAATACCTCCAATGTTTTGATTCAAACACAGGCTCCCTTGAGAAAGATATGTGCAACATATCGAAACGTTAGGCAGCTGGCTCTTTGAGCTAATATATATATATATATATATATATATATATATATATATATATATATATATATATATATATATATATATATTGTAGCAAGGAGCGTGCTGTGGGTTCCAAGCGTGAGGTTAGTTCAGCGGCGGCGATGGTGAAATAATGATGCAGACAATGTTTGAATTTGAAATGATCTATTTGACAAAAATATCACCTGTGGGTCTGCTAAATATTGTAGCCATCAGGATTTGCTCAAATTCAAACCACGACCCGAAATATAAAATCTTCAGTTTGTTTATTTGACTTTACTGAATTCCAGATTGAACAACACGGATGAATCCTATTGGCCAGTTTAAGCATCAATCATTCACCGTTTGATTGACGTAATCAATCCACTATTCACACATTTTAAGAGACTAAACCCTCCCACAAATATCCTAAAATATCGGAAGCGATTGCTCAAACACAGCGTGCCCAAGCACTGAGTTACCACCTTATATTCCATGGTACAACTGAGACAGCATACAGTAATCATTAGCGATCGATCAGTTCTGAAAATAACTATTGAAAGTAAGATTAAGTTTGCTAAAAAAAAATAGGTCCTTAGATCCTCTAAATGTTGTATCCATCAAAAGTTGCACCAATCAAAGCACTATAAAAAATATAATACCTTTTTGTTTTCTTGTTTGACTTCCACATCCGACCTTGAATAACACGGAGAAGTCATACACAGAGCAGTCTACACGTCAATCATGCACTTTTTAAATTATGTGACCGATACACCATTCACATATTGTGAGAGCTTAAATCCTTCTACACACTCTGTAAAAAAATTGAAATGATCGGATGCTCACAGCTAGCGCTTCAGTGAGATTTATTTTAGGACGTATGCCGTACGCCCCCTAGCACTTTATGAGGACATTTTTAGGACGTACGTAGTATGCCCCCTAGCACTGAAGGGGTTAAGGAGGACTCCAGCACAATTTTATCAACTATTAAGGCTACTATGTTTTTTTTTTCTTTGATTACCTTGCAGGAACTGACTTGTTCAACATATGAGAGCTACTACATGCTATCTTGATCCTATTCCTACAAAACTATTAAAATATGTTAATTAATACCCACATATATAAAATGGCTTTCTTATCTTAGTGGGCTTTAATGTAACTTAAAAATTGCTGCTTTTGTATTATGTGTATACTGTTATTTAAATGGTATGATTGTGGCATTTGTTTGTGTGACATGCTATATGTAACAGGTGGGACTCGTTTTGTGACTGCTTATCAAGTGCTCATTTACCATTCTCTGTGCATATAAGCTAGCGCCTCGACTTGCTCAGTGAAAAGCAATATTGCTGCTCAGGTACTGGTAGGGTAAGCCTAACGCTGCCCGAGGTAATTTGTACAGTATCTTAGTTAATGTGTAGCGGTAACTGTAGGGTGAGTTAAAGAGCTCCCTAGGTAACCTGTTTTAAATGTAGCGATGACATTGCTTTTAATTGTCATTTTTGTTCTTGCAGTTGTCAGCTGCTGTTTCTTTTATGTTTATTTTTTGTTTTCTTTTGGTATTGGTAAATACAAGGAAGGGGTAATCCTAATATATTTAATTAGTCTCTTTTAGTTTGTGTCTCTTGTTGAACCGGTGGTTGGGTTTTCTTTTTATTTATACACTGTTGATCACTCGGGCCTCCTAGTGGTGAATTATTGCACTGCACGTGTGTAAAATCTGCATAATTTGCAATAATATTTTGCCTTTAATCTCTATGTCTTTTAAATTCTAAAGAGTTTGTTTTTATAATAAATTATTTAAATATTTACTCATGTCTCTGCTAACCTTCATTTAATTGAAAGGGGTCTGCAATTTAAGGAATCTGGCCTTACACATTATAAAAGTATTTTAACAAAAAATATTTATTTGGGTGAAATTCCCAAGGTGGTGTAGTCGAATAAAATAACAATGACATAACGGGTGCTTTGCTACATATACATACATACATACATGCATACATACATACATACATACATACATACATACATACATATGTATTGTGGTTTGTTCTTTTTTTCTGCTATGTACTGTACAGTGCTTTGTGATACTTTTGTTTAAAAAAAAACCTATATAAATTAAATAGATAAATAAATAATCAACAGGTATGATCCGATTTTATCTGGGATTTACCTGAGTATTTGTACTTGTCTTATGTAGCATCTGAGAGAAAGGACACAGATAAATCAGCTAGACAAATACTCTATATTGTATGATAATTCTTCTAAGAAGTTTACAATATTATATGGTACAGATAAATCACATAGACATATGTTAATATGTACTCTATGTTAATTTTTCTGAGATGTTTATTTAGAACAGAACTGTGGTACACCATAGTATATTTACTACCATGTGTTTTTTCCATGCTTACACAATGGCTTAAACTTCCTGCATATTGCAGACATTCCAATCCCATATGGCTAAGAATAGATTTTCATTTCATCCCAATCATTAAAATCACAATTCATCAAAATAATAATGAGCCGTTTTATAAGCAAAACAACACACCTGAGGTGTGGGTTGCATCAGTTAAGCCTATGTCTACTTATTGCCAATACAATGCATGTCTTACTGTCTCTGCTTCATTATTCTTAACTAGACTTTACTATTATTTTACAATTTTAAACAGTAGACTTTAAAAATTGATTCAAAATATATTATCCATTGTATAAAAAGGCTTGGAAAGTTCCTGCAAGTGCAATATAGTTAAGGGTGTACAACTAGTGGTTCAGATCTTCTGCCATTCCAATCAGTAAAATCTCAAAGCGCAAACATACACCAAAACAAATATAGCAGACTAGTCTCTAGGATAAAGAATCATTCAGTTGCATTTAATTTTCTATTGGTGAGCACAAGTCCGGTTCAGCATCAATATTTACTGCAACAGGCAGCCATTGCATATAAGTAACAGAGCAGACTGCAATTTTCCTAGATTTCAAACCCATGATTTCCAACATAACTTGTGAGACTATCTTGATGGGCCACTATGTGGCAAGGACAGAGGAATGTTCTCCTGGACATCTGGAATCCTGGATTTAATACTATACATAAGCTAATCAGGCGCTGTCCTAAAATAAATAACCGTACCTTATAAATAGTTAACCTATTTTTCAATGTATAATAAATACAGTACTTTATGTACACCTGTGCTTGTGATTTTCTTTGTTAATAGTACACACAATGATGCCTAAATCGCAATCCCATCAGATTTAGGCACCAAATGAAAGTGTGGAATGGCCTGTTAACCAGTGGATGTTTGTCTTTTCCTAGTCCGGTAATGGCTACAACCTGTGTACTGGTTTTTAAACTTATCCTGAAAGGGTTATGTCTAAAGTTGTAATAAAATGTAATAGTTATACTTTTTAATCTTAGTTAACAGTACCCTTGCATATACAGACTTTATCATAGGCCAATATGATAAAATACACAATGCCAACTGAGGAAATTCAGCATTCTGTGCTTGAGCATGGTTAGCATTATCTCAGAAATAAGGTCATGTACCTTGCACAGTCCACTGGCATTGTTGTCATGGAAACTGCCAGTCTTGTCATCACCGCTGTCCCTGGACAGCCACTGTTGTTTCTCACATTCACTGTGCATCCATTTTATTTGATGGACTACTTTATAAGACATGAGCTAATACTGCAAACAGCTTGAGTTTGTCAGGGAAAATGAACCCTCTATGTAACAGTAACAATTAACAGCCTCATTACCATTAATAGTTCACACAAGGGATGATTCAGAGAAACAGAGCATTACATTATTTTGAGCATTTTAAGATTCAATAAAATGGCATTTGAGATTTTTTTTTAACTTCCTGCCAAAATCAGGGCATGACATTTCAAGTGCACATCCGAAACAATGATTTCTTCATAGGTTGAAACAGAAATACATTTCAATATTTAGATTATGTGTAGCAATTGTGTTTTGGTCTATTCACATAGTGCTTTTTGATGTTTTTTGTCAAGCTTTTTACAGATAAACTGACAACAGATTTAGCTGAGGATCATACAAGCTTGAAACATGCACCAATGTCAATAGGTTTTAATAAAATTATTCGCATTTAAGAAATCAAGCCATCCCACTCCCTGGGGATATGTACGGTCCTTTTCAGATACAGGGTGGCTTTAATGAAGTGGAATACAACATTACACCCTATGCAAACATGAAACTGTTATACAACATTACACTCTATGCAAACATGAAACTGTTATACAACATTACACTCTATGCAAACATGAAACTGTTATACAACATTACACTCTATGCAAACATGAAACTGTTATACAACATTGCACCCTATGCAAACATGAAACTGTAATACAACATTACACCCTATGCAAACATGAAACTGTAATACAACATTGCACCCTATGCAAACATGAAACTGGAATACAACATTACACCCTATGCAAACATGAAACTGTTATACAACATTACACCCTATGCAAACATGAAACTGTAATACAACATTACACCCTATGCAAACATGAAACTGTAATACAACATTGCACCCTATGCAAACATGAAACTGTAATACAACATTGCACCCTATGCAAACATGAAACTGTAATACAACATTGCACCCTATGCAAACATGAAACTGGTATACAACATTACACCCTATGCAAACATGAAACTGGTATACAACATTACACCCTATGCAAACATGAAACTGGTATACAACATTACACCCTATGCAAACATGAAACTGGTATACAACATTACACCCTATGCAAACATGAAACTGGTATACAACATTACACCCTATGCAAACATGAAACTGGTATACAACATTACACCCTATGCAAACATGAAACTGGTATACAACATTACACCCTATGCAAACATGAAACTGGTATACAACATTACACCCTATGCAAACATGAAACTGTTATACAACATTACACCCTATGCAAACATGAAACTGTTATACAACATTACACCCTATGCAAACATGAAACTGGAATACAACATTACACCCTATGCAAACATGAAACTGTTATACAACATTACACCCTATGCAAACATGAAACTGGAATACAACATTACACCCTATGCAAACATGAAACTGTTATACAACATTACACCCTATGCAAACATGAAACTGGTATACAACATTACACCCTATGCAAACATGAAACTGTTATACAACATTACACCCTATGCAAACATGAAACTGTTATACAACATTACACCCTATGCAAACATGAAACTGTAATACAACATTACACCCTATGCAAACATGAAACTGGTATACAACATTACACCCTATGCAAACATGAAACTGGAATACAACATTACACCCTATGCAAACATGAAACTGTTATACAACATTACACCCTATGCAAACATGAAACTGGTATACAACATTACACCCTATGCAAACATGAAACTGTTATACAACATTACACCCTATGCAAACATGAAACTGTTATACAACATTACACCCTATGAAAACATGAAACTGTTATACAACATTACACCCTATCCAAACATGAAACTGGTATACAACATTACACCCTATGCAAACATGAAACTGGTATACAACATTACACCCTATGCAAACATGAAACTGGAATACAACATTAAACCCTATGCAAACATGAAACTGGTATACACCATTACACCCTATGCAAACATGAAACTGGTATACAACATTACACCCTATGCAAACATGAAACTGTTATACAACATTACACCCTATGCAAACATGAAACTGTTATACAACATTACACCCTATGCAAACATGAAACTGTTATACAACATTACACCCTATGCAAACATGAAACTGTTATACAACATTACACCCTATGCAAACATGAAACTGTTATACAACATTACACCCTATGCAAACATGAAACTGTTATACAACATTACACCCTATGCAAACATGAAACTGTAATACAACATTACACCCTATGCAAACATGAAACTGTTATACAACATTACACCCTATGCAAACATGAAACTGTAATACAACATTACACCCTATGCAAACATGAAACTGTAATACAACATTACACCCTATGCAAACATGAAACTGTTATACAACATTACACCCTATGCAAACATGAAACTGTAATACAACATTGCACCCTATGCAAACATGAAACTGTTATACAACATTACACTCTATGCAAACATGAAACTGTTATACAACATTACACCCTATGCAAACATGAAACTGTAATACAACATTGCACCCTATGCAAACATGAAACTGGTATACAACATTACACCCTATGCAAACATGAAACTGTTATACAACATTACACCCTATGCAAACATGAAACTGTTATACAACATTACACCCTATGCAAACATGAAACTGTTATACAACATTACACCCTATGCAAACATGAAACTGGAATACAACATTACACCCTATGCAAACATGAAACTTTTATACAACATTACACCCTATGCAAACATGAAACTGTAATACAACATTACACCCTATGCAAACATGAAACTGTAATACAACATTGCACCCTATGCAAACATGAAACTGTAATACAACATTGCACCCTATGCAAACATGAAACTGGTATACAACATTACACCCTATGCAAACATGAAACTGGTATACAACATTACACCCTATGAAAACATGAAACTGTTATACAACATTACACCCTATCCAAACATGAAACTGGTATACAACATTACACCCTATGCAAACATGAAACTGGTATACAACATTACACCCTATGAAAACATGAAACTGTTATACAACATTACACCCTATCCAAACATGAAACTGGTATACAACATTACACCCTATGCAAACATGAAACTGGTATACAACATTACACCCTATGCAAACATGAAACTGGTATACAACATTACACCCTATGCAAACATGAAACTGGTATACAACATTACACCCTATGCAAACATGAAACTGTTATACAACATTACACCCTATGCAAACATGAAACTGTTATACAACATTACACCCTATGCAAACATGAAACTGTTATACAACATTACACCCTATGCAAACATGAAACTGGTAATACAACATTACACCCTATGCAAACATGAAACTGTTATACAACATTACACCCTATGCAAACATGAAACTGTTATACAACATTACACCCTATGCAAACATGAAACTGTTATACAACATTACACCCTATGCAAACATGAAACTGTTATACAACATTACACCCTATGCAAACATGAAACTGTAATACAACATTACACCCTATGCAAACATGAAACTGGTATACAACATTACACCCTATGCAAACATGAAACTGGTATACAACATTACACCCTATGCAAACATGAAACTGTTATACAACATTACACCCTATGCAAACATGAAACTGTTATACAACATTACACCCTATGCAAACATGAAACTGTTATACAACATTACACCCTATGCAAACATGAAACTGGTATACAACATTACACCCTATGCAAACATGAAACTGGTATACAACATTACACCCTATGCAAACATGAAACTGTTATACAACATTACACCCTATGCAAACATGAAACTGTTATACAACATTACACCCTATGCAAACATGAAACTGTTATACAACATTACACCCTATGCAAACATGAAACTGTAATACAACATTACACCCTATGCAAACATGAAACTGTTATACAACATTACACCCTATGCAAACATGAAACTGTTATACAACATTACACCCTATGCAAACATGAAACTGTAATACAACATTACACCCTATGCAAACATGAAACTGTTATACAACATTACACCCTATGCAAACATGAAACTGGTAATACAACATTACACCCTATGCAAACATGAAACTGTTATACAACATTACACCCTATGCAAACATGAAACTGTTATACAACATTACACCCTATGCAAACATGAAACTGTAATACAACATTACACCCTATGCAAACATGAAACTGTTATACAACATTACACCCTATGCAAACATGAAACTGTTATACAACATTACACCCTATGCAAACATGAAACTGTAATACAACATTACACCCTATGCAAACATGAAACTGTTATACAACATTACACCCTATGCAAACATGAAACTGTAATACAACATTACACCCTATGCAAACATGAAACTGTTATACAACATTACACCCTATGCAAACATGAAACTGTAATACAACATTACACCCTATGCAAACATGAAACTGTTATACAACATTACACCCTATGCAAACATGAAACTGTTATACAACATTACACCCTATGCAAACATGAAACTGTTATACAACATTACACCCTATGCAAACATGAAACTGTTATACAACATTACACCCTATGCAAACATGAAACTGTTATACAACATTACACCCTATGCAAACATGAAACTGTTATACAACATTACACCCTATGCAAACATGAAACTGGTATACAACATTACACCCTATGCAAACATGAAACTGGTAATACAACATTACACCCTATGCAAACATGAAACTGTTATACAACATTACACCCTATGCAAACATGAAACTGTTATACAACATTACACCCTATGCAAACATGAAACTGTTATACAACATTACACCCTATGCAAACATGAAACTGTAATACAACATTACACCCTATGCAAACATGAAACTGTTATACAACATTACACCCTATGCAAACATGAAACTGTAATACAACATTACACCCTATGCAAACATGAAACTGTTATACAACATTACACCCTATGCAAACATGAAACTGTTATACAACATTACACCCTATGCAAACATGAAACTGTAATACAACATTACACCCTATGCAAACATGAAACTGTTATACAACATTACACTCTATGCAAACATGAAACTGTAATACAACATTACACCCTATGCAAACATGAAACTGTTATACAACATTACACCCTATGCAAACATGAAACTGGTATACAACATTACACCCTATGCAAACATGAAACTGTTATACAACATTACACTCTATGCAAACATGAAACTGTTATACAACATTACACCCTATGCAAACATGAAACTTTTATACAACATTACACCCTATGCAAACATGAAACTGGTATACAACATTACACCCTATGCAAACATGAAACTGGAATACAACATTACACCCTATGCAAACATGAAACTGTTATACAACATTACACCCTATGCAAACATGAAACTGTAATACAACATTACACCCTATGCAAACATGAAACTGTTATACAACATTACACCCTATGCAAACATGAAACTGTTATACAACATTACACCCTATGCAAACATGAAACTGTTATACAACATTACACCCTATGCAAACATGAAACTGTTATACAACATTACACCCTATGCAAACATGAAACTGTTATACAACATTACACCCTATGCAAACATGAAACTGGTATACAACATTACACCCTATGCAAACATGAAACTGGTATACAACATTACACCCTATGCAAACATGAAACTGGTATACAACATTACACCCTATGCAAACATGAAACTGTTATACAACATTACACCCTATGCAAACATGAAACTGTTATACAACATTACACCCTATGCAAACATGAAACTGTTATACAACATTACACCCTATGCAAACATGAAACTGTTATACAACATTACACCCTATGCAAACATGAAACTGTTATACAACATTACACCCTATGCAAACATGAAACTGGTATACAACATTACACCCTATGCAAACATGAAACTGGTATACAACATTACACCCTATGCAAACATGAAACTGTTATACAACATTACACCCTATGCAAACATGAAACTGTTATACAACATTACACCCTATGCAAACATGAAACTGTTATACAACATTACACCCTATGCAAACATGAAACTGTTATACAACATTACACCCTATGCAAACATGAAACTGTTATACAACATTACACCCTATGCAAACATGAAACTGTTATACAACATTACACCCTATGCAAACATGAAACTGGTATACAACATTACACCCTATGCAAACATGAAACTGGTATACAACATTACACCCTATGCAAACATGAAACTGTTATACAACATTGCACCCTATGCAAACATGAAACTGTAATACAACATTACACTATATGCAAACATGAAACTGTAATACAACATTGCACCCTATGCAAACATGAAACTGTTATACAACATTACACTCTATGCAAACATGAAACTGTTATACAACATTACACCCTATGCAAACATGAAACTGTAATACAACATTACACCCTATGCAAACATGAAACTGTTATACAACATTACACCCTATGCAAACATGAAACTGTTATACAACATTACACCCTATGCAAACATGAAACTGTTATACAACATTACACCCTATGCAAACATGAAACTGTAATACAACATTGCACCCTATGGAAACATGAAACTGTAATACAACATTACACCCTATGCAAACATGAAACTGTTATACAACATTACACTCTATGCAAACATGAAACTGTAATACAACATTACACTCTATGCAAACATGAAACTGTAATACAACATTACACCCTACGCAAACATGAAACTGTTATACAACATTACACCCTATGCAAACATGAAACTGTAATACAACATTACACCCTATGCAAACATGAAACTGTTATACAACATTACACCCTATGCAAACATGAAACTGTTATACAACATTGCACCCTATGCAAACATGAAACTGGTATACAACATTACACCCTATGCAAACATGAAACTGTTATACAACATTACACCCTATGCAAACATGAAACTGTTATACAACATTACACCCTATGCAAACATGAAACTGTTATACAACATTACACCCTATGCAAACATGAAACTGTTATACAACATTACACTCTATGCAAACATGAAACTGTAATACAACATTGCACCCTATGCAAACATGAAACTTTTATACAACATTACACCCTATGCAAACATGAAACTGGTATACAACATTACACCCTATGCAAACATGAAACTGTTATACAACATTACACCCTACGCAAACATGAAACTGTTATACAACATTACACCCTATGCAAACATGAAACTGTAATACAACATTACACCCTATGCAAACATGAAACTGGTATACAACATTACACCCTATGCAAACATGAAACTGGTATACAACATTACACCCTATGCAAACATGAAACTGGTATACAACATTACACCCTATGCAAACATGAAACTGGTATACAACATTACACCCTATGAAAACATGAAACTGTTATACAACATTACACCCTATCCAAACATGAAACTGGTATACAACATTACACCCTATGCAAACATGAAACTGGTATACAACATTACACCCTATGCAAACATGAAACTGGTATACAACATTAAACCCTATGCAAACATGAAACTGGTATACACCATTACACCCTATGCAAACATGAAACTGGTATACAACATTACACCCTATGCAAACATGAAACTGTTATACAACATTGCACCCTATGCAAACATGGGGATGAAGTTGAAGGAGAGACAGTTATATGGTGATTACAAAAAAAAAACACGTCCTTTTATGAAACAAACTTTATTTCATTTTGATGACTTTACGGAAGAACTACCTTCACATAGATTTGAAGGAACTGGCTGTTTATTTTGTATCCTCTTTACAGCTGTACCACAGAATTTAAAACAACATCCCAGCTAGCACAAAACCCTGACGTTCCCGGAAGGTTCGTATTTGGTTTACAACGTTCTTAGAATGTTTCTGGTTAGGCATAACGTTGCATGAACGTTACAGTTAAGTGAAAGGTAAACGTTCTGTACATGTTGTATCTCAACCAACACACAACGTTGCTGCAAGGTTCCGACTTGGTTGTGTTTTACACAACGTTGTAAAAACTTGATATATATAAACCCTTATGGAACAAACATATTTTATATATATATATATACTGTATATGGTAGAAAAGTATGATCCTTATACTTTTCATATATAGAAATTGGCCCCTTTTTTATATATTTAAAATATATGGGATATATCTAAAATATATTTTAATCTATATATTTATTTTATATGGATTACAGACTGAAATAATTTTTAAGTATATATATATTTTAAATATATAAAAAGGGGCCAATTTCTATATATGAAAAATATAAGGATCATACTTTTCTAACATATATTAAAAATATATCTTTTTTTCCATAAGGGAAGGTCTTCAGAAGGGCAGTACTGGTAAAATTATTTTCCAAATTAGGGTGAATGTTTTTTAAAAATCGTGTACAATTATTTAATGACAAAATCATAATATACAGTCCTGCCAATTTTGTGCAATGCAGAGTTAAGCTTTGTGGGGGGTGGGGGAGGTGCAAACTCAGAGCAGACCACTCTTAAGATTTCATCCTAATTAAAGAAATAAATAATAACAATTCACAGGACGGGAACCAAGCCTGCAAGATGAAGGGAGTGTTTTGCAACTTGAGATTCGATGCTCAGCCTCTGGAGCAGAGGAGAGAGAGAGAGAAGTTCGGGCCGGACTCCAACCGTGAGAGCCTTCCCTATGGAGTCGAGGCTAGCTCTAATGGCCTCTGGGCCCCTGAAAAGACAGTCCTCTGACTTCTCGGAGAGTCGTAATAGGCTCGGCCTCGTGACTGGGTCCCAGTTAGCGACCGGGTTAAGCCCCTCAGAGGGCCGGAACGGCACATACTGAAGCCTTGATTAAGGAAGAAAGAATCTCAAAGAACACAAATAATTGTTAGTTATGGGACTCGAGCACTAAGATTAAGAGGACCACATCCCAGGAGGGTAAAGGAGGAAGTAAGTCAGAGCATTCTTTCATGAGGAAAGATATAAACCGCATGAGCTGCTAAAGAATAGTGTGGCCTGTGGTCCCCTCTGACCACACGAAGGACCTGCAGAGTTACTGGAACTCCAGGTCAGGGAAGTGAGACTCACTATCCCCCCAGAGGGGACTGACACAGAGGCATGAGGCATATGAAAAAGTGAGGAGGAGGAGGGAAAAAGCAAAACGCAAGAGAAAGAGCTGAGCTGTGACTGTGATTAAATAGGGAGTCAGTAGTGACAGACAGGTGAAATTAGTCAATGATGATAGGCAGGTGAAATTAGTCAATGATGATAGGCAGGTGAAATTAGTCAATGATGATAGGCAGGTGAAATGAGGAAATAGCGAAGCCTTGGTTCACGCCCCCCCGAATTTTCACAAGTTAACATTTCACAGGGTGGGAACCAGGGCTGCGAGAGGAAGGGAGTTTTTCAAACTTGGGATTCGAGGCTCGGCCTCTAGAGCAGGGGAGAAAGAGAGAGGGAAGGACGGGCCAGACTCCAACCAAGACAGCCTTCCCTATGGGAGCGCATCCTGCACTCCACGCGGAGCACCTTTACCGGATGCGCCACTCAGGAGCCCCCAGATAAACATTTTTTTAAATATAATGTAGAGCTTGAAAACTTTAAGATTAAAGTGAAAGAAAAAGTAGTTGAAACAGTTGTTTTACCAATTGTTTTGAAAGTTAATGTGTCTTCTATGGAAAAAAAATGTGTAGAAATTAAAAAAAATATATAAGTATAAATATTTATGTAATCAAATAATATGACAAATTTTATAAATGCTGGTGTTTTTATTAATTAATTTTATTCATTTATATTTACTCTGAATTTCTACTTTTCTGTCACTATGAAAATATGATTGCAATCATTTTGTCAGACAGGAGGAGTATGTCACTTTGGTGCTTTTCCCCTGTTCTCTTTCAACCGTTCATTACGTTCCTTACTTTTCCACTTTAAATTAACTAGCCTTAGCCTATAAAAAAATAACAAACTATAGTTAATTTGTTTTTGTAGACATTATTTTGAATGTTGCTGCTAATTGTGAAGTTATTAAAGTAACATCTGATGTTGCAGTAGGACGCAGTAGAGTGCACGGAAAGCTTTTTTTTTGGTATTGCCTTAAGGTTGCCCTGATAAGACGCTGCTCCAGCGCTTTCTATTTCTGGGTGCCCAGTGAGGTCAAATAAAAATAAAAGTATTTGCAGATATGCTTCAAAGACTCCTTGTAACCCTGTTCAAACCCCTGCGACTCCCCCATGAGAGAAGAGGAAAGGAAATGTTCAAGGGCAGGTTTTAAGGGTTGCAATAATAATAATTGTTATATACTGGTATCCACCATGCTTACTGGAATCATTATAGATGCTCTTACCATATCATTTCTCATTGTGACCTGCCAGTGGTATTGTTATGAAGATTTTATCTTGTAACAATTGTAAGTCACCCTGGATAAGGGCGTCTGCTAAGAAATAAATAATAGTAATAATAATTTTCTGTGTCAATAACATTCGGATTTTAGCATTTATGTGTTTGCTTACTACATTTGCTGTTGTATCAATACTGACTTAAAAGCTAGGCAATATGAATAGGTTGTTACTAAAAATGGATTTTCCACCTGGAGACTTACATTTTGTGTTTAATATAGATTTAAATGTGAATGTTGCTGCTATGTTGTTCTTATTCTCCTGATGTTGCTCTGATAATAAAGCTCTGTTGCATGATTGCATTTACTGGTATGGAACTAAGCTTCCTTTAAACTGTCATTTTATAGAGCAAAAGTGACCTTTTCATGGCAAAGACACCATCATTTTCAACAAAGACTCCTGTTCCCTTTTTGACACACAAGAAAATGTAAGTCTGTCTGTTGCTTTTAAATAAGTTTTCCGAAAACAGATCTTTGAAGAAAAAAAAAAGATTATGTTCTTACCAAATCAACAGTATAGTAGCGTATATACTGTACCAATGTTATTCATGGATTTGAAGACAGCCTCTTTTATCCCTTCATGCCTCCATTATTCAGTTATTTCAGGGATAAAATAATAAAAAAACAGCACTGTTTGCATTTTAAGATTTCAGCTTCAGTAGCTACAGCTGATGTACAATGTCAGTAATTACCAATGGTTCATGTTTATATGGGGAAACCACTGTGTAAGTACATAGAATGGCCTTGTGAACAACATTTTGATACATAATTGTGGCAAAGTGGTTAACAGTGTGCAGGTGCAGGTGATCAGTAAAAAGACAGACAATTATAATCCAGGTGCAATGTTGTTGAATGGTTTGTAATCCAATTGCCTGATGGCATAACAACAGTAAATAATAAACAATGTTAACAGGCAATACAGCGGCATGTATTGCTCTGTTTTAATCCACGGTTGGTTCCCAAATAATAAACAGTCCCGTTCTTATTCACCCACACGTAACACAGACACAAACACAAGTCCACAGTGTGTGCTCGAGCGCTCGTAGTGAATATACAGTCCTTAATGAAGCAAAGTGCAGTGATGTTGTCCGGGTTGGTGCTGGCCTTTGGCGACAAGTCCGGATCGTGTTAGCCATCTAAACAATGACAAACAGTATTTTCAGACAAGACAAAACAAAGGATATATTTCATAACACTGGTCCTTCCGGGTCGTTCCGTAACCATAACTGAAGGAACAGATTATGTTGATTCGTCCTCTACTTCTCGCAGATAACTTGGTGCGAGGCACTACCGTTCCTCTCAATTATTATTATTATTATTATTATTATTATTATTATTATTATTATTATTATTATTATTATTAAAAATGCATAATTGATCCAGTTAGTCAGAAAAGCATGGAGTTAAAATGGAATTACTTGCATGCATATAAACATGTCAGTCAATGACTACACAATTTAATATAAAAAAAGCTGCCAAGCTGTATCTTGTACTATTGTTGCATGTATGCAAGTCATGTTATCCACTTATCTGTTTCCATGGCTACATGAGAGCTTCCAAGAATATCTGAAGCACCATAATGTGATAGATAAGTGAAGGGTCTTAAAACCTGAAAAGAAAAAAAGATATATAGATTATACAGAATACAAATATATATAATTGCTACACTTGTTTATTTTTGCTTCAGTAAGCTTGTGAAGAACAGACAGCTATAATAAAGGTTTCCTGCAGTAAGGCATCAGTTTAATGAGATAAAAAGAATGGGTGGAGTAATTAACTTATTCACTGTTCATATTTCACCGTTATCCTGATATATTGGTATCACCAACAAAATTCAGGACCTTTCAATTATGACAGATTAAAAAAAAAAAAATCCTTTAGGAAGTAAGTTGCATTATGTAAACCACCAAGCAGGAGTGGGTAAGAAATCAGAATGCATTCAAATATTGCACAAAGGCTATTCATACAGTATGAGATGTTTCCAATTGAAATTTTGAAATTAAATATCGCAATGGAAATCAGTCCTTGAATATGTGCTCTAGTCAGTGCTACGTGTCTTCTATAGCAGGGGTAGGCAGATCTGTTCAATTAATAAATTCAGAACATGCTCCGATCAAAGACCGGAAGTGCTGATCCTGCCTACCCCTACAGTTTACATCTGGTGATAAAGGTGTCAGCCCTGGCCACAAGGTATAAAAGGGAGACAAAGGGCCTCATTTTAATATGCTAAATTAATTTCAACAGAAGATCGCCTTTAGAGCTACGAAAAGGGGACGTTGCATGCATCGTTGGATTCTGTTTTGCTCAACTTGTAATGTGTCTGGGTCATCTAAGAAAAGGGACTATTGACGAGCATCGTGACAGTGCAGTACACAAAAACAAGAAAATCAGACTTGAAGTTCAGGATAAACAATTACCGAACAAGCAGGTCACAAGAAAAGAGCACATAAAGTGGATAAACACGTAAAGTCAGCACGCTTGAATTAGTGGAAGCCTTTAGTGCAGCGAACATACCGATACAACGGCTGGTCAATGAAATATTACAAAGTTTTTTTTTTTTTTAATGAAAAAAATCTCGAATTGTGGAGCCTTGCCTAACACGAGAACTAAATGACACGAGAGCATCTCCCTAAAGTGTATACAGCACACGAAGAATATTAAACTCCACAACGAACGATTCTGAGTCTGTTTGCGTTGTATGCGACGAGGACACTGATGATCAAGGCAACTGTGTTTTGTACATTGTTTTCAGATGAACTTACTGCTTACTTAGTAGATACACTGCATCTTGCCTAACCACACAACATTAGTAGGTCAGACTATCATTAAAACGCTTGTGAAGAATGGCACTGATGTCAACCGTGTGTGTGCCTTTGTAATTATAGGCAATGTAACAGAGGGAGAAACACAAGCTGTTTACGTCTATGCTTAGTCGTATAAGGTTTTTTTGTGCTATTTTTTTAGGTTGAAGGTTGATAGGCTTCAGTGGCACATATGATGTTATATAATTTACTAATAATTTGACGGTATCTGTGGTTTTAAAAGTTCACAAAAAATGTCTACATACTACTAGAAATGTGCAGTGTGTATAAATGATGAAAACAAAAGCTTCGGTTTTCTCATTTCAGGTTTGCAGTTAACGTTTCTCCTGTGTTTAATATTTTGGGATTAAAAGGCAGCAAAATAGGCTATGGGAATTACACGGTCATTGTAATAAATGTGTCTACATAAGTTGTAAAGGTTTACAACACTTGAAAATGTTGCTGAATATGTCATTCCATGTTGTTTTTAAAAATCTATTTTGTCTGCTTGTTACTTTTTTTGCAGCTAACAGACCATGGTAAACGACTCTTGTTTCCAGCAAAAGTTTGTTACACTTTTAAAGATCGTTTCAATAGCGACTCGAGTTCCAATGTTACAGTGTACTCGTACATCCTCAGACAGTCCGGGATATATGAAGATTACGAGGCAGGTGTACATGCAACCATTTCGTCTATGTTAATATATTTAGTCACCATGTACGTGTGATATTTAAGTAGGCTATGCGTAAAATAGCTTTAAAATATACAAAAGAAAATTATGGAAACTGTAAAGTTCAGATAAATTAATGTACAGAGTGAGAGTTGAGGTACAGTCATAAATAAACAATCAAACGACATCACTTTAACATTAAACACTTTTGAAATGTAAACAGTTAAGTTTTTAATTGACTGAGCGAGTGCTTCGCTAACTTTTAATTAATAGCCTATTACAAAATAAATCAGAGGGAGATCAAGTTGAACAAACAAATATACATATAAAAGCTTAGTGAATAAAGCAACTGCTGCTTCATTTTTGCACAGGGTGTGGCCTCCCCCTGCCACGTGGTAATTCTGGTCATTTACAGCTGTTTAGTGAATGAGGCCCAAAGAGTGTTTGTTTGGAAGCCTGTGTGGTGTAAAAGTATGAGTGAAAGCCTGTGTGCAGTTTACTAGGTTTTTAGATTCAATCCTTGGAAGACTTGACATATTCTTATTTTAAAGGTAGTGGTAAGAAAACAGAACAGTGTCTGTGTTTTTACTGCCTCTATGTATCACTTTTGAGTGTGCCACAGTAGCATTTATAGTTTGTACTTTATGGTCCTTGAGTCAGTCTTTTGTTTAGTTATTAGGTTTTTTTTTTTTAATAAACCCCCTTTCTTTTGTTCCTGAACCAAAACTCATACTTGTTTTTGTGTATGGAAACCCTGAAGACTGCATTAGACAGGCAGCAACATTATTGACCAGTATTTTCAATGAATTCCTTCGTGTCATGATTTTCTTTTCTGTGAATTTTACATCTATATTGTCTCCCCTCCCTTTTTATAAACAATAATCCAAAGAAACAGATCTCTTCTGGCAGCTAAAGAAATGTGATTTAAAATGCACACAAAATAAATATATCAATATACAATAAAGTTAATGTCTCAGGAAGACAGTTTTGCTAGGTGGTCAAAGACCCACAGCAACAAGGTCAATCTAGCCATTTTAGCGATACCATAGGTATTAATATAAGTGAAGTGATGTGGAATCTTAGCCTAAAGCACAGAAGGTTTGCACATTTGGCAATCAAGGTTTATAGAAAAATGTCCTGCAGCTTTAAAGTAAATTGAGATTGAATCGTTGTTTGAGCTAAGCATAGTGCCACAAATAGGGAAACAAATCAAGCTAGAACGACATCATCAGCTTTGTAAGACTCACTACAATATTATTTGTTTTCCCTTTTTAAATCGGTTCTTTGAAATGACAGATTTTGACTTTTGATTTTGTAGCCCACAGATTTACATATGTTTATCTATATGTCTTATCCCAACCGTAACACATATGGAAGACATTTTCAATAAAAACAAAATGAATCTATAGCATCACTTAGATGCACTTGTTTACAAACTATCATCAGCCCAACCGTAACACATATGGAAGACATTTTCAATAAAAACAAAATGAATCTATAGCATCACTTAGATGCACTTGTTTACAAACTATCATCAGCTGCAGTGCATTTAATTATGTTGCATGCATTCTTGATATTTTAAATAAGAGTCATTGTATTTGTGTATAGGCCTAAACTTACTTCAATACCATATACCTCTTAATTTGGACCTCAGGACCAAAGGTAAAAAAAAAAAAAAAACTTTCAGGCTAGACAGAGTAAAAAGCTGTTTCCTGATTTAAGCCTATTTATTTTTTCTGTTTAATCTTTTTGTTTTCAAAGCACTGTTAACCTAATGTTTATAAAAGTCCTTTAAAAAAAACATTCCTTAAAACAGTCATAAAGTTGTGTAAATGGGCCCATTATTGCTGTCAATTTTATTAATAAAACTACCATTTGCGATATAACATACATTGAACTTAATACAGCCTGGAGGTTCTTTCAGTCAGAGAAGAACAAATGAGGAGCTACCTTTTGAACAAATTACATGGTTGTGGATGTAAGGAACCATTTAAACACTTGGGCAATGCACTCAATATTAGCCTTAACAGCTGTAAAAGGTGTCGATGAAGTATGACTAGAAATGTACCAGGTGTTTTAAACTAAGACACGCTGGAATATGGGGTATGGAAGAAAAAAACAGAATAAAAAGAAATCCATGAACATAAGATGGAGCAACTGTCAACTACAATTCTCAACTCGGCAAAAGTTAGGTAGGTATACAGCGTGTGTTGCAACCATATGAACAGTGTAAGGGTGTAAGAATCAAAAGCAGTGAAGTAAGGTTTGTTTGACTTTCAACACTCACGATTCCACAATTATTCAACATGTCTAATGAATATCTCAGAGTATTTCCAACATCCACAAAATTGCTGTTGCGAGAAATACAAGATCTGCCTCCATGTGTAATTGTTTGCACAAAAGACCATTGCTTTACATGTACCACTGCAAATCAAAAAGTGCTGGTTAGCGTTGCTAAGCAACGGTAGCTATACAGCAACCCTGTAGTATCATGCTTGAGCTTCAGAAATGCTTTTTAAAAAATGTGTTGTTGCCACCTGTCTGGGTTTGAATTGGCATCTGTGTCCAGGTGGCAGGAAATAACAAACCTAGACACCCTAATGTCCGGTTTTAAGTGAAACGCATAAGAAACACCAACTTTCCTTTAATGTTTTCTTTGATATACAGTATAACGGGACATTTTTGGAGTGGAATTTATTTTGGCTTTATTGGTGGTATGGATTGGATTGCCAGTAATACTTCCACCAATCAGAGTGTGGCATACAGTGTGCGATCCCGCCCTCTGACAGACTGGTGGTATGCAGCACAGGTTAAAGAATCACGCGCTGGACATCAGAAAGAATGTACCCAGCACTGATCTGTACATTCTACTGTGCCCACAGCATTTGAATAATGCTTTACATTGTAATGTAATTAAATACATAACCTTTACAGTAAAATATGGGTTACTTACGATATATAATGGTAATTAAACCACATATATGCGTGCTTGTATGTATAAACATTGCATAATTAGCAGTAGCCATTAGTAACATTGATAAACCTAAAACAAATTTGAGTACATTTTGACTCATTTTGTCTCTTTTTACCAACACACAACTAATAGTACCATATTTTTTTAACGTCTATTAATAACGCTTGTTAATATTGCTTTAGAAATTTTGCATTGATTTACTACCGCGCTACTCATCACCATAGCTACTTGTCTCAGGTAATATTAGCCTCTAACCTACTATGATATACCTACTATTTTTCTGGCTTGCAGGTTCCATTGCTAGAAATATCAAGAGCACAATACTGTGTTTACTGCATGATTATTGATTGGTACCGAGCTGGTGGTATTGTGTTAAACTGTATCAGTATACAGCAGTTTTGATAGAGCTAGGCTGACTGAGAAATATGTCCGGGTTGTGTCTGTGGAAAAGGTGGCAACCCTACGGATATGGCAATAAAAAAGCTTGAAATGATATGTACAGTATCTAATCAGTTCAACACATACAGTCATCTCAACACAGACCTACAAAGACATTTTTCATTTGTGCAAGTGGCCTTGGATAATAAATTGGTCTTGAATGTTACAAACTAACTTAACGTTTTTAGAAATTTTCTAAAAACGACAAAATAATGAATGGCAAATTAAGACTATGGAAGGGCACATTTTACCAAGAGTAACCCTTTAAATACCTTGGCTTATGGACTTACCCCAATATTACTTTTGGTGAACAAAACTATATACAAAAAATATACCTGGAAATGAGTTTGATGTACATAAATCATCACTGCACTGGAGCACAACGTACTGTTGCCAAATAATGACTACATAGATGTTGTTTACATGTTTGGAATGTGCCTCTAAATCTCTTGGACACTATATTGAATATATTTTTCAGGTTTGCATCAGACTGTGGTAACTCATCACTGTTTGATGTATATGTCCATCATAAATACCATATGGGAGATACTGAAATTGAAGAAGGAATCTATAAAAAAAAGACCTAGGATTTTATGTTGTCTCAGAAATGTCTTCATCTAGACAATGTGGGGAAGCTATAAAATAGGCCAACAAAATGCAGGGATATATAGTGAAAGGTGTTGAATTTAAATCAGGGGATTAGTATGACATCTAGAATATTGTGTTCAGTTCTGGTCACCTCGCTACAAAAAATATTGCTGCTCTAGAAAGAGTGCAAAGAAGAGCAACCAGAATTATTTCTGGTTTAAAGGCATGTCATATGCAGACAGGCTAAAAGAATGGAATCTATTCAGTCTTGAACAAAGAAGACTATGCGCGATCTGATTCAAGCATTCAAAATTCTAAAAGGTATTGTGTCAACCCAGGAGACTTTTTCGACCTGAAAAAAGAAACAAGGACCAGGGGTCACAAATGGAGATTAGATAAAGGGGCATTCAGAACAGAAAATAGGAGGCTCTTTTTTACACAGAGAATTGTGGGAGTCTGGAAACAGTAATGTTGTTGAAGCTGACACCCTGGGATCCTTCAAAAAGCTGCTTGATGAGATCCTGAGATCATAAGCTACTAACAACCAAACAAGCAATAAAGAGTTTATTATTTTTACTATGTGAACTGCTGGTGAGCTAACCCTCCAATAAGGATTTAATATGCAAATATATATTAGTGTTTCTCTGTTCAATTAAAGTTATACATAAAAAGGTCATACAAGTTCCATATTGTGTTCTTTTCCCTAAGAAAAATTTGAATTTTTAATAATTGAGTTTGTGTTATCAATGGGAGTTGGAGGGTTGTGTAATTAAGATGGATCGATTAGATACCTGAATGTAGTTGTGTGCCTTTAGTAATGAAGCTCTAACCCCTGAGCCATTAAGGCCTCTACACACTGGACACGACGCGACAAGCAAATGTGTCGTACGACACACTGCACCACAACAAAAAAATCAAATGTATTTTTGATACAAGCCATTCACACTGCCTGCGATGTGACGGATGACACTGAAGCGACCCGAAAAAGATAGGATTGGTGTCTATTTTTGCGGTTTTGTCACGCGGTAGCTAGGGAACTGACCAATGAGGAACAGCTTCCTTTGCGCACCTTCAGTAAACAATGGCGGAAGAAAAGATAATTCTTGCAGTCTCAAAATACCCAGAGCTGTACAATAAAGGACACAAAAAATATAAAGATGTGGAACTGGATATAGCTGATGTGTATGATTCATTTACCTTTACTGAAATAAGTATTCTGAAAAGCTGTTATATATTCTTCATTTTTATTAGCTGTATAACAGGACTATCAGACGTGTGATTATTTTCCAGCTGATGATACAACCAGAGGAGTGTCGCCTATCACATCGCGTGCCTGTCGCCACTTGTGTAAAAGGTACAGAGTATTTCAATAAACTGTTATAAAGTGGTTTACTTGTGCCATTAAGTAATGTCAGTGTCTTATTGCTGAACACGTTACTATATTGTATATCCAATTATATGTCTAATAAACCTGAATATTAAACTGATAAATGTACAGACACATCAGGCATATTGAGAAAAGAGCAAAGATGTGTCTCCATGATCTTATTCATCTTGTCAGTTCTGACCCACCAGTAAGTAAATTAATGTTACTTTTTTCATTTCTTTTTACCTTCTATCAAACATTATTAGCCTATTTAAATGTAATATTGGCGCTATTTGATGGAAAAGATTTGAGTGAATTATGTGACAATGTTATAGTCGTGTAATGTAGGTTTGTGGCAAAGTGGTGAGTGAATACAGGTGCGTGCAGTGCAGAGTGGATACAAAACACACAGACAATGATTTCCAGGTGCAAGGGTGTTTACTGATTTAATTAACAATGTCCAGAGCCTTATGGCGATCACCTGTAAATAATAATGATGGAGTGATACAGCGGTGTGTATCACTCGGTATTTGTAAATCCCCGGGTTTGACCTGCAACCAAAAGTCCAGTTTTACACACCAACACTAAACACAAAACACAAACACAGTTCCTAGTGATAGTGAATAAGTGCAAGTGGTGTATTACAGTTCTCCGTGAAATGCAGGGGTGAAAGTGATGTCCGAGTTTATGCTGGCTTTCGCTACAGCTCCGGATAGTGCTACTGGTAGTCTATTAAAAAACAGACGACAGTTAACAAACACAAGACAAAACTCACGGTTCACGATACTGCAACGCAGACTCCTTGCTACCCATGTCTGTGCTATCCGTGTCTGTGCTGCCCATGGCTTGAGGGAGGGAAGCAGGAGTCAAAGAAGCAGGAGTCACATTGTAAGGAGAACATTTCTGAGCCAAGTCAGAAACAAAACAAGCCTCATCTCATTTTTGGTGAATTAGTGGAGGAAGGCAGAATACACTGAGAGACTTCAGGATACAGCACTCTTTTCAACCTCTGAAGATCAATGCTACAAAATCACATCTGAAGGTAGCCAGGAGGTGCCTGATCTCAAGAGTACACAAGTGGAAGCAGATGGTCGCTTGTTGCTACATGCAGCACATGCTGCTGAAGAGGGCTATGTAGCGTGCAAGGTATATTTCTATTTGGACTAGTTTTAAATTGTAATAATAAAATACCTTGTTTGAATTCAAGTCATGTAGAACCCAGACTCTATTGGAATAATCAGACTAGACAACATTTCTAGTGAATACAAAGGAACAGTTTTATTAGAAATAAAACTATAGGAAAAATTAAAGGTGCAACAACTAAACTAAAATAATACAGAAAGGAAGACTTAACTAAACTAAACAGTACAGAAAAGAAAGTTTAAACAACAACACCCCACTCCCTCTGGTTAGAGATTTGATTATAAGTAGTTTAGGATTTTCGACGTCTTATGCAGCAGACTCCAACACCAAGGCAAACACTAGAATAGTTATCTTGTATTAGAGTGTCCGAAAACGGTTTCTCTGTTCCAGCTGGTCGCAGACTGGATCTCTAGATTGTCACAGTGTCTTCTCTTTACCCGTGATTGGTTAGTTTGGTTATTTTGGGCGGTGCCTGAGTCCACGTGGAGTATTTCTCATTGGTTGTTCTCGTTCCGATGCGGCCCCTTGTTCTCCATTGGTCCTCTATTCCGCCCTCTGTTGGCTGGATTTATGTGATGGACTGGTTCCTCTCTTAGGCGTCAAAGCACCCAGAACTGTCTGGCTTGCGGCGCCAAAGGAGTCATTCAGCGATCATGAAGATAAGCCATTTGTCCAGTATTTAGTTTACAACTCTTTTTAAAAGCATTCTTTGTCAGTGGGGGAGTTTGTGACCAGAAACCAAGTAGACACAAAGAATGGCTTAGGACCCCCCTTTGTATCTTTCAGTTCTGTTAATTTCATATACAGAATGATATTATGACCCACTCTGACGCTACAGCTATCAAGCAGTAATGATAAGCTCAGAGGACACTGATGTGTTCATCATGTGCTTGGCATTTCATGATTGCATTAGGTCCCCATTGTTCCAGAAATGTGACACTAAAGCACACACAAGAGTCCTTGACATTGAGAAAATAGCAGCTGCTGTTGGCACAAATGTTTGTTGGGCACTCATAGGCATGCATGCATATACATGATACAACACAGCCAGCACATTTGCAGGCAAAGGGAAAGTAAGTGCCCTCAAAATCCTAAGTGCCAACAGGGAGACACAGGAAGCCTTCTCACAATTGGGGGAGGAATGGGATCTGTCTCAGGAGCTGATGGACCAATTGGAGAAGTTCACATGCCTTCTCTATGCAGCCAAATCTGTGACAGTGAAAGTAAATGATTTGAGATATCACCTATTCTGTGCAAAGAAAGATGAGATTGAGAGTCGCCAACTGCCCTCATGCAGAGACTGTTTAAAGAAACATGCCCAACAGGCCAATTACCAGGCTGCAGTATGGAGGCTGTGTCTGGAGAAGGACCCAGGCACACCTTGCCCTATTGGGAGAGGCTGGAAGTGGGAAAACCATGAGGGGGAAGTGCACCTGGCAGTAGACTGGATGAAGAAGAGTCAGATGATGATGATTATGATTTATAAGACATTGTATCACACATTGCTACGCGGGTTTAATCTGCAAAGAACTGTCCCTTCTTTTCTAGTTCTTAATTTCATTTCTGAGCAAAAATACAAGTCCATCAAGGGTTGCTGATTAAAATTATTTCTGCCAGTCACTCTGAACATATTTCCTCTTAGAAAGGCAAAATTGACAAAGGGTAACACAGATTACATAGAAGCACACTGCGCCTACAAGTAAATGTTTGGGGCCATGGTTATTCTTTCCTGTCATAGGTTACCTAATGTGATGTGATGAATCCCCAGAAACACCTTTTGCTAATCCTAAATCCCTTCCTTACAGACAAAGGTATCAAAAGATGAGATTATAGTGGAAATGGGGCATAAAAATACTGTTAACTAATATTAGAGTAAAAGCGAGTGCTTGCAAATTGTGTATTAAGACAAAGTAAAGAAGCTACCAATGGCAAACCAGTGAACATAATTGAATGCTGTTTGTTGCACTGGTAAATGCAGGTGTTGACTAGCTTAGCCTTACATTTTAATACCCTGACTTAACCAATAAAGATTTTATAGCAGATTGATATAATTACCCTGCAGCACAATTGTAGAAATCTAGGTACTGGCGAATTCGGGGGTATGGTTGAAAATGTGTTGATAACACAGAGAAGTCAAAGAGTTATGCACTGCTATCACCTATTTTCCATCTCTAGGGATCCAGACAGTGTCAAAAATCATAATGAGCCTTCATCCCCAGAGTAGTACTGATGGCCAAAATGTAAGGTCCTGGCTCATAGACTAATGGTAGTATGTATACTAAAGCTAAAATCTTTGACAATATCTTTCATACTCCAAATTTTTGGGTCACATTTTTTAATAAATATGGTTTGAGTTGGTTTTCACGCCCACAGTGTCTTAATGAAGTGAGTGTGTGCTGGTTTCAGTAAGCACGTATTAGACATTAACCGTGTATAAATAAGAATAGGTCAGTTATCGGCTGGTGGTTGTACTTTTATTAGCAGTCGCAATGTTGGCATACAGCTAATTAAATACACCTAACCTAAGGAGTCTCAATGAACATCAAAAATTCAAACATGGGTGATTTCAATCAGACTGGGATTTATCTGCCTTGTAACCTCATTCTCTCTCTCTCTCTCTCTCTCTCTCTCTCTCTCTCTCTCTCTCTCTCTCTCTCTGATACATATTAGGAAAACATATTTTAGAATTAAATCTCTTCTCTCTGAATTATTTTGCTGCTTAATGTTAATGAGTACAGTACAACAGCATATAATTCATTAAAAGCTATTCCACACCTGTAATATGCAGGTGATATATACAAAGTCCTGGGAGACAAAGGCTTTTGAAATTCCTGCATACTGAGACAGCTCCAGCGAGAAAAGCAAACCCAGTCTTCAGTTTTAAGTCTTTACTGGATCTAGGTGATGATTTCTTTATTGTTGTGTAATGTTGCATTCCAATACCAAAATCGTTTGTTAATTACAATTTGTCCATTTTAGTTTTTTTTTTCAATTATAGTTGCTTGGTAGAAATATTTTGTTATGCATTTTTTCATCAAAGATACATATTATTTTACCACTTTGATTCAGCATCTCAGACCAGATGGCAAGGCCCAGCTGTTAACTAAATCTGGTGAGAATCAAAGATAAATTAATTTTAGCATATCTCATTGTGATTTCCCTGTGGACATCAGGTGCCCATGTTTTTGGAAGCACTGGACTTTTCCAAATGATTGTGGGTGCTTAATAAGACCCCCCCCACACACACACACACTTTTATGTTTTGCAGACTTCAGAATTGCATTTATAAAAAAAAGAAAGGTATTCAATGTGATTGGCGTTGCACGTTATAATTCATTATAAAATATAATTCACTTTATAATTCAAATGTATATCCTCCCCATTGTTTAGCTGCCAAAATGTGAAAAACATCATCATAGCCTATATTGTTCTTATACAAACACAGTATGAAGCTATTTTGATACGAATCATATGCAAAGTTTGACATGAGTGCACCGTACACTACAACGTAGGAACCTGTTAAAAATCTGTAATTGCGAGATGTTATTTCCTAACTTGAACTTTATTTTCAATTTACGCATTTTTTATGTGAATGTGTCTTCGAATTGAATAAGATGACTTATCTGAGCACTTTATGTCGTTTTTTTTTCTTTGCTACTCATAGCTGCTGGGCATGAGGCTTGTTAAACTGTATGCCTTTATTGCCTTGTACCATACGACAGAAATCACATGCGAGTGATAATAATTAAATCTCACTTTTTAATGATCATTTTAATTAACATTCAAACATAAGTGGGAACATAAAACGATGCAATATGGATCACAGACATAAAAAAAAGCTTCAGTCCCATGTCCAAGTCAGTCGTATATGGTAATTCCGTGGTTTGAGAAACTTCAATGACATTGTTTTCACCAGTTTCGGCATCCTCCAGTGGAAACATTGTTGTTGTTAAAACTCTGGCATTGAGTTTAAAGTCTGGTGTGATATAATGACAAGTCATCGACATGTAATTCGATGTTCATCGTTAACGCTGCTGTTTTTTTTTAATCTAGGTTTATCCAAACATGATGCTATGTCTGTATTTGAGACTACCAAGTAAAATGTTCATCTAACTGGATGCTTTGCTGAGAGTATTTGTTTTCTTTTTAATTTGCATTTTGACTCGAAATATGCTTTCTGTATTTCAATAGCATGGTTGATATTATTTATGGCGATATTGGGGTCGGGTCATGTATGAAAAAAATTAAAAGGTCTCGGGCTTGGGTCGGGTTCGGATTGGCCGTGGTCGGGTCGGGTTAGGTTTTATTTTTATACCCGGCTTGACCTTTAATGTAGTTTAACAAAAAAGGGGAATAACTTTTCTGTCCTTTACGTCTTTTTTTTGTAGTGAGAGAAACAAACACTACGGACTTAAACCGTTCTTGTTGGCTGCAGAAATCTTCATTTGAAATTCCTTCAGCCTCCTGCATTGTACACGTTTACCTTAACCCGCCTTTTTTTTTCTAAAATTCCAACCCAAAATGAAAA
Source organism: Acipenser oxyrinchus oxyrinchus (assembly GCA_030684275.1). Classification (NCBI taxonomy): domain Eukaryota; kingdom Metazoa; phylum Chordata; class Actinopteri; order Acipenseriformes; family Acipenseridae; genus Acipenser; species Acipenser oxyrinchus. Next base: position 20,042,297 of record CM060247.1, on the reverse strand, counting down.
AGGAAAGTTTCTAAAATTTAAAGAGGTATGCTGTGCACATTTGAGACAGGACAAGTTTGTAAATTGATCCTGATTCATACATTGTATCCTGCAGACTGATGCCTCTGATGTAGTAGGACTAGGGACGGATCTCTCCCAGGAGGTAGAGGGCGTGAGGCATTTGGTATTGTACAAAAGCAGGAAGCTGCTTGTGTGAGAGACTCAGAGACCTCTGCTGTAATCGAGAAAGAAATGACTAGACTTTATAAAAGAACAAAATTAACCGAAAGCAAGCTTCTGTGTGCCTCTCTTCCTATGTGTGTGGGCCTGTCCACCCACTTGCAGTTTTTGTAAAATGTCCCAAACGAATGGCTGTAGCGTAATTTACGTATAGTTTAATCTGGCCCTGATTGTAAACATCCGGTTCAAACGCCAGATAAACGAACCAAGGGCACTTGAAAACTACATTGTGAACGCAAACGAACTCCGTCCTGAAAAAAATGGAAAAGGACCCAAAAAAACAAACTTTAGCTCATATCCAAACGAACTTGGTCCCTTTGCTCACAGACAAGTGTGAACAGCAAGCACAGTGTTTCAAACTAAACGAACCAGACCAAGTCAGTTTGAAACGGACCCAGTGTGAATGCAGCCTAAGATATATCTTATGATATTCTTGTCCATTGTGCAACTCTTAATATGATCATCTCTATTGAATGTACTGCTACAGAAAACAGTTCTACTGCTAGTGCAAATAAAAGGGAGTACCCTAGGTATTGCTCTTTGACCTACTTTGCTGAAAACATGCTGTCAGTCACTTTTGTCATTGTGTCTTCATACAGGACTGTGAAGCTATGGGATTTCCACAATTCCAAACAGTTTTATTTTTAATATCAATGCATATTACATCTGAAATAGTCTGAAATAGAGATTTCATGAAAAAACATGACTTACAGTATTTATTTTATAGACAGACAAAGCAAATTAGCCTTTGCTGCAAAAATACATTGAAAATGACCACTTTAAGTAGCAAAGACACTGCAACCTGCTGCACAATAACCAGGAAATAATGTTTCAATAAAGATCTTGAGGTGGCTTATAAATTATTTATTTGTTTATTTAGCAGACGCCTTTATCCAAGGCGACTTACAGAGACTAAGGTGTGTGAACTATGCATCAGCTGCAGAGTCACTTACAATTACATCTCACCTGAAAGACGGAGGCTAATTGACTTGCTCAGGGTCACACAATGTGTCAGTGGCTGAGGTGGGATTTGAACCAGGGACCTTTAACCACTGGACCACACAGCCTATAAATAAGTATGCAAGTGATTTATTACAGTATTTTGTCAGCCCTGAAAAATAAACATCAAAAAGGAGCAAGCCTACTTACACAGGAACATACTTCTATTAATATTCTTCTATTAATAATGAGTCTGAAAAGCAACAGTTGCTAAGTACAGATAGAGGTTACAAAATGGATGTAAATATTACAGAAATGTGTATATTAAAATATACATTTGCTGATGTGCATTGTCTGGAGTGTCTGGAGCAACTTGGAGATTTAGCTTTTTTCACTTCTCGTGTATTATTACTTATATGTTTTTTTTAAGTGTTGAAAGATATAGCATGTGATAACTTTTTTTTCATATTCAAGGCTACAGACTGAAGAACACAAGCAATGCACTTTAATACATTGTTTTGACTAGGTAAGCAACTACTGTCACCCATAAAAGTATTATTTGTTAGTTTTTTTTATGTTGCGTTTGTCTACAACTAGGTCTACAATTGATTTTAAAATAAATAAGTCTGTAGTCACTCACCCAGAGACACCAAAATGTAAGAAATGATAAGAGTTCTGCATCATGTAGAACCCAAATTCCCTTGACAATAATGGACAGTCACACAACGTGTCAGAAATATAAAACAAGATTTTATTTAAGATTAAAAAGGGTGCACAACTAATATTACAGAAAGGAAAGGCAATTGGTTAGAGAGCTTCATGAATAGTATACAGTTCATTGATTTCTATGATCAAACGATTTCAACGACCACAACATTATTAGTATACGTGGCTAATATACTAATATTAATTATCGCTAATCACATAAAGTGGTAGATGTACTAAGATGGGCCAGTCACAGTGCAAACATACAGCAGTTTGCATTTTCATTCCGGCAATTCTCAAAGTGCACATTTTGTCGTATGTACTAAGAAAAAAGTGGTTTGCTGCAGTAGAGGGTGCCCGAAGGATAACGTCTATTCATGCAGCGGTGCAAGAATCAAAATAACATTGTTTTTGTTAAATGTAAACGTCATCTGTACAAAGGCAGTTTAATCCCATCAGATTTTATAGTGGGGCCCCAACCTTAACCCCCAAAAAACTTTTCATAATCATACAGTAGCCCCTCGCTAAACCAGACATGTTTGTCCAATATAAGGAGGTGTCAGGTTTAAAAACAATACAATAAAATCGTACACACATACATTTACATTTCTTGATGTATTTTAAATATAAATCATTGCACTGAAATAACACTAATGTGTTTTGGGTAGGTGTGATAGAGAGCGAATGAATCCTAATCAACAATCTCCCTCCTGACCTGTGAGGACAATGTATATCCGGAGCAGTGCGCCCCAGAATGGTTGGTTGGGCAGTTCATTCCAGGGTCATTCAGAAGCTGGTCATCAAGGAAGTGGTGGGGCCACGATACCAGAAGTCAGCGCCTGAATGAGGTAGGCGATGTGTCAGTCACGGATTGGAGGAGACATGATTGGCCATGCCACCGAAAGAGGGCGTGATGGAGGGTATTTAGGGGAAGTGGCCCCAGTGATCTGTTCCTTCGCTATAGTTACGGAAAGGACCTGTTGAGAAAATGGAAATAATTAATAAGACAAGTGAGTGTTCAGTGTTTTGTTTGTTTTGCTAACTGTCTGTGTTTGTTGTTGTAGACGGCTAAATATCCGGGAGCTGTCTCTATTCAGCCAGCATCAAACCCGGACTGCACTGCACTGTTACTCACTGTTCAAAACACCACTTGCACCTGGAGCACTCACTGTTGCACTGGTGATCGTGTAGGTGTGTGTTATTGTATTATTATTTTGGGACTGAACCCCGTGGTTTTGACTGGCTGTACACATTGTTGTGTATAGTCAGTCGTATTATTTAAAAGCAATAATAAAGCTTTGTTTTGACCATTGAACTGTTGTTGTACTGTTTTTTATAATCACTGCCTCACCTCTACACCTGTGCACTACCAACCACACGTTAAAAGGCACTGCATATCAACAGGACACTCAGTACTGCATATCCAGCCCTGCCCCACCCCTTGTTCGCTGTATTTTTCACATACCTCTTCATAGTCGTGAAACTCGTTTTATCACCAAACTCCTAAATAATGCAATCCAAGTCATTATTTTATTGCTATAACATCTCAAAAAGCACTGCAAATGTCAGTGATATTCTTTGAGTGCTGGATGCAGAAGCAGCTATCTTGTTTGTTTATATCCGTGCTATCTCTGTGGTGCTGGGGCTATGTGTATTGCTCAGATCCGCCCCTTTTTTTTCGGCTCCTATCGGTCTCACTCTGCCATTGAATGGTTTTCTCCACTTTTTCCAGAGAAAAAACGACTAGAGACCGGTGTTTTACGTCTTTTTGATGATGTCAGGGTCCGACGTTGGACCGGAAAGGAAAAATTGTAATGTCGGACCTGGTCCGACATAGGACCGCAAAGGGTTAACTCTCTTGATATGGTAGATTCCAGTGATATTTGGTATTTGCTTAAACCTTCATTAAAATGCCTTGAGAAACATGTGCAATATCATTAGTTAAGGTTAATCTAGCTGTACAAAAATTATCAATCACCCTCACCCTCAATCTAATTAGCTAATTAAGCACCTCAGGCTTCACTTTCAGATGATTTACTACCCGTGCATTCTCAACAAGAGCCCGTTTTACTTGGTCTAACTGCAAAAGTGAACAGCATTTAACATGTTTTTGGAAGCTTGCATTTCCATTAATTCATGCTATAAATAGGTGTTGTTATATACTCTACAAGAAACAGAAGCATATGTTGTTTTAGGCACTTTATTTAGGCCCCCAGAACGTATTTAAACACAGGATATCGGAGGATTTCCCCAAACCGGTCAATTTGGGCTGGTGATTGAACCCAAAAAACAATAGCAGCCCCCCATCCCCTCCCGTTTCATACAAACGCCCCACCCGATGGCAGGACTGCAAAAGTCGCTAATCTCCCCCTCCTAACCCTTTCCTTACCACTCCAGAGCCCCCTAAAACCACCCAAAAGAGCATTCATATCTCCTTTTGTTTGCATGATAGCCATCAGTGTTCTCCCCCACTGAGGACCATTCGTTCCCAATCAAACTAAATAAAATAGTTCTGTGTCGTGTGTTTCCCAGCACTGTAACTACAATTAAATTCTGACAGTTTATCTAAGGAAAAGATGATTCACTGCTTGATTAGTATGGGACTGTAGAATTAAATACAGGCAGTTTATTTAATTTTGCAATCCCACAGTCCCATTCCCCACTCTGCTACAGGCTAATCTTCTGCTCTTGCCCTGCCCCCCCTGAAAGCAGCGATCTGCCATCACTCTGTACAGGGGGTAGTAGGGCAGGGACCTGTCCCTGCGACAGCTACTCAAAAAACAAAGTCCTGCTGCCAGGCTGGGGGTTGCTGTTGTTGGCACCCTTCTCTTTTTTGGGGATGGCTGTCCCAGCTGCATCGCGGGCCCAAGGGGAGCCATCACTGAGGATGAGGGCAACGGGTGATCCTCACTAGGTCCCAGGCCCACCTGTCCTTCTTCGTCGGCAAAGACGTCGACTCGGCATACTCTGCCAGCTGCTCAAGGGACTCGTCGCTGATACTCCTCAAGACTTACACAGCTGCACTGCCGGAGATTGTGTCAGCCCATGTGAAGAGTCAGATTAGCAACCATATATATGCTGTTTGACTGAGGCCTGTTGATTCAAACGTTTTCTACACTCTGTCTCCCTTTACAGAACAGAAAGAGAGACATAAAAAACAATGTTTCTGTACTTTACTAATATGCAAACGCAAAACTCGAATAAGCGATACTAAATTCAATCTTACATTTTTTTAAAGCACAATAGCATTAACTACTTACATTGGTATAGTAAGTAGGTGTTATTATTTTACTTTAAGATTGCAGCGTTAAACAGATACAAATATACTTACTGTTCCTCCATTGATTACCTCCATCTACAGTTCCACAATCAAACTAAACAAACCAATTCTGTGCCTTGTGTTTCCGAGCAGTGAGCCTACAATTAAATTCTGACAGTTTATCTAATGAAAATATGGTCCACTGTTTGATTAGTATATAACTGTAGAATTAAATACAGTTTATATAATTTTGCAACCCGTTTATGGTTTACTCTCTTTAATTAGTTTTATTCTGACAAATTCACTATGTATGAAATTGCAAGAGGAAACTAGTTACACTTCAGAATACATAACTGCAATGCACCAGTTGTATTGATAATTAGTTACTCTATGCAGCGACATGGTGAATTACCTCATACACAGACACTGTGCGGTTGATTCCAGTTCTGAAGTGCACCTCTTAAATATGCATCAAGCTTTTCTCAAAACCCATTCCCTGTATGTTAGAACAAAACAAATATCATATTTACACATTTCACATATGTACTTACTTAATCTGGTTTTTAACAAATTTGTGTTTCTTTCTCTTTTTGCTGAATATATAAATCTAACATTACAAGCAGTTACTAATGAATATCAACCATATATGTTTTGATCTTGATTATATTACAAATACAATGCTTATTCCTGTGAAAAAATAAAATATTACTCAATCAGTATCAGCTGAAATATTAGTTATTTGTTATTTAGATTAGTTTAGCTAATGGAGCTGTTTGATTTTTTTTTTCTTGCAGAACAGCACATTAAAATACTGATTACACTGATTAAAATATGGGAGGGTATAATTAAGTCAAGATTTACAACTTACTTCTGGCAAAGATATGAGGGGAGTCGGTACCAGCTCCCATAAGGAGATGTATACAGTAGTAGGCAAATATAATAGGATCGAGCTATGGCTTCTGCAGACTGACCTTGATGCAACTATGGCACCTGCCAAAAAGAAAAGGAAAACACATTTCTACAAGGACGAAATTGACCTGTTAGTTCGTGAAATGGAAAAAAAAAAATCATGAAATATTATTTAACACTTCACAGGGCCAAAAAACTTTACGAAAAGAATCATGGAAATAACTAACTAAAGAAATTAACTGGAACACTGTAAGGTGCATGACCTTAGGAGGGTTACAAAAAACAAAGCTGCGGAAAGTTAAAAAAAAAAACCAGGACAAACTGAATGTGATGTGTTATACGTAGCGCGGACCCTGTGCACAGCGAAAACAAACCAAAACGTAGATCTAAAAGAATGGGTCCCCAAAAACGGAAATCATTAATAATTCTCCACTTTATCATGTGTGTACTTGTCTGTACCCTAACCATGCTTCCCTATGCTTTCAGTGGTTTAATTTAAGAGTATTGCAGAAAACTTTTGTTTGAGTCTATATATATTTTAGTTGTGTAAAGGAAAAAAGTACAGTACATACAGTAGTCTGCGCAAGTAAATACATTGTTCATCGTATTTCAGTTGTCTATGCGCTACATAATTAATTATTGAGAAGAAAAGATTGTCATAAATCAATAACCATTACATCACAATCAGCCAGTACACAGGGCGGAGGAACGTGACCCAGAGTGTCACTTGTTCTGCTCGCTAGCAATACCTGTCATCAAGCAATAATTATTCATCTCAGTCAGCCAGCACACAGGCAGCTCTAGAGCTCAATGGACAAGGCCACGGGCCAAAAAGTATATTACCTTCTCCTAGTCCTTCTGTCAAACGCAATAAAGATTTGTTCAAATCAATCTTTGGTGGATGTCACCTTTCTGAATAATACGTTCAGAAAAATAAAAATGAGCAATGCAGGATATTAAACAGTTAAGCAGGCAATACAGTCATAAAAACAATTGCACTGTCAATATTACATTAAACAACGTTACGACATACTGTACAAGGCATTTAGAGAACAATTTATCAATGAACGAGCAATAACATTTGAGCAATTGGTCAAAATAACTTATATAGATTTCACTGAAAGAGATTATCTTAACTCCTTGTGATAGAGAGAGAAAGGATCAATGCTGTTAATCTCCCTCCCAACTAGAAAGGGCACTGTGTAAGGGGGAAGGTATGCTGCCTCCTAGATCTGCCACCTCGGTGATAGGTGGAAACCGGAAGGTGACCATATTAGGAGGGGCGCACAGCTGAAGTACTCAGGACGATTCCATTGCAGTCAGCTGTGGGGCAGCCCTCTATTGGAGAAACCATGGCAACGCGTTGACTGCAGGGAGGAGTTTGCTGGGTACAAAGGGAAAGCAGCTACGTCAGTACCTCCCCTTGCGCCGAGAAAGTGAAACCACCGGCCGGAGCTAGTGTTTGTTTGCTATTTTGTGTTACGTGTCTGTTTGTGTTTTAGTAGAGGAGCAGGACGGGAGGCTGTAGCCAGAGAGCCAGCCTTAAACCCCAGAGCACCCCCCTCACCACACAGCACAACACCGCACAGCGCACACACCACGATCCCCGGAGGAAAAGAGCACAGTTTCGTGCACGGAGGATTGTGGTTAACGGAGTGTCTTTTTGTTTACTTTTTGGACCCTGAACCTTTTGTTATTTTGCCCCAATACCATCGTTGGTAGCGGGGCTTATTATTGTTTTGTTTTTGGATGACTTTTTGAACTTTCTGTTGGATTTAATAAAAACTGATTATTATTGGGAAACGGCAGCTTGGACATTACACCCTTTTTGCACTGCACCAGTCATCCTTACCACAGTTGGTGATCAGAAGAGGGAGTCGGGATGGACGTCGCCGCATTGGGAGCAATACTGGAAGCGCAGGAGGGAATGGTGACCATGATGGAGCGGATGCATTCCATGTTCCTGGAAGCCAATCGGGGGACTGGCGACCGAACCAACGCCACCCGTTCCCAGGATAAGGGTGGTGAAGATGTCGCTGGAGGATGATCCCAAGGCCTACCTAGTAGCCTTTGAAAGGCAGGCTACGGCAGCACAGTGGCCTCGGGATTGGTGGGCTACCCAGTTGGGCCCCAGGGGAGGCCCAGGCAGCCTACCAAGCCTTAACAAACGAAGACGCCCTCAATTATGATCGTGTGAGGTAGGCCATTCTCCAGCAACTGGATATCACTGAAGAGACCCACTGTCGCCGGTTCCGGAAATACCAGTGACCCCCAGGACTGCGACCCCACATGGTGGAGCAACAACTGGTGGACCACGTGACCCGGTGGCTCTGCCCCGGCACCAATAGTGCAGAGAAGGTAACTGAGCTCATCGCTATTGAGCAGTTTGTGAAGGTGCTGGGGCTGGACACCCGGACCTGGGTCAGTCGCCACCATTCCACCACGCTGGATGCAGCAGTTTGATTGGCCGAAGGGTTCAAGGACGCCCACCCTTCCGCTCCAGTGGTCACCCTACCTGCTCCTGCCTCCAGTAGACCGCGAGCGGTGGCACCACCACCACCACCACGCTTCACCCCCACTACCCACGGACGAGCACTGCAGCATCACCCCATGGGCAGCCTCCCTCCAACACAATGGAGAGCGAGGGCGACCCCCAGCGGGGTAAGAGCAGAGTACCCCTCCCCGCTGCCAAATCGGCAATGGGACACGCAGGCTCCGTGGGCACCCTTTCGCCCCACCTGTTACCAGTGCCAGGAGGTCGGTCACCTGGCGCGGAATTGTCCGGCGGCCATGGAGTGTGGGGTGACCTCCCATTACGTCCTGACAGCACCAGGTAAGTCCCGGGGTAATGATTGGGAGGGGCTTTGTGTTGTTAATGTATGGGTTTGTGAGGTGAGCACCCACACATTAGTGGACTCAGGATGTGGGCAGACTTTAATTAGACGAGCTCTATTAAAGGGGGTACCTTGGTGGTCACGAGGGGTCGTGGTCATTTCCTGTATTCATGGGGATAACAAGGACTACCCCCTTACTAAATTAGATTTGACAGTTGGATGTCATGCCCGTTGCGTAATCGTGGCTGTGGCAGACAAGCTGCCCTATCCAGTTATTTTAGGTCAAGGCTGGCCGCATTTTGATAGCATGATTAACAAAACGGTAAAGCCAATCTCCGGTAAGACCATGGGAGCAGCGGGGGGAAACTATTGGGAATATTTTCCCGCTGCACACCGATTTGTTCCATTCTCGATTTCGCCCAGAAAAAACAAAAAGAGAGCGAAGGGTTGAAAAATGGGAAGGAACATTAATGAAACAAGGCTGGGGTTTGGTGGGGGAAGCCTCAGGATCTGTCAAATGTAAGGGAAAGGGGGTTGGGACCCAGTGTGACCTGCGGGGGCAGGTTGGTTCCAGACCCTCACAATTCTCTGTGTAAAAAAGTGCCCCCTATTTTCTGTTCTGAATGCCCCTTTATCTAATCTCCATTTGTGACCCCTGGTCCTTGTTTCTTTTTTCAGGTCAAAAAAGTCCCCTGGGTCGATATTGTCTATACCTTTTAGGATTTTGAATGCTTGACTCAGATCACCGCGTAGTTTTTTTTTGTTCAAGACTGAATAGATTCAATTATTTTAGCCAGTCTGCATACGACATGCCCTTTAAACCCGAGATAATTCTGGTTGCTCTTCTTTGCACTCTTTCTAGAGCAGCAATATCATTTTTGTAACTAGGTGACCAGAACTGAACACAATATTCTAGGTGAGGTCTTACAAATGCATTGTAAAGTTTTAACATTACTTCCCTTGATTTAAATTCAACACTTCTCACAATATATCCGAGCATCTTGTTGGCCTTTTTTATAGCTTCCCCACATTGAAGACATTTCTGAGTCAACTTAAAGTCCTAGGTCTTTTTCATAGATTCCAAGAAAACAAAGGGAGGCCACAGAGAGTTTCTGGTTGGCTTGTCATATCAGGGCTGAGACCATTTGACGTAAAAGGTGTCAAGCACCGATTCCTGTGTCAGCCAAGCTCTGATTAAATTACCAAGGTTAATTGCTGGGAACATAGTCAGTGTCTCGCCATGTTGTGAAGACTTGAGTAAATGATCTTGATTAATTGGTGATAGCCAGTGTCTACGCATTCAAGACTTAAACTGATTACTGAGAATACCACTCTGTTCTGCAATATGACTTACATAGGTTTAAGAGATTTTACTTCAACTCTATAGGTGGTCGCTTAAGCCTGGTGCTGTCGGTAGCCTGCACCAACAACACAGGAGACCACTGGCACCTTGTAAAACGCTTTGTGATGGTGGTCCACTATGAAAGGCGCTATATAAAATAAAGATTGATTGATTGAACCAGCTATCTCTGGGTGTACATGGGATGACTCAAAAATGCAAAAATAAAATAAAATAAAAAAAATGAAAGTAAGAGAAAACAGCGATCTTGAATTTAAAAAAAAAATGTAATGGTGTTCTATATTGTCTCTAAACCACTGTGCATAAATATTTAATTTTTGTTTAGCAGCTCAAAGGTTACTATAGTAAAGTTTCAAAATTGAATTTGTTTTTGGTGTTTGATAGAGTATAAAACATTAACATGCGCAACATACAACATAAAATACAAAAATACACCCAGGGGCGGGGCACATTGCCACAATAAGGTATGACTTTCTGACATGTTTCCATGCAAAAACAAAAATGTAGTTTTTGGAAAATAAAGATATTTACTGCAGTGTTCACATTCTTACTTATTTATCTTCTTCTGGCTTTCCATGGGAATAGTGAGGGGACCATTCATTCACTATCATAAGAAAAGCATGTTTTCTCAAATGCTGGTGTATTTGAGTAGATTGGACATTTTCCTATGTTGTAAGTCACTATTTAGTTTTTTTTTTTTTTAAATGTTTTTTAAGGAGGAACATCTAAGTTAATTGTACTAAATGAGAAACATAAAAAGTGAGGCCTTAGGAGACTTTGAATTATATGAGTTGTATTAGTTGTTTCTGCTTCGGAAATATGCCCCAGTGCTTCCTGTGATATGGAAAGTCCTTCTTTACACTGTATAATTAAACAGATTTTACTCTGCTCACTCATTGACTTCCTTATTAGTCCAATGGACCATCTCATTGTCTTTTTTCATTCTGATCTCAAATTTCCTTCTTAGATAAATGAACTAATTCACAGTCTCTCCACAAAGAAGCATACAGCTTGTTTCATGACTCTTGTTCCATCTCCTATGATCATTCGACTATAGAGGCTAACTTTCTATCTGAATTGAAGGCCAAATCACTATTGGCATTTGTTGCTGTCCTCATTATGCATTGATAGTGATTCCCTTGCCTTACTCAATTGCGGTTCACAAACCAATCTGTGTGACACGCTTTGCTGATGGACAGTGGGTCCTTTTAAAGCTTTAGTGAAACTAATTAAATGTAACCTTGAGTCTCTTTGCTACAACAGACATTTCTCAATTAGTGATCGAAAAGCGAAGATTAGCTGAGCACAACCATTTTAACAGTGCTTGAATATATCTCACTATTCTCATAACTATTGGTGAGTACAATATTGTTGGGACCAAAAGTATAGTACACATTCTCCCCAGTTGCTGTGAATATTTTAGTAAGCCAATACAATTCAACAGATAACATTTGTTAGTCCAAGATCAGTGATAAATGAGGTCTGTGAAAACAGTAATACAACTTCACAACTATCAGAATCACTGTGAATTGAAAGTTCAAAGTTAAAGCACTGCTGGACCACCTTACGATAAATTACCAAGTGGTACATGTTATAGTTAAATTGATGTTTTACACTTTTTTTTACATATTTGTTAGTCACCTGTCCAGTATCTCTTTATACATGTAACAAGGTGGAAAATAAATGTGGTCCTTTATAGTAGATCAGGAGCAACACCTAGGCTAAATGTAAAACAAAACACAAACAATGCTTTATATTTCTTTTCAATGCAAAATGCTTTAATTCACACTCATATTATTGCCATTTAGTGGTAATAATATGATCAGGAACTGAAGTATTTTTTTATTGAAACGATAGCTGCTATTGGGCACCACTGTATATGTACTTTCACATTTTGTAAATTAATCTATGTTAATACAATCAGACACTTCAATGTTATCCAAAGTACATCATGCAAAAAAGGCTTTCTCGAGGCTATTCTATAGCTCATCACCAGACATCTGAATCTCGGTATTAACTTGACAAAGGTTAGCATAATGACAGAACAATGGATATGCATTATAGTAACTGTGTCTGGAAGCATCTTACAATCATAAGCCTTTGTCTATGGGTATCTGCTGTCAACTATGAACAAGACATTGCCTTAGTGAAAAAACAATGACATTAAATATATAGTCACATATAACACTAATACAAAAAATAAATAAATAAGAACATTCCTTGTAGCCATGATTTTTCGGTGTATAATTCCTGCATTATACCATTAAAGGATAATGGGATACAGGGATCCTGGCAACAACATGTGCTTGACATCATGCTGTAGGTGACATACACATTAGCTTATATGGTTTGCCTAAGCATAAGCTATATGGGCAGGTTGCGCAATAAGCAACATATAACAAACAAATAACCAATCAGCACATTGTAACAAACCTTATTATGTATTGCTGTCACCCCTTTAACCATTACTTAACTGTATGCCTATTATGTATTAAGAACATAAGAACATAAGAAACTTTACAAACGAGGAGGCCATTCAGCCCATCTTGCTCGTTTGGTTGTTTGTAGCTTATTGATCCCAGAATCTCATCAAGCAGCTTCTTGAAGGATCCCAGGGTGTCAGCTTCAACAACATTACTGGGGAGTTGGTTCCAGACCCTCACAATTCTCTGTGTAAAAACGTGCCTCCTATCTTTTGTTCTGAATGCCACTTTATCTAATCTCCATTTGTGACCCCTGGTCCTTGTTTCTTTTTTCAGGTCAAAAAAGTCCCCTGGGTCGACATTGTCTATACCTTTTAGGATTTTACTGTTGCCCCTTTATGTGATCAGTGATCCCAAAGGTTTATAAGAGTTGTATAGTATAGTATAGTATGCAGATTATGGCCATACACCAGGAGAAAACAAAACTCCTCCTGAACCAGTTAAGATATTTGTACCTTTGCGTCTTGTAAATGAATAATTTTTATTCAAGAATGTGCTACGTTTGTGAATGACAAATGCGGGTTTACCCCAGAAAACCCCTACAGCAGGGCTACTCACCCCTGGTCCTGCAGGGTTCATTTTCTGGATCTGTATTCGGAGATGTCATATTCATATTTGTTATTCAGAGGGCAACCAAAAGTGGGCGGACTAAAACTGAAAGTGGGCGGGCTAAAACCGAGTGTTTGAAATGGCTTGCTGGCACTCATTTTCACTCTGAAAGTGTCCAGATTGCATTAAATGTTTATTTGACAATCATTTTAACTTTTGGAGTCTCTAGTGTGATTACTTGTACTTCTATGTGTATTATTAAGCTTCACTTCAGGCATGATGCATCAAAATTCTATATTAAGTGCACTTGTTTCTTTTTGGTTATTTTATTATCTACAATTGTTTCAATATTTTTTAATGCTATGTTTTATGAGAGAAATGCTTTTTTGTGGTTTTCGAATGCAACATGTATTAATTCAAATAATCAAACCAAAACTATTTAAATCAGAAAAGAACTTAAGACTGACTGACTGGTTGTCTGGAAATGGCTTGGCAGCAGCTTTGATATCATCAACACTAAGCTTATTTCCAAAAACAAGAACAATAGTTTATGGATGTGTATAATTGTACATTTTTTTAAACAAGACTTAGTACAGAAGACATTCAATTATTTTGCCAAACCGTAGCACTAAATAGCACCTAAGATTTTAAAGAATAGCAAAGCTTTTTTTCCAAAGCCAAGAAAAAAAGTCTTTTACTTTAGTGCACACGTGACTAATTATTGATTTAAGATTACAGAAAATTCAATTATGCTCTTCAATTAAGTCATAACACAAGTCAAAAAGATATATAGTTATATATACAGTAAGTCAACACGTAGCTTCTTTACAAAAGAAAAGTTTATTTTTGCTGCACAACTTGAATGCTGCTGTGTGTTGTTTGCCTAGCTTTTTAAAAAAAAAGAGATTAACTTTTTTTGGTTTAATCGATACAACCCCCCAAAAAAACAAAGAACACAGATAAGCAAAGTTGCTAAAAGGTTGTAGGAAATAAAATGTGAACAAATTAAATGAAAACTAAGCACGGTTTCTTTCTCTGCCTGCTGCTGTCTACACCGATCAATCTTTTCTCTTTGACCACACAACACAAGTGAACAAAGAGACAAAATGGCAGATGGTTATGTTAGCACTATTGTTCCAACCCAACAAATCTGTGATTGGCTGAATTACTATCCCTTTAGATTTGATAAACATTACAGCCGACCAACTGCAATATATAAGGAAGTGTCAGTCAGGGGCAAAGTCATACAGATACGAATCCAAAATTATCTGTTTTTATTCGTTATTCGGAAAAAGCTGATATCTGTTAAAGACACAGATAGAATGTTCGTATTCAGCATGCCCCTAATATTTACAGACACAGATTTCATTAAAAATCATGTTGAAATATTTGTATAACAAGTCAATTCTTCTGTGGACAAAACTTCCCTTTGCATTCTATACAGCAGCTGAAGAGTACCTAAAATGTAATTCACTGAAATAAGCTGAGAAAACTGAACGAAACATTGCTCAGTAAATGCCTTGGCCTCAGCTGACATGCAGTTATTCAGCAGCGGAAAGAGTATTCTTCCCTCTTTCTGTCAGACATGCAACCTCCTGGGATATATCTGGTATGTGCCACTGGATTCAAGAAAAGGTCACAAAGCTTAAATAACTCACCTAGAATAGCGTGTGTATAAATATTTATGCTATTTTTGTAAAAGCCCTTTCTTATCATCTCAGCAGAGATGCTTCTACAGTCTTTGTTGTAGACACTTTGGAGGGGATTTTCAGAAGTTTGTGAATTATAACTCCAGTGTTAATGAACAAATGGGTATGTAGCATTGATTTGGGCATTTTCAAGTGGTCGTTATGCCTATTTTGTTATTAAATAACCATGCTAATGTGATTTCCGAAGTTATGTTGCTTTATGAAATAATGTTAATATCTTAACGAGCAGTGCTCTTGCGACTGTTTCTTTTGTTCGCATGGAATTTAAAAGGAAATCCATGTTAATTGTCACTTGGAAAAGGAGGGTTTTAATTAATGAAAAAGTATATAACTTACCTTGAAACAGCATTTAAGTTCTTTGGTGTAAAAAAAAAATACGAATAAACTAACTACAGTATGGCTTTGCTAGGAGAGGTAGCAGTTGCAGCAGCAAATGTAATTTTAGAGCTTGAGTGTGAGCCTGAGATTGACAGACCCTGGGTGCGATGCCGGCGATATAGAGGGTGTACAGGACCAGGGTTAATTTCTTACAGACTACCTAGATCATTCAATATTTGTAGTTATGAAAATATTTAAGCCTTTTCTATACTTGTGGTTATGAATGAGATTATTCACTTGTTTTAGTCATTTGTAACCGTATGGAACATGTGTTGAATTGCTAAAATGATATTCTGTTATTTCCCACCAGTGTATTGTCAGATTATTTGAATTATACAAATAAAAACCTAAGAGTAAATAATGAAATAAAAATGGCATACTAGATATTACAATAAAGTTTCCTTACAGGTGATTGTGGATTTGCAATGCGTCCTTGGCTTTTAACACCTGTGTCTAATCCACACACGAACGAAGAACAGGTGTACAAGGGCACACAGATCCACTAGGAATGTGATCCAGCGGACCTTTGGTTTACTAAGAATTAGGTTTCGGTGGATCAGGTGGTGTGCTTCAATACAACCCCCAAACTGTGGCTAGGATCTTCGTAGCGTATTGTTTCCTGCACAACATAGCTATACATCAAAGATTGCTGGGCGACCAAGAAATGCTCGACGCACTTGAAGGCGAGGAGGAAGAAGCGCCTCAACTTGAACCATTGAAACCTCCTCAGTCGCCAGGGCTCAGGAAACAGATCGTTCACATGGGTTTTGCCTAAACGTCTTTGTAATGTTGTCCCCCCCATACTGTATGTTCAATGTAAACTTTCACCTTCACATGTTTGTATGCATATAAAATGTGTTTATAATACTGTAAGTGTTCGGTGGCTACTTCTAATCATGTTGAGTTTATTTATTGTGGAGGTGAGCAAAGAGTACCAGAGAAAATGCATTCAACATGATTAGAGGAATTCACAGAACAATTATAAACAAATTGTGTATTGGGTTAGTGAGTTTTATAGTAATTTTAAAAGCTTAATAAATATATAATGAAGTGTTACATACATGGTATACATGTATAATAACAAACTACAAACACAAATGGCACTTGAAACATATTTATATATAGCCTACAATTGTACATAATAAAATACATACAAAAGGGGATGTCACCATAAGATAATAAATTCCAACCAAGCCTACATATATGGCTTACCCCCCACCCCATCCCAAATATAAATAAATAAAAAAATGTCTGATTAATAATACAATTTTTTCCCCTCTACCTGCATGTCGGCTAATGCGACGCAGAGGGACAGACACAGCCTGGAAACGGGAGGTGTCTGTTATCCCCGAGAAATAAGAATTTGCAGAATAGGAACCAAGCTAGCTCGCTGAGACAAGTGCCTATCTCTGACACCTGCTGCACCAGAGCCTAGTGATTTTCAACCATACGACTCTGGTGGTCGGTTAAGTTTTGCACAACTACCAGGTGATGCCCTTGTTGGTCCTTCATGGCGTCCAATATCTTGATGATGTAACCTTGCCCATTATCTACCTGCCTCTGTGCATTTAGCAACTGAAACAAAGCATCTCTGATGTCGGCTGTGGTATTCATCTGGCAGGGGAAGTAATCCAGCTTGCAGGTGAAACTGGAGGGGATGGCCTCCTGTTTTGATCAGATATTACCCCTGCCCTTATTCTAGGTGATGTGCTGGGAGATGGTGAAGGTGCCATCATTTTAGAGCTTGCATCTTTTTAAGTTTGAGCAGCTGCACACTTAGGAACACAGCTCTGTACCTTGTATTGTAAAATATATACTGTATATACAGTACTGTGCAAAAGTTTTAGGCAGGTGTGAAAAAATGCTGTAAAGTAAGAATGCTTTCAAAAATAGACATGTTAATAGATTATATTTATCAATTAACTAAATGCAAAGTGAGTGAACAGAAGAAAAATCTAAATCAAATCCATATTTGGTGTGACAACCCTTTGCCTTCAAAACAGCATCAATTCTTCTAGGTACACTTGCACAAAGTCAGGGATTTTGTAGGCATATAGTCAGGTGTATGATTAAACAATTATACCAAACAGGTGCTAATGATCATCAATTCAATATGTAGGTTGAAACACAATCATTAACTGAAACAGAAACAGCTGTGTAGGAGGAATAAAACTGGGTGAGGAACAGCCAAACTCAGCTAACAAGGTGAGGTTGCTGAAGACAGTTTACTGTCAAAAGTCATACACCAAGACAAGACTGAGCACAGCAACAAGACACAAGGTAGTTATACTGCATCAGCAAGGTCTCTTCCAGGCAGAAATTTCAAGGCAGACAGGGGTTTCCAGATGTGCTGTCCAAGCTCTTTTGAAGAAGCGCAAAGAAACAGGCAACGTTGAGGGACCGTAGGCGCAGTGGTGCGACCAAGGAAACTTACTGCAGCAGATGAAAGACATATCATGCTTACTTCCCTTCATGTCGGAAGATGTCCAGCAGTGCCATCAGCTCAGAACTGGCAGAAAACAGTGGGACCCTGGTACACCCATCTACTGTCCGGAGAAGTCTGGTCAGAAGTGGCCTTCATGAAAGACTTGCGGCCAAAAAGCCATACCTCGGCGTGGAAACAAGGCCAAGCGACTCAACTATGCACGAAAACACAGGAACTGGGGTGCAGAAAAATGGCAGCAGGTGCTCTGGACTGATGAGTCAAAATGTGAAATATTTGGCTGTAGCAGAAGGCAGTTTGTTCGCCGAAGGGCTGGAAGCGTACACGAATGAATGTCTGCAGGCAACAGTGAAGCATGGTGGAGGTTCCTTGCAAGTTTGGGGCTGCATTTCTGCAAATGGAGTTGGGGATTTGGTCAGAATTAATGGTCTCCTCAATGCTGAGAAGTACAGGCAGATACTTATCCATCATGCAATACCATCAGGGAGGCATCTGATTGGCCCCAAATTTATTTTGCAGCATGACAATAACCCCAAACATACAGCGAAGTCACTAGAACTATCTTCAGTGTAAAGAAGAACAAGGAGTCCTGGAAATAATGGTATGGCCCCACAGAGCCCTGATCTCAACATCATCGAGTCTGTCTGGGATTACATGAAGAGAGAAGCAACTGAGGCTGCCTAAATCCACAGAAGAACTGTGGTTAGTTCTCCAAGATGTTTGGGCCAACCTACCTGCCGAGTTCCTTCAAAAACTGTGTGCAAGTGTACCTAGAAGAATTGATGCTTGATGCTGTTTTGAAGGCAAAGGGTGGTCACACCAAATATGGATTTGATTTAGATTTTCTTCTGTTCACTCACTTTGCATTTAGTTAATTGATAAATATAATCTATTAACATGTCTATTTTGAAAGCATTCTTACTTTACAGCATTATTTGACACCTGCCTAAAACTTTTGCACAGTACTGTATATATATATATATATATATATATATATATATATATATATATAAAAATTGTATGTTTTCTTTCTCACCCAAAATGTACATTAAAAGTGTTAGAAAGTAAACCATGGCAAAATACCTGCCCAAATGAGGGAATGACTAGTGGAGTTTAAAGTTTTTATTGTTGTTGTTTTTTCCATTCATGGCGTCTGATTTTTACCCACAGGCCAGATCATCGTAATTCTGGATTTTATATGCAGTGTTTTTTTTTTTTAAATTAGTTTTTGTTATTTTCTCCCTAATTTATAAGTGTCCAATTATTCTTTTTAGCTCAGCTCACTGCTACCACCCCTGCGCTGACGGGAGGGGTGAAGACGAACACACGCTGTCCTCCAAAGCGTGTGCAATTAGCCGCCAGCTTTTTACACACTGCAGACTCACCATGCAGCCACCCAGAGTTACAGCGTTGGAGGACAATGCAGCCCTGGGCAGCTTACAGGCAAGCCTGCAGGCACCTGGCCAGACCACAGGGGTCGCTGGTGCGCGGTGAGCCGAGGACACCCTGGCCGACCTAACCCTCCCTCCCCGGCGGCTCCATTGTGCGCTGCCCCTGGGAGCTATATGCAGTGTTTTTAAATAAATTTACATTCTGAATGACAAAATGCACAATTTTAAATGAAGTTTAGAAATTATATACAAAATAGATATTCCCTTTTTTCCCCCATTTGGCTACTGCTCGCTGTATACTAGTTGTTTCCATAACAGCGAATTATGCTTCCACTCATTTCTCTTGATCTCGTTAGCATGCATTTTGATTAACAAGTTCACCTTATCTAGTCTTTGACACAGAAAGTGATGTATGTGACCTCGACAATTAAGCTTTTTAACGAGAAATTTGTTCATTGACCTCATTGACTCAATTTCAAAGCATTATCGGATTGATTTTATTTTTTAACACATTCTGTCTGAAATTCACTTGCTACAAAGCCGCCGTTACTATTCCACGAGTTCGATACAATAACGCTGATGTTTGAAAACCCCCTTCATTTCCCCAGGTTTTCACTATATTGCCAAACTTTAAGATCTTATTAATATTATTATGCAAATGTTATCTCTGACATAAATTCTGTAATATAACTAAGCTGCAAGTTAGTTTTAGCACCAATGTTTGACTTTGTAGGTGCTTAGTTTACAGATGATTCTATATTCTAACACTGAAGGAATTTGAACCCAGTCAAAAAGGAAACACATTGCAGATTGGTCATGCCCCATCCTTTTTTGGAAGTCTTACAGTAGTTGTGACTGCTATCTTGTCTCAACCAGAAATGTTCCCTCTTTATCTTTTTTAACCACTTTAGCTCCAGGACGTACTCATGTGTAAGTCAAGGTTTGCTGTCTAGTCTATGGGGTTTCTTTCAGCCTGGTCTGTCAGTATGCATGCAGTACAGGTTGTGTTGGTACTGTGGAATGTTTGTTTTGCTGTCGGGGGGTTGGGGCATTTATATCCAATCGCATTTCATGCAAACGCCTTGCATCTGTGAGTGCATAGAGAAAAATGGAAGATACAGTAGCTATCCACTGTCAATCTAAATGTGTATTGTGAAGGATGAGTACATGGAAGGTAGGCATCCGAGGTGTATTTGAGTGAGAGGAAGAGAATTGGCAGGACACGGAAGTCAAACACAAATGTTGTTTTGCAAACTTTAACCGATTGTCCTTGTGACTGGCTTTTTTCCAAGGCCTACGACCATTGAGACCTTCACCATGCAATACTCGGCCCCAGTCCCACTTGCAGCCAATTCACTTTGAATATCTTTGGCAGTCAATCTTGGATTGTTATTAACCTCTCTCACAATATTTGTTCTTGGTGAAAGAACCTTCCTTCTTCCACCTGACGGAGCGTTGTCACAGTACCATGAGTCTTGTACTTCTTGATGATAGAAACAATAGTTGACATTGGGGTACTCAATTGCTTGAAAATCTTCTTGTATCCTCCAGCTTTACAACAATAAATACTTTTCTGCCTGTCTTCAGATGGCTCTTTATTTTTTCCCATATTGACTTATTGGTAATGACAGCAATCATCCTATGCCTAACCCTTTTAAACTCTCTAAGAATGTTCTAGACTTTTCTAGAATTAGGTTCTGCATTATCATCTTGAAATTTCTAGCACCTTGTAGGCAACACTATAATAGCATCAAAGGGTATGAATATTTTTTAATTAGCATTTTGGAATTTTGCAAAAAAAAAAAAATGCTGAAAAAATAGTTGTAGACATCTGTTTCTTGTAACTTTTTTTCCTCATCCACAAAAGCAAACAGTTTGCTACAAAAGATATTTCCAAAAATTCCTTATTTTCAAGAAAGTTCTGTGTATATATATATATATATATATCTATATATATATATATAAGAAAAAGAAAAGGATATTTCAGGTACTTAAAAGGTAGAATAATTGATTACAAATCAATTATGAGGACGTTCAGACTACAAGTCCTTCATCGGCTGAATACAAAAAAACTTGCATTAGTAAAGGAATAGTATATTGCATTGGCTGCATTAAATGTAACAAGCTATATATTGGTGAAACAAAACGGCGTGTGGCTGATCGCTTCATGGAACATCTGAGAAGTATATGAATTAACACCTCTACCTTTCCTGTCGCCAGACATTTTAACAGAAATGACCACACTATTGAAGACATCACAATTTGTGGGATGGTTCAATGCTATGGAACTAATGCTGTAAGGAAACAAAAGGAATGTGAACTTATTTTCAAACTTGGCACTTTGGGACCATTTGGAATGAACATTCTATTCTGAGGTCATCATCATCATCATCATCAACATTCTGGAATTTTGTTTAAAAGACTACTCGTTTGTTTTTTGTTTTCAGCCGATGTAGTCCGAAACGTCCTGATAATTGTTCTACCTTTTTAAGTACCTGAAATAACCTTTTCTTTTTTTCTTTTTCTTATTGATCATTTTGGTACACAGCAG
Source organism: Acipenser oxyrinchus oxyrinchus (assembly GCA_030684275.1). Classification (NCBI taxonomy): domain Eukaryota; kingdom Metazoa; phylum Chordata; class Actinopteri; order Acipenseriformes; family Acipenseridae; genus Acipenser; species Acipenser oxyrinchus. Next base: position 20,020,568 of record CM060247.1, on the reverse strand, counting down.
TTTTCCTTTTTCTCAAACTTTATATATATATATATATATATATATATATATATATATATATATATATATATATATATATATATATACACATACAAGAAATGCAGAAGAAAAGCACCCTGTGGTGCTGGGTGAAGTTCAGGTATATATTTGTGTGGAAAATAAATCTAGGTTACTGAAGAATGTAATGATATGTGACAAAGCCTTGTGGTGAATTTTAAAGGTCATTCCTAAAGAGTGAAATACAAGTATATGCAGTAACATATTACTGCAACATATACCTGGGGCTTCTGATTTTCAGTTTTAACCGATTGTGGCAGGACTAAAGCCCTGCCGGTGCACGGGTGTGTGTGTGTGTGTGTGTGGGGTGATTATTATTATTATTATTTGTTTATTTAGCAGACGCCTTTATCCAAGGCGACTTACAGAGACTAGGGTGTGTGAACTATGCATCAGCTGCAGAGTCACTTACAACTACGTCTCACCCGAAAGACGGAGCACAAGGAGGTGAAGTGACTTGCTCAGGGTCACACAATGAGTCAGTGGCTGAGGTGGGATTTGAACCGGGACCTCCTGGTTGCAAGCCCTTTTCTTTAATCACTGGACCACACAGCCTCCTGATATTGGGTGGCAGGGAGTTAAAATCCTCCCTGCAAAATCACGTGGGAAAGCCGCAGGTGTACAAATAGGGTGATCATGGGTGTTAGAGTGGTCAGAGTTGGAGTTAATGTTGGTGTTAGGAAGTTTGCGTTGTGTGCTGTGCTATGTGTTTGTTGTATGTCAGTAAGTTTTGTGTTTTTGTCTATCTTGCTTTGTGTTTATTTTGTAAATACAAGTGTGCAACAGCTCTTAAACCAGCAGCTTGCTTGTCTGTCCCCCTTCATGCCTGAAACAGCTTGAGCCGTGACGTTACCCTGTCATAGAGCTGTAACTTGGTATTTTAGCGCCTGGGGCAGGCAATCATATTTGCGCCCTCCCTCCCCGTTTTTTTTTTTTAAGTGTTAAAAGTTGGGATGGTTGCTCACGTTTGATAGTTTTGATTAATTTATTGTTATTTCAGAATCTCTCCTTTAACATGTTTGAAGGGAACAAGACATTACTTTAAATGGAAAGGAACTTGTTTACACATGTTAACTGCAAGGTTAGATTTCCTGCCTCTACGATTATATTTAATCCACGCATTTTCAATATTTTCAATCAGTGTGGTCATTTTTTGTTAGACAGGGCTGGAATTTAGTTTTTGACTCCACAGAAAAGTGATGGTAACAATAAGAACGATTAAATTGTTTTCCTTTTACTGATCAAATTAAAACTTGATCAGTAAGTGCACGCATTTGTGGAATTTTAGCAGTGTTGCTGTGAACAATAACAACTACTGTCTGATTATTTTAGCAGCCACATTAACCCTTACAAAATCCTTTAATATCTCTAATATCCTTGTATATATAACTTTTAATTAACTTCATGTGTGGCATTTTCTCATAATCATTGATTGGTACTGTAAAAAAAGCATGGATTGAAAATAATCGTAACACAGACACTGATGCAATGACTTAATGACTTGAAGCATATTCAGAAAGACAAATCTTGCATTTTCATTTATATAGTTAGCAAAAAGAAAATTCTTCCGTTTCCCTAATGATCCAAAACAATTTAGAATTTAGCAAGAGCCATGCAGGTGTGTCTGCTATTTTAAACAAAAAAATAACATCTGAATTTGTTCTGAATTTTATTCCAATAAATAAATACTGGTACCACATTTAACATTTTGTAGTTCAGGATGGTGAATTTTAAGGGCCATTTATCTATTTGCATTTTCTTATAAATTAATTTCTTACTTGTTGTCTATCCTATTGTGATGTTTATATTACAAGGTGCTTAATACGTGTTATGAAACATGCCTTTACATTTCATTACGTTTATAGTAGTGCTGGTCCTGAAGGCTACAGGAGCGAATAGATAAATAAGCAATGCACACCGCAGGGGAAGTGTTTGTTTGTGTAGAGCCAGGTTCGTGGTCGTTAAGACCGTTGCTAAGGAAGTGACACAGTCCTTTTCTAGTGCAGAGGCACATGCGATCTTCAAATTATGGTAGGGGGTGCTGACAGCTGATAAGTGAAAACATTGAGAACTGCAAAACAAAATTATTACTCGAGTGGCAATGCATTCATTTTTCCACCCCATGGCTTTGCACCCTGGGCAGCTGCCCCGCCCACCCTAGTTACGGCTCTGCCCTGTCACACAGAGAAAAACCAATAAAACACCCGATACAAAAAAATAATAATAATACATTGGTGTAAAGCCAATAAACACCAGAAAAACACTGGAAATGGCAGAACTTCTCAAAGCCTGTCCCAACATCACTATCAACATCCCTAACTCTCGGATCTTATCTATTTGGAAGACTGTACACTTGCTTAAATGTATTTAAGAACCATATCATAAGTCTGCAATTGTTGCTTCATTTAAATGAACTGACATTTAACTTTTGTTCACTCACATCTGTTCTAACTGTAAATCCCCACTGTGTCAGTACATGTTTATATTAGATGTGCAGAATATATAGGATGATGTTAAAGTTACTTGACGTCTTTGTACCTGTTGAAGAAATGCGAAAAATATATTTTTCATCTTGGTTAACTATTGTATAAGATGCAGTTTGGCCAGATTGAACATTGATTTGTATTACCAAAACTTAGTTTCACAGTAATTATCAGATTATATGTAACACGTGTAATTACAACAGTAAAGTTTTTGGAGCTAGAGTTACATTTCAACTGCCTTTATTCAGGAATTTGTACACAACTCTGCCATTTAATTCATAATCCTTCAAACTATTAAACTAATACAAGAGGTCTGGTTTATAAATAGAAAACAATGTGTCTCAGTGATCGATCAGTTTTTCATTGTGAGTAAAGGCCTGTAATGCTGATGGGTCTGCCACTCTTAGTTTAATCAGGTGCAGATTAGAGAGAAGAATATCAGGTTGGAAAATTGGTAAGTGATCTATTCCACCAAGCCTTTAGTTTATTCATGGTGAAATTCTCTCTCACACACACACAACACTATGCTATGATGACAGATGGAAGCCATTATTAGTTACACAAGTAGTAAATTCACAGTTGTAAATTCACAGTCTCTTTTATACAGAAGTGATTAGTGGCCTATAAACATTACACACAATCTGCCACCAGCCAACAGAGAACCTCTCTGTTGGCACCTGCAAGCTCATATCTGTCTAAAATGTTATGAAGTGGGCTTCTTACGAGAACTTTTTTTTATATATATATATATAATTTAGTCATTGTAAATTTTTTTATTTTTTATTTTCTCCCCAATTTGAAATGGCCAATTATTTTTAGGCTCAGCTCACGCTACCACCCCTGCGCTGACTCGGAGGGCGAAGACAAACACACGCTGTCCTCCGAGGCGTGTGCCGTCAGCCGACCATTTTTTTCACACTGCGGACTCAGTGCGGACACCGTGGTGAGCCGAGGACACCCTGGCCGACCTAACCCTCCCTTCCCCAGGCGGCGATGGCCAATTGAGCACCGCCCCATGGAAGCTCCCGTCCTTGCTCGGCAAAGGAATAGCCCGGACTCGAACTTGCGACGTCCAGACTATAGAGCACATCCTGCACTCCACGTGAAGCGCCTTTACTGGATGTGCCACTCTGGAGCCCCTTATTTTTATCTGTTAATGTTTTTTAATTACTTTGGAGGGATTTCCTTACCTGAAGCAGTATTTTGGTACACCCCCCCCCAAAAAAGGTGTTCTGATTAACCTATTGAGGTGCAAAGAAACATTATCTCTCAGGAGCTCAACAGACAGTGAACTATAAGCTTGAGGGGAAACTGGTTTATTCTCATAGTATCTGGAGCAGCCAATTAATTACAGTTCTTTTATCATGAAAATTTGTCTTGCTTTGCAGACCCAGTTCCTAATGTAATGGAAACCTCTTATTGTGTTGCTTATCATGAGGTATTTAACTTATGTTGCATATTGTCACAGATAAATAAAGTGTACACTTAAAAAAAAGTTTTAGCGCTGTTCGTTATTTTGATACTCTTGAGAGCCTATTTGCCAGTCACAACATACAGAGAGCTGACAAGAAATCAGAAACAGCAAGACATGGACATAGTGAGTAGGTACTTCATTGGTAGATGGCACTGAATCAACATGATAAATCTGCAAGGCTTTGTAAAAATGGTTTTGGAGGATAGTAGAGCATTCATGAGTCATTACCACCTCTAATTTCTTCTGCTGTACTGCCTTTAAGAAGTATTTATTGGCATGTATTAAATAACTCAGAATTGTCAGTGTACATCCTCAGTATGGCAGTAAAAACCCAGCTCTCCAGATGAGAGAAAAGTCTGCTTCCAACTGGCTTTTAAAACACCCACTGCGAAGGTTAATTTATGTTGTAAAGGTGAAGGAAGGACAGTTTTTTCTTGTTTTTAAATCAACACATTAATGAATGGATTTATTTAATACCTGCTGATAAATACTTCAAGGCAATGAGTATGAATATTAGCACACCCCTAGTAACTATCTGAAAAGAGTTTCATCCTGATCCAAACGCTCTGTCTGTCTGACCTCTTCACTCATGCAACACAGAATGATGCTTACTTCCCCTATGCCAGAGACTGTGTGTGTTAGAATAACTCAGATTAATTGTAGTAATTTAGACTAATCGTACTAAGAGTTTTAATTTAATGTGTTTTGATGATTTCTGTGACTTGTATAACCTGAATAATGATATTATATGAAGTTTGATGTTAACAAAGTACTAGATTTACAATGTTGAACTAACACACTGGAATGTGGCCAAGGGTCAGCAGCCCTGTTTTCAGAGAAGTGCATGAGTCAGCGACATGAGAATAGGACACTGTCTCAAGATGATAATATTTTGAGACAGCGATAATTCCTCTTTTCTCCCCAGTCACGTAGCTAATATTACCAAATATGGATTCTTGTATTGGGGAATCAACTTTGTGGGACCTGATAGACACTCTCTCCCTAGCAACTAGAAAAATCAACCAATCAGAAAAGTCGGTAGACAACAGTATCAGGAATACCACAAGGTTGGTTCGAGCTGACTAGGGAAGATAAGAATTACCACAAGTCATGAACTCTGTGCAAAAACTGATTATATAAGAAACTGTTTGACTTAGTGTTTTTTAGCTTTCTTTGCGGTTGCTTGCAGAGTCTGTGACACTGTTGAATGCTCCAGTTTGCAAACTAATAAAGTGTGAGTTGCTCCTACTTGTCTCTGCTCTATTGTTTTCAGTACAGGACCAGTGTCTGCAGCATTGTATGCAGAAAATTCCACCACACTGTGTCACACTGGTCCCTCCTCTTTTCTCCTGGATTGGTTCTATCTCAATACTTAATATTGAAAGTCACAACTACACTAGTGGAGCCAAGAGCTGATTCAATGCATGTTTTGCACATATTTATTTTCTCCAAAAACTGAGTAATTGCAAATTTACTTGTGTATTACTCATACACTGAAAAAATGGTTATGCTTGTTACGGATATTCATCTGTACTCATTGCTCAGCCCTATAAATGTAACATTAGTTATTTGTGCAGTTTTGGTTGCAGAAGCACCTGCTAACTGATTGCCAACTGTCACTGCTGTATCACAGTCTGTCAATCTTGTTGCCTTATCCACTGGATCCACTGAAGAAAAAGAGCAGAACAAATATTATGTAGAATACTGGTAACCAGTTAATGGTAAAATCAGATACCTAAAATAAAAACTAGATCTGTCCAGGACTTAAAAATCATGCCTGGTTCCAGATTGTAGAGGGTATCACACCATTCATTTCAATAGGGATTTAGTAAGGACCCCAAAATATAATGCCGCTATGTAGAGGGGCATGATAAGACACAGGTTTTGCTGTGTATTTGGTTACTGTCCCTTTAAATAATTAACATGCAAATTAGTGTGGACAGGACAGGACAGTTGACAGGAGGGTCGTGGGTTCAAACCAGGGACACTGTCTCTGTACCCTTGAGCAAGGTACTTTACCTAGATTGCTCCAGTAAAAAAAACCCAACTATATAAATGGGTAATTGTATGTAAAAAATAATGTAATTGTATGTAAAAATGATGTGATATCTTGGAACAATTGTAAGTCGCCCTGGATAAGGGTGTCTACTAAGAAATAATAATAATAAATAAAATTAAAAAAAAAAAAAATCTATGCATTTTCTTTTAAAACATGGTTTAGTTTATTATTATTATTAGTTTATTTAGCAGACGCCTTTATCCAAGGCGACTTACAGAGACTAGGGTGTGTGAACTATGCATCAGCTGCAGAGTCACTTACAACTACGTCTCACCCGAAAGACGGAGCACAAGGAGGTGAAGTGTCTTGCTCAGGGTCACACAATGAGTCAGTGGCTGAGGTGGGATTTGAACCGGGTACCTTCTGTTTACAAGCCCTTTTCTTTAACCACTGGACCACACTTGTATAGTCTATAGTTCTGTAGTTCTGTAGTAGTCTATAGATATTTAATGTCTATGTTGCGTTATTGTATTTTTAATGTGAATCTTCAAGCCTGCCGTGTTAGAGTAACACTGAAGATGTCTTTAAAGAAGGACCTGCATTACCTAATGCGGGTTCTACAACATTTGAACAATTGTTTTTAAAGCATGTTAAAATGATACACCCCCTACAACGCGCCATGATAGAGAAGCCACAAAATCCTCATTGTGCAACGCAATTGGGCGACATTGTAAATGTTCCCACCTTACCTAAGGCAATGCACTCAATTTAAATTGAATCTACCCCCTTGTCACTTTGTACTGGTATTACATCATTAACCAAGTGTAATGAATATCACCAGTGAAGGGTATACTGAAAAGCATTATGCACTAATGCTTTTCTAATGCAGGGCCCTAATTAGAACCGGACTCGAGACTACCTCCTGAGGTGATCTCAAGTCCGGTTCTCGAGTACGGTATTAAATGCTGCGTAGTGTGGACGCAAACCGTATTTAGCACTTTTAAGCCGGCTTAAATGCAACTAATATGGTTTAAAGGAATAGTGTGGACAGGGCCGTTTCCAAAACAACAAGAAAGGTGCGTTCTCTCAGCTCAGGAACTGTGTACAAAATAGCAACCAAAAAAACCTCCTCTCACTAAAGAACAGAGCCCCTATTCAAAGACGCCGCGCTTGCTTTTCCAAGAACAGGTAAGGGAAACAGAGCCAATAGACACAGAGTGCGTCGGGTCTCCATGGCAACAGATCAGCAGCAATTTTACATGCAAAACAAGGCAATGAAAGAGAAGGTTACGTTATGAAAAAAAAGAAAACACTAAATGCAATACATAAATATAAAGATTACACACTAATTAAGCAATATAAAATAGGAAAATGCACACCATCACACTCGAAGGGAAAAAATATATATGTACAAATTAACTAACACCTTGTTACACTCTATATCAAAAACGAAAGCCCCCCCCCAAAAAAAAACAGAAGCCTTAGTTATACGTAAACACAACAACATTTCAATGCAGATGCCATTCTATAACTTTCATGTTATGAATACAAATAATGTTTTTTTTTTAAATTAATACTCAAGGCAGCATAGTTCATTTAATTTATTATTAAAGGTGATGGATTTAAAATGTCTCCACAGGAATGCTTACATCTGTCTTCTGGCTGTTATATGCAATGATCAGCACTCAGCTACTAGCACTATAACAAAGCATTCTTCATTGCTTTCAATCCCCAAAGCAATACTCCACGTTTGCAGTGTGTCCATGGGTTTAAATCTATAAGACATTAGGTGTAAAATTAATTTCAAAGTACTAAACCATTACCTTTTAATTCTGTGTCGCCTATTAAATATAGAGCTTACAGCACAGGTTTGTCCTATGTGTCCTCATGACATGTACAGATATTGAACAAAAAAACACTGAGGCAAGTACATCAGCTAAAAGTGACTTAATGCAAGGCTGGCAGCTCACCATTGAATGTGGTAAAATGTACTCCAAATTACAAAGTGTTCGCTGTCTTGCCCCTTCAGTACTTCCGAAGCAGAATGACTATGTGGCCATGACCAGTGTGGTAGGGAATTGACCAAAACTGATCAACACAGCTTTTGACCATAGAAAGAAAACCTGAATAACAACTATTGTTGAATGGAGTAAAGTAACATATTGTGGTCTGTTGTGCAGCAGCGCTTGTATTTGTGGATCGTCACAATGACAAAAGTCACAATCCATATTTGTTTTCCGTCAGTCAGTTAAAGGGGGAAACTATATGTCAGCATTTGACAAGTAAACTTCTTTGGTATATTTATATATCATATATACAGATATATATATATGTATAAAATAAAAATGCTGTGTTAGTGTTTAATTTCAAATCCCTTGTTAAAATGTATATTTAGTAAAAACCATAAAAAAGGTTACAAATGAGAGGAGGCCATTCGGCCCATCTTGCTCGTTTGGTTGTATTTAGCTTATTGATCCCAGAATTTCATCAAGCAGCTTCTTGAAGGATCCCAGGATGTCAGCTTCAACAACATTACTGGGGAGTTGGTTCCAGACCAGATAGTTTACAGTCTGTGGTAAGTACTCTCTAATTATTATGCAAAGCATGTCATCTTACAAAGGCAAATAAAGACAGCTTGTGATGAAATATTTATTGGACCAGGAATACACAGGAACTTGGAAGCAGTCTCGCTTCCACTGCATTTCACTTTAGGGTTGAGACATTTTTAACAACTGAAGTGTATTGGCTTTGTTAGGTTTAGCAATGTCAGGTTGCTGAACTGTGACATGATCAGATTCAATTAAACAGCCTGAATTACATTAACAAAGCACCTTGGGCATGCACCAATGAGACCTTTTTACGAAAAACAGCCTTAAAGCAATGTCCTGCTTGAGGTTTCAGAATACCAGTTTACTAGCCTAACATTTATGTGACCATTTTTTTCTTGTTTTATACATTAACTAGTTTTAAACCACTCCATGTCGACTGCAGCAATTTGTTTTGTTTATATCTGTTAATGTTTATTTCACCTTTTTAGTTTTCTATAGAGCACAATATTATCAGCAGCTTATTGAATAGTGTATGTAATCAGTTTTCTGAGTCACACAAGACAGAATCCAACAACTATAATCTAATGGACAAAGAATATGAAACATGTTTTCAAACAGAAAATCTGTTTTATATGTTGATCATATTTCACTATCTATCTATCTATCTATGAAAACATGTACTTAAATAGAGGCTCACTTTATATGTTAAATATAACTTAACTATAACTTATTGTTCATGACTTAAAAAAACCAAAGTCTATAAGACCAGTTTTTCCACTTCTGTTGATGTAGCACATTTTTTCCCCACCTCAGATTATTTATTGAGTCTACAAAGATAGCGTTTAGAAAAACAACACAGTCAAAGAATTAAAAAATATAGACTGAAAAAATAGTGTGTATGGTCACAGACTTACTGAGACAAAAAAATAAATAAAAATTGGAAAATGGCTAAGTTTTATACTTTTTTTACTATCTTTGTTTATTGGTTGGTTTGCACTTTTCTAATGGTTATTGGAACACATTGTATTTCTTTTAATGTTAATTGTTGCAGGCAGAGTTTTGAAAGAGCTCATGTTTTAGAATTTTAGTGCAGAAGCGGGTGGGGTTTGTGTTTCAGGAGAGGCACTCTGACAGAGAGAATGAGACGACGTGGAGAGGACAGTGTGTGCTCAGCCACGGCTTTAATAACAGTGCAGAGACTGCATGGCAACTAAAATTCACCCTGATCAAACTTACTGTGTGCCGGGGAGATCGATATTACATCATTATTGACAAAAGTAATATTATTACAGTAACGCATTACCCCAGCTCTCTCTTGCTCTCTCTCTCGCTATATATATACTATAACATATATAACAACAACATCAAACCGGAAACACTAACAACACCGTCAAACCGGAAACACTAACAACAAGGTCAAACTGGAAACACTAACAACACCATCAAACTGGAAACGCTAACGACACCGTCAAACCGGAAACACTAACGACACCGTCAAACCGGAAACACTAACGACACCGTCAAACCGGAAACACTAACGACACCGTCAAACCGGAAACACTAACAACAAGGTCAAACCGGAAACACTAACAACACCATCAAACCGGAAACACTAACGACACCGTCAAACCGGAAACACTAACGACACCGTCAAACCGGAAACACTAACGACACCGTCAAACCGGAAACACTAACGACACCGTCAAACCGGAAACACTAACAACAAGGTCAAACCGGAAACACTAACAACACCATCAAACCGGAAACACTAACGACACCGTCAAACCGGAAACACTAACGACACCGTCAAACCGGAAACACTAAATACACCGTCAAACCGGAAACACTAACGACACCGTCAAACCGGAAACACTAACGACACCGTCAAACCGGAAACACTAACAACACCGTCAAACCAGAAACCACTAACAACAAGGTCAAACCGGAAACACTAACGACACCGTCAAACCGGAAACACTAAATACACCGTCAAACCAGAAACACTAACGACACCGTCAAACCGGAAGCACTAGCAACACCGTCAAACCGGAAACACTAACGACACCGTCAAACCGGAACACTAACAACACTGTCAAACCGGAAACACTAACAACACCGTCAAACCAGAAACACTAACAACACCGTCAAACCAGAAACACTAACAACAACTATGGCAGTCCCTAAAGACGTAACTGCTATTTTCCTTGAACACATGGAAACCCTGAACACAGCTTTCATTGTGTGCGTGGGCACAATCAGGATTAATTGGCTTGAGTACAGAGCTTAAGGGCATAACAGAGATCCTGACAGGTACTGTGACAGGAATGGCTGAGTGGTGACATCAGGCCAGAGGCAGGAAGAAAACAAACTCTGTACTGCAGGGCAAAAAACGCGGCATGCATTTTTATTTTGCACTTTTTATTTATTAATTTTATATTTTGATTTGTGCATGTTTTCTTTGATAGGCACTTTGATTGATTTTGTTGCGCAGAATAATTGATTCTGTGTAATAAAACATTATTTTAATTGACAACAACGGTGTCCTGGTTACTCTCTTCCCTGATTTGCCCTCCGAAAAAAATAACTTTAATTCTGAGGGTGCAATTCCCTCGGTGGCGTAGTCAGGGCTACCTTCCAGGTGTTACATGCAGCGTTTTATTTAAATAACAAACACAAATAAAATAAAAGGTTTTAACAAAAAACACACTGCTCACAGAGCAAAATAAAAAAAAAGATAAGCAAAAACAAATCACGAACACCAAAAAACCATATAGGTCAGGCTGGGCAATCACCTTCACTGTTCCTATATTTCTATTTTTAATTCTTACACTCCTCTCTCGCTCTCGTTCTCCACTTCCGAACACCCACCCCGAGTGCAGAGAGCTGCAAGCTTTTAGCAACAAATTAATCACTTAATTAATTTTGGAAATGGCTACCTTCTAAACAAGGTTTTTAAATTGTGGATGGGGCTTCCCATCCACACTGCCAAACAAAACCTACAGCTCTTCGCTGTCACATATACAAATAAATAATAATAATAATAATAATAATAATAATAATAATAATAATAATAATAATAATAATAATAATATAACAAAACAAATACAAAATAATAAATTGCACTGAGGCGGAGGGGTACTCTGTTCTAAAATAAACAAATACATTTATGGCAGGGGTCCTCGCCCTGTCACAGGTACATAAACAGCTTCTTCTTCAGTAACCTAAGCTAATTTTAATGCGATACAACAAGTATTTAGATTTATAAACAAAACCTTTAAAATAGTTTGACTGAATGTAAACTTTGAAAAATTCAAATTGCATGCATATGAAAAATATTACAGTATAACTGATGCATAAGTATGTGTCTACAAAATACATGAGTGTCTATTACGTCAAGTAATTGATCTAACTCAATGTTTTATATACATTGTTTGTTTTTTCCCAACTAATGCTCGCTATTCTCTTATAAAAAGCCTTTATGTAAGTTAAGTTTCTTTTTTTTAATTTTCACTCATGACTTGCGCAAAGTCGCTTGCATTGTAATGATTAAAATGTATTATATCCAATCAATTATGTTTGTTTGTTATACTACAGATATTTTAAAAATCTGTTTGACACATTTAAATCCACGAATCACCAGACATACAGTTAAATAGTAAACAGTCACAACAACTATTTCGCAGGTCAAGACAAAAGAAAGAAAAATAACAAGTAATATAACGCGCTACTTTTTTATAATATTATAAGTAAGGACATTATATTAGTTTTTTTTTTTTCTGAAGAAACAAGTAACAAGTAATAAGTAACTTTTTTTCAGTAACTATATATTATATTAAGGGTGAAACCCGGTGTTCTGGCGAGTCTAGTTTTGCCCGGGCCAATCTAGTTTCGCCAAGGGCTTCTGGGCGAATTCCGAAGTTTTCGGCACTCTAATTGGCCATTAACTTGAAAAAGATGACTATGCGAAACACATTTTTTGAACAGTTTTCACTGAATTTCGGGACTAGCCCAGGCGAGTCTAGTTTTGTCCAATAATTCAAAATTGATGCTGGGTTAATCTGATTCACCCATACCATTAATTTGGGTAAGTCTAGTTTTGTCCAAAGCTTCAACATTGATGCTGGGCCAATCTAGTTTTGCCTATGCCAATTATTTGGGCGAGTCTAGTTTTGCATTTCTACACTCTCCCCTGCCAGCTTCCAAGTGTGTGCCGGGGTATCTGCCTCGCATCCACTTCTGACAACAGTTTAGTGACGGTGTGCTGGGTAAATGATAATTGTGTGTTAACTAAGGGAAATTAAAAACAAATAAGTTTAGTTTAAAATAAATATTATTTTGCAGTAATACTACATTGGGGCCTTAGGACCCTACAGTTGCATCACCTAGAATTTCAGGACATGATACTAATAAAAAACTATATGAACTTGTGACAATGAGAGAAGGAATCTGAGCTGCAAATCTATCTCCCGACCAGGAAAGGTGCTAAGTAAGGTTGGTGGTACACATTCACAGGGATGGGCAGATTCTGGTAGGACGGAACCGGAAGTCGGCCAGTACAAAGGGGAAGCAGCTACGTGCGTATGGTCCCTTCCATTGAAAAGTTAACCTGAGATAGAGCTGTTTGTTAAGGGACACACAGCGGCAGGAAGAGATGACAGGAGGAGATGGCCCAGCGGTACGCTGCCCTTGTGGAGAGATTAGAGGAGCAACGAATGCCTGGCCCATTGGGGGACCCAGCGGTGGTAATATCGGGGGTATCAGTGATGCTACCCCCTAAACCCAGAGTAAAAAAAATGATGCTGGAGGATGATCCCAAGGTCTGCCTCGTCACATTTGAATGTCTGGTGATGGTGGCTAGATGGCCTTGGGAAAGGTGGGCTACCAGCCTCGCCCCCTGCTTAATTGGGGAGGCACAGGCAGCCTACAGGGCCATGACAGACGAAGCCATCATGGATTATGACCTGGTCAAACAGGCCATTCTCTAGCATCTTAATGTCATGGAGGAGATGTATCGGTGTCGGTTTCGTGAATACCAACGGCCCTCTGGAGTCAGGACCCGCATGGTGGGGCAACACCTGCGTGATCAGCTGACCCGGTGGCTCTGCCGAGGGAATGCTTAAGCTGTTGGCCATTGAGCTCAACCAGGTGGTGGGGGCAGAGACATAAACCGTCACAGCCTGTGATAGAGAGAGAAAGGATCGATGCTGTAAATCTCCCTCCCGATTAGAAAGGGCGCTGTGTAAGGGGGAAGGTATGCTGCACCACTGCACCTCACCACACAGCCCCACCACACTGGATGAGGCCATCCACCTGGCAGAAGCTTTTGAGGACTCCCTACCCTCTGTCCCTTTTGAGCTCTTTCTCCTCCCAGTGAAAAGTGTTCAGTGCTGTGATGTGATTGTGCTCCGTGGTGATATCCCTGGGGGTTTCGCTGGCTTTGGCGGCATCAGCTCCTGGTCAAGCTCCATCTGCAACAACAAAATCAAAACTAAACAAACAGCTCTATCTCAGGTTAACTTTTCAATGGAAGGGACCATACTCACGTAGCTCCTTCCCCTTTGTACTGCCAAACTCCTCCCTGTGATCAGAATGGTACCATGCTCTATCCAATCGCCGCATGCCCTGCAGCTGATCACAATAGATTTTCCCTTCCACCAAGATCGAGTCGGCCCAACCCTGTGAAAGCATACCACCAACCTTACTTAGCGCCCTTCCTGGGCGGGAGGTAGATTTGCAGACCAGATTCCTTCTCTCCCCATCACAGAACACAGTTTAGATCTTTTATTTATCATGTAGTCAAAGAAATTACAAAATGATATAACAAAAGTCTACCGGAAGCCATAATAGTTGTACAGTATCTCATGATAGATTTCGAAATGTCACATTTTTATTTTGTCAGTTTTTCAATAAGTCACAGCTCAAATCTGCGGGGTCTTTCTGATATGATCATCTTCCAATCTATCTTGATGTACAGCACACAAGCATACAGAAGCCTGTCGTTTTCTCAATTTAAGCCCCTATCACATGCATGCCCTACCCAGGTCAGAACCTACCCAGGTCAGGACCCGGTGTCATACGGGTCGGGTATGTGATTTCACACTGCTTTTGATAAAGCAGGGTTGACCTGGGTGACAGATGCAAGTGCACAGTGCCCCAGGAGCAGCTTGTTACGGGGCCCAAATGTTGATTAGAGCAAATTTTTCTAATCCCTGCTGCAATCTGGCTCATGATGTGTTTCAGTTAGCAAAAATATGGCTAAACAGAATAAACATAAATGTTCCTTGCAGAAGTGAAACCTTCATGCAGGTGTGGTTGTTTGTCATTGTGTCTGCTCACGAATGGCCTTCGACCCAGATTCGTGGTTTCACACTACGCGGAATTGTGACCCAGGTAGCCAGAACCCGGGTCCGGACATGAGTAGGAGTGCCAGTGTAAAAGGGGCTTTAGACAACGAATAGGCTACCAACCTGATTTCTTATGTTTTCCAATCTTTAAGTAGCGTATCCTGTTCAGACGAGTTAACAATGCAATAGACTTGCTATAGACTTAAATACATGTTCCTAAACACATAAATTATTCTAGGAAATGATACTGTTAAGACGCATCTCATTCTCCGCCTTGTCTGATGGCACACAATACACAATGGCACAATACAGATTTATGAATCAGACAAATAATATATAAACGAGAAAATTGGTCTCTAAGGGCACGTTATTCTAACGTCGCGATGAGTGTTTGTTAGAGAAAGATAATGATTCTTGGTGGTAAATCTCCCTCCCGACCTGTGAGGGCGCTAAGTAATGGGAACAGAGTACCCTGGACTGTTTGGCCTGACGCTTCGTTCCGAGGGTTAAAAGGAAGTCGGTCATTTAGAAAAGGGCCGGCGCTTCTGTACATTAACTCATCGACCTGGAAGGGAAATGATGTGGCAGCCACAGATTGGAGGAGCGGCTGCAATCGTTTACCAAGGGGTCATGAGTGACGGTACAATTAGGGGACGAAGCGACGTAATCTGTTCCTTCGTTTTGGTTAATGAAAAAGAACCCAGAAGGACCTGAGGATTTGTGTAAACGTATCGTGGGTGTTTTGTTTGTCTCTAATTGTGTCTTGTTATTAGTAGATGGCTAACACGTTCCGGAGCTGTCGCCAAGGGCCAGCACAAACCAGGAACAGCACTGCACTTGTATCACGAATAACTGTATATGCACCACGAGCACTAATTCACTCACTAACGGACTTGTGTATGTGTTTTGTGTTTCGTGTGGGTGTACAATAAAAATGGGACTATTATTTTGGGACAAACCCAGGGATTACAATCTAAGTAATACACGCTGCTGTATTACTTAGCATCATTTATTGTTTACTGTTTGTTTTGCCATCAGGAACTGGATTTACAAACTCATTAAACAACTTTGCACCTGGATTTTAATTGTCTGTCTGTTCATTGATCGCCTGCACCTGCACACTGTTAACCACTTTGCCACAGTAATGTTTTTTGACGGTAAATGGTGTATATGCATCACCTGATGAAATACTGTCATGTTAAACACTATTACTGGCACGATAGAGGAGACATAAGTTTTATGTAAGAATTACTGATGAGACCATTTTTTTTGCTGGTTCCTTGAAACTCGTAGGAATGAGAGTTGACTGTATTGCATGAGTAAGACTTCATCTAGAATATTGTGTTCAGTTCTGGTCACCTCGCTACAAAAAGGATATTGCTGCTCTAGAAAGAGCACAAAGAAGAGCAACCAGAATTATTCTGGGTTTAAAAAGCATGTCATATGCAGACAGGCTTAAAGAATTAAATATATTCAGTCTTGAACAAAAAAGACTATGCAGCGATCTAATTCAAGCATTCAAAATTCTAAAAGGTATAGACAATGTCAACCCAAGGGACTTTTTCAACCTGAAAAAAGAAACAAGGACTATGGGTCACAAATGGAGATTAGATAAAGGGGCATTCAGAACAGAAGAGAATTTTGAAGGTCTGGAACCAACTCCCCTGTAATGTTGTTGAAGCTGACACCCAGGGATCCTTCAAGAAGCTGCTTGATGAGATTCTGGGATCAATAAGCTACTAACAACCAAACGGGCAAGATGGGTTGAATGGCCTCCTCTCATTTGTAAACTTTCTTATGTTCTTATGTTCTTATGTATTTAGATCTTCAACCTGTCAGTTACAAGTGAGAGCCCCTCTTGCTTTCTAAAACGTGCAGCAACAGCAATTGAAAAGAGCTAGCACTTTTGTAAGATATCAGAAATAGGAGATAATAAGCGCAGTGATTTATATCCTTTATAACTTTTTAGTCTTGTAAACTGCTAAAATTTAAAGTGAAAAGTCCCTCCTACTCTCCTGTTACTAGGTTAATATGTTGGTTAAAAATGATTGATAGTTTACTTCTGCAGCAACCAGCCACACTTCTGACATAATCTAATATCTGAGGAAAGCAATATGTACAATTGTACTATAGTTTCGAACTGGAATCTTAAAGTTGGTATAATAGTTTTTTAAAAACATTATCATTAAACTGACACTTTGGTCCCATTCTTTTACTACTCATTGTTAGAAACAAGGATAATGTAATTACAAAACAGCAAATGTTTGTTCTGCACCATTAAATAGCTCTGGTATGAATAGTTGATTGTGACGTCTGCTAATAGCTTTTGTGCATTTGATGAGCAATGCTTATTTCATCTCCAATTATCTACAGATATTTCTCATGAAAAACAACCACAGCTTACAGCAATCATCTCATTTTCACACTCATCTCATTTATTAAATAAGCATATATGTCTGCCACCTGCTTTCACTTTTAAATTTCATCTCACTGATATGGCTGTATTCAAAAAGAGTGCATCTATGCAGCACACACTTATTTACATGATTAGATTTACCTTAACATGTAATTGAATGTAATTGTGAGGCGCGTGAGTAACAATGGAATGTCCAGACAGTAATTTGCGTGTCACAGAATAAAAAGTTTTATTAGTATTATTCGCTACACGACACAAAAAAACAACAAAAAGAAAGAATGGCGTGAGGGAGGGGGTGCTGGAGTAATGATCAAAAAGAAGGGAAGTGGAAACGTCCTTAGTCTTCTTCACGGTGTCCCCGGACATAAAACAAAGGGGATAAAACAGAAAAGAAAATATTAGTAAAGTTTCCAATCTCGTGTAAACAAACATACAACCACAACAAGCCAAACTTTCGTCTCTCCCTCCGCCTATTTACCCCGCCTATCTTTTCCTAGGACCAACCCCGAACACAGTAGTGCGTTCCCTTTAGTATGCAACGCCCCGCCCCTGTAGTCAGTGGAACACCAATCCCCAACTGACAAGTGTCCTTATAACTCACTTGACTCCAGTGGCTGGAATTTACATACTCGTACTTCCGCCCCTCACCAAGGTGCCGCCCCTCATAAAGATGACTTTCGTCATGATCACGAGACCTTGGTAAGGGAAGTCCCGAGTTGGTTTGATGCCTTCTACTGTCGGGAGGCTGAATTACAGACCAAAACCCCTTTGACTCATCACAGATCCCACCCCTCAGAGTGGAGCCGACGGAACACTCGGAAACCTCTAACCCCTCCTTTTTCCCTCCCTCCCGGGAAAAAAAATCAGCATTTTGGTGTAACTTACCCGCACGATGCCTTATTTGAAAGGGTTGGAGCGCCAGGTACCACAACGTAATCCTAGCGTTTGAATCCTTCATCGTGTCTAACCACTTTAAAGAGGCGTGATCTGTGATGAGTACAAAGGGTCGTCCCAGAAGATAGTATTTTAAGGACTCTACAGCCCACTTTACTGCCAGGCATTCTTTCTCCACCACCGAATACCTTTGTTCTCTGGGCAATAACTTCCAGTATCGGGTGTTCTATACCATCTCTCTCCTGGGACAGAACCGCCCCCAGACCAGTCTGCGATGCATCTGTCTGATGGATGAACTCTTGGCTGAAATCCAGGCTTACTAATGCTGGGGCCTGACTCAAGTTAGTTTTAATAGATTCAAAGGCCGTCTGACACTCTGCACTCCACTTAATTTTATTTGGAGCGTTCTTTTTAGTGAGATCAGTGAGAGGAGGAAATGTCAGAGTCAGAGGGGGAAAAGGAGAGGATGATCTGGGCATCATCAGCATAGAAATGATACGAAAAGCCATGGGAGGAGATGAGTGGACCCAGGGAGTGGGTGTAGAGAGAAAACAGAAGGTGTCCCAGGACTGAGTATTGTTGAAAGAGAGCAAGAAGCAGAGGGTTAGCCCTAGGAACTAGGCAAGAGCAGTGCTGGAGAGTCCCAGGTCAGTGAGGGAGGACAGGAGAATAGTGTGGTCAACTGTGTCAAAGGCTGCAGAGAGGTCGAGGAGAATTAGGACAGAGACTTTACATTATTATTTATTATTATTATTTATTTCTTAGCAGATGCCCTTATCCAGGGCGACTTACAATTGTTACAAGATATCACATTATATGCGATGATATAAACATGAAGGGTAAATACCATCTTATTAATGTGTTATTATGGATCTGTACAACAACAAGTGAACATGAAGGGTTAACAGCACATGAGAAAGTAAAAAAAAAACCAAAAAACATTAATTTAAAAAAGGAAGCCCTGCATAATTCTTAGATGCAGTAAAAAAAAAATATATATATATATATATATATATATATATATGACATTTTCCTTCATCCCTGTCTCATATGTTTTCATCTTAAATATTCAATATTCTCAGTAGTTTGCCTGCCAGCAAAAAGCCAGTTGGCTCATTATTAGTCAATGGGTGTGTGTCACCTGCAAAATGAAGACTCCTGTGTGTTATTTATGTATTTCTTTTTGCCGTCAGCAAGGGTGAGCTCTAAGTTGGACATAAGGTCTGGCCAATCAGAGGTTTCGATGTCAGCGGGAATCAGCAGAAGTATAGATAAAATAAAATCACTTGCGAATGGAACCAGCACTATAGGGAGACAGCAACAGAAAAATATCTGAAATGACACGTCGACATACAGTTCAGTTCCACCTTATCATGCTACACTGGCTATGAAAAAGGATATAATATACTATTTGTTATTTACATGTTAAATGTAACAGAGATTCAAATGCAATGGCTTATGCAGAGTTTTGCCTAATTTATTTTAATATATATATATTTTTCAATTTGTTATATTATTATTGTTTATTTCTTAGCAGACGCCCTTATCCAGGACAACTTACAATTGTTACAAGATATCACATTATTTTTACATACAATTACCCATTTATACAGTTGGGTTTTTACTGGAGCAATCTAGGTAAAGTACCTTGCTCAAGGGTATAGCAGCAGTGTCCCCCACCTGGGATTGAACCCACAACCCTCCAGTCAAGAGTCCAGAGCCACACTGCTGCAGTCAGCACTCAGATATCCATTACCCAGATACACGTCAGTCTCGTTTTACCGCCCTTGTATTAAGAATAAAATCAATCCCCATTATATAGATGTAACAAATTAATGCACTTACCCGTCACACGCAATTTCCGACTCCATCAGTTTTCTGATACAAATCTCTTCAATGTTACAATGTACTTCCTTATCTGTCACAGCCCGTGTTTAAAGAAAAAAAACAACTATTGCATACCAAATCAGTCTGACTTGATTGTGAAGTTACAGCACTTCCCTCCAATTTTCCATGATGAAAATGCAGTAAAAACAAAGTGAACAAAACAAATTACAATAATGTAAAAAAGTTAATTATTTAACAGTTTTAGATACTGTGATGATTTTTTTTAAAAATCTGTGATCTTTAGTTGCTTTTGTGCATTTTCATTTGCAAGTGAACTGTGACATTAGGGCCTTATCGAGCACTATATTCTGCAATTTTGAATACTGACTTTGGATACTATTTTAATTCTGTAAACTGGTGGTGTTTTTTTTAATCTTTTGTTAAATTGCATTGCCTTTTATGTTTTACACAGTTCTGTGCATGGGCAACATTTTGATTTAATTTTGCTGCTGGGTCGTTAATGGGGAATTTTACATACAAGTACAATACGTACCGTCTTTAAAATTATTGTAGTGCTGAGCTGTGGGGTTTCCAGGATATAATGAGACAGACAACTGTTGCAGTTCAAAGCAGTAGGAAACCGTTGTATTTTTTTTTTTTTTTTTTAGCTTTTAGTGAACAGTGGCTCTCATTCCTCTCCTCTCACTTGCAGACAACCTCCTCTTGGAACTCTCTCTGAATTCTCCCGCCATTAGGTCTTGCTTCTCTCTTTCACACTGTCATCTCCACACACACTCCCAAGTTCCTCCCCCTTCCTCACTCATTGGTCCAACACTCGCCATCTCTGTTTACAGTTTACAAACTCACATTATTTACAGAGTACTCCCACCCCCTTCCCCAGTCCATAATCAGGTCCATTCCTACATTGTATTGCAAATCAGCTGCCCACCCCCACCCTCTACAGTATATACTGTATTACAGTCCACGTCTCACTTTAGCAGTTGTAGCTTTTTAAGATTATGGATTTTCCTTTCAGGAAAAGCTGACACTTTACATTTTTGGCACCTTCTCTCCCTGGTTTCTCTTCTCTGAATGAGCAAAAGCAGCTGATTTAATAATGTCTTCAAAAAAAACTGAGCTGAGTCAAACACCAAGGTTCATGCCCGCCTGTCAAAAAGATTATTTATCATCTACCTTTGCTCTTGATACATTAATAGAAATCAAGAGGAGTATTAAACTCCAAGGTCTCATATGGGATTCATCCATCCATTATCATTAACCGCTTACTCCTTTACAGGGTCGCAATGAGCCGGAGTCTAACCCGGCATACACAGGGCGCAAGGCGAGACTACACCCTGGACGGGACGCCAGGCCATCGCAGGGCACCACACACACACAGAGCAATTTAGAGTGACCAATCAACCTGGACAGCATGTCTTTGGACTGTGGGAGAAAACCGGAGTACCCGGAGAAAACCCACGCGAACACGGGGAGAACATGCAAACTAACCACTACGCCACCGTGCAGCCCTCATATGGGATTCAATTCAATTTTAATTGTTTTATGATGGGTGTATATTATTGAATCTTGAAAAACAGGAATGGATTCTGAGTGAACTTGGATTCTGTTCTATGTGTGACTAAGGCTATAGCATTGGAACATAGATAATGTGTGGATGGGAAGTAGCATCAGATATTTGTAAAGGAGAGGGATTTGTAAATACATTCGTGGAGAATTTCATAGCATGTACTGCATACTAAAAACTTGTTATGTACAGCAAAGGTTTTTCATCACCCTATAGAATTAACAAATTTTGCCTCATAAAAGTTGAATGAAAACTGCTGCATAATGTTATATTAATATATTGAATTACATACCACTCTGTAGTTTTCATACACGTAATGAAAAACTGTCAAATTAAAAAAAAATTGGCATTTCAAAATCTAACACGAAATACTGTACTACTATTATGGCTTTCGGTAGACTTTATAAATTATTTATTCGGTAGACTTTTGCAATATCATTTAGTAGTTTCTTGTATGACATGATGTTAAATAAGAACATAAGAAAGTTTACAAACATCTTGCTCTTTTGGTTGTTGGTAGCTTATTGATCCCAGAATCTCATCCAGCAGCTTCTTGAAGGATCCCAGGGTGTCAGCTTCAACAACATTACTGGGGAGTTGGTTCCAGACCCTCATAATTCTCTGTGTGAAAAAGTGCCTCCTATTTTCTGTTCTAAATGCCCCTTTATCTAATCTCCATTTGTGACCCCTGGTCCTTGTTTCTTTTTTCAGGTAGAAAAAGTCCCTTGGGTCGACATTGTCAATACCTTTTAGAATTTTGAATGCTTGAATCAGATCACCGCGTAGTCTTCTTTGTTCAAGACTGAATAGATTCAATTCTTTTAGCCTGCATACGACATGCCTTTTAAACCCGGGATAATTCTGGTCGCTCTTCTTTGCACTCTTTCTAGTGCAGCAACATCCTTGGTGACCAGAACTGAACACAATATTCTAGATGAGGTCTTACCAATGCATTGTAAAGTTTTAACATTACTTCCCTTCATTTAAATTCAACACTTTTCACAATATATCCGAGCATCTTGTTGGCCTTTTTTATAGCTTCCCCACATTGCCTAGATGAAGACATTTCTGAGTCAACATAAACCCCTAGGTCTTTTCATAGATTCCTTCTTCAATTTCAGTATCTCTCATATGATATTTATAAGGCACATTTTTATTGCCTATGTGCAGTACCTTGCACTTTTCTCTTTAAATGTCATTTATCATGTGTCTGCCCAGTTCTGAATGCTGTCTAGATCATTTTGAATAATCGAATACTGTATCGTCAACTTATTAATTTAAGGCCTTTAAAATGGTGTTTTCAAGAACCTTGATACTGTCTGGTACTGTAACACAATCCTATTAAGTTCATCTTGTTATGAAAAGTAATTAGTTAATTTAGATGATCATTTGTGAGCAATATCTTGCTTACTTGAACAAGTACTCTGCAAGTCTGATATTTAAATAATTGGATTTGAGTATGATAATGTGTCTCTCAGCTCAATCATAGCCTGTACACGAAAATAATTGTACCTGGTATACATAAAAAGTATATTCTATTCCATACTAAGTAGATCACAATTATAGATAATTTTCCATCTCCTACTTTGATTATTCTTATGTAGGAGTCTAGTATTTTAAATATAGCGATAGACCCAAAAGAAATCTGCAGCCAATATTATTTAAATCTGCAAAAATGAAAAACATTATTTTTTTTGTAAAAAATCCCATGCAGCCAAAACAAAAATAAGCAACATGAAAGAATAACACACAGAGCTTTTATGTGCTTTTTGATGACGTGTTGGTTTGGGGCAGATTCTCCTTGCAGAAAAGCAACCAAGTTTACAATTCTCTAGAGTAAATTGTAAGAAAACAAGGCCTAATATTTTCTTAATATCTGTTGAGACATGAGAGTAAACATGACCACACACAACTAACAATTTCAAATCACAGTAATCAGGTTTTATTATCAACATACAAGTAAAATTATACAGAGAAATTCACTACTTATATTT
The DNA here is from genome assembly GCA_030684275.1 of Acipenser oxyrinchus oxyrinchus. Taxonomy (NCBI): domain Eukaryota; kingdom Metazoa; phylum Chordata; class Actinopteri; order Acipenseriformes; family Acipenseridae; genus Acipenser; species Acipenser oxyrinchus. The sequence continues at coordinate 19,996,946 of CM060247.1, read as the reverse complement.
TATGAATTAGCCCTAATACAGAGTAACAGATGAAATGAAATACTTAGTTGTTAGCTCTGGACAGTTGGTATGTGTCAGCCTCTCTCCTGTTTGTCCAACTGTGAGTGAGTTTAACATTGTAACAATACATAAACCCACAAACCCCACCCCAGCCCACAATAGATACATTCTACAACCCCCAAACTCTGCTGCACATTCCTCAATTGAGCTCATAAGATGAGAGAAAAAGAGAGAGAGAGAGAGAGAGAGAGAGAGAGAGAGAGAGAGAGAGAGAGAGAGAGAGAGAAAGGGGGGGAAAGGAAAGAAAGAGAGAAAAGGAAAAGAGAGAAAAACCCAGGCAGACACACACACACAAACTGTGATGCCCGCACACACAAGGATGGAAATAAGACTCGCATAGCACTTTCACCCATTCCTAGCAACCATTACATGTATTGAACTAATTCAGTTATCAGTAAGAAATAGTTAGTCAATTACATGATTATTAAAAGTGCATTACAAATACTAAAATTGTCACAAATACCATACCAGATGTTACAAAATAAACAAAAATAGAAGGGGAGACAGTGTATCAGTTTCAAACTGGGATTCAAAGAGACTAGTTATATGTGTGCTCTGTCCTGGACACCAAGATGACTTTACAGTAGGCACTTAGCCGTCATTTTCTGTGTGAATACCTGCTTGACCATTGTCTACATGTCACACTATAAAATAAAAAAAAAATGGAAATGTTTTTTTCCCCCGTTTCCATTTAATGTAAAACTTTTCACCGATCTGCTGTCAGACTGCAAAGAATCCCAATTATGGTTTCAAATCGCGCTTTCATGTTTGCTAAATATGTAATTAGTAAAACAGAGCAGTGGCATAGTGAAAGAATGCATTACAAGTCATGTTATAGCTAAACAAATTAGGATTTACCTTTACCTACAGTGTTGCACTATTTGTACAGGGACTGTAAAATCGAGGCAACGAAAACAGTGACTACCATAGCCTTGAGGTTTTTTGCAAACTCATAAACAAATCAGTCATGAAAACTTTAGAACAAGGGCAAGATTCTAGGACTAGGCTGTAAACAATGACTTCAAGGTTCAGGTGTTTATAGAGCACAGCTTTCAAAGCCCACTTCTACCTAATTGTTTCTTCTGCTATTGGCGCTGTCCTTTACAATCTATTTTATCTTAATGTTAAACTAGCCGGCAAGTGGTAAATCAGACAACAAGGAACATGATACCACTGGAAGCACTGCTGGAAAAAACAATACAACCTTAATATGCCAATTATTAAAAACAACAGCCTGATGTGAAAAGCGGTAGCCACACACTGTACAGATATTGTCTAAGGGAGAGGCATACCAAATTACTAAAAAAAACTACCAAAACAATGAACATTACAACTCTTGTATATATTTCCCTCAATCTAAGTTTCAATCACCATTACAATTCCACCATCCTAGCAGAGTCAAGGGAAGTATGATAGTTGCAATATGCATTTTGAAATAAAACCATAACAAAGGTTATTGCACATTACATTGCGGTTTATATGCAATGCTTTAAGTAGCCGTCAATGTTTTTTTTATTATTATTACTAACATGTATGACTTAATTCCCTTCACTACCTGGCATTCTCGATCATCAATGTTTTCTTGGTCACTCTAAATGGTTAATACCAGCATGTATGATGGATGGAAATCTCTGATCTTCATTCAAAGCGATTCTACAATTGAAAAGTCTTCCTTCATTAAGGATACACAAATTGTACAAAGTCCTTTTTACCTCTACAACATTTCAAATGGGAAAGTAATGCCTTCATGTACTGTACTTGCAAAACCTACACAACACTCAATACACCATGGGGTAATACAGAACATTAAGGGGCTGATGTAAGGATAGGCATAAAGCAAACAATTGTGGCTGCAAAATCCAAATTGCCTAGCGGCCAGGCAATTATTTTGCACTGTGACCTATGCAAAATAATGATCTGCAATCATGATAATGAGGGTCACAATGAGCGCTGCCTGTGTATCAGGCTATTTAGTGGCAGCATTTAATAGCATAGAGGTGAGGAGAGTTAGGAGTACAGAGAGCAGTAGGTGCTGTATGAGATTTGTGGAGCACGAAAATCAAACCAAAAAATAAAATATGTCAGAGGAAGGGCAGCAAAGTCATCTTGGCGCACGGAAATGAAAATAAACATTTTCTGAGGAGGTTGAGAGTCCTTTCGGCTGAGGTCACAGCATGAAATTGAGTTATTTGGAAAAGCCTCAGCCAACATCAGTTATGCTACCAAAGCGGCCATATGGTCCTCTATAGTGGAGAAAGCCAATGCTGTCAGTTTTACCAGGAGGACAGTCAACCAGCTGTTGCAAAGGTGAAATTCAGCTATTATATCTAGGATGACCTGTGCAGTGAGATGATAATTCCTTATCACGGCATCCTCTGGCATCCCAAACAAAGTGACCCTGGCATCCCAAACAAAGTGACCCTGGGCTTCTCCGTCTTGCCCTTCTCCAAAGGTTTTCCTGTCTGTCCTCAACAAAAGCAAAGTGTTGCCACATCAGGAAGTGTATCACAACAGCCATCCTGAGACCAGTAACAGGTTTCTGAATGGAAGGTGTGTGGGTTTTATACAGCTCTTAATTACTTGGTTCTACAATGGTTTGCACCTTGTAAGAGGAGGTGCAAAGTTTTTGGAGGGTCAGCAATTGTCCAAGTGCAAGGCAAAATCCTTACTTCTCATAATGTTTGCACCCGCCTAGTATTCCAGATCCCAGCCCAATTCCATGCTCTTTTCTTCAAATCATTTAAATGGATTAATGATGGCAAAGTGCTATTTTGATAGCGGGTGTAGAACGCCAGGTGAAAACCATTACTTTTTAGCGGCCGCTAAAGTCCCACTTTATGGCCGCTAAACACAGTTTTTGCGTTTTGCAGCCGCAAATCACTTTGCACGTACAGTACTGTGCAAAAGTTTTAGGCAGGTGTGAAAAATGCTGTAAAGTAAGAATGCTTTCAAAAATAGACATGTTAATAGATAATATTTATCAATTAACTAAATGCAAAGTGAGTGAACAGAAGAAAAATCTAAATCAAATCCATATTTGGTGTGACCACCCTTTGCCTTCAAAACAGCATCAAGCATCAATTCTTCTAGGTACACTTGCACACAGTTTTTGAAGGAACTCGGCAGGTAGGTTGGCCCAAACATCTTGGAGAACTAACCACAGTTCTTCTGTGGATTTAGGCAGCCTCAGTTGCTTCTCTCTCTTCATGTAATCCCAGACAGACTCAATGATGTTGAGATCAGGCTCTGTGGGGGCCATACCATCACTTCCAGGACTCCTTGTTCTTCTTTACGCTGAAGATAGTTCTTAATGACTTTCGCTGTATGTTTGGGGTCATTGTCATGCTACAGAATAAATTTGGGGCCAATCAGATGCCTCCCTGATGGTATTGCATGATGGATAAGTATCTGCCTGTACTTCTCAGCATTGAGGAGACCATTAATTCTGACCAAATCCCCAACTCCATTTGCAGAAATGCAGCCCCAAACTTGCAAGGAACCTCCACCATGCTTCACTGTTGCCTGCAGACACTCATTCGTGTACCGCTCTCAGCCCTTGGTGAACAAACTGCCTTCTGCTACAGCCAAATATTTCAAATTTTGACTCATCAGTCCAGAGCACCTGCTGCCATTTTTCTGCACCCCAGTTCCTGTGTTTTCGTGCATAGTTGAGTCGCTTGGCCTTGTTTCCACGTCGGAGGTATGGCTTTTGGCCGCAAGTCTTCCATGAAGGCCACTTCTGACCAGACTTCTCCAGACAGTAGATGGGTGTACCAGGGTCCCACTGTTTTCTGTCAGTTCTGAGCTGATGGCACTGCTGGACATCTTCCGATTGCGAAGGGAAGTAAGCATGATGTGTCTTTCATCTGCTGCAGTAAGTTTCCTTGGCCGACCACTGCGTCTCGGTCCTCAACGTTGCCCGTTTCTTTGTGCTTCTTCAAAGAGCTTGGACAGCACCATCTGGAAACCCTGTCTGCCTTGAAATTTCTGCCTGGGAGAGACCTTGCTGATGCAGTATAACTACCTTGTGTCTTGTTGCTGTGCTCAGTCTTGCCATGGTGTATGACTTTTGACAGTAAACTGTCTTCAGCAACCTCACCTTGTTAGCTGAGTTTGGCTGTTCCTCACCCAGTTTTATTCCTCCTACACAGCTGTTTCTGTTTCAGTTAATGATTGTGTTTCAACCTACATATTGAATTGATGATCATTAGCACCTGTTTGGTATAATTGTTTAATCATACACCTGACTATATGCCTACAAAATCCCTGACTTTGTGCAAGTGTACCTAGAAGAATTGATGCTGTTTTGAAGGCAAAGGGTGGTCTCACCAAATATGGATTTGATTTAGATTTTTCTTCTGTTCACTCACTTTGCATTTAGTTAATTGATAAATATAATCTATTAACATGTCTATTTTTGAAAGCATTCTTACTTTACAGCATTTTTTCACACCTGCCTAAAACTTTTGCACAGTACTGTATATGTGTGTTTTTCTTTGGGGCGTCAATAAAGACTCAGAGCAGAAAGTGCTATAATTAACGGTAAGTTTTAACAAATGGTCATTACTATACAAAGAACAGAAAGTACTGTTCTATAAGGCTGGTTACTAATGCTAACTACAATACTTAAACATTATTAGTAATGGGGTTCCCAAGTGGCGCATCCGGTAAAGACGCTCCGCATGGAGCGCAGGAAGCACCCTATAGCCTGGAGGTCTCCGGTTTGAGTCCAGGCTATTCGACTGCCGACCGTGAACAGCAGCTCCCAGGCGGCAGCGTGCAATTGGTCGAGCGCCGCCCGAGGGGTGAGGGCTTAGTTCGGCCAGGGTTTCCTCGGCTCACCGCGCACCAGCGACCCCTGTAGACTGGCCGGGCATGTGCAGGCTTGCCTGTAAGCTGCATTGTCCTCCGACGCTGTAGCTCTGGGTTGGTAGCATGGAAGGCTTGCAGAGTGATGGCACGTGCTTTGGGGGACAGCGTGTGTTTGTCTTTGCCGCTCCTGAGTCAGCGCAGGGGTGGTAGCGGTGAGCTGAGCCTAAAAATACAATTGGGAGAAAAAACAGGGTCAAATCAATTGCTGACTACTAAATTAAAAAAACAAACAAAAAAAACATTATTACTAAATATACGTTAATATAATATACAGAACTGAAAGTACTGTTCCTAATGGTACCAGAAAACATAGTGTTACTAAGACCAAGAGTTCAGGTACATAATCATCAAAGTTTGGCAATCCAAATATATGCTAAAACCCAGCATACTGTCACAGAGCTAATTAAGATCCTTAGGCCTGGCTGGATGTGGAAAATATACAAAATAAGCACAGGTGATCAGGCAGTATCTTTGTCCAATTTAGTGGTGCATAAAGTACAGGGAGAACACAAAGGAGGTTTTAAGGTTTTAATGAGTTGGCAGCTTTCAGATAGAAATAAATACTGTAGTCAAACTCCACTAAATTGTTCTCGATCTCCGATCTCAACCTGAGCTTGTCATTTGATGAACCCAGCCTTTGCAGTCAAATCCTAAATCCTGAATCAGAAACTGCCTGAAAAATACAGTCAACCTCGGTTAACTCAACACCCCACGCGGGTGTCGACTTATCCAAGGTGTCGAGTTAACCACGGATGCAATGAGCCATGGCATTAACATGCATATAAGGAACATAACTCACACGTTTACAGTATTTACAAGTTTATTTTTAGTTGAATGTCCTTATAAAAACGGTTGAAAGAACTGCAGTGAATGAATCAATTACAGTACATTACTGTACAAACTCTGTGTAATGTCCTTACTCTTTAGTAAACATGTAATGAAGATTCAAATGCACAGGTGGGTCTCAATTCACATTAACTTTATTCCATGGTTTATTAGTTAACATTAATGATGTTTATTACTATTCTCCTGCACTAATCTACCACTCTGCTGCTGCTATTCTCCCTGTGTCTATCCACACACTGTCTGTCTAATTCTTCCAGTTCTTGACCTTACTTCATTTGTGCTACTACTGTACTGGTTACGTTGTATTACTTAAAGGGACAGCAGTACATTTCTGGACACTCGGTACAACTTGTATAGTTTGATTGAAATAAGAATTAATAAAATAACTACAGCATTATTTTTATGAAAACAATCCAACCACAAACTGTTGACTATACCTGTTGGTGCTGGCTTGTACTGTCTAATTTGACAACTTCAAATAGCAAAAGTTAACAAATGTAAATGATACAGAATTAATTCTGTGAACAAAAACAATAATAAACAACTTACAGTTTCACACAGAAATTAAGCTTGTCAATTGGTTCACATGCAAAAACGTGCTTTGAAAGTTCTGCTGACAAGCTTGTTATCCCGAATAACCTGAGTTTTAAATCCAAATGAACGAGAACTAATTTTTCGCTTCTGACTCATTTTGCTGTGCACTGATACTGTAACCAGCTGCACTTGGTAGTTGCGAAGGAATGAATAAACTGCCCAGTTCTAGTCAGAGTTCAGACACGTGAAACGACAGTGTCGAGTTATCCACTAGTCTTTAATGGTTTTTTTATCCCTTTGGTACTGGTGTCGAGTTACGAGTAAAGTGTGGTGTCAGATAAAACAAATAAGAGGCAGGATGCATATATTTTATATGGAGAAAATTCGGGACCAAGACTGTCTGTCGAACTAAGCAAAGGTGGCGAGTTATCCACCAGTCGAGTTAACCGAGGTTGACTGTAGATGTCTTACATATGTTCTCATTGTTCATTTTAGATGGGTGGATAAGATTGTTTTGTATGCCTGAATAACACAGTACTGTTCTTTTTTGTTTTTTGTTTTTTTTTAAGCTTTTTATAGAATTGAAAAAATGGGATTATTGTTTTAAACTTACTGTTTTTGAATTGAGGGCCTGGACTCTTGATAAACATAATATCTCTGAAGGAGGCTACTTTTCTTTTTACAAAATACTTAAAAACAGGATGGCACTCTTAACACTAGAACCGCCGAGATTTCGGACTAATACAACCGCCGCACCCGCAAAATGTGCGGCTCCATTTTAAAACGGCTTCGATATGACCATGAAAAACAAACAATCGGATACAACTTAATATTTTTATTTCTGAACATCACACTTAACATTTTCAGAGCAGAAACACTGTATTTACAATGAAAATTACACTTTTTTCTTATTTTTTTCAAAAAGAGCACATATACATAAACATGACATAAACTGTAATAAAATAAACTTTACGCAATAAACTTCTGTGTAAACAGGTGTAGAAAGCTATATGCACATATAGAATTATAAAACATAAATAACTAGTTATAAAAATAGCATAAAAAAATATAACATAACTTATGCAATGTGAAAGCACTTTGAGTGAAACAGAGATCAAAGGCTCTTTCTGTCTGTTCAGAGTTCTATTACAGCTTTCTAAGTACAATCTACGCAGAAAACACGCTTTTCATCTGTACCAGTGCATCTGCCTCAGACTGCCTTTTCACAACGGGTGCAGACATCAAAAGTTCTGTTTTTATTGCATTTAGCAACCTGGCATTGTCTTTTATTCCGTGTGCCAGTGGGCGCAGCGCTGGATGAAGGTTGAGGGGCATTTGCCAGCCAGCTTTCGTGTCTCTTATCAAAATGTCTCTGCTGTAGCTCCAGGGCTAGCTGCAATATGAAGTCCTTCCGAGTGATTGTGTTGCCGGTGCACTCCTTGTACAAAACCAAAGCATTGGTGGCTGACAGGTCCAAAACATTATAAAAAACAGCCACAGGCCACCTGTGAGTAGCACCTTTGACAGAATACAGCCGTGCCATTTGATCGAGTATATCCACACCATACTTTGTTGCATTGTAAAATGCAACAGACTCTGGCTTATAAAAGGCACATTTTTAAATTTTTTTTACACCGGTACACACTCAGGGTAGCACAGTCATTCTGCCTGATGAGTGTAGGGGGGCTCGCACGGCTTGAGCTGTTGGTGGTAACTCTATTCAGAGGACAGGCAGATGAGAAAAAAACTACCATAGCTATATCTCACTTTATTGTGATTCAATGTGTATATTTTATGACAACTGCTAATAAAATAATAATAATAATAATAATAATAATAATAATAATAATAATAATAATAATAATAATAATATTGGATGTGTAGAATGACTTTCATTAGTGTTTCAGCACTCGACAGGAGTATATAATATGTTCTTTCACAATGACATTGATTTTATTACAAAGCCCAGACTAAATTGTCCGCTATATTGGATTCTGGTTGGGGAAAGAAAGAAATGCTGTTGTACGGGTAAGTAAGCTGGGTTGAGTTGAGTGGGGGAGGGGGGTGGTGCTGGGATGCCAGAATCACCGTCGAGCCCTCTTGAGGTGTCATGGGATAGTCGACGAAACACAGTGGATGGAAGGTGCCCACTTTAAGACCCCAGAGAAGTACCCTACTTAGCTTAATCTAGACAGTTGTCATGCTGATGCGCTGGGGAGATCGCACTATGGTTGATCCCCGGAGCCAGCATCGCAGCCGTTGTGTGTGCTGATGCGCTGGGGATGCAAAATAAGCTGATCCCTGGAGCCAACATTACACTTCAGTCATCAACACCAGGCAAAAGGATATCTACATCATCAGATGGAAGGAAACGCAAATGGATGGAGACACAGATGGATCACATCAGTTTACTGTACATCTATGTCTTAGTTGGTGCTTATCTTGGTGAGAGCCGAGTTCAAATCAGCATGAAGTTTTAACATCTACTCTCATGTAATGGAAATCGTGATTTCAATATGCCGCATAAACTGCGGGTCTGGCGGTTGAAGAAGCAAGTGCTTACAACTTATTCATTTTCATGATTCTGCAGATGAAACACCGTATGGGTATTTAATTCAAATATTTAGTAAAACTTAAGAACGGACATGCACGAGATATTCACATACGTGAACATATTTCAAAAGCCGTTCAAGGAGCGACTATGGTGGTGCTAGTGTTAAGATAGAATTATGTTGTAAACTAAAATAAACATTTTAAATTGAGAATTAATATCTCTCCTGCTCTCTCCTGGCTTTTAAACAACATACTATACAATTCTATTTTACTCGCCGCGGACGGGACCGACTGCGCAACCTGACACAGAAGTCGTTTGTCATCAACACAGATGAAAATGGTCTGGGGTTTGTGACCTTGTTGTTTAATGAGCAAACAAAAAAAAACAAAGATGTCAGTGGCGGCGTTTACATGCACAAGTCATGACAGTTTTTCTTATGACGTGTTTGCTGTACTTTTCAGGCAATGTGTTGCTATGCAGTTCTGATTCAGGAAAAAAATGGTCTGTACCAATGCAGATTACTCAATTCATAGTCATTTAGGGGAGGGGATATTTAAATGCCTGTGTCTGCTTACTAAGTAGGAAAAGAACGACTCTGAATATCGTGAGGAGAGCTTCATGCATTGCCATGTAGATGAAAACATTTAACAAGAGAAATGAATTCATGTGTTGTCGCGCACATTCTGAATTACACCACGCATTAGCTACTCGTTTATCTGTACCTTTCCAACACACACATGCACACGCACACACACACAATTATATAAAATATAATTTCTACTAAGTACCAGTTTTACTACTTAGAATTTATATTTATTGTTTGTGGAACATCTAAAAGTTAAATTTCATTAACACTAGAACCGCCTTTTACAATACATATTGTAACCGGCCGGCACTCACGGTCGTTCATTTGTCCCTATAGTACACAGACCCAGGACACAGAAATGGATTTTTCAAGCGCGGTTGCGTTATTTTTAATAACAAAACCACAAACAAACAAAAACAAAATAAACACCTAGCTCAAACGTAGAGCCTAACTTAAGTTTGAACAGGTCCCAAAATGCTTTGTGATATGTTTGGCGAAATACTCAGAGTAGGCGCCTGAAGGACTTGCTGTCAGTGTACACTCCGCACTAGGTATTCATTTTTATGCTTCAAAAAATCTGTCAGGACATCTCTGTTAAACTAGTGGGGAAAATAAAAAAAACACAACAAGGCGACTGCAAAAATGAAATGCGAGTTAAAAGTAGGATCGGGGATGAACAAATTACGTAATTTGTCAGCTGTGTTTGAAATAAAATTAAGAGGACCCGAATTAAGCTCAGGCAAGTTATGATGGTAAAAACAAAGATTGTTTTGTAATTAACAGCTTCTTTCTGAGTTTAATTATAAAAACAGAATCATCTCAATTTGTTTAAAGGGACTTCATCTGATTAAAAATAAAACTTAAAGCCCTACTTGTGTGTGCGTGTGTATTTACTTTTCCCACAATACTTGTTATATTTCATTTATGCAATATGGACATCTGTTAATATGGGGCATAACATATTATTTTAAAATAAAATACAGTGCATGGTGGGATACTATCGTTTTAATTTCCACGGTTCATTGCGCTGCTGGGAATTGTAACTGAACTATTCTAATGGTGTGTGGACGCATTAGGCCTGACTAAACATGAAACGGTACTTCAGTGTGGACGCTTTGAGCTGTATTAATTAGAGCGGTTTCGAGTACGGTTCTCGAGATCGGTTATGTAGTGTGGACAAAACACGCAGGACGGCTAAGCCGTTTACCTGTCAATCAACAAACACACACACACACAGTATCAACACAGAACTTACTTTTATCTTGACTGCTCAGAAACAGAGCACACCTTCTGTCTCCATCTATTCAGCAGTCCTGTCTAGGGTGTCCTCGGCTCACCCCCCCAAGTCAGCGCAGGGGTGGTAGCGGTGAGCTGAGCCTAAAAATAATTGGCCAAAACGACTAAATTAAAAAAAAAAAAAGATTGTCAGCGTTAGGCAGTGTTTTTAGCTGATGGACAGACAGTACTGCTGCATAAAGCCACCAATACATACCTCTCTGCAATAAACAGTGGCCTCCAGTAAAGCACAGCGCTTTGACAAACTCATTAGCACAGTCATTCTGCTGCTCTCTTTTTATTAAAGCATGTGCAAAAGCCGGATAAATGGTTTGCTTGTTTCTCTGTTCACTTTATTGTTTTAGTTTAATGTGTCGCTTATTTTTCAGTATGTTCTTTTATTGTCAGTGCGAACGTGTACCTCAGTGCAGCAGTATTTGCAGCACTATGCATCCTCTGCCTCATCTAACCCACTTTTGCTATTCTTGCTCTTTGTATACTTCGAAACATTCATTTTTTTAAATACTGTATTCATAAACTGATTTACATTTTCTCCCCATTCCTCATCCACTAAAAATATTATATTTGTGTGTATTTCAATTTAGTTTTTGTTCAAGCTAGTATCTATGCCCAGCAATTGCCACAATAATCAGACTTTCATTGACCAACATAATCAGGTGATATGATAATGTGTTTGTGACGTAACAGAGAACCACAGTTGAACGTTATTTGATCCTCTGACGTCTAAACATCTGCTGTATCCTATGATACAGTGTAGGGATGCTTATTACAATGTCGGAGTCAAAATAAAACAGCATTTTAAGTAAATTATTGTGTATTTCCTAGAAAATAGTACCAGGATAATATTGAATAACAGACACAAATCGGGTATAAGTCAGTAAAAACCGACGTCCAGTTAAAAAAAAAAAAAAAAATCCTGTCATTCAGAATAAAGCGGAAACGTGGAACACTAACCATACAGTACATAAATTATATATTTAATTGTATTGAAACATGTACAGTATTTACCTTTTTTAATTTAATATTAATCAATATATTTATTATACAAAGCATTAGAACACAAGAGCATAAGAAAGGTTACAAACGAGAGGAGGCCTTTCAGCCCATCTTGCTCGTTTTATATATGTATTTGTCATATATGGATGTTGCCAGAGCAGAGTGATGTAAATTAGTAAATTAGTTGGTTGCAAAGGATGCTGGGGGTTGGTATTTTTGTTATATATATATATATATATATATATATATATATATATATATATATATATACAGTGCCTTGCAAAAGTATTCAGACCCCTGACCAATTCTATATATTACTGAATTACAAATGGTACATTGAAATTTCGTTCTGTTTGATATTTTATTTTAAAACACTGAAACTCAAAATCAATTATTGTAAGGTGACATTGGTTTTATGTTGGGAAATATTTTTAAGAAAAATAAAAAACTGAAATATCTTGCTTGCATAAGTATTCAACCCCCACACATTAATATTTGGTAGAGCCACCTTTCACTGCAATAACAGCTTTAAGTCTTTTGGGGTAAGTATGTACCAGCTTTGCACACAGTGTCGGAGTGATTTTGGCCCATTCTTCTTGGCAGATTTGCTCCAGGTTGTTCAGGTTGGTTGGACGATGCTTGTGGACCGCAATTTTCAAATAGTGCCACAGATTCTCAATGGAATTGAGATCAGGACTTTGACTGGGCCACTGTAGGACATTCACCTTTTTGTTCTTGAGCCACTCCAATGTTGCTTTGGCCTTGTGCTAGGGATCATTGTCCTGCTGAAAGGTGAATTTCCTCCCAAGCTTCAGTTTTTTAGCGGACTGAAGCAGGTTCTCTTGCAGTATTTCCCTGTATTTTGCTCCATCCATTCTTCCTTCAATTTTAACAAGATGCCCAGTCCCTGCTGATGAGAAGCATCCCCACAGCATGATGCTGCCACCACCATACTTCACTGTAGGGATGGTGTGTCTTGAGGCATGGGCAGTGTTAGGTTTCGCCACACGTGGCGCTTTGAGTTTTGACCAAAAGCTCTATCTTGGTCTCATCTGACCACAAAACCTTTTCCCACATCGCAGCTGGGTCACTCTCATGCTTTCTGGCAAACTCCAGACGTGCTTTCAGATGGTACTTTTTGAGTAACGGCTTCTTTCTTGCCACCCTCCCATACAGGCCAGTGTTATGCAGAGCTCTTGATATGGTTGACTGGTGCACCATTACTCCACTCCCAGGCACTGAACTCTGCAGCTCCTTCAAAGTGATTGTTGGCCTCTCTGTGGCTTCTTTCACAAGTTTCCTTCTTGTTTGAGCGCCGAGTTTTGAGGGACGGCCTTTGCTTGGCAGTGCCTGGGTAGTGTGATGCAGCTTCCACTTCCTGATTATTGATCCAACTATGCTCACTGGGATATCCAAACACTTGGATATTATTTTGTACCCTTTCCCTAATCTATGCATTTGTATTACTTTATCTCTAACTTCTGTAGAATGCTCTTTGGTCTTCATTTTCCTTCAGATTCACAGCCTGACCAATGATCCTTCAACAGTGGGGTGTTTATCCAGAAAATGTGACAGCAACTTTAATGGTTCACAGGTGGAGGCCAATGGTAAGGTAATTGTGTCCTCGTTCAGGCAATTTCTTTCATCGGTGTAAACTGGGAGCTTCCACAGCACAGGGGCTGAATACTTATGCAAGCAAGATATTTCAGTTTTTTATTTTTCTTAAAAATATTTCCCAACATATTAAGATGCCACCTCTAGATTGTTAGTGATCTAGTCTCTCATATTTATTTTATTTATTTCTTAGCAGACGCCCTTATCCAGGGCGACTTACAATTGTTACAAGATATCACATTATACAGATATCACAGTTGTTTTTTTTTTTTACTGGAGCAATCTAGGTAAAGTACCTTGCTGAAGGGATTGAACCCACGACCCTCCGGTCAAGAGTCCAGAGCCCTAACCACTACTCCACACTGCTGCCTCATAGTTCATAGTGAAAGAAATAACAAGCATTTATTTTCAAACGTGAAATCAGAAGGGGGAAAATCTGTTATATTTTTTAACTATAGGTTCTATAGGTCTCTTTCAAATTAATTACGTTTTGCCTTAAAGATATAAAGACCCCAGAGCTTTCTAAATTTAACAATAATATACCGGTACTTCATGTTGCAAACTTTTCAAGCTTATTTCTTATCGAGAATAACAGCTGGTATTCATTATGAATCCCTACAGCTGTCAAAGCCACTTATTTTCATAAATTTCATGTACCTCTTAAAGTTGTGAATTTGGTTAAAAACAGTGCACATGTGATTGCTTTGTAAAACAAGCACATGCCTACATCAAAGTATTTAGATATTCCACCATGTGGAATTTACAAATAACAACAGGAAAAAAAAAATGTCAACAGTAAGCTTGAGATTAAGATCTGCTTTTGCACAATATTCCTTCCCACTAGCAATTACTTTTTAATTGCTTTATAGCTCTGATTTATTAAAATGTAACACAGGTGTTTTTAGATCATTGTTTTAATCTGAAGCTGTACCTTTTTTGAACAGTGTGTTACCCTAGTGTCTAATTAACAACACATAAAAGGGAGATTAGCAATAATGAGACTAACATCAATGGGGATCATGTTAATATTCTATGAACAACATTTTGTTTGTGTTTTCAGCATTTTAAATAAACATTTCTCTATTTACTGTAACATTACTGAATTGAGAATATGTTTTAACCTTGCTTCTTGTCCTGCAAAAATGTGTGGACTTACAAAGATTTGACATTGTATTATAGACACCCACATTCAGAGTAAATCATGTAGTTCTAGTAATATTATTGTTTCCTGAAATAAGCTTCAGGAACATGCCATTTATTAGGTTAAGGAAATATTTGAACAGAATATATTGCAGGAACATTCTGTACATGTGTTAAAACTATACAGTGTGGAGTAGTGGTTATGGCTCCTGACCGGAGGGTCGTGGGTTCAATCCCAGGTGGGGGACACTGCTGCTGTACCCTTGAGCAAGGTACTTTACCTAGATTGCTCCAGTAAAAACCCAACTGTATAAATGGGTAATTGTATGTAAAAATAATGTGATATCTTGTAACAATTGTAAGTCGCCCTGGATAAGGGCGTCTGCTAAGAAATAAATAATAATAATACTCCAATAATATCCTGAGGAAAGACTCAAATTCCTCTGCCTTCCAAAGGCTCCACTGTAGTGCATAAACTGTTGCCAGAAACAATTAGAATTTTGGCGATTGCCTTTTCAGCTAAACCCTGAAATCAGCAGCAGATCTACCCTTTGTGCGCAGAATGTGTGCTGAAAACACGGACCAAAGTGACACGAGTCAATTTATTATTTACCATTATTTTTTTTAACCTAATAGAAATATGCAGCCATATTCAGTTGTTTGGAAAATTAACAAAATAATGATCCAGTACAGAAAATTGTGTCAGTGTGCCACTAATGCTATTAAATGACATATTTTTCAATAATGCAGTTTATGAAATTAATTTCTACAGTGCTAAGAGCATGGTTTAAAGCAGTAAAGGGAAAGGCTCTGTAGCAGGGCGGTAGAGAGCCCTGCTGTGTATATGTGTGTGTTTATTTTAGAACAGGGTTTCCCCCTCCGCCTGTGTTATTTTGTATTTTGTGTTTGTTTATGTATTTATTATTTAGATTTGTCGTGGCGCCATTATGTTTTGTTTATTTATTTAGGACGGCGTAACCGATTTTGTTTAGTAGCGTGGATGAGTAGCCCCATCCACAGTAATTGAAAAACTCGTGCAGAAGGTGGCCATCTCCCGAATTAATTAAGTGATTAATTTTGTTGCTAATCGGGAGATGGTCACCTGAATATAAAAGCCTGCAGCTCTCGACACTCTGTGTTGGTGTGCGAGAGGAGTGTAGAGCGCGAGAGCGAGAGCGAAAACGAAAACGAAAACTTAAGAGAATAGACACAGGAACAGTGAATGCAATCTGCCTAGCCTGTCCTGTGTTTCATTTATTTTGTGTTCGTGATTTGTTTTTGTTTAACTATTTATTTTGCTCTGTGAGCACAGTTTCTTGTTGTTAAAATATTTGATTTATTTTTGCATTTAAATAAAACAAAGAAAAAAAACGCACAGCGCTCCTGCAGAAAACCATTTGAAAATAAATGCATCGCAGCAAAATCTGAATCGGTCAAACACTTTTGTTTTTTAACAAAACATATTCGTTATAACGTCATAACGTTGTTTTAAGATGACTGTGAACAAGACAGTAATCAAGTAACAGTGTATCCAAACACTTTAATAAATCAATTGTGTAACAAGATTAATAACTCGATTTAGTTAATACTGAAACATAATAATAGCTTCAAATTAGTCACAAAACATAGTAATCATAGGCATGAATTAAATTTTTTAATTAATATTATCAAGTACAAAAGATAGTATGAAAATGTTTCTAGAAAAAAAACACCACCACATGTGCATGTCAAAACCCACAGTATAAATGTATTTGTTACAACTCTTAAGGGAAAAGACCATTCTATGAACACACTTAACAAATGAAAAGCACGTATCTTTTATTAAATACTGAATTTTGACCGTTAGTTAAGGCTCCAATACGGTCAGCTTCATTTCTGTTCTAGCATCATGGCTGACAGAGCACTGTACAAAAGTTTTAGGCAGGTTTGAAAAAATGCTGTAAAGTAAGAATGCTTTCAAAAATAGACATGTTAATAGATTATATTTATCAATTAACTAAATGCAAAGTGAGTGAACAGAAGAAAAATCTAAATCAAATCCATATTTGGTGTGACAACCCTTTGCCTTCAAAACAGCATCAATTCTTCTAGGTACACTTGCACAAAGTCAGGGATTTTGTAGGCATATAGTCAGGTGTATGATTAAACAATTATACCAAACAGGTGCTAATGATCATCAATTCAATATGTAGGTTGAAACACAATCATTAACTGAAACAGAAACAGTTGTGTAGGAGGAATAAAACTGGGTGAGGAACAGCCAAACTCAGCTAACAAGGTGAGGTTGCTGAAGACAGTTTACTGTCAAAAGTCATACACCATGGCAAGACTGAGCACAGCAACAAGACACAAGGTTATACTGCATCAGCAAGGTCTCTCCCAGGCAGCAATTTCAAGGCAGACAGGGGTTTCCAGATGTGCTGTCCAAGCTCTTTTGAAGAAGCACAAAGAAACGGGCAACGTTGAGGACCGTGAAGCGCAGTGGTCGACCAAGGAAACTTACTGCAGCAGATGAAAGACACATCATGCTTACTTCCCTTCGCAATCGGAAGATGTCCAGCAGTGCCATCAGCTCAGAATTGGCAGAAAACAGTGGGACCCTGGTACACCCATCTACTGTCTGGAGAAGTCTGGTCAGAAGTGGCCTTCATGGAAGACTTCGGCCAAAAGCCATACCTCCGGCGTGGAAACAAGGCCAAACGACTCAACTATGCACGAAAACACAGGAACTCGGGTGCAGAAAAATGGCAGCAGGTGCTCTGGACTGATGAGTCAAAATTTGAAATATTTGGCTGTAGCAGAAGGCAGTTTGTTAAGCGAAGGGCTGGAGAGCTGTACAGAATGAGTGTCTGGAGGCAACAGTGAAGCATGGTGGAGGTTCCTTGCAAGTTTGGGGCTGCATTTCTGCAAATGGAGTTGGGGATTTGGTCAGAATTAATGGTCTCCTCAATGCTGAGAAGTACAGGCAGATACTTATCCATCATGCAATACCATCAGGGAGGCATCTGATTGGCCCCAAATTTATTCTGCAGCATGACAATGACCCCAAACATACAGCGAAAGTCATTAAGAACTATCTTCAGCGTAAAGAAGAACAAGGAGTCCTGGAAGTGATGGTATGGCCCCACAGAGCCCTGATCTCAACATCATCGAGTCTGTCTGGGATTACATGAAGAGAGAGAAGCAACTGAGGCTGCCTAAATCCACAGAAGAACTGTGGTTAGTTCTCCAAGATGTTTGGGCCAACCTACCTGCCGAAGTTCCTTCAAAACTGTGTGCAAGTGTACCTAGAAGAATTGATGCTGTTTTGAAGGCAAAGGGTGGTCACACCAAATATTGATTTGATGTAGATTTTTCTTCTGTTCACTCACTTTGCATTTTGTTAATTGATAAATATAAACTATTAACATGTCTATTTTTGAAAGCATTCTTACTTTACAGCATTTTTTCACACCTGCCTAAAACTTTTGCACAGAACTGTGTGTATGTGTGTATATATATATATATATATATATATATATATATATATATATATATATATATATATATATATATATAAAATCTCACTATACATCGTAAATCAAGGCTACTTTTATTGCATTTTGCCAGTAATGCATGTACAGTTGTAATGTGTGTATTAGAATACAGTGAATTAGCAGTTCACCAAATCAGGTTGTCTAGTTCTGTTCGGTCTCACGAAATTACGCCTTTAATACCACATCTCCCAGCAGAGCAATCACATTACCTTAACACTGATCTATTGCGAGAACGCTCAGTCTGCATCCCGCCTCCAAACAGACAATCTGTCAACTGTGATTTGTGAATTTGTATTTTGATTGACAGTTTCTAATCCCAGTGGAGTAGATGCCACCTCTATATTTTTTACATTTAGTCATTAATCCTCATAAGGACACGTCGGAAAATTGACTTTCCTGGTAACCTGGGGTCCAACCGGACCCCAGCAATAAAACAACATACAACTAACAACTGGAGTAAATGAATGAATGAAAATGTGCATATGAATACCTTATTTTGCTTTTCCTTTACTTCTAGCCATTGTTTTGGTATAATGTGATATTTATGCTATGCAAAATGGATGGCGCCCAATGCACACACCAGTCTCCTAACAAGTGAAGGCACCACTGTATTCTGGATGCTGTAGTTTATTCTAGGAACATTGTAAAGCCCCAAGCCTCCTCTTTCATTTGGTATATCATCTGCTCTTTCTGTTTTTGAGTTACAGGCACTTGGACACACCTACTGATTTGCTGCGTGTCACAGCACTGGAGCACTGAATGAGGGGGTGGTAGAAAGAACACATACGGGCATGCCTGACATCAATGGAAAGCGCAAAGCCTGCGCTTTTAAATGACATTGAAACTGGAACGCTATCTGTTGAAGTGACCGTGCAATAGGCAACAAATGAAACTTAGGTGCTGACTCAGGTCATTTGACTCAAGCCTTAGTTTCAGTTTGCTGTAGTTTCGCTTAGGAACTAAAGCATCGTGGGGTCCAAATGGACCCCAGATTACCGTATGAGGGTTCAAGTGGGCTCAGACAAAAAATAAATGGACTCGGGCTTCCCCCCGAAAGACTAGGCCGGGTGCAATTGTGTCCCTTGCACCCCCACTGACGTCGGCCCTGATGGTGTGTTTAAGCTACAACCTAACTCGCTTCTAATTTATTATTCTTACTATGAAAAGACAACAGGGCTAACCAGTGATTGGATAATGTTTTGTTGGGTGGGTTTTTATTGTGCACAGTTTCCTAGTAACTGAAGACATTGTATTCTGAGAGATGTAGTTGCTGGTGGAAGTTTTAGGGGACGCGGGACTGGAAAGGTAGCATTTCTTGTATAATAGAAAATAAAAAAAGGACTCGCCATTAATATATCCGAGTCACAAAGTCCGAATATCCGAGTCAAAGTCTGAGTCACACAAAGTCAAGTCTTCAGCAGCCGTGACTCGAATCCGAGTCATGAAAAACGAGTCCTACAAGTCTGGTATACACTGGCTCCAAAAATTATTTTGGCATCCCTCCCAGTTTATGGTGCCTGGGGGTGGTACATTTGTTACCAGTTTTATCCTAGCTCACACCGCTTCTCAGTAAATGTCATGGTATCCCTGAATAAATAATTGTTTGCTCTTAAAATATACAGAAATTAGCAAGCTGTCTTACAGGAGCAGTGGTACACCATAATGGTATCCATTTTCTAGAAAAGACAAATGACTAGTGGTGGGACATTTATTATCATTAACCCCATACAGACCTCATGCTTACTTAATATCTTGGTATCTGTGAAAACATATTTGTCCCCTCTTCAAAGATGTTTATGCAACTCAGTTTGTCTTGAAGCAGGTGTAAAATACCCCAATTAAATCAAAGACTTGTGGACATTAATAATTTGTTGGAAAACAAAATGCATTCTGCAGGGTTTACTTTCTAAGTTTCATTTGTGGTCCAGCAAGGTTAATACTGTAAATCAAACACTGACGGGCAATCCACTTCAGAATGCAACATCATTAGTAACAATATGTGAAGCTGAAGACTTATGTATGACGAGTATTTTAATTTAGCTTAATTGGTTTGCAATACCAGTCCCGTTGTGACTTCAATGTTAATGAATTTAGAAATTTCAGCCAAGGTAAACACTTTTATCAATACCTTGCAGTATATTTATGTCAGTAAACAGATATTCAGCAATACAGCAAATTACAAGTATGCAATACGAAATGAAAGAGCTGGCAATAAGTCTAATGAGCTGACCATTAAAAAGCTCCATCTGCTCCTAGCTCCAAGTATGCTGAAAAAAAGCTTACTTGTTTTTTTTTATTTATTTGTTGCACAGTTGCAGTACACTCTGGGGTATCTTTAGGAGTTGTCTATCGGTGTAGATTAAGTGGGAGTAAATCTTCAGGACTCAAGGAGGAAACTAGTTTTACACATTTTCAGAAGGGATTTAAGTGGAAACTGAAAATACCAAATAGCAGTTGTACTTTATCATAGGAAAAAAATGTGTTGCACTAAGTAGGAACATTTTAGTATTAAATGGTAAATGGAGACACTTTTAGGAGAAATCAGTGCCATAGGTAAGGTACAGGTTTTTAAAATAACTAATTTAGCCACCTGTGCTATTTGTATGGCCTCCCTAAAGGTACAAAGTAGAGGACATTGCTTCATGAAGTTTAAAAGAAGGACTGCCCCCCACGCACATGATGTCATTCAATTCTGTCCTATCAGAATACATAAGTAAACTACTAACTTATTACTTATGCATTTGATCCTTTTCATCCCTCCGCCTTTCCCAAATCAGTCTTGCAGCTATCCTTTGGTACTATCTGTTATTGGGGGTCTACGTCCTTGTCTAGCAGGTTGGGTGGTGGCCCCTCAAACTACTACAATGGTTAATTTTGTATGTCGATTAATTATCAATAAACCATTAATTATTCAAATGTATGTGTGGTGGGGGTTTGTCTTGATCTACAGAATCTCATTTAGGTGCTTTAATGGGACACAAAATGGGCAGCATGAGTCAAACTCCTCTGGCTATATTTGGTCAATTCAAGTCCTGGAGGACCATTCTACTCCAGATTTAGCATGTGCAATGAAATACAGAATTGTGTTAGGATCCAAATGGAGGTTTAATGAGTTCAATTTAACAATTACTGTAGAGCATAGTTGTAACAAAAACCTGGACTGGCACGGCTTAGCAGGGGGGACCATCTCAATTTAATATTGATATCCTAAATGTCAAATTGATCGAGAAGTCATTCTTAAAAGGATAGGTTTAAAATGATAGTATGTGCCTGGGTGGTCTGAAAAAGAACCCATACCGTGTTAACTAAAGAATCAGAAATCAAAGTTCTTATTTTTGTGGGATGTCTTATTTTATTTTATTCAATTCTGCCTTGCCCTGGCCTTGTTCTGGCTTATTGTAAGATGACATTTTTTTTTTTTAATAAAACCACAGGTCAAGCATTTTACAGAATCAATCAGTACTTGTGCCTCAGGTGTATATACATGTAGTTCAGTAGTCCTCAAAACTATGCCTGGGAAGTCAGCAGACATCAATTGAAATACTATCATACTGCTGTATATGGTCTTTGCTTTCAAACTCTGCTTTTGTGACACTTGACAAATATTGATTTCACTTTGTTTTTCATTCCCGAATTAGTAGGAGAGAAAAATGATCATGCTCCATTATCATAATAGCCTGATAATAATCTCCACAATAAAACTACCAAAACCATACCTTAATGAATGGATTAGACAAGAAGTTATATCTTTATCTCAGAATTATTGTATACTCTGCAAAAAAATGACCATTTCTAAGCCTATTTCTGCTACATTCCTAATAGACAGTATGGCTGATAAATAAAGATGAGGGAAGCAATGAGTGAAAATAAGTATCTGTAACAAGTATGCCGCTTCTTACGATTAAGGACTTTTTTTTGTGCTCTTCAGGTTTTAGCCCTGTTCATTTCTGGTGGTAAAAATACACATTAGGACAACCAAGTCACCTTTAATAACAATAAAGTACTGTTTGATTACATTCTGAGTCCCAGTGGAGTTTAAGACACTCCTGGTTTTTAATCTACACATTTGGATATACACAGTTATGTATCATCCCGACAGTGTAATTTATTTAAAATCATAGCTTGTTTTCTGTTTGACAAACAATCAAATAATATACAGGTAATGTGGGTTTGGGGGAAAAAAAAAAGGTTTAATTTAATCCAAAAACATCAATATACCACTACTTTACTGTCTGAAGTTATACACATCATCAGCCCTGCCATGTTTATCATGCTATTAAAAGGTATCTTGAATTCAGATTAACAAAATGGTAAAAGTAAGTGACATACTTTTTTTCCAAAATAATAGATATTTTAATTACTTTCAGGTTTACTATTGCAATGGTTATCTTCAGTTTTAAATTGTATCAAAGACTATCTGCTGCAGAAAAAGTAGGAGCCATACCCACAAAGACAAAGTAATTATTGCCATGCCACTAGGCTATCATCTGCCCATACAAAGAAAATATTTTTATCAAGCTACACAGACAGAGTTTTCATTTTCCTTTCAATCCCTATAGCCTTGCAAAACTGTCAGAGTAGCTTTTATATTGAAAATATCTAAAGGCAAAATACCTGGCCTATAGTTGCATCTTAAATGAGTTTGATTAACATGTACTATCTTCTGATTGTCTTAAAGGAAGCAGGTTTTGTCACAGCCAAGTCCAACACAGCAGTCTTTACGCGTTATATATTTCAAAACAAAGCAAATGGTACAAAAGTAAACATTAAACAAAAAACAATTCATGTAGCATCTTTGGATGCATTTACTCTTGCTTTTTGGATGGTGCATATTTCACATTTAGATATGTTATTATTATTATTATTATTATTATTATTATTATTATTATTATTATTATTTGTTTATTTAGCAGACTCCCTTATCCAAGGCGACTTACAGAGACTAGTGTGTGTGAACTATGCATCAGCTGCAGAGTCACTTACAACTATGTATCACCCGAAAGATGGAGCACTGGACCACACAGCATCCTCAGCATATTCAGCTAAAATGTTGTTTAAACTGTTTTTTGAATACTGGTTGTTCTGTTGAATCTTAGTAGCCTACAGTACTACTCTTGTGGCAGCATTTTCCTGATTTTCAACGATCACGTCTCTGTTTCATCAGTAACATTTTGAAATCTGGTCATCATTTCCATTAAACTGCCAGTTTGTGTGCTGTGGTGGAGTCAGTTAAGATGCCCATGTGACCTGTACATAATAAGGGCTGTAAATGGCTAATGATTATAATAATAAGAATAACACAACTTGGCAATTATGTGTTAATGATTAGGAACATGTATTATTAATTTAATATAAGACACTAATAACATTAAAATACAAATGAAACTTTAAATGTGCAGTTACTGTGCTCAATCCTGGAAGAGCAGCACAATTCAGATCATACAGTACAGTGATATAAATTTACTAAAAGTGTAACTGGTAGAAAATGGAGAAAACAAGAAAATTCATCAAATACCAGTACAGTAACTCGACAACATTACGGTATACTGGGAAGCAAAGACAGTTCAATTTACTATGGTAACCAAACGGACAAAAACATAATACATTTTAGTGGCAAAACAAAAGCATTAAAAAAACAAGGGAAGGGAAATGGTCATATGTGCTACTTGTTCAAGCTATTGTAAACGGCTACAACTAATTATAACAATAAAGCAAACCAAGGTGTGAAATTGTATCTCGGCTTCTGGTGACATGGATACTCCACCTTCGGTCTCATCATTTATCTTTAAATGAGTTTATTCCCTATATTATTATTATTATTATTATTATTATTATTATTATTATTATTATTATTATTATTGATGTTTTATGTTTTTAACTGCCTGTATTTGTGACATGTAACATATAAAATGATTAGAAATGGAACCAGCATAAAAGAATTGTGAGCTGGTTTTCCCCCTAGTTTAAGTCTGTATTTCAAATAGGTTTATTTGTGCTTTTATTGTTGTTGTGGATTATTTGGCTGTCAGTGTAGTTGCTGTTCTGTCTCGATGGCAGTGCGCTGTATTTATTCATTTTCAGAAAGGGAAACAGTGATGCAATTTGATTGCAGTTTTCTAATGTGACAGTGTAGGTGCTGTGAAACTGAAAATGCAGCACTCTGATTGGCTGAAACACTTTACAGCATGGTGATGCAGTCATTGTCGGCATGAGATGGGATGTTGTTGTGGTTCAGTTGTGCGTACCACGTGAAGGATTTCTGGGGACACTCCTGTATTACACTGTGGCATAATGCAATCCTTGCTTTTGCAATATAGATTTTCTGTAAATTACTATAAATATTGTCTCTGGAGGTTTTCCAAGCTGTACAATCACATTTTTTAAGCTAATTTTTTTTTCTTAAATTAATTAATATTCTTCTGTTGCCAGGTTGTAAAATGTAGTGTATTTTGTTTACTCAGTTATTTCCTTATACTCCCATACTGTCACAATACTTGCAACTGACTGTCAACAATGGTCATTGTATTTTGTAAGTTGGTTGTTAGCAGATTTATCGTACCATGTAATGGTGATTTTGTATGTATTTGTATAAAGTGCTAGTACCGAAGTACAAATTATTGTTTGATATTATGCAGGTTTTGAGTTTATACGTAAATCTTATATCTTTATACTTAGTGAATGCATATACGCTCAAAAAACTGATCCAGTAACATCAAAACTTTATTTGTTAAAGCTTAGACTCAAAGCTGAGAACTTTATGTCTAATCAAAGTTCAGGAATCAAGACTGTTTTAATGATAGGAAGTAAAAGATAGCTCTATATCCTATAAAATAAAAGATAGTTCTATAGCACACTCACACTGCAGTACCATCCAGAGTGCTGCCAATCTTTGCTGTTCACACTGTTATGAAAACAAAATGCACTTTCAGCTAACTAACAGTATGAGACAAAACACCTTGGGGTCTATTCATAAATGTACTTGCTGATTGTCCTAGTTAATCGCATTTCGTTTAAAACTAACAAAAGTTGTCCATATTGATATTCATAAAATGATATGTGCAGATGGACAACTGTCGCTGAGTAATTCATGAATGGACATAGAGTCATTCAAGAACTAAAGCTGTCTCCTTTTGATGACATCATCAGCCCTATAAATGTTCCCTGAGGTCCCTCAGTAGCTGTTGAAAACATAGACTATGTGCTCACTTAGACAGCCAGACACCAGTTTTCCAAGGAATTTTTTTTTTTTAAATTTAGTAGTTGCAATTAATTTTATCATGTTTTTTTCTCCCAGTTTGAAATGTCCAATTTGTATTTAGGCCCAGCTCACTGCTACCACCCCTGTGCTGACTTGGGAGTGGCGAAGACAAACACACGCTCCAAAGCAAGTGCTATCAGCCGACTGTTTCTTTCCTGCAGGCCCGCCATGCAACCAACCCAGAGCTACAGTGTCAGAGGACAACGCAGCTCTGGGCATCTTACAGACAAGCCCGCAGGCACCCGGCCAGTCTAAAGGGGTTGCTGGTACGCGGTGAGCCGAGGACACCCTGGCCGACCCAATTGTGCACTGCCCCCTGGGAGCTCCTGTCCATGGTTGGCAGTGGAATAGCCTGGACTCGAACCAGCAATGTGCAGGCTATAGGGCACATCCTGCACTACACATGGAGTACCTTTACTAGATATGCCACTCAGAAGCCCCACATTCATAGGTTTTAATACTTTTTAATTATCGTAATGAGTGATTGGGGGACAGTTTTAATGTCCGATTATTGTGTGGGTGTTTATACCATCCATCGCTTACTGCAGATGAATCACGTTAACATAAACGCGCCCGTTCTAAGTGGTGGCAGCTGTATTACTATTTTACTGTCATAGGTACACTGACAGAGACTAGGATGAAACTCAAAATGGCTCAAAGAAGACTCATGACCACTCAAGAAGCGATTGATATGCTTACGTGAGGTGAGGTCTGCTAAGAAATAAATAATAATATATACAGACATATTACATAATGAGCAACCTCAAAAAACGGTAAAAAAATGAAATGGTGGCCCTGCCGTTGCTAGCATTTCTACTGCCAGCGTTGCCATTGCCGAAGGAGGAAAGCGAGGGGACCACATCCACCACAACCCCAAACAACCCACCCACATTGAGTCCACATTGAGAAGGAGGGCGATGAGGGGAGGGGGTTGGTGTTTTTGGGGGTGTTTACGGCCAGGTGTGCTGTGCACAGGGGGGAGGAAGGGCGTAAGGTTCATAAAATGGGGGCTCATGGGTGTTAATGGGAATTAAGGTTGGAGAAGGTGAGAGTTGAGTGTATGTTGGTGTTAGTGGGGTATAGTTGGTGTTAAGGTGAGTGTTGTGCTGTGTTTACATGAAAGCAGTGGCTCAGCCTTAACCCTTTGCGGTCCTATGTCGGACCTGGTCCGACATTGCAATTTTCCCTTTCCAGTCCAATGTCGGACCCTGTCCGACATCATCAAAAAGACGCAAAAAACAGGTCTCTAGTCATTTTTTTCTCCAGAAAAAGCCGAGAAAACCATTCAATGGCCGAGCGAGTGAGATCGATAGGAGCCGAGAGAAGCTGAAAAAAAAAGGGGCGTATCTCATGAATACAGATAGCCCCAGCATCACATAGATAACACGGACATAAACAAACAAGATAGCTGCTTCTGCATCCAGCGCTCAAAGAATATCACAGACATTTGCAGAGCTTTTTTTAGATGTTATAGTAATAAAATAATGACTTGGATCGCATTATTGAGGAGTTTGTTGATAAAACGAGTGATCAGGAGATGATTTATCGGTATGCACTATTATCAAGAGGTATGTGAAAAAAACAGCGAAAACGGGGCTGGAGCTGCAGTACTGAGTGTCCTGTTGATATGCAGTGCCTGTATATAAAGTATATAAACTCGGAGCGGGAGTATTCGTGCGCTCTGATTCCCAGCTGCGTTAGGGAGAGGTACTGCGAGACTGTGCTGCGGTGTGAGTGTACTACACGGAGGGCCTTGCAGTGCTGAATACAACCTCTGTACTGTTACTTTGTTTTCTTAATAAACGGTTGGTTTCAGTTAAACTGGCTGAGTCAGTGCCTTATTTTCCGCCGCCAGATAAAGCAAGCCTTTGGTCTCCATCCACCCTCCAACGATCTGCGAGACTCACGCAGCCACCTGCCCAGGGTAAGCCAGGGAGTAAGCCGACCGAGATGGACGGGCAAGAGGTAACTATATATATATATATATATATATATATATATATATATATATATATATATATATATATATATATATATTATATATGTGATGTGATAATTGTTAAAACATAAAGTTTGCAATAGTTTCTTTGTGTACAAAAAATAGCAGGCTAAAGTGTTTGAGACACACAAAATAAATGTTGACTGTATATACATCAGAGACACCACAACACAACAAAAACAACTAAAGACACAGCAAGAAAAAATATCTATTTTTTAATAGCAAGAAACTTATTTTAAACAAAATACATTGAACAAATGCAGTCGCAGTAAATATTTTTTTTTACTGTTTGACTATACAAAGAGAGAAATAGTAATACTACAAAACACACAGACCCCCCAAAAAACAAAACAAAAAAAGACTGAAATACCAGCACAAAACCCTTAAAAAGTAAATGATAGTTGCTTTTTTCTTTGATAAATTAAAACAAAATGGTGGAGATAATGAACAAGCTTGAAAAAAGACTAAAATCTCCAAATAAACTTATATGAATAAAAAAAAAACGTTTTATATAATCTGTGTTTTTGGAAAGTATATCATTGATAAATCCCTTTCTCAAAGTGGCAGAGTTTGCTTTCCTTTTCTCTTCTCTTCTCTAACACTGTAAAAGAGGAGACATTTTATGTAGCTCAGAAAAATGGCCATACTCGTTACGAGGATTAGTTTGTACTTGTTGCTCTGCACAGGCCTAGCTGTTACAGTTCATAGATACAGTTTCTTACTAGAATGTCAATGCCACTGTTTTGATATCACCTCATATAACACTGTTTTGACATCAAATCTTTAATTAAACAACATCTAAAAATAATGTAATTATGCATTATTTATGCTCCATTTATCCATGTCCAATCAATGTTTCCACAGAACACCTGCATGCCTAGCTGGGAAGAATTATATATGGACAAAGATAAAAGTATTACAGAAGATGTTTCTTTTTCAAAGTCTATATTTCAGAGCTGCCAATTTTCAAGAGAGATTTTTATATGGCATTTCAGCAGAGTTCCAACTTGTACAGGAGATGTCTTAGCTACATGCAGGAATAGAAGGTTGTTCTCCAAGACATCTAGCACAACCTGAACCAAAATGTTATATAGATTGAATACATGAACAGGCATCATCTTATCCAGGGTGAATGATAATTTTAAAGACCACTATGCTTCATCTACATTTTTCAACAAGATTGTATTTTATGGAAATCTTACTAATTATCTATCTAGATTCTACCTTGATCATTCTTAAACTGTGGAGCACTGATTGAAATATAAAATATCAAGAATGAGAAATTTTCAAACTGACCAATAGTCCCCTCAAAACATGTTTCTTGACTCATACCAGATATCATCCCATAATTTTTTATGAAAGAACATGGGCCAGTAAATGTCGCTACAGGTTTTCCTAAACCTTTTTTTTGTTTGTTTTTTTATATAATGTTAATGTACAGTATGTAATAAATAATGCTATATTTGAATATTACCACTGCAATTACACTTTACGCTTGTCTGCAACAAGCTAGATTCATTAAGTTAGATTCATTATTTGATATTCCACAGCATCATGTACAAAACAGATCCACTTACTGTCAGTGAGTTTCTTGGGATAAAGTGCCAGACAAGGTTTGGTAGCATGCAACACAAATTGCTGAGGAAAGGCTGCCAACAAGAGTACGTCACTGACAATCTATACAAGCCAGACAGACAGCTGACGAAGTATACTCAGAAATATTGGGCTCTGTAAAACAGATGACTAAACACATGATGAAAAGGGATATATTTGTTAAATAGAGTCAAGAAAAAGACATATAAATTAGAGATTACATAAATATATATTTAATAACTATCCAATCCCCTCTTTTTCAACATAGGAGGTGGCTATTGTAATTTCCTTCTATCAGCTTGATCTGGAAAAATATTTATTGTCCATTTTTAGAATTACACTTTATTTTCATCCTGTGAAATTGTTATTTGTTATTACAAGTAATGTTAGATGTTAGAAAAGCACTTTTAGTACAATCGAAATGATCCTTAACACTTTCAAATGAAATCATGAATATGCACATGCTTTTTTTTTTCTGGAAACAGTTCAGCCAGTTTGCTACAGTACAAATGAAGAGAAACAGGTTCTTTGTTTTTACACTTTTATTTCTTTAATTATGTATCAAGTGTTTTTCTTTAGTTTTGCTGTGCTGCCACTTTCTTTAAGAGCACATCCCTTTTCTTAACTCTCACAACAGTTCAGAAAGCTGCCAGTATATTATGATTGCAGATATACAAGGTGGCCACAGAATGCCAGCATGAACATGTACTGTATAAAGCATGTATGAAATGGGCTTGGGTCCTGTATTGCAGCAGAAAAAAGGAACTTTTAGTTTAAAAAAAACAACAACAAAAAAAAACTGATCTTCAGTTTCTTTTATATTTTCAAATGCACCACAGTCACTTGTCCCAGGGAGCCATCACATGAGCACAGATCACCTAACAAGTAAGACAACAGGTACATGGAGATGCATATTTAAGGACTTCCCATATATATTTGTCTGGATACTTCAGTTATTATACATTTGTATGTATACTCTAAATACATATATACAGTACACATACATATAAAACAAAAATACCCATTTAATTGAATGGAAAGGCAAGGACCAGCTCTGAAGGCGAGAGGTAAATACTGTAAGTGCCATATTCCAAAGCGTAGACTCCAGTCTTTAATTAACTGCTATTTTTTGAAAGATAAAAATTCAACAGTTATGTAAAAAACTGAGAAATAAACAACTTGAGAGTGCTTAACAGACCTTTGATTGCATTACTTACAGTGGATATCTGATACTAATACTTACGTCAAAATGTGTTTTTCTCTTTCAAAAATAGGAGTTAAAAGACTAGAGTAAACTCTTTGAAAATATGGCCCTATGTGTCTGATGCCGGTGTTATTAACTCATCAGCTGCTAGAAGGAGAATCATTCAGTTCTTCCCCATGGCCTGGAGTGTAAACACAAGTGCACATTCACTTAACTAGGCTCAAGGAGTTTCAGCCTCAGGTTTGTCACTGCAACCACTCATTGTCCACAAGGATACAGAGAACTACAGCCATTACAGAACCATGTGTCTCACAAGCCATCATACGTGCTACGGCTTACAGTGCAAGGAACAATGATATTAAATTATCTGTACCAACCATAGGGGTCAGGACTGTTTCCCATAGGGCACCACTGTTATGGCTTGGCATTTCAGCCTGTTGAATTGAATGGAAAGGCAAGCACTGGATGCAAACTGGTAACCTGACAGTTCAAAATCCAGGCTTTGTAGACGAGAGGTGTGTCTTGTGCTCATGTCAGTATTATTGACTCATCAGTTGTTAGGATGAGATCCATTACACTGTATTACTGCTGAAAAAACAGATGAAAATGACATTCAATTCTACAGTATGTCCATGGATATAAATCATAGTTAGCAGGGTAAGTTAAGTTCATACTACATCAATAAACATACGCATGCTTGCGTTTTGTTAATTTGTAAAAATGAAAGATTCAGTTTATGTCTGATTTTATCTGTGGTTGTTGCTCCCAACCTTTTTCTACGGTGGACACTACGCTAGTGTAGCGGACAGTGCAGTCAAATCAGGTTATTGCTGGATGTAATATACACTGTTTAAACCTGTTTGAGAAAGTTGCAAGTTAATGTTTTTTCTCTTCCCCCCACATCTCTTGGTCAAAGTAGACAAATGCAGCTTTGTGAAGCTGAGCTGCGAAAATTCCTTCGCGTAATCACAAACTGAGACCTCTGCAAACAGGCAATTCTGGACATTGACGAGAAGCAGGTCTCTCTTTTCCCCCTCGAATGCAGAGAAAAAACCTTTCAGCGTGTACCAGATAAACTGCTATTCCCAGAAGACATTGCGCACCCATGTGACTGTGGTATTATGACACGGGAGCATCAGTAAAGCAAGATATACCGCATTACTTAAATTTGGCACTGCTGCATTTATTTTAAATTGATCAAAATGACTGCGGCCCTTAAACGAGGGCGGCAATTATACAAGGGTGGCCTTTATTAATAATACTATGCTTTACAAACGCTGCAATATTTTATTAAATGATTTAAGGCATTTTAGAAACTGCGTCATTAGAGGCTCCGATCTGCAGCACTATACTCTTGTGTGTTTTGGGGGCTTGAATACAGTACATTTACAGACAGTTAACAAGAGCCTATTAGGTGGGAGTTGGGAGGTCAGGGGAGTACTGTACCAGCAAATCAGGAGTGTGTATTGGTTGCTATGGGGCGGGACAAGAAAAGGAGAGACAATAGTAGTTGAGTGTGATACAGTTTTTCTTAACAAAAAATATTACCTCTGAATATCAGTTTGATTTCCTATCCTACTTAGTTTTTTTTTTCTCACTGTAATTTATCTCCTTGTTTGTAATTTCTCTGTAAGAGAAACTGAAACTAAATCTTCTCAAAGATAGTAAGCAAGTTTATATATATATATATATATATATATATATATATATATATATATATATATATATATATATATATAATTGTACAGGACTGAGTAAAATTCCAATTGAATAAAAAACAAAACAACTAAACGCCCTACAAGAAGATATCTTCAGCCAGCTTTCGGATAGCACTTAGAGTGACTGGCAAAGCTCTAAGTTCCTCTGAGTTTAAGTTTTCACTATCCAAGTTGACGACGAGGTAAACAAACTTGGCTTACTAAGGGGGGTGTCCGTTAGTTTGTATTACATGCTGGATTGAGGTTGTAGTCTCTTCGGGGGTGTCATGTACATAGGCAGAGTTGCACATTTCGTTATTTTTTGAGCAGGGGTAGAAAAAAAATACCTTTACGTTTCTTTATTGAGAGCGGCATTTATTCAAGGGCAGCGTCTATTAAAAAGCTGATATCTGAGTGAGGCGTTAATTCGAGAGCGGCGTTTATTCGAAGTAATACGGTATTTTCAAAATCTCATATTATGGTATGACTTCCTTTCTCTGGGAACAAATCTAGTGTTTAGTGTTGTTTTTTTTTCTATGCGAGTGTTTGTTGGAAGTTGTATTTATTATTTTACCCCTTTCCCAGTGCAGGTAAACTTTCACTTTCTTTTCGCCTGTATGGTGTATAATTATTTTGTTGGTCATTTATTTAAGTTTAACAAATTAAGTCTATATAGGATGTGTTTGATTTTTGGCTCTGCCTTTCTCCTGTGAAGTAGGTTAGTGGCGTGGTCTTGAAAATCGAAATGGTATATCAATGTTGTATACAGTGCATTTTTAAACATACACTGTCAAACAGTGGGATGCTCCCCCAGGACCATGGTTTTTCAGTGTAACAGTATATTAGAATACACTATGATGGGCTACTGTTTGCTTTTCTCTGTTGGCTAGTGGAAAAAATGTGTTTAACAGGCAAATTGAGGTAAAACCTGTTTAGATTGCACATGTAGATTTAACCACCCAGCTGCTTATCCAGCGATTTCCACATTGAGCGCAAGCGAGTCCAAATTCGTCACTCCCGTGAGAATAGCGTGCAGGGGGTTATATGTGCATCTGCAAAGTTTATCACGTCTTTTTGATTTTGAGTTATATTGTTATAATGCTACAACTGTAATGTTGTTATTTAAGTTTTATTGAAATAATATATTTCAGTTTTTCATAATAACAATAACAAGTGTGTCTTTTTAGAAGAATGAAAAATCTGCAAAAAAAAGGCCAAAATTGACAAAATAAATGGGCAGCTGGGTGGTTAACAGCCGTATTGGAGTACAGCTGTTCAGAATGCACTTGAACAGCTAGTGATCTACCCCTACTACTGCACTACTGTTATATCATTGTAGATACAGTATAACTTGTTATAATCCTAACTTGTTGCATCCTATTTCATATAGGATTTTTTTTGTAATATTATTTGCACTTACTGTAAACTATAGTGTATTTAAATATGAATCATGCATTGTAACACTGTACTGCCCTGTAACACCTGTAAGTCGCCTTGAATAATAATAATAATAATAATAATAATAATAATAATAATAATAATAATAATAATAACTAGATCTGCCAGGCAGTTTTACGGCTTCAAAGCTCAGTACCAGTTGGAAATTTTGGCAAGCTGTAGCATTGCAGCACAAGTGTCAGCAGCAGATCAGTTTTCTGGAGCAGTTTCAATTCAAAGTGCTGCATTAGTTCATTATCTCATGTTGCTTTATAACTTTAAAGCTAATTTTACATTTAACCTTAAGGAGAGGTCACGGGCAATGGCATTTTTTGATAGACCGTACATGGGTACTATATGTGTTCCATAGTAACCATGACCCTATGTGCACTCTCTGAGGAGTTATAAGACAGTTTTACATTTGACCTTTAGTAGAGGTCAAAGGTCATAGGCAATGACATTTTTTGATAGAGCATACATGGGTTACTATATGTGTTCCATAGTAACCATGGCCCAATCTGCACTCTACAAGGAGTTATTTTGCAGTTTTGTAAGTTGATGATGTCATCCAACGTGGCTGCCATGTTTTTTTATTGTAGCCACTTCCCTTGAACAACGCTTAAAGACAACCACACTAGGATCACGTGTGCCAATTTGTGGTTCAATCAGATTAGTGGTTTCAGAGACGAAGGTTTTTGTAAGCCAGTTTTGTATGTTGATAATTTCATCCGACGTGGCTGTCATGTTATTCTAGCAACTTCCCTTGACCAAATCTTAAAGACAATCATACTAGGATCGTGTGTGCCAATTTTTGGTTCAATTAGACTAGCGGTTTGGGAGAAGAAGATCTTTGTAGTTTGTGTTTTTGACGTCTGTACCGTGACATCATGCAGTATGGTCACCATACCACACAACCTTCTTACGAACACCTGTTAATCTTGGACTATCCCTCAACAAGTATACCAACTTTCAGTACTCTGCAATAAGTGGTTTTCGAAAGACGAATTTTCACATTTAGGCAAAATGTTTTTTTTCAATCCAATATGGCCAAACCATGTGACCTACGACATATGTTCAATTAACATCTACCAACTTCCCATAAGCATCTACAATCCTACCGAATCTTGTCAGTTTTCGAGCAGTTTCTGGCGGAAATAATAATAATAATAATAATAATAATAATAATAATAATAATAATAATAATTCTATTGATACCTACTAATAAACTAAACTGTTTTTCAACTGAAGGATGACGCCTACCAAGTTAGGAGTTAGCTGGTTAAACCATTTGCAAACAGAAGCAGTATGATGTTTGGGTGCATTTTGGTGAATTTGATAGCAGCCATTTTGATAATAAAATTTATTGCAGCAACTTCTGCTTCATAAACTTGAAGTGGGTTTGGTTGCTGATGACATTTGCAAAGTTTCAGTTCAATCGGTTCAGCGGTTCCCAAGAAGAAGATTTTGAAAGGTTTTTCCAAAAAATTCATCAGGCCACCACCTTGTTTGATGCAGGAGCACAATTTTTTTGCATCTGAACTGTTATCTACACGGGATGATACCTGTCAATTTTCATGTTCACCATATAGAGGAGCAGTTTAAAGTTTTGGGAAGAAATAATAATAATAATAATAATAATAATAATAATAATAATAATAATAATAATAAATACAAATCCTTACAATAACAATAGGCTTCCCAAGCCAGTTTGGAAGCCTAATAATAATAATAAGAAGAAGAACGGGCTTCCGAGTAGCGCATCCAGTAAAGGCGCTCCACGTGGAGTGCAGGATGTGCCCTATAGTCTGGACGTCGCAAGTTCAAGTCCAGGCTATTCCTTTCCTGACACTTGAAAAAATTTTTAAAAAATTAAAAATTAAAAAAACAAGAATAAGAATAATAAGAAGAACAATAACAATAGGCTTCAAGCTTGGAAGCCTAATAATAATATGAAAAGTGTTGTCCGTCCAAATACAATAATAAGATTCTACTGCTGGAAATATTGTAAAGTCCCTCGAGTCATAGAATAACAAGTTTTTATATACGTATCTCTAAGCAGAACACATAATAATAGTTTGGATGGTTTCTGAAGGTCAGTCTAACTTCATAACAAACCTTCTTATAACGAACACCGTTTTTAACGATCCAAAGCAAGAACCTATTAGAACGATCACGTGCAGGATCGACCTGGATACAACGGTCTCAGTACTGACTGACAATGAACTTTCTCCAGTGTCAAGTGTGTTATTCTCTTAGTGAAAACAAAAACCATGGATGACTAATTCAAAGATAATGCTAATTCAAAGATGACCTATTGTAGTACGAATCATGCATGAAAGGACATGTAATAACTGTATTCAGCATGT
Source organism: Acipenser oxyrinchus oxyrinchus (assembly GCA_030684275.1). NCBI lineage: Eukaryota > Metazoa > Chordata > Actinopteri > Acipenseriformes > Acipenseridae > Acipenser > Acipenser oxyrinchus. The sequence continues at coordinate 19,961,358 of CM060247.1, read as the reverse complement.
AACTGTACATTCTTTTCTTTTTCATTTCTTTACTGTTTTCTTTTAAACATACCTGTAGCAGGGCGATTGGAAATCAGTGTTGATGTAATTTATATGTGGAAACAGGTTTGTTTTGTGTGGTTTTTGGAGGTGTTATGTTTGATCAAATGATTGTTTACAGATGGACGCTCGATTGAGACTTGCTGCCTGCCTGTCTTCTGTATGTGTCCTCTGTGCGTTATCATTGTTGGTAGCGTCACATGACCTATTTCTTGACTTTCTGGCTTGTGTTTAATAAATCCTGCGTGTCTGTGCCACCGTTTCAAATCCAACTCCCATGTCTCTGTCTTGCAATGTGGTTACCCACAGGTGTGACTACCCACAAGTGTGACACGAGTAACTTGTCACAATACCGTTTAAATGTTGATCAATGTGAAGGAATTTTCATAAAAGTACTATATATTGATGTTCAATTTAAATTTGCCGTTTTGTCATTATTCTGATACAGAAAAATGCCAAACCCTATTATAGTCAACCCCCTGATATAATGAACATTTCTTGGGGTCCCATGGGGGTTTGTTATAGTGAAGTTAGCTTGTACTTTATAATGTTCCCCAGAGTATTCTGAAATCTGAAAAAAGCATACCAATTCCAAGCTGTAAAAAACAGATTTTTATTGAATTTTTATAGGAAGACTACAGCCAAAAACACCCTGGTCCTGGGGAGCATCCCACTGAAAACCCTGGTCCTGGGGATCATTCCACTGAAAAACCCTGGTCCTGGGGGATCATTCCACTGAAAAACCCTGGTCCTGGGGGAGCATCCCACTGAAAAACCCTGGTCCTGGGGGATCATTCCACTGAAAAACCCTGGTCCTGGGTTATCATTCCACTGAAAAACCCTGGTCCTGGGTTATCATTCCACTGAAAAACCCTGGTCCTGGGGGATCATTCCACTGAAAAACCCTGGTCCTGGGGGATCATTCCACTGAAAAACCCTGGTCCTGGGGGAGCATCCCACTGAAAAACCCTGGTCCTGGGGGATCATTCCACTGAAAAACCCTGGTCCTGGGGGATCATTCCACTGAAAAACCCTGGTCCTGGGGGAGCATCCCACTGAAAAACCCTGGTCCTGAGGGATCATTCCACTGAAAAACGTTTGGTCCTTAAAGGGTTAAATATGCGTACAGATTATCCTTGAATCTAGCCCTTGGTTATGTTAATGTGTCCTTTAATTGCAGTTTGCGTGACAGTGTTATTGCCCTTTTAGTTCACTTCAATAAAGTCACTTCGAGCAATGTTCTGATGAGTGGCCTCCACGGTTTTCTCAAATTGAATCAAGTAGGTTATGTGTTGGCGCGATAATAGATATTTAGTAGGATTAATTTAAAGTTATTTTCACCTGGGTTACCTAATGTAATGCAGCCTTAATTCCTTGAACCTGGAATTGTAGCCATAAACAAAATGAAGTAAACAATTGGGAATTATTTTAGATTTCTTGGAGAACAGATGACAAAGAGGATTTGTAAGTAATTTTATGTAGATGTTGTCCATGACACTTTTTCCAGTGGCTATAGATAGCTCTGCATACCATATTAGTATTAAGCCATCTTTAGCTTGGGGTGTGTAATATGAGTAGCTTGTTATGGTAACACCATTATATTGCTAAATGTCTAATACTATACTATAATACACTGAATAAAGTAGCTGGTATTCCCTGCAGTAACCTTGTTCATACTGTATGTGCACTGCTACCATCACACGTGTAAATTAAGATTGATTTACCACACAACCAGGTTTAATGAAACAGCACTTTCACCTGCAAATGTAGACATCCACTCTCCTTGATGGAGCAAATTAAGCCTCTAAAAAGCTTTGCAAATTGACCTTGAATCTCATCAAAAGAGATTTGGAGATTGTGGATTCTTCCGATGAAACATGCTCCGGGAACACCTGCGGTTCCAGCACCACCTACACAAACTTTACAACACTAACTGCCGTCATTTAAATGATGCACATAAGGGATGACTGGGCGATGTTCGAGGGCCTTTTGGTTTGCACGTGTTGTTTATGTTATGATTTTGCTTTTGTTTATAATATTATTATCTTCAAAGTGACAGTATATCCATGTGACTAAAGGTGTCTTCTAAGTTGTAAGACCATTGGGGACGGTTGGTATCATTAAATACTGGGCTCTGAGTCTTTTTGTTCATGCAAAAACTCTTTATTTTGCCATGCCCCAACATGTATGGCTTCTGTGCATTAATGCCACCATACAAAGCTATCATTAGAACAATACCATAGAAAATAGTATCTGACGAGACATCATGTTTTAGAATTTTAATACATGTTAGCTATCAGGTGTTCCTTTGAAAACTGCACCCTTGAGATAAATAGCAAACAAATGTGCCTGATAGATTTATGGCAATATTTTGTTAAATACAAACACTTAAAGAATGATAATTTAACTGCTGTGTACAGAAGTGCTGTTACGTGAAATGTGCCTTACTGCTGTGGCAAATTAACACATTTAGTTAATTGGTAAACTTTACAGCATAGTTGTTTTGTGGTGTTTTGGTGGTGGTTGGCAGGGATGGGGTTAATTTCCTTTCCCTGCCAAAATACATATGAGAATGTGGCTGCTCCTCATTGGACAATTGTTGTTAATTGGGAGAAGCCACATCCTATAAATAGAGAGTACAGTGCTCCATTAAGGTGAAGGAGTTGGTGAGTGAACACTGTTTGTTACTCTGCGTTTCTGCATTTTTGTTTTGATAAAGTTCAGTGAAGACTCTGCCCAGCCTGAACAGTTTTGTTTTTGTCTAAACCTCTGTTTTGGCCCATGTGCCATTTGTTTGTACTTTGTGTTTTTTAGTTTATTAAACTACAGCTTCCTTGTCTCTGAGTCTGTGTCCCTACCGATATAATCTGGGCCCGTAACGATTCCCTGTCACATATGGTTTTAATGATGGGATATCACCCTCTAGAGACTTGGAGCGGGACTGTAGAAGAAAACAAAAATGGGAAGGAAAAGCTGCAGGAAACAGCAGCAGTGACACCTGCAGTACCAACAGCAGCAGCAACAACAGCAGTACAAGAGGTGGTGGTAAAGGGTTCTGACCTTCTGGGACCCCCAGACTGGGCAGCGGAGCAGGAACGGTGGAGGGCTGAAGGGGGCCCCACTGTGCAGTGCCTGTGGAGAGTTCGGGCACGACTGGGAGGACTGCCCCTATGGAAACCCCTTATATGAGGATGCATGGAACCAAGGCCTGGTTGGGGACGTGGCAGAGTGGTTCTGGGCTGTAGACCAGACCCAGACATCTCCACCGCCTAAGAGGGGGGAGGCCGAGTGTCCAGCACAAGAGGGAGAAGCCCTGCTGTCTCCAGCGACTGAAGGTGAGCTGCATCAGTCCCCAGCAACTGATGGGGGAGCCGCACCGGTCCTCAGGGATAGGAGACTACCTGCTGCTCCCACCTCCATCGCCATGGGAGGACTACCTACTGCTCCTGCCTCCACCGCTAGAGGAGGATTACCTGCTGCTCCCTCCTCCACCACCAAGGGGAGAAGTGGAGCTCCTGCTGCCATCTGCTTGGCCGGGGTCTCCCCTCCCACTGCCGCCTCCCGAGGGTCCGCATCCGCCATCGCCTCCTGAGGGTCCTCAGCCACCGTCGCCTCCCGAGGGTCCTCTGCTGCCGTCACCTGGGGATGCCGGTTCGCCATCGTCTGGGGATGCTGAAGCCACTCCACTCAGGGATGCCACGCCCTCTTCACTCAGGGGTGTCTGCTCTGCATTGCCTGGGGTTGCCTGCTGCTCTGCATCGCCTGGGGTTGCCTGCTGTTCTGCATCGCCTGGGGTTGCCTGCTGCTCTGCATCGCCTGAGGAATTGTTGCCACAAGCAGCAGTTTTGCTGCAGGATTATGTGGCCGGAGCCACAGAAGAGGGAGCTGTCGGATATGAAGAAGAGGGGGAGGTGAGGAGACCACAGGGGCTCTCACCTGGGCTCTCACCTCTGCCTGGGGCTGCAGCCGACTGTCTGCCTGTTCTCCCGACACCCCATCCACTGCGCCTGGTTCCTCTGTTGCCAGGATATATGGAAGGGCAGGGCCCTGCGTATAAATAATATTGTTTTGTGGTGGTTGGCAGGGATGGGGTTAATTTCCTATCCCTGACATAATACATGTGCGAATGTGGCTACTCCTAATTGAATAATTGGTGCTAATTGGGAGCAGCCACATCCTATAAATTAGAGCGCACAGGGCTCCATTAAGGTGAAGGAGTTGGTGAGTGAACACTGTTTGTTCCTGTATGTTAAAGTTCAGTGAAGGCTCTGCCCAGCCTGAACAGTTTTATTTTTGTTTAAAACTTTGTTTTGGCCCATGTGCCTTTTTGTTTGTACTTTGTGTTATTTTGTTTATTAAAACGCAGCAGCCACGCTTAACTACAGCTTCCTTGTCTCGGAGTCTCTGTCCCTGCTGATACTCGGTCACAATGCTCAGTAGAAGAGTAAACCTCAATACTTACAAAATAAAATGGATAGCCACTGGAGTAAAAGTGAGTTGTGATAGAAATCATCTTTAATAGAAAAAAGACTACGGGCATGCCTTTAGCACAGTAATTAGAATTTCAGACCTATAAGCAAATTAAAATCCAATGAACATTACATACACAAACACTATTAAATAATGCATTAATAAGTTATGTGGAGAAGAACAATATACCTTTCAAATAAAGTTTGAAATAGTGACAACACAGTATTAAATGTCTGGATCATGGTTGCTTCTCTGGGGTATGGGTAATGTTAGTGCTTATAGATTTGGCCGCTGGTCCCCCATCTCTAGGGAAGAAGGAATCCACCTCCCTGATGAACTGATTTGACAATGCCCTCCATCAAGGGGACTGCCTGAAAATAAAGATGAGGTTGGAGAGGTGGAGGAAGAAGTTGCAACAGGGATTGCATCAGCATTATCTTCTAGATGAATTTCTCTGAGGGTAGAAGAACTAAACCTCACTAAATCTGACCTCTTTTTCTTCCCCTCCTCATCCTCCCCCTCCTCTGATCTCTCTATCTCCATTCCTCTGGAATCTACCACACTCTCTCCCTCCTCCTCAGCCAAGAAACTCGGAGTAACCCTGGACCCCTGCCTCTCCTACTCCCAGCACATCTCCACTCTAGCATGCACCTGCCGATTCTTCCTGAGCAACACACAAAGAATCCCACCCTTCCTCATCAACTACTCCACACAACTCCTCGTCCAGGCACTGGTACTCTCCAGGCAAGACTACTGCAACTCCCTCCTGGCCGGCCTCCCTGCATCCGCCATCCGTCCAGCTCATCCAGAACTCCGCTGCTCACCTGGTGTTCTCTCTGCCTCGCTTCTCCCACGCTACTCCACTGCTTCGATCACTCCACTGGCTCCCAATCACCGCTCGCATCCAGTTCAAGACTCTTGTACTCGCCTACCGATGACTTGACCAGACTGCACCCAGCCACCTCCAGAGCCTCATCTCTCACTACACCCACACCCGACCTTTCCGCTCCGCCTGTAGAAGAAGACTGGCTGTACCTCCGCTACGCTCCCCTGCCTCCAGAGCCCGCTCCTTCCCCACCCTCGCCCCGCAGTGGTGATCATTGTAAATCAGAGCCAGGTGAAGGGGATAATTAAATAATAAAACTATTATCAAATATAATTAAACAAAACAATCACATCACCAATGTGCATACACACATGTTTTATGCAGGGAGGATATTAACCCCCTCCCTGCTGTGTTACAATATATATATATATATATATATATATATATATATATATATATATATATATATATATATATATATAGTATGATATTTTTCATTGTTCCTATTGTTTTGAGATGAATTAGGAATTATATTGGAGAATGTTCCTTGTAGTAAATGTAATATCGTAAATCACTGAAAAATGTGATCTTTTCTTGGTTCATTCTTTTAAAGTGGTTGTTTTTTGGGGGGGCTGATATTTAAGCCAAATAATAAACTTCTTTTTTCAGGGTCCAAATGTGTAAACTATAACTAATTTCCATGAACATTTCAATTCATTTGTTTATAAGGACAACTTACCTTTACAGTAAACTTGGAAAAAAAACATTTTATAAATCAATTTATTTTTTATGAATATAGTCTATGTAATCCTTCAGGTATGGTAGGTTGGTACTTTATATATCCGTAGCACCGATATAAAATTGATGAATGCTATGAGGAAGATTTTAAAATATGTATTGCAAAGGAATATTTCAGCTGCTAAGATGTACAGTTCATTTGTTAAGCTTACTGTTTTTATTCATAATGAGTCCCAGCATGTTAGGCAAGAAAGAATATCTGGCTGTGACAACTGATTTACATGCAAATTGTACAAATCTTTCATTCATGGTCTAGTGAGAGGTCTGTGCATGGGTGATCCTTTGCTACCTAGATATCACATACATTCCAAATGCCCTGAGATTAAGATATTGCTGACCTGGGCCCTTTGTTATTGGAAGGACCATTTTTCAGCTGAGCAATAAGCCGTGCAACATGTATATTATGTACTCAGTGAAAATATCAGCAATAGACAGAAGCTAGTAATGACAGTCATCCATCTTTCTGCCGACACTGACTTTCTGGCAACCAGCTCTAAGTAACATGATACCCAGTAGGCATAACACATCTGGACCTGTTCAAGACCTTCGTTTATCTTTTTGTTGGATAGGTGTAGTGTGATGGCCAGTAAACATTGATAAATTAGCTGTAACATCAGGGTAAATACATGTGCTTAATTCTGATATTTGGCTTTTCAATATATTGTATTGTAAACTGATTATACTGGCTGTGCTATAAAGGGAATTATTATTCTGCTGTAGCCTGCCCACAGTTGTACACACAGTCTGACTGATCTGTTCTGATCCTGTAATCATTTTGGGCTCCAAAGATGTGCCATACAGCCCTCACCATTTTTAAAGTTGATCAGACCTTACCAGTTACCATCTGTGGCAAGTCTACAAAATTGTCACTTCTGCATTGTTTGCATATGCTAAACAAAATACAGTTGCACTAACATCTGGCTGTCAAGTAATCGAGGTAACCATTTAGGTTTTTCTGTGAATTGCTTAAGCACATGTTGTATTTGTTTTTTTAAGGAAAATCAGGCAACATTTTTAAAGGCATTCATCCATTCGATTCATTCCTGTTGTCTTAATTATAATTTAAGGAGTTTCTTTTTTTTTTTGCTGATTATCAATGGTTTCCCATGTATAATATACAGTAAATGCCTGATTTGTATTAAAGATGACAGATCATGATTTTTTTAAAATATTAACAATACATTACAATATCATCTTAGAAAAGGAATATTTTATACACTCTGAGTTGTCAAATGAACAGGCTTTGGGTAAAGGGAAAGGAGATACTTTCCTAGAGAAGTGTATTACAAGTATGTACTGCTTAGTACGACAGTAAATGTGAAGACATGTTTAATTCCCAATTGAAAGGTAATGTTTAATACAGTAATACATCAGTAATTATGATTTTATTTTCTTGACGATCATAGTAATTTATTTTAATGTCAATAAAGGTGTTCTTAGGAAGACCTTATGGGCCCTATTTAGCAAATATGTGCGCAGCCGCACATCAAATAGTGAATCATGCGCCCAGCCAATCAAAGCACAGTGTGGTGGGGGTAAGGTTACAACCAATAAGGAGTCAGCATTCCCTTTAAGAGCACCTGTGCATCTGCGTAAGTGAATGGAGGATATTTTGAAACCAAAAAAAAGAAGGAAGACAAAAGAGCTTTTTTTTTGTTTTAATGTCCAGCAGCCCAAGTGAAGAGGATGACCAAGCCTGTCAAGCAAGGCTAAAACTTGTTTTAGCAGCCTGGAGGGGGAGAGTGAATACAAGATTTTTCTGTTTCTCTTGCTGAGCGAGACAGCAAGTGCCGGGGGGGGTTCCTTAAGTTAGGCATCTATAGCTCACCTTCGACCGTTTATCATAAATGCGTCCACATTTTTTCTTATTGGTCTGCATGTGTACCTGTGTACGTTTAGTGAATTAACTGTATATACATGTAGGTGTTATTGGAAGCAATGGCTCAAAAGCATGACATAAAGAGGGAGCCAAAGCAAACAGCTGAATTTATAAGTTAAGGTAACAAGATGGTTTTTAGAAGGAAGGTCATACACTGCTGGTTCGGAAATCAATAATTAATGTTGGTGATCCCTTTCATTTTTATTGAAAATACTATATTAACTACAAATAAATTATTCCTGGTTTATTTTAAAGTGTTTTTAAACTGTGTCTGTTACACAAATTGTAGTTTGCAGCCTATTTAGAAGAAAACATATTCATTCTGTGTATTGACTATAAACAGGGCGACTACCTAAACATAAACACCATTGTAACTTCGACAAAACTTTATTTTCCAACTTCAGTATTCATCATGTGATTAAAGCCATTTGAACCAAGGATGGTTGGAGTGTATCACCTTGATATCAGACACAACTATACAGACAGAATATAGGATAAGGTGCTGTACTTAGATGTAAACTTATAAGTAAATTTGCCTGAAGTTGTAGGACTCACAAAATTTGCACAGCTTATGATGTACAGTATTATTTTACCCAGCCAAACAGAAGACTGATATTTCAACATTCTAATCCAAATGCCTTGTCCTCCTTGTACATTTTGAACCACAAAAACATCAAAAGGCCCTGAAAACTTGCTGGTAGCACTATTCACTTGTTTTTGAACACATCATTATAAATCTTAACTATCTTAAATAACACAACACAGAGCAATGTCCAAAGTGAGCGTAGATTCTGATTTATTGGGCACTTTCAATAAATGAAAAGCTGCTCCCCCAGGGGAAAGATACAACTGTGCTGTAATTCGAAACAATATTTTAGGAGACACTCATCATAAAATATTGATTGACAATGTAAAACAGAAAGCTTGCTTTACGACTTTTGATTTATAACACTCATGCTATATTAGTCATGAATAAATTGATATACAATAAATATCTTGCAACTCAATGCAGTTTACTTATATTAACTGATCTGCTATTGTGCCCTTATGAAATAATTTTGCCCGAAGGCTTCTTAACCATATGAGACACAATTGATTGTAAATAAAAAATATTAAAAAGTTCAAATAAAAACAGGAAATACATATCTTGTTAGCCATTTCACAGAAAAGTTACTGTTGTCCTTCCTTTAAAAAATGGTCTGTGCCGATGATGTTTTTGTGTACAAGGTAACGCTAAAGCAACATGTATGTGTTACTGTTGAACCCCTAAATTCAAACATATTAGTAGTCTTGGGTTACACTAATAAGGGATATTACTGGTACTTTATTTATTCCCTTACAAAAGTTTACCATAGGAAAAGCACAGGAAAGTGTAATAAAGTATAGTGAAAGCATGGTAAAATGCATAAAGGTATTGTAAAGCATAGTAAGAAAACATCGCAAACCATGATAAACTGTGGTAAATGCCTAGCATAATCATGGGAAAAGTATGGAAAAGCTGAAAAATGTATGGAAAATTTACAGTGGCATACCTTTATGAACTACAGATTCCCCATCTTTTTAGCACTGTATTTCCTCACAGATGTGAATTAAATTAGCTTGGGAGTGTATAACATATCATGTTAATGTAAAATATTAATTTGTTTTTGACTTTATATGGTATTTTAGCATACAACCATTTAGTAAATTATTGACAAGATTCAAATCATGTAGTCAGGTTCTATTCAGGTATTTTAATGCATCAGGACCTTTTTCAATTCTAATTTTGCCTTTTGCTTTCCACAAGATACAACAGTACATTAGCACCAATTTATTTGTTACAGAATATATGTCATCATTTACAGTAGATTGAAAGATAATAGATACATAATCCTTGTAGATACATAATGCATGTGTTTTTATAGATCTAATTGCTACAACATACCTACATCAGTAATATAGTGTAGAATTGTTACCCATGGCAATCACATTTAGCAGCTACCAGCTAGCAATACATTCTTGGTTTTATCAGAACTACTGCATTTCTACATGCTCAGAATAATATTAAATTAATTTTGATTAAAGCAATCCATCCTCTCTCAAGAACTTGATTAATGTTAAACATTTTCTTTTTAGTGGTTAACATTGACATCAAAGTGTTGTTACATCTTAGCACCGATCTGTTTCCCTGGTAACAGGAAGCACAATGTTCATTATGGAGATGTTTACTGTAACCATATGAGAGTCCTCCTTTTTAAATGCAAAGGATAAAATTGAAATCCACCATACAATCTATAAAATAAACATTTTAGTAGATTCCATTTAAATGGCATTTTTAGGTTTTATAGCTCAGTAAGGGCCATTGTTTTATGTCATTTTATATTCTTGAGCGTACACTTTCAGCATTTCATTCCTGATGCCTGATCTCAGCTCTGAATAAGCAGGCTCTAGGATTCTGTTTCTGGACCATCTGTTTAATAATGCACTGCACAGAACAGAGGTATTTAGTATAAACACCAAATGGGCCTGAATAGATATGTGACTGTACTGGGGATGATATTTACACACCACAGGAAGCTGAGTAGATTTGCTAGGTCATATAGAGCATCTTCATATGTGGAGTTTGGTCTAGTGAATTGCTTCTCCCAGGATCTGACGTACCAGTGACTGCAAGAGTCCTGTGGTTGGTGCATGCTTTTTTTCTGTTGATAGCCCTTATATACTTTGGATGAGACATAAAACCGAGGCCCTATTGTAAGTTGCTTTGGGTGTCTGCTAACCCTTATTGAAAAAACATATATTTTGAATATATGGTAGAATAGTATGATCCTTATATGTTTCATATATAGAAATTGGCCCCTTTTTATATATATTTACAATATATGGGATATATTTAAAATATATTTTAGTCTGTAATCCATATATTTATTTTATTTGTTGAAAATATATGGTGCACCATATATTTTCATTAGTCTGTAATCCATATAAAATAAATATATGGATTACAGACTAAAATATATTTTAAATATATTTCTATAAATGAAAAATATATCCCATGTAGGACAGGTGCACGAGCTGCGCAAGGATAGTGTGGCCGGGGGTCCCCTCTGACTTACTCAGTGAGAACCCCCCTAGTGCGAGGACGAGGTAGTGTGGCTGAGGTCAGGGGTGAATCGCACTTACCCCCCCAAAGGATGGACCCCTGGCTCCCCGCAGAAACCCTCATCATGAGAGAAACAATATAGTCGCACCAGTGCATAACATAAAACAAGACAGCTAGAAAGGAGACGGGAAAGGAAGGGGCGTACAAGACAAACAGGAGGGGTTAGGATAGGGTTAGTGTGGGATGGTTATGTGATTACCTGCTGCTCAGTGGAGAGGAGAAAAAAACCCTTTCCTAGAAGAGGAAAACCTCTGGTGGCCCTGGCGGTCAGGTAGCCCCCACTCCGAGAATACTAGCCATTTTTTGATGGACTGTTGCTATGTCGGTAGGGGATGAACGGAGTCGATTGCTGTGGAGGTCCAGTGCCCCATGTTCTTGATTAAATGGAAATTAATGTTAGCTTTAGCTGCAGAGATAGCTGCCCCGATTCTAAATGAACGAGGGGTATAGGATTGGGGCGGGAGGCCAGTTCTGGAAACAAGAGTGGTGCGATGGGAAGCGAACCAGTAACGGGATATAATTGTGCAGGAGAAATCAATGAACAGGAATCAATGAAAAGGTTGTTTAAGGGAGAGGTACTTTGTCATGGAGGAGTAGGGGCATATTGGGGAATCGATTTTTGATAGTTGAATGAAACAGCCTTGATGGAGTTGTTCGGAGCCAGATGTGGAGGTGTGAGTCAGGGAACATGAAAAGGTCGCAGGAACGGATGCCAGATGTGGGGAAGCTGGAGGCTGATGAAACGGTGAATTATGAGTAGCTTAGAAAACCAAAGAAAGCTGTTAAGCACAAGACCTCCATGACGAGATCCTCGAAGGGGGAAAAGCAGCCTTTCCAAAAAGTTGGAATTAGGGAAAGTAGGATTTTGGTTGATATGGGTAGGCGAGAGGTGGAGGTAGGAGGGGAGCTCTTGAGGATCCCTCGGAGCGTCAAGCGAACTACAGGTATGGAAAGCAGGGTTGGAGAAGGAACAGACATTAAGCGGTACGAGTATTGGATGCCAGAGATGTATGATTTGATAGTGGAGGGAGCCAAATAAAGAGTCTCTTGTGTGGGAGATGAAGGCTAATATGCAGTCTTGGTTGAACGGGATGGATTGAATGTGGTTTTGAGCTCAGAAAGTTGAGAATGTTGACCAGCTGGTAGTGTACGATGATCTAGTGACTGGGGCTAAGGCTGTAGCCATGTAGCGTCCGGCGGATTGCAGGAGGATGGAGAGTGTTGGGTTTAGTCGAGCAGGAGCAGTTGGAAAGGTGGGGTTTGCAGAGGAGGAGATGCTGAAGGGACCACTTGGTGTAAACGGGATATCTGTAGACGAGAAAGAGCATCAGCAGCATTGTTATGTGTTTGAAATTGCAAGAGACTGAGATCCAAATTATCCAAAGTAGTTGCATGATGAGGGGGAGGAAGAGTGTCCTTTATTGATAATGTGAACTGTGGGTTTATTGTCGCTGAAAAAGAGAATTGATTTTCTTGATCATTGGTACCCCCAGAGGTGGGTGGCTGTAACGATGGGGTAGATTTCGAGTAGAGCTGTAGATTTAAGGTGAGGGGATAGATTCTGGATTTCAGAGGGCCATTTGCTGGAGAACCATTGGGAACCGAGAAAGCCGCCAAATCTAATGAATGAAGCATCTGTAAAGAGAACGAGATTGTGGAATGCTGAAATGTAGTCGTTGTAGAACAAGGAGAGGCCCATTCCAGTGGGAGTTTAACGTGGCCCACATTTTTATGTCTTTCCTAGCTTTGGTGGATAAATTCATGTGGGAGCTTAGGTTCTTGGCTGTAGTGGAGAGTGTGAGGAGATGAGAGATGTATGTTCTTCCCTGTGGGATAATGTGTAAAGCGAAATTGAAATGGCCAAGGAGAGATAGAAGATCTTGTTTCTTGAAGGAGGAACGAATGTGCTCGAGCTTGGCAGGAGGGAGGCTGGCTTCGAATTTTATTGTATCAAGCGTTATCCCTAGGAATTCCACAGAATGGACTGGACCGATGGTTTTATCTTCAGAAAGTGGAATGGTAAGTGAGGCTTCTAAGGCAGCTGAAGGTGAGCTGAGCTGAGTGAAATAATATTTATTGTTCCAGCAAATTCCAAACAGGTGGCGTAGGGTGGGGTGAATAGGCATCACTTTGAAAGTGTCTGATATATCAGCTTTGGCTAGCCATGAACCTTGGCCTGCTATTTTGATGAATTTAATGGTGTCTGACATCTTGATGTAATGCAATGAGAACTGATCGCGAGGAATGGGAAAAGGCAGTGGAAACGAGGCATTAGGCTTTATGAATGGTGTTCTATGTCTACTATGTCATAAACAGAATTTTAAAGATGTACTGTATAATAACATTTTAAAGCAGCTTTTCACACCAGTAATGGTATTGTGTAGATGCCTACATTACATTAATAAATACGGTATCATGCTGCAATCCTTTATATTCAATCAAAAGCTATTATTTATGCTCACCATGCACACCATGCTGTTCACCATAGGCTTGTTGTTCTGCTCACCTGGATCTTCTTATACTTCTTTCTTTTCCACCAAGTTATTTCTAACAGATCAACAGTGAGGCATGCTCCTATATTATGTCTTTTTCGGCTGATTGCAGCTTTTCAAAGGGAATACAGATTTTCTGACCAACAGTCAATTCTAGCAGAGGCACGAGTTATTTGAAGGTGTTGAGTTTCAAAACAGGACTAGGCAATCGTTGTGAGATCACTTGCAGGTTCATAGTACATTTTTGTTGTAAAAATGTTAGTAACAATATAATTCCCTGTAACCACAGATTATAAATGATATAGACATGTTACCAATGGTGTTGTGAACTGTACTGGTAGAACTGGTTTGTATTATTTGTAACAAGGTGTCCCATAAGGTGATAAGCCTTGGGGTAGACCTTGTTATCTCTGATTGCTGCCAATGCAGAACTTCGTCTATCCTCTAAACTACAAACTTTGGACCATGTGGTTCCTTTCTCAGTTATATTTCATTTGCATACCTATCATTTTTAAACTCTCAGTATTTATGGTTCAGCCAGGCACAATGCAGGGTACATTTTGCTTAATATTTTTGAACAGGGTGCAGTTTAGGATGATGTTGTATATCATGCACCATTGCCCTTGTTAAACGTGCCAGGACAGGGATCATACTTGACTTCACATTACAGTATTCTAAACCGGGAATTAAGTTATGATATCTTACCCTTGCATATGCAATTGTGCATTTTTGTATCCATATGTATGTACTATCTTTTAAAACCCGTGCATTGCAGCTTGAAGATTAGCCTTTCATGTAGCACGTTGTCAAAGGCTTGTTGGAAGTATATGATGTCATAGGCTCTTATTGTGTTCATTGTATACAGGGACTTTCATCCCCTGTCATGGCAATACATGCTATATTGCAGCTATCAGTAACATGGAAAAGTAGATAAATTCAATAACTTGTGCTAAAGAAGGTCCACAATATGACAAGAGGTTACCCAGATATGTACAAAACTGTAAAGTGTGACATATATATTCCTGCCTCCACTATATTCCCATGTGGGAATTTGCATATAAATCTGTCTGGAGGAGCATAGTAACCATTTCTGAAACATTTTCATCTTTAGTTTTATACAAGCATTCTGCATTAGCAGTGGTGTATGTGGGTGTTGGAGAAAACAACATGTTCCCAGTGTGATTTTAAAATAACTGCTGTGCTTTAAAAAAAGAAACAACAGAAGAGACTACGAGGCAAGTATATCGCTGTAACTATTACATAAGTGCGCTATTATTTGAAAACTCGAAAAATGCAATAATACAAATAAAATATAATGTCCCAACAGTCAAAATATATACTGTACATAATATCAGCGTTGTTCAGAGGCAGAGAGAGCTGGATTAAAAACAGGCACTGATCTTGCTCTGAGTCTTTAATTGTCATAACTGCTCTTCATATTCAGACTGCTAGGCTAAGAGAGTCTTAAGTCTGCTTTCTGCTCGCTTGTCACTGGTTTCAGTAACTACAATACAGTACTGTCCATTGGCTTGCACTATACTGTACTCAATTTAATTGATACGCTGATTTCCACACTATTATAATCCAGGGCTGGCAATGGAACTTGAAACAAGCAATGTGATTGGTCGAGCAAGGTTCCAGCTGTCCGTATATTGGATGGATACGGACATTTAGAGCCTTGTCATATATTCAAAATCATTGCGCTGTCTCACAGAATTTAAAGTACTGGTAGCCATCTTGTTTACAGTTACAGATGTACAGCTCTAACTATAAAACTGAGAGTAGTAAGTAGACATGCTGATTTAGATGAAGAACAATTAAATGAACTGGAAGATAGCAAAACAGAAGAAGATTGCTGTCTTTATACTCACCCCGACTTTGTCACTTCAAACAATGTATTTTTAGCCATTTGTAAACGCTACAGAAAAACACAAAAAGACACCTCTGCCCATTATCCACCCCTCTCCAACACAGACCTTGAAAAATTACTGAAATCCGAAGCGTTGTTTATTTTTATTCCTCACATTTGTTCTGCTCAAACAGTGTATCTGTGACAGGAAAACAAAAATAACTCCGCTCCCTGGTGTATCTTTTCAATGGCAATGTACACAATATTAACAATAAAGATTATTATTATTATTATTATTATTATTATTATTATTATTATTATTATTATTATTATTTATTTCTTAGCAGACGCCCTTATCCAGGGTGACTTAGGCAAGTAAAGCGCATTAAGGAAGAGTGATAAAGTGTCCTGAGGGAAAAGAGGAGTTCTACAGGTGCTGTCTGAAGAGGTGAGTCTTGAGGAGGCATCGGAAGGTGGTCAGGGACTGGGCAGTCCTGACATCTGTAGGAAGGTCATTCCACCACTGCGGGGCGAGGGTGGAGAAGGAGCGGGCTCTAGAGGCAGGCTAGCGTAGAGGAGGTACAGCCAGTCATCTAGTGCAGGAGGAGCGGAGAGGTCGAGTGGGGGTGTAAGGAGAGATGAGGGTCTGGAGGTAGCTGGGTGCAGTCTGGTCAAGGCATGTACATTCTTTTGCATGTTACAATTAACTTAATCTACTCAGCTTAATTTAGTGTGTAGTTCAAAGTTATAAATGGGACTACTTAATTGGCATAAGGATATTTAATAAAAAACAAGTCATGTTTTGCCCTAACTTGATTTATGCTTTTTTATCTTCATAACCACTGTTTTACCTGGATTATAAATGCAATAAAGCCCTTTGTCTCGTGCCACACAATGTCCCAAGGCGTCCGTATATTCAACGTATACGGACATCCTGTTGGGCCTTATTGCATACATAAAGCACGCAAATACTTGCTTACACATAGATCAGATGATTTCTCCACTAATACATTTTGATAATGTACTGTATTAAACCACATAGATTATTGAAACATGAATTATTGAAACACGGATTAACAGGAGTCTACTGTATATGTAAATCCAGTTTGTGTTATTCAAGTATTGACATAGAAACAGTTATAGACTTTCCCACTGTGCACTGGTTACAACAATTTACCACGTATCTGTGTTTTACCATGGTTTTGCTATACTTTTACTACAGTTTTCTATGATTTAATTGAAGTACAATAAACTTTTTAAGGGCAATATGCTCCACAGTATAAAATGACCAGATGGTTTAACACTAGAAACGCAGCAGTTATACTCGTATCTCAAACCGCTGCCAGCAGTCATTATGATGGTACATTTTAAACAACATCAATATTAAAATGAAAGAGAAACTATCGGATACCACTCAAAAGTCGTATTCAAGCACATCATATCAAAGATCTGCACAGCTGAAATGCTGTATTTAAATGAACAATTAAACATTAAAGGGTTAATTTTGTAACATATAAACATAAAGCACTACTTAAAAAAAATGAAAAACTATAATAAAAAAAAGATTTCAAAACAAACTAATGTGTAAACAGGTATACATGCAAAACTGTAAAAACAAAAGTAGTTTTTAATCTAAAATGAAAGTAACATATGTTTATCTCTTGCATGTGTGTCACTCGCAGCACAGAATCCAGGTTGAGCTGCTGCAGCCTGCAGCTTTGCAGTTTTCTGATCGAAATGTTTGTGCCTGAGCACTGTGGCTAGCTTCAAGATGAAATCTCTCCAACTGACATTTCCCCCAGTGCATTCCTTGTACAAAAATGAAGGAATTGATGGCTGCCAGGTCCAGTAGAGAAAACAACAGGCTTGTATATAAAAAATAAAATAGAATATTGTAGGTTATATTCAAAATAAAAGCATGTATTGTAAAAGGCAGTCAAAATGACAGCTCAAGGTAGATGTAATTATAACTTTTTTATTTTTGCGTTCCTGCCTTTCAAAAGCCATCAGGGTATTTAATATATGTATTTAGTCAAGAACGGACAACTGGGTATGTTTCACACATGCAGAGTAATTTAAATTTTAAGAGTGAAAACCATCAAAATGACTGCTGTGGCGGTTCTAGTGTTAACCTTTTTGTCATATGGGGGGGTTCTATCAAACAGACTTTAGTCAGGACCAAACTAACTTAATGTGTCTATTACAACTTCCTTACCTCGTAGATGGGCAAGTCCAGTGTGTCACGTTCACAGTTGTTATCATGGAGCATCCTTTATGTACTGTATACAATCTTATGGATATTGCTCCACCTGTGGACCTGAAGTTTCAGATTTGTCAACTTTGTTTGTCTATTTGCATATATATTATCCTCCTTTCAGCCAAAACACATCTTTATATTCTCCCTATCAAGGGACAGTTAGATTGCATTTTAATGGTTTCTCTACTGGTAATATCCCTCAGGACAGCTTGTGTTCAGAATTTAACTATAGAGGAAAAAAAAAACATTCAACAAGGGAGGAGAAAATTGAACATACTGTAGCAATCCGTGCGTTTGTGTTTTTGTGCTGTATTTCCTGCTGTAATTGTGTTCCATTCCTGCTCTGTATTTTTCGCTGCTGTTTGTTTATCTCTTGTCTGTGTAATTATAGCCTGTGCCTGGTGGCTTTTGTGTCTCCCCTGTGATTAGTTGTTGTTTGTCTGTCCTCATTGGCTCTTGCTTGTCTGTCCCCATTGGTCCTAGTGTGTGGCTGAGGACCAATGGGACGTGTGTAAGCTCAGTCACCCTAGTAGCATAAAGGGGCGGAGCTAATGTTATAAAAGGACACTGCACCGCCATTATTGTTGTTGCTGTTCTGGTTGCCATGGGTCTTGTGTTCCTGTATTGCTGTATCCTGTGTGTATAAGCTGTGAAGCTGGCAGAGCGGTGGTCTCTGGCAGGTGCAAGAACGCGTCTGATATAAACGATTATTGGAACCAAGAACCAAGCATGTCTCTCTGTTTTCTGCCTCCTGCGAAATGCTACCATACTCAGGAATTTTGTTGGGATCGCTTCATGATTAACACCCAGACTCCACAACAAATCTATTAGTATTCAGTTCCAGCTGGACACCCAGGCTCAAAGAATTCCCTCCTGTGAATCCAATTTCAATTAGCATCCTTGAAAAAGTACTGATGAAAGAGAAAATAAGTGTTGTGTCACTCCAAGTCCGTTTTACCAAATTGTGTAGTGTCCCTCCTGGCCGAATTGTAATACCTTACTTTCGCATAGCCTTATGTATTGCTGTGTTTATATCTCCAGACTTTCTGTTTTTAGAATGGGCAAACACAATAAAACAATTTATTTTGTGTCAATTACTAAAATATCCTACTATTAAAATAGTATTCGATGGTTAGCTATGGATTGTTTTTTGTTTTTTTTTTTTTTTTTGTTTTTGTGATTGCATCTATTTATAAAATTATGTTTTATAAACAGCTCTGCTTTAAACTGCATGCTCTGAGAGCAAAATTATAAAATATTAATTGAAAAAGGTAACCATATGCATTTACACTGCACCATTTAGCAAATCCTATTTAAACAAACAAGTCAACACAATGTAAATTGAATTCATGAACAGCTCACACATGGTGAAATCTGTTGCAGCTATGAGCAAATTACCTGGCAAAAGGGCTAGTCTGAAATTAATCAAATACATTTGTATTTATTTTCAGTACTTTTGTTTACGTTGCCAATAATAATGTTTTTTGCTGTGTTAGGACAGCCACGGTGATTTACTGGCTTTTAGTATCTGCATACTAACATTTATCTGTTTCAGTGTTCTTTTGAGGCTTGAGATTTTGGAAACCAGTTTGTTGCTTGGCAACAATTTGAGCCATAGGTTTATTTAGTTATTCAAAGATGTACAACAATGCAACCAATTGTTTCCAGGGATGTCTGTTCACTTTTGTGAGTGTTGGAAAGGTAAGGCTAACCTGGGGGGAAATTAGGCAGGATTTTTCTATTGTTTGTGCTTCCATGGTGGCAAAAAATGAGTTTTGGCACAAGGCACTGGTACTCTGCTAATAGGGCATTACAACAAAGGTAATACTAGATCATCAAGGTGTTGTTGGAATTAGAAACAAATAAACTGTGCCTTATTGCTATTTTTCAGATTTATGTACCTTTTTAAGAAGGTTTAGCTTTTCTCGTGCTTTGTTTTTTAAAGCTATGCTTTCTATTTAAATATTCAGTGGTCATGGTAGAGCTATTAGAGTTTCCTGCTGTATACATGGCAATACATATGTATAACCATAGGAAGCCTGGTCATTTCAGTCCTTGAAATAATGACATGGGTGCAAATCGCATCTGGAAATGAGAGCACCAACAGGCAAGCAAATGTATCACCACATACAGAATAGAGTCTTCTGTTTTCTTAAGCAACTACAAATGTAGGCTTGAATTTAAACAGTTAAACAGTTAACTGTTTTTAGATACGTGCTTTAGTTTACATTTTAAATAAATCTCCCAGCAGTTATGAGAATGTGTGCTGCTTTCTCTGTTGCTGTACTGGGTATTAATGCACTCATCCTTCAAATTTTAAAGCATTGATTTAATTTCACCCAAATCTACACCAAAATACTGAAAAAAAACTGAAAGGAGCATTGCAGGAACATTGTAGGAAACATGTTGTTAGAAATTCACATGAAAATGTAAAAGGCACTATTTTTTCAATGGAAGCATAGAAGCTAAAGGAGCCTTTGTTTGGTATCGAAAATCAGATAGAATGCAAAAGCTACAGTGTTTGCACTTTGTGCAAGGTTAAAAACAGCAAACTACCAACTCTAATCAGCCAGTGACAGACATTGCTGGAATTACCAACAGGGATATTTATTTTCTAATGCTTAACGTTAGCCCAAACAAAACATGGTATGAATAAAGAATGACTATTGTGGCAAAGTAGCTGCTGAGAGAGAACAGGTGCAGAGGTGATGCAGTGCAGAAATAATCACAACCAGGAAACTGGAATCCGTTTTGCAATAAAAGTGGTCTTTTATTTTTAATCCCGGTCTGGCGACCAAACAATAAACCTCTGGCAATACACACCAATGTGTAAAGCATGGAGGAAACAATAATAATGGGTTGCAGCCCAAATAATAAACACACATTATCTGCCCCACACTAATACTGTACACGGTCACCAGTAGTGCTCGTGGTGTGTGATAACAATTTATTAAGTGACTGTGGTGTAGTGTTGTTGTTCCGGGTAGTGCTGGCCCACGGTGACAGCTCCGGAGACGTGTTAGCCGTCTAGTGATTCACAAACAAAAGACAATTATTAACAACGACAAACAAAAAAACACTCATGAATACTTTTTACTTTCTCTGGGTTTCTCCCGGTCCTTCCAGTTTCGATCTCTCAAACCAAGCGAAGGAGTAGATTGCGATACTCCGTCCCCTTTTATGCTATCACGCATGACCCCTTGGTAAATGAGTGCAGCTGTCTCTGCAATTTGCAGCTGCTACGTCGTTTCCCTTCTGTGTCAATACGTTCCTGCAACGTAGTCTCGTCTTCTTCCAGACTGACTGACTTCCCGACCCTGGGAAAGAACTGTCAGGCCAGCCCGTCAAAAGAACTCTAGTTTTGCTGCTTAGCGCCCTCACAGGCCGGGAGGGAGAGGTTCATTATATTTCTGTCACACTATGTATAATCTATTCAGCAAGAAGAAATACACTATTATTTTATAAATAAAATTTCAGTTTAAAACATAATTAAATATATACAGTAATAGTAAGACATTATCTGGATGACAAAGACACTGCAGAACTGTATACGATGAGAACCGAAATGCTATGCAATACCACAGAGCCTTGGCACTACACCATAATGAATGTACAATCAAAAGGGACATACTTGTTGGACCTTATAACATTTCCCTATTGTAAGTAACATCCTTTAATCTATATTTCAATATCTTTAATGCAGCCATGTCCCAGATTTGTTAATATAGAGAAGGTTAATTATAATAAAAATAAGAATGTTCTTCTTAGTGTACATTCTAAGATCTTTCTTATTTGTATTACATTCCACACTATATGTTTCAACATATCCACTAAGCATTTAATGTGCTCATAGCATGCAGTTACTGAATTAAGATTGCCCTTAGAGTACAGTACTGTATGTGAATATTAAGTACACAATAATTTTATATTACATTAACTGGTGCTCAGAATATGTTCATGTTTCAACAACAACAAGCAGTGCAGATTCCATGGACTAGCCACTTGAATGAATCTTTTAAATTTATTGACACTTGCCCACATAAGCTAAAAGCAATATTAACTAATATTAATGTTATTATTTGTGTTCATCAAATTGTACAAACTTGTAACATTTTCAGCAGAAAAGTACCTGATTAATATTTAAACAACTATTTAAATACAAGCTTTAAGTGTATTTTTTAAGAGACACAAATGAAAAAAAAAATGTAATGGTGATAATGACCTAGACTTTTGTACCAGACAGCAGAGCCTTCATCGACAGGCACCCTAAAACTCTATCAACTTTTAGTTACATACTGTACAGTTCTGTGAAACTTACTGTGTTTACTAACGCTAATCTGCCTCCATTATTGAAAAGGGTCTACATAATAATGGCAAATGATAATAGCTAGTTGAATACAAAGTTGAATAAAAGTCGACAATATTTGAATGTGCTTAAACTGTATCAAAATGAATCTGTCATTAACAAGACATAATAAAACATAGTCATGTTTATGTCAGCGTTGAATTAAAAATGTGAACTATGTCCCTAGGAGTGCTTTTGTATATGAGCATTAGGAGCTGTCATCTTCAGGTACTTCCTTATTCCAAACAAAAGATTTATCTGGACCATTCTGAACCTAAATTACATAAATTGCTAGCATTCCTATTTTCAGATCTCATCAAAGATAAGTGCAGTTTACTGTGGGAGTCCCAATTCCAATACACAGACCATTATTTGGACCAATTTGCACAAAAAGCTTCCATGAGGAAAATTGCTCACTGACCTTATCTCAACAGTGTGTCTTCGTTTAACCCACTGCAGCTTCCATCAGCTATGTTCGATTCCCCGAGTGGTCTTTGTCTAGCGGTCATTGGCCGTGGCTGATTTTGTGCTATGCATCCCATCTTAGTACAGCATTTATTAAACTGCACCAAACATTGTATAGTGACAGTCAAGCCTTTTGCCAACCTACCAGACTTGTCTCTGTTTTCTTACACAGTTTGATTGAGAGACTGTATTTGTTTTATACCTTTTTTCATTATGTTAGTGTGACAAAGTTTATCTTACAGACATATACATGGCAAATGCCGATAGAATGTAATGCAAGTGAGGACACGCTATGAATAATTTATGATTTTCTCTGTACTTCGAAATCTGTATTGTGGATGGACATATAAAGTAATAATCAAATGTAGAAAGTAGCGAATGACTTTGTTTATATATATATATATATATATATATATATATATATATATATATATATATATATATATATATATATATATATATATATATATATATATATATATATATATATATATATACAGTGCCTATAGAAAGTCTACACCCCCTTTCAAAATGTTCACCTTTTGTTGCCTTATAGCCTGGAATTAAAATGCATTAAAATAGTTTTTTTTTCATTTATCTACACATCCTACCCCACAACTTCCAAGTGAAAAAATATTCTTAAAATTTGTAGAATATATATTAAAAATAAAAACTGAAATACCTTGGTTGGATAAGTGTCCACCCCCCTTGTAATAGCAATCCTAAATTAGCTCAGGTGTAACCAATCACCTTCAAAATTACACACCAAGTTAAGTGGCCTCCACCTGTGTTAAATTGTAGTGATTCACATGATTTCAGGATAAATTCAGCAGTTCCTGCAGGTTCCCTCTGCTGGGTAATGCATTTCAAAGCAAAGACTCAACCATGAGCACCAAGGCGCTTTCAAAAGAACTCCGGGATAAAGTTGTTGAAAGGCACAGATCAGGGGATGGGTATAAAAAAATATCAAAGGCCTTGAATATCCCTTAGAGCACGGTCAAGACGATTATTAAGAAGTGGAAGGTGTGTGGCACCACCAAGACCCTGTCTAGATCAGGCCGTCCCTCCAAACTGGATGACCGAGCAAGAAGGAGACTGATCAGAGAGGCTACCAAGAGGCCAATGGCAACTTTGAAAGAGCTACAGGCTTTTATGGCCAAGACTGGTCAAAGTGTGCATGTGACAACAATATCCCAAGCACTCCAGAAATCTGGCCTGTATGGTAGGGTGGCAAGAAGGAAGCCATTACTCAAGAAAGCCCATCTTGAATCCTGTTTGAAGTATTCAAAAAAACACTCAGGAGATTCTATAGCCATGTGGCAAAAAGTTTTGTGGTCTGACGAAACTAAAATTGAACTTTTTGGCCTAAATGCAAAGCGTTATTTTTGGTGCAAACCCAACACAGCGCATCACCCAAAGAACACCATGCCTACTGTGAAGCATGGTGGTGGTAGCATCATGTTATGGGGATGTTTCTCATCGGCAGGGACTGGGGCACTTGTCAGGATAGAAGGGAAAATGAATGGAGCAAAGTACAGACAAAAACTTGAGGAAAACCTGCTGCCCTCTGCAAGAAAGATGAAACTGGGACGGAAGTTCACCTTTCAGCATGACAACAACCCAAAACACACAGCCAAACTACACTGGAGTGGCTAAGGAACAAAAAGGTAAATGTCCTTGAGTGCCCCAGTCAGAGCCCCGACATAAATCCAATCGAAAATTTGTGGCATGACTTGAAGATTGCTATTCATCAACGCTCCCCAAGGAACTTGACAGAGCTTGAATAGTTTTGTAAAGAAGAATGGTCAAATATTGCCAAATCTTGGTGTGTAATGTTGGCAGAGACCTATCCCAACAGACTCACAGCTGTAATTGCTGCCAAAGGTGCTTCCACCTAGTATTAACTCAGGGGGTTGGAGACTTATCCAATTATGATCCTTCAGTTTTATTATGGTGTGTAGATAAGTGGAAAAAAATCTGAGGCACTGACACAACAAAATGTGAAAAAAGTTCAAGGGAGTTTAGACTTTCTATGGGCACTCATATATAAATGGCGCTGCAAGCCAGACAGTTTTGGGTACTTTGACATATAGGACAGAAAACAGTCCATCTCATAAATCCAGCCGACAGGGGGTGGAATAGTGGACCAGTGGAGAACAAGGGGTTGTATCGGAATGAGAACAACCAATGAGAAACACTTCACGTGGACTCAGGCACCATCCAAAATAACTAAACTATCCAATCACAGGGGTACAGAGAACATTATAAAAGTATGAGCGCGACACTCAAACAGGGCTCCCGATAGGAAATCCAAGGTTCTCGATAAGCAAACAAGTCTATGAACTGTGACAAGCTGAAGATCCAGCCAGCGACCAACTGGAAAAGAGATACTGTTTTCAGACTCTAATACAAGATAACTACTCTAGTGTTTGCCTTGGTGTGGGAGTCCGCTGCATAAGTCGTCTAAAATCCTAAAAGTACATGTAATCAAATCTCTAACTTACCCCCGATTAATCACCGGAGAAAGAGTTGGATGAACATTTGAAGTTGACATAAATTGAAATATATTCAATTTATTGAGCTAGCAGTGCCGGAGTTTTGCGGTGGAATATCCCAGACATAACCAGACGAAGAGTGCACCTATTGGTGGAGGAATTGCTGTTTCAGTGGAATACCTACATAGTTAATGACTCTTGTTCTTTGCAAAGACATGGGACAGGGCTCCATATGTCCTGAATCTTGTTCCTGCCACGCACAGTATGGCCCTTCAAATAAAAAAGCTGTCCTTCTGCCAGTGTGGTGTCACCTACTTTACTATTATGGACTGTTCACCTCCACTATGGCAGCCGCTCCCAAATGTCTTCAAATTTCCTGGTAGGCAGTGTGGATGCGATCCCGGTGCTCTTCTATCCAGTTCTTCCTCCCCTCCCCTCTTCCCAGCAGGAAATCCACAGGAAGCTGGGGTTCTCTACCACACATCAAATAATAGGGTGACTGTCTGGTTGCCTGGTGGGCCGAGGTATTATAAGCAAATATTACCTATGGCCCATCAGTGTTTCTTCTCGATGGGGAGGGTCCGCTTAAATTGCTCACACTGACCATTTCCTTCTGGGTGGTATGGAGTGGTGCGACTTTTCTGAATGCCTATGGCGGTGTGCCCCTCCCCTGTGCGTATTTTTGTGTTTTATGTTTTATGTTATGTGTATGTATTGGATCACAGAGTGTGTGCTATGTAGCACAGGTGATTTAAAATGTATATTTGTATTTAGGCACAGGGATTGCACAATCACTTCACGTGCACCATTTCTCCACTGGCTTTTACCATGGCAATGGAAGTAATCATTAGGGCATCAAAATGGGTAGTGGGAGGAGAGCGCTTGGCTTCTGGAATGCGACTACCACCAATTCGAGCATACATGGATGACATGACAACCATGACTACAACAGTAGCCTGCACTAATCGGTTATTGGGCAAATTAACCAATAACATTGAATGGGCACGAATGCAATTCAAGCCCACTAAATCAAGGAGCATCTCTATAATTAAATGTAAAGTAGTAGATAAAACGTTCTTCATTAATGGTGAGGCAATACCAACAGTGTCTGAGAAGCCAGTGAAGAGCCTTGGGAGATGGGGATCTAAAGGACACAGTTCGTGTGGGAGAAGTTAGACAACAAGCTGTGGAAGGGTTGAAGAGCATAGACAGCAGCGCTTTACCAGGCAAACTAAAACTCTGGTGCTTTCAGTTTGGTCTACTGCCAAGGTTGCTGTGGCCACTGACTGTGTACGAGGTTTCTTTGACAACAGTAGAGAAGCTGGAAGCTTTAACCTTTTGCAGTCCATTTATTAATTCTGCGTCAGGCTCGCCAAGTCCAATTTATTTTCACCGCGCAGTTCATTTTAGACAGCTGTTTAAAAGTATTTTTTTCCACAGTCAAACGGGTTTAAATGGCCCTGCATATCAACAAAGCACTCACTAGGGATCTCCAGCCCCGCCCCACCCTTTTGTTTGCTATCGCTTTCACATATGCTACCAAATAAAAAATAATAATAATAATAGTCGTACATACTGATCAATCGTCTCCTGATGACTCGTTTATCACCAAACTCCTCAATAATGCAATCCAAGTCATTATTTTATTGCTATAACATCTCAAAAAGCTCTGCAAATGTCCGTGATAGTCTCTGTGCTGATACTGTAACTCCCAGTTTGTTTCCATATGACCGCCCATCTGATGATCGGGGCTAGTATGACTATTCATGAGATCGCCTCCTTTTTTTTTTTTTTTTTTTTAATCGGCTTGTCTCGGCTCCTTTCGTTCCCACTTGGCCATTGAATGGTTTTCTCAGCTTTTTCGTTGAAAAACTGACTTTTTACGTTTTTGCGTTTTAAAATGATGTCGGACAGGGTCCGACAAAGGACCTGATGGGAATAATTGCAATGTCGGACCCAGTCCGACAATGGACCGCAAAGGGTTAATCAGTTCACACATCAGGAAATGGTTGGGAGTTCCACGCTGCCTCAGCAGAGTGGGACTTTATGGTAAAGGAATACTGCAGCTACCTGTCTCCGCTCTAACCGAGGAGTTTAAGTGCGCCAAGGTCCGACTGGAAATGACATTAGTAGAGTCACGCGACAAATGCGTAAGGGAGGCAGCACCTGTGTTGAAAACTGGAAGAATGTGGGCAGCAAAGAAAGCTGTGGAGGATGCAAAGGCTGCCCTTCGAATTGGTGATATCATGGGGCAAGTTCAGCATGGAAGAGGGGGTCTTGGTCTCAGTTCAGCTCCTCCTACATGGCACAAGGCAGCCCCAGCTCAACGGAGGAAGCTGGTAGTCAACAAGGTGCAAAAGCAGGAGGAGAGGATGAGGTGTATAAAGGCCATTTCCCAGGCCAAGCAGGGAGAATGGATGAGATGGGAGAGTGTGGAACAATGCAAGATTGGCTGGCAAGACCTATGGTCAATGGAACAGAGCAGGATCAGTTTCCTTGTAAGGTCAACATATGATGTTCTCCCATCACCACAGAACCTAAACCTCTGGGTAGGAGAGGATCCCTCATGTCCATTGTGTTCATCACCTGCAACATTAAGGCACATTTTGACAGGATGTAAGGTGGCTCTTAGCCAAGGACGGTTTACTTGGCGCCATGACCAGGTGCTGCGATGTTTGGCCTTAGCATTGGAAGACAAGCGTAATATGATCAATAAGTTGCCACCTGTTCCATCAAAACATTACACACAAAAGACAACATTCCTCCGCCCAGGAGAGCAACCACCAAGAAAAAGTGTTAAAACCAATCCTCGCCCAGGACAACTGGAAGCTGCTAGAGACTGGAAAATGCTGGCAGATGTTGGTCAACGGCTTATTTTTCCACCCGAGATTGCCACCACTAACCTTCGACCAGATATTGTCTTGTGGTCTGGATCAGCACGCCTTGTTCACCTGGTAGAGTTAACAGTGCCATGGGAGGATGCTGTAGATGAGGCGTATGAGAGGAAGAAACTGTGGTATGCTCAACTAGCCACTGAAGCGGAACAGCGAGGATGGAGAGTCCGGGTTTACCCAGTGGAAGTGGGTTGTCAAGGATTTGTGGCACACTCTACAACCCGGTTTCTCAGAGATGTCGGATTCAATGGCCAAGAGTTGCGTCGCACAGGGAAGAACTTATCTGAAGCAGCAGAGAGGAGCAGCAACTGGCTGTGGTTGAGACGGAAAGATTCTGGCTGGGGATCTCAAGCACAATAGAAAGAAAGAAAGGCTGATGTACAGGTAAGTAAGCTGGGCTGAGTTGAGTGGGGGCGGAGGGGGTGATGCTGGGGCGCCAGAATCACCGTCGAGCCCTCTTGAGGTGTCGTGGGCTAGTCAACGAAACACCGAGGATGGAAGGTACCCACTTGAAGACCCCAGAGATGTACCCTACTTAGCTCAATCCAGACGGTTGTCATGCTGATGCGCTGGGGAGACCGCACTATGGTTGATCCCTGGAGCCAGCATCGCAGCCGTTGTGTGTGCTGATGCGCTAGGGAGGCAATAAGCTGATCCCTGGAGCCAGCATTACACTTCAGCCATCAACACCAGACAGAAGGATATCTACATCATCATATGGAAGGAAGCGCAAATGGATGGAGACACATATGGATCACATTAGTTTACTGTGAAGCTACGTCTTAGTTGTTGCTTATCTTGGCGAGAGCCAAGTTCAAATCATCATGAAGTTTTAACATCTACTCTCATGTAATGGAAATCACGTGCAGATTAAAGTGGGTATTTGTATGGGGGCATGGGGAGTGCACAATTAATCCACGTGCAGACTGTGCCAAGATTCAAGTGAATGATTGATTAGCAATCGAGTCTCGGTACAGCTGCATAAAAGAGTGAGTGTTTTACGCTCACGGGGTTGGGTGTTCGGTGAGTGAAGAACAGGAGTTGAGAGAGGAGATAAAAATAATAACAATTGCTACTGGTGCTAAACTACCTCACCACAGTACTTGTTTGGATGAGTGTTTTGTTTGTCTATTTGTTTTGGCCAACACGCCATTTTGTTTGTTCCGTGTTTATTCTGTTTTGTTTAAACCTTTTATTTTGTAATAAACGCGCAGCAGCACCATTCTTACCCCAGTGCTGTCTGAGTGTCTGTGTATATCTTCCGGGTCTGTGAGGTCATCTCACAAGCCATCCTTGCCACAATGCCATACTGCTGGCAGACCTGTTGAATGAGTGCACTTTCAAACTTCCTGCTGATTAGAATGGATCCTCTCAGACACCCCATAGCGGCAGAACCACTCCTGGACTAGCATCTTAGCAACGGTAGGTGTTGGTACAGCCTGTGTATACTTCGAGAACACATCCATCATCACTAGGACTTGTTCTCGTCCATTGCTCGATGGCTCTAAAAGGGCATGGCCATGACCTCCAATGGTCTTGAGGCAAGCAGGCTCCCCATAAAAGTCTGGAGTGCCTTTGATAGGGTGCACCACTCATACTCCAGACACCACTGCTTCACAACATTTCCCAAACGCGGCCAAAAGCATCCCTGGCAGATCAACTGGGTGGTCTTCTCCGCCCCCTTGATGGCCGTGCCCATTGGTCAGGCTGGTAAAAACCTCCTTTTGAAGAACCTGCAGTAACAGGAGCTGTAAGAACTTCTGACCCCCTGCAGGGTTGTAAGCTCCACGATACAAGACATCGTCCTTTTCTTCAACCTGATCCCACTGCTTTAGGATTTCCAAAACCGGGAATTCCATGACTTCCTTAACTTGTATGCTACAACATTTTTATTAAATATGGCTGTGCCACCTGAGAAGATGGCCCAACATATTTTAAACAGTCAGGGTAAGAAAGTACTTTAGTCTTTAGTACTTTTACAGGCACTGCTTTATTTTCCATTGTGAATAAATTACATTTCAGATACAGTAAATTCACAGACACAAAGACAATAACACTTACTGTACATACAATAAACAGTAAGTGTTATGCAATGTGAAATATAAGAAGTCAGGACACTATATTAATAAGACAACTTATCAAGAAAATCACTAAATAGAGTGATGTACACATTTTGAAAAAAAAAAAACAGTTGACATTTACAACATTTTTCTTTCTAAGGCATTGGATACTTAGAATTATCACCCTCTTAAATATTCATTTGGGTTTTTTTATTTCATTTATTTATACAATATGTAGGAACTGATAGGTGGAAAACAACCATCATTTTAAATATCTGATAAAGTGGTGTCACACATCAAAACCATATGAAAGCAAGGATTTAAACGTATTAGTAAAGCACACACTTTAAAAGCAGCATGCATTATGTCCGGTTTTCTATGGGTGCACTAGTTTTCCTATTAGGGTATTGTGACAGGGCAGAGGGCCTGCACAAGTAAAATGTGTGTTTTGTGGCTGGTAGCCATTTTGGGCTCAGGTGTAGAGGAACAGCCTGGGGTCAATATGGCCACGTTTACACAGCCACATGTTATTGTTTAATTGATGAATTGCTTTATTATTTAATTAGAAAAGTGTGGATTGTGGTCAGGTTGGAACTGGATTATTGAAGTCAATTTCCCCTGGCCACACCCTATAAAAGAACAAGGGAAATTGTTTGTTTAGGGAGGTGGTTCAGTGAAGACAGTAGGCCCAGCATGCATGCATGAATGAAGGCGATCAGGGAAAGGGCGTATTGGTTGTCAGAAACAGACTTAAAAAGAAAGAAAGGTATTATTTAAAAGATATATGGTTTGGTTTTACAGGGTAAAAGGAATTAGCCTTCCTTGCTTTAGGTTTTGTTTAAAAAGAAAAACTGTGTTAGTAAGTACTCCAAGGGAAAACAAATAAATCATCTCAAGACTAATGTTTTCAGTGTTTAGAACAGATCTTTGTAAAAAAATAAATAAATAAATAGCTAAACCTGGTTATATTGGTGTTTGCTGGTACAGCTTTAGTGTCTAAATTCAGACTTAACATTTCAATCAATGTAATGTACAGTGAATGGGCACTACATTTGGTGTATACAAATGCTTAGAATGCAGTTTTTTCAAATGACTATCAAAGTGACTTGTACTCACAGGAGATATTAGAATGAACAAGATACATTGCACACAATTACACCACATTTAAACTTGAATACATGTCTAGTATGTAGTAAAGGGCCCTATTTAAATAATGTGAAAGGTGGTAGACTTTATTACAAACACCATCTAAAGACAGGGCCCTCCTTGATGTTTTATATACCTTAACAGATATAAATACACAAAACAGACTTGCATTCACTGTTTGAGATATTGGGGCCCAATAAATCTAAAATATACTACAAATGTATTACATTCAATATGTTAACATAACATTATTCAGCAGGTTTCATTTGGTTTTATGAAGAGTTAATTCTATAGAGTGATGTCAAGCTTTTGGCCATAGCTGTAAAGCATATGGTTTATTTTGCAAACGTAACAAAGTAGCCCAGAAAATACTGAAATACAACATATCCAGCTGTATCAATAGTAGTTGTATTTAGGTATTAAATCCACTGTTGTTCAGAATAATAAAATGTAATCTTTAATAGTTCAATACAATTAGGATCAATTTCCTTTGTAATCAAAGTTTTGCTTCCACAATGCGAGGTGCAATTGTTGTGTTAAATTCATCAAATTGATTGATATAGTCTCATTCCAGTGTATTTCACAAGAATGTGCAAACCAATAAGTACTGTCTAGTATACAAGCCAGTAATAACAAGTTAAAGAGCAAGTTAGTAAGTTGGTAGCTTCCATCTCATTAAGTGCAAGGCACCACTGTAACTGAATAATAGATGCATTGTTGCAGTGAAATT
Organism: Acipenser oxyrinchus oxyrinchus; assembly: GCA_030684275.1. Taxonomy (NCBI): domain Eukaryota; kingdom Metazoa; phylum Chordata; class Actinopteri; order Acipenseriformes; family Acipenseridae; genus Acipenser; species Acipenser oxyrinchus. The sequence goes on along the minus strand of CM060247.1, from coordinate 19,929,471 downwards.
CTAATTCTCTGTTGCTCAGAAACAAGCAAATTAGATCTCACTCTGTGTCGATGATCGCCTGCCCCTCTTGCACGTAGTTACTGGCATCTGGGAATCCAGAACAAGATGTGAGTAAATATAATGTTGTATTTGTGTACCCCTACCAACTATTATTATCAATTACAAGGCATTTAAAGGTCTATCACATTAGTTTGCCGGTTATATTATAACCAGCTTTCTAGTTTGAATCTTATTGGTATTAAAATATTGATACCCAATTAAATATATTACAAAAGTAGGCTGTAATTATATATATATATATATATATATATATATATATATATATATATATATATATATATATATATATATATATATATAATCCAGGGCTGGCAATGGAACATGAAACAAGCAATGTGATTTGTTGAGCACGGTTCCAGCTGTCCGTATATTGGATGGTTATGGACAGCTAGAGCCTTGTCACATATTCTAAATCACTGCGCTGCATCACAGAATTTAAAGTATCGGACGGTAGCCATCTTTCTTTTACAGTTGTACAGCTGTAACTATGAAACTGAGTGACCAATTACCTGCAAAAAAATCCAACATACTAAGCAGACATGTCAATTTGGATGAAGAACAACTAAATGAACTGGAATATAGCAACAAAAAAAAAGAAAAAAAAATTGCTGTCTTTATACTCAGTAACCCCGACTTTGTCACTTAAAATAATGTATTTATAGCGGTTTGTAAATACTACAGAAAGACACTTCTGCACATTGTCCACCCCTCTCAGATACATACCTTGAAAAATTACTGAAATCCAAGATGTCGTTGTATTTATTTTTATTCCTCTCCTCTGTTCTGCTCAAAAATAGTGTGTGTCTGCACTGTCATGGGCAGGAAAAAAAATAGTGCTGTCTCAACTTCGCCCCCTGGTGTATCTTTTCAATGGCAATGTCCACAATATCAATACAGATGTATTTTCTTTTGCATGTTCCAATAAAATTAATTTAATCAGCTTAACTTAGTGTGTAGTTCAAAATAGTAGTTATAAACGGGACTACTTTATTGGCGTAAGGATATTTAATTAAAAAAACTAAGAATTGTTTGCCCTAAGCATGATTTATGCTTTTTTTTCTTCAAATCCACTTTTTGGCCTTTATTATAAATGCAATAAGGCCCTTCTGGATGTCGTGCCTCACAACCCCCCGAGACGTCCATATATTTGACGTATACGGACGGCCTGTCGGGCCTTATTGCATACATACATGATATATATTCTGATAACATTACATGTTACACATGTAAAATGTTGACTTATTACTTCTTTCTATCAAAATTTGTAGGCTAGTTCAATATATATCACTAGAATTATTTGACTGTTCAATAATTCTACTATTGAGTATTTTTCTTCTACCCACATACATAAAAATAAAAATGCATTTTATAAACTGTAGCGGAAATTCATACTACAGTGTAGCTGAATATCTAAGGCCTCATGTTTACAAGTTAATCAAAAATCACAGTATATAGTTATGCATTTTGTTCTTTGTTTAACATTTAACATTTCAAGAACATTTTTCAATGTTCCAGAGATTTTTTTTCAAACAGATCTTTGACTTTCTTGCACATCTAAACCATTGGCAATTAAATGACATGTGCATTGTAACTGAAAATGAAACACTGGAAGTCCCCTATCTGCGGCTGCATGTGCTGTAGGGTGATGCTTTTCATACTGGCCACACAGAAACCTATATTCTATTTTTAAAGAAGAGGTTTTAATTAAAACAGCAGTCGATGTAGCAGGAAACCTTTCCCCAAAGTAATTACAAGTATATTCACATGACCTCATTAGCAGTTTTTACTGTAGTTCTGTGACAAGTGCCCATGATGAAAAAGTTATCCTGTATTATGTTCTGCATTCTATATTTATAGTTTACCTTAATTTAACAAATGAGACTGGAAAATGCTGGCGGATGTTGGTCAACGGCTTATTTTTCCACCTGAGATTGCCACCACAAACCTTCGACCAGATATTGTCTTGTGGTCTGGATCAGCACGCCTTGTTCACCTGGTGGAGTTAACAGTGCCATGGGAGGATGCTGTAGATGAGGCGTATGAGAGGAAGAAACTGCGGTATGCTCAACTAGCCACTGAAGCGGAACAGCGAGGATGGAGAGTCTGGGTTTACCCAGTGGAAGTGGGATGTCGAGGATTTGTGGCACACTCTACAACCCGGTTTCTCAGAGATGTCGGATTCAATGGCCAAGAGTTGCGTCGCACAGTGAAGAACTTATCTGAAGCAGCAGAGAGGAGCAGCAACTGGCTGTGGTTGAGACGGAAAGATTCTGGCTGGGGATCTCAAGCACAATAGAAAGAAAGAAAGGCTGATATACAGGTAAGTAAGCTGGGCTGAGTTGAGTGGGGACGGAGGGGGTGATGCTGGGACGCCAGAATCACCGTCGAGCCCTCTTGAGGTGTCGTGGGCTAGTCGACGAAACACCGAGGATGGAAGGTGCCCACTTGAAGACCCCAGAGATGTACCCTACTTAGCTCAATCCAGACGGTTGTCATGCTGATGCGCTGGGAGACCGCACTATGGTTGATCCCCGGAGCCAGCATCGCAGCCGTTGTGTGTGCTGATGCGCTAGGGAGGCAAAATAAGCTGATCCCTGGAGCCAGCATTACACTTCAGCCATCAACACCAGACAGAAGGATATCTACATCATCATATGGAAGGAAGCGCAAATGGATGGAGACACATATGGATCACATTAGTTTACTGTGAAGCTACGTCTTAGTTGGTGCTTATCTTGGCGAGAGCCAAGTTCAAATCAGCATGAAGTTTTAACATCTACTCTCATGTAATGGAAATCATAAAGCAAAAAAAAAAACATGAATATTGAGGATTGCACTGAAAACATTGATAATGGTATGATTTCTTGCAAATACTCATAATGCTTTTTTCCTCAACTTTTAAAATCAATATTTTTGTTATACTCTATTTTTCTGTTCTCTATTCTATTTGCCAAATAACATAACCCTTCTAAGAAGACCCTGAAGAATACATCAGTAAATTAACAAAAGGGTACTATTTACCAATCACTTGGCAGCTTTTATTTTCCTATTGAACCTTGCCCAATTGTGCTGCCTTTAGTATGTCCCATTTAAGACAAAAAATGTTCATTGTTCATTTGGAAGTAAAACTAAACCACATTGTGAAGTTAGAAAAATGCTTTGAAGAGAGGAGTGTTTGTTCATGTTGTTTGTTATATTTGTGTAGAAAGAATCAAATTTACATTCTCAGAGCAGAGCACTAATCTAGGACTACCTAACATCACCTGGAGGTGAGCTAACTGCATGGTCTGCCATACAATCACAAATAATCACAAATATAGTCAGTTTCCTGTCCCTGTTTACTTTTTCCCTTGCAATTGTCTAACACTCACATTCGATTCTGCACAGAGGCTCTGTGTGCTGAGTACACACAGCACGCATTAGACTAAGGACTTGAGCAAAACAAGGATGTCCTACGGCTAAGGCCCCCTTGGGAGAGCAAATACATTTTTCTTCGAAGTAATATACAGTAGGTGCCAAGAAGTCAAAAGCTGTGATTTACCAGATAAAGAACCCAGACAACAGAGGCTTGATTGAGGGTTATACAGGAGGCCAGTGCAAATCAGCTTGGTTCAGCATATATCCTCTGCTCATCTGTAACTTAACTAGTCAGTTAAGGCAAATACATTTCAGACTTAACATCTTGGGGATATGTTTAGATATGTCAGCAAGTTACTGATCATTTTTTTAAATAGTAGACACATTTTATCAGTATCTATTAAAATAGCTTATGTGCATTCTTGCTTTATTTAAAAAAATAATAATATCTCTAGTTAAATATCTGGTTTTAATTATGTACATTTGCTGTCATTTTGGCGTAGAATTACTGCCTCAGTCAAGAAACATCATTATAAAATTAGCTTCAGGATATGAATGACGAAAGCATTGTAAAATTAAATTAGTTTGAGTTAATGTAAATAGTATATTCACACACCTTTATTGCTATCTTGCTCATCCACAATTTATGGATTTATAGGTATAGATACCCATCCCAGTAAACAAGATTAAACCAATTGAATGCATTAACACTAGAACCGCCTTTTATAATACATGTTTTTATTTTGAATATGCCCCAGACTTGCTCATCAGGCTACAGTCCAACGAATGCGTGCTGGGGTACCTGTGTTAAATATTCCATAACTGTGTCAGAAGTGGATGCATGTACCCTGGCACACACTTGTCGGACTGTAGCCTAATGAGCAAGTCCGGGGCAGATGCTGGCAGGGGAAAGGCAGCAGCAGGGCTGGTAGGTGACGTAATCACACACAAAGACATAAGTCCGATATATGCTCTTTGCAAAGTAGCCGGCTCTTTTGTATAGTGGTGCGAGAGGTCCCGGGTTCGCGCCCGCCATCCGCCTGTGTGTGGATTGCATCACCAATCTGGCTCACGGTGTATCTCAATGAACAAAAATATGACTAAACAGAATAAACAGAAACGTTACTTAGTTTTACACTTGGGGAGGGGCAAAAAACATGCAAGGCTTTTTTTGTTTTTTGATAATAACCAAATCAATACATGTATAATATATAAACATTAACACAGGCAACTTTGCTTTAAATTTACATAAACATAACTGTCTAATAAAACTGCTTCCCATATTAAAATTCAGTTTACTTTAGTATTCAGAGCTGTTCAAAGATGCCGAAAACAATAAAAATCACCCCTAACGATCGGATCAACGAGTTTGGCAAGGACGAATTTCACGTCGATGGTAATGTGCTGTTTTGTACTTCATGCAGCAAGGCTGTAGATTACACTCGTAGGAAGACCATTGTAGAACACATGGGAAGAGCTAAACTTAAATTGAATGAAAGGAAACGTAAACAAGATGACGCTAAAACAGCAGTGCCATCGAAAACACCTAAACAGATCACTATGTTTGGATCATTTCAGGGTCTTAAAACTGCCAAAGAACAGTGGGAAACTGTGGTTTCAGATTTTGTCAAAATGTGTGTAAAAGTCAACATTCCTCTGTACAAAGTGGATCAACCGGCAGTTGGAGATTTTTTCTGCAAGCACATTAGGTTGGTGCCATTCCAAAGTAAGAACAATTGCATCTGGAATGCTGCAGCTCTATTTTAACAATAGCCGTCTGGATGACAAAGACTAACTCGGAGTTGAACTAACATGAATATATATATATATATATATATATATATATATATATATATATATATATATATATATATATATATATATATATATATTACAACAGGGAGCTATTTGTAATATTTGAAAAAATATTTTTTATTGACTAATGGTGCTGGTAAGCTTGTAACTTGCTTAGAATTTGAAAGTGTAACCTTTTTTATTTTATTTATTTATTTAGCAGACCCATTTACACATGTTACACTGTAATACAAGGTTACAGTTCAAGAATAATTAAAGTTATAAACTAAAATACAAACATAATAATTAAAGTTATAAACTAAAATACAACATAAAGAGACACAACAAGTGTAACAAGAACAACAATAAATACTTCCTGTGTTAACTGTTACCCAATAGTACTGTTTGTGTGTCTTATAACGTGGCAGGGAAAACTCATTTTTAACCCTTTTTTATACTAATTTTTTTTATTGCGGAAAACTGGGATCCCTGCTGATCAGAAAGTGACATTCCGGTCACGTATTGGTAAATTCAACAAAAAAAAAGTACTCAGTTATGGACAACAAAACTCAGAACTAAATGACCACAATTATCATAAAAGTTAAGATGTTAAAATGTAATTTGAAGCCATTTACACTTTAATTAAAAAGAAGATATAATATTCAGAAGAATTACATTTAAAATTTTAATTAGTTTGAGAATAACAAGTAGTGCCTGATTATCAGTGCCACTCTGCTATCCCTTATGAAAATGAAGTCCAGTTGTATACTTGTCAAATAAGCCTACATAGTTTTTGGTTTTATTCTAGTTCTGATTAAGGTTTTATTATGTTTTTTTTTTTTTTTTTATCGTATAAAAAATATTCCATAAGTTGCACTACTATACTTTTGAACATAGGTATTGTTGTAGTTAAAAAAAAGAAAATTAAAGAAAAATAGTTGGCAGACATGATAGGGTTGAGGATATGGTTAGCTTCTATTGCAGCGTTGGCATAATGTGTGTTTGTTTTGTTTGTTAACTAATTTGTGTTACAACTTATGTGAGCACTTGCTATTTAGATATAGACCATCAACACAGTATTGGAGAGAAATCTGCCCCATTTCAAGTGTGTGTTATAAGAGAGGCCTTCAAGTTTTCAAGGCAAATGAATTTCTTTTATGCGTTGTATTTCTTTTGAATGAAATTGCAGGAGATTCAGATAAAGTGAAATTAAGAAAATACACATTTAATGCTCTTCATAAAACGTTAAGTCTCCAAAATTGGTTCATATGACTAAATCCGATATACTGATTTCCATTACATGAGAGTAGATGTTAACCCTTTGCGGTCCTATATCGGACCAGGTCCGACATTACAATTTTCCCTTTCCGGTCCGATGTCGGACCCTGATAGCTGCTTCCGCATCCAGCGCTCAAAGAATATCATTTGCAGAGCTTTTTGAGATGTTACAGTAATAAAATAATGACTTGGATCGCATTATTGAGGAGTTTGGTGATAAAACGAGTGATCAGGAGATGCTTTATCAGTATGCACGACTATGAAGTGGTAAGTGAAAAATACAGAGAACAAGGGGTGGGGCGGGGCTGGAGATGCAGTACTGAGTGTCCTGTTAATATGCAGAGCCTTTTAAACCGGTTTTACTGTGAAAAAATACTTTTAAACAGCGCGTGTAAAATAAACTGTGTGTGAAAATAAATTGGACCTGACGCGCCTGAGATGCACTGAATAAATGGACCGCTAAGGGTTAAACTTCATGCTGATTTGAACTCGGCTCTTGCCAAGATAAGCACCAACTAAGATGTAGCTTTACAGTAAACTAATGTGATCCATCTGCATCTCCATCCATTTGCGTTTCCTTCCATCTGTTGATGTGGATATCCTTCTGCCTGGTGTTGATGGCTGAAGAGTAATGCTGGCTCCAGGGATCAGCTTATTTTGCCTCCCCAGCGCATCAGCATGACAATTGTCTGGATTAAACTAAGGTGGGCACCTTCCATCCTCTGTGTTTCGTCGACTAGCCCATGACACCATTCTGGCGTCCCAGCATCACCCCCCTCAGTCCCCCACTCAACTCAACCCAGCTTACTTACCTGTACATCAGTGTTTCTTTCTTTCTATTATGCTTGAGATCCCCAACCAGAATCTTTCTGTCTCAACCACAGCCAGTTGCTGCTCCTCTCTGCTCTCTTTAAACTTAATAAACATAGCAAACCATGCTAAACAATGGTAAATGCATAGTATAACTATGGGAAAAACTGCAAAAATACTGTGGTAAACATGCATAAGGGACTGTAAATATTACCTATTTGACTAATGTTGTCAATTTCAAATGAAGCATCATGTGCATTCTGAGAAGTTGCAAGGATTGTGCACTCAAAGTGGTATGTTGTTATCACTTAAGCAATACCCCTATTCAAGAACATTTCTTTAAAACACTGCCAACTTAGATGTCCTTCAGCAGCAGTAACCTGCAGGGAAAGTTAGACTGAAAGACGTGTGAAAACATCCTCTCTTGTATAAAAAGCTTTTATGATGGCAAGCTGCATTTATAGTTGTTAGGTTTGCACTAGCCTAAGTAGATTTCAGTAAAAGCAACTGTTTTATTATTTAGTGTATATACTTATCTCTCTGAAAGCTGCCGATCCAGACAAAGAGGATAACCACAACAACAACAACTTCAATTTATATAGCGCCTTATCATGTGCAGACCTGCACATTTTAAGGCACTTTACACAATACAAAAAATAAATACAAAGAGAAATAAACAAACCAATCATAAAATCAGGACATAAACACGAAAAGCAAATTTGGCTATAAAATCAAACAGCAGAGGACAGCGAGAGATGTTCTTCTCAAGGGCCTTAACCAAATGCGAGACAAGATAAGTCTTAAGACCATTTTTAAACTGATCAACTGACTGGCAGTTCCTGATGTCAGTGGAGAGGTCATTCCAGCACAGGATCCAGGGGGCTAAAGGAATGACCACCGAGACCAACCCGTTTCACATCAGCAACAACCAGCAGGCCAGCCTGGGAGGATCCAAGGGAATGAACCAGCTGATAAGGACAAAGGAATTCAGTGAGGTAAGCAGGGCCAGTACCACTGAGTGAGCGATAAGTCAGGAGAAGTAGTTTAAAAGAGATTCGATGCTTGATGGAAAGCCAATGAACTTTAGCCAGAACTGGTGTAATGTAGTGGTACTTTTTCATACCACTGAAGTTTCTGGCAGCTGCGTTCTGAACTATTTGTATCAATTGCTTTAGATGGAAGACCTGCAAATAGGGAGTTACAATAGTCAAGCCTAGAGGTTACAAATGCATGGATCTCAGCATCAATGATAGAGAGAAAATGGCAATATTCCTTAAATGGAAAAAAGAGGATTTGACAACAGAAGAAATATGTGCCTCAAAAGACATTGTGACATCTAAGTGTAGGTAGTTACCACAACTAAACTGGAAATAAGTTTTCAATTGTGTTTTAGAGCCAGCAAGCAGAAGTTAAGTTTTGCTAGCATTTACTGCAAAAAAAATTGCAGACATCCAAGATTCAGTGTCTGCAAGACACTTGGTAAGCACTAATATATCAGAAGAAATGTTAGCATTCAATTTCAGCTATAGCTGTGTGTCATCTGCATCAAGCAATTTAAATGCAATACGTAGAACAATGGCTTTAGTGGATAAAATGCAGGTAATCAATTAGTGTGCCAACACCACTCCTTGCATAACCTGCTGTCATTAAGCCTCCTCTTCTTCTCGCAGTTGGAGCCATGTGTTGTACATGAATCTGCTGCAGAATCTGTAAGCATTGACATGCATGTGTACAATATTTTCACAATTTCACCCAGTACATAATGATCCAGAACAGATACTGGAAAGTTGAAACCACTTACATGGCATATATAAAGCAAAACAAATATATTCCTCCCCTTCTATTACAGACATGCATCTAAAAATAAACCATACCTAACTATGTCCTGGCTGGCACCACATCTTTGTTAATCCAGAATGACACTCATGAAAAAACAACTATCAGTATGCAAGGAATATATGTTTGAGTGGTAAAGTAGCCCATCTGTCTACTTAGATTAAAAAAAATACAGTCATGAAGATATATTCTCCTGGCAAATTATTATTATTATTATTATTATTTTAGGAGGCTGTGTGGTCCAGTGGTTAAAGAAAAGGGCTTGTAACCAGGATGTCCCCGGTTCAAATCCCACCTCAGCCACTGACTCATTGTGTGACCCTGAGCAAGTCACTTAACCTCCTTGTGCTCTGTCTTTCGGGTGAGACGTAATTGTAAGTGACTCTGCAGCTGATGCATAGTTTACACACCCTAGTCTCTGTAAGTCGCCTTGGATAAAGGCGTCTGCTAAATAAACAAATAATAATAAAATAATAACACAATGTTTACAAAGACGTTTAGCAAGCCAGAATAGCATGCTATCTTCCCATAATGCACTATTTCATTACACACTTAGGGGTAGATGTAAGTATAGGCGCCATGCAAATAATTGTGGATGCAAAATTCAAATTGCATTGTGGCCAGGAAATATTTTCCACTGTGCCCTATGTAAGCTTAAGAGCAATGCATATTACTCAACACGCACAAATAATGATCCGCAATCCTGATAATGAGGGTCTCAATGAGCGCATCGGTCTATTAGCTGCCGCACTTGCAGCCCAGAGGTGACAGAGTTAGGAGTACAGAGAGCAGTAAGCGCTGTATGACATTTGTGGAGCACAAAAATACAAACAAAAAAAAATGTTAGTGGAAGGGCAGCAAAGCTCTCTTGGTGCAAGGAAAAGAAAAGACACATTTTCTGAGAAGGAGTATAGAGTCCTCAGTCAACATCAGTTATATTATTATCCTTAGGAAATATTATGTACTGGCCTGCCCTTCTCATCATGACATCCAGATATTTGCCTAGCACTCAGGAAAAGGTAGATTGGGCTATCCCTCAAGACATTCCACCTGTGGTCTGAAATGAACCAGAGGCTAAGTAGTGCAGAGAACACAGCACTTTCACATGTACAGGGATAGTGGTCCCCAGATTGATGCTGGGGTTTAGCTCATCCCTCAATTCAGCTATTAGGTCTAGAATGCCCTGCGGAGTGAGATGATAACGTTTTAACACTGCATCCTCTGGCATCCCAAACAAAGTGACCCAGGGATTGAATATGCAGGGCCCTTCTCCTCAGAACGTGTTCCTGCCTCTCCTCAACAAGAGCCAAGTGTCGCCGCATCAGGAAGTGTACCACAGGTCTCTACAGGTGTTTGCTTTTATACAGCTCTTAATTATTGGTTTCTACAATGGTTTGTACCTTGTAAGAAGAGGTGTAAAGTTTTTGGCGGACTGCACTTAAAATAAACCCTAACCCTAACCCTAAAAGGGAACCAATCTACTCGGAGAAAGGATCTTCGAGGAGGGAAGCATTTAAACTAGAAAGAAAGGGGAATCAACAAAAAAAACAGAAGGGCCACTACATCAAAACAAGGGCAACAACTCAGGTAAGACAGCTATTAAATGTATTTATCTAAATGCTAGAAGTCTCAGAAATAAAATATTAGAACTTGAAGCTACTGCACTGACAAGTAACTTTGATATTATAGGTGTTACAGAAACTTGGTTATCCAAGAGAGATGGAGATGAATATAATATTTGTGTGTATACACTGGATAGGAAAGACAGGCAGGACAAAAGAGGCAGAGGGTTAATGCTATACATCAAAAATAATCTTGAAGCCCAGGTGTTAAATCTGGAACAAAAAGAAAAACAATATTGGTCAGAATAATGGACGCCAAGCAAAATAATCTGCTATACAAAGACATGCGTGTAGCAAAGGAGAAGCCATATTAATGGGGGATTTCAACTTCCCTCATATACAATGGGAAAACCCGGTGGGGAGCACGACAAACAAAATTGAAATGGTGGAAATGACAAATGACTGCTTCCTAATGCAATTTGTCAAGGCACCAACTAGAGGGGAGGCATGCCTTGATTTAGTCTTTTCAAATAACGAAGACAGAATAACTAAAACAGAGGTCAGAGAACCATTGGCAAACAGATCACAATATGGTCTCATTTACCGTGCTTTTTAAAACCCCAAAAGTAACGACTAAAGCTAAGGTTTGCAATTTTAAAAAGGCAAACTATGAAGGAATGAAACAGAGACTAACAGAAGTAGACTGGAGTAAAATAGAGATAACATCCACAGAATAAGGATGGCTATTTTTAAAAAATGTAGTACTAGAGGCACGAAACAATTACATCCCAAAAGTAGACAAATCAAAATCTAAAACAAAATGACCAAAGTGGTTTAATAGATCAATTAAAAAAAATATTCAGTGAAAAAAGGCACTTTACAGAGTGTTTAAAAGGGACCAAGAACAAAGTACACAGAAAGAGTAAGTCAAAAGTCAAAAAGGAAGTTAGAAAGGCCAAGATAGAGATAGAAATGAGCATTGCTTAGGGGGCTAAAACCAATTCCAAAACGTTTTTCCAATATTATAACAGCAAAAGAACATTTGCATACAAATGGCAAAAAATATACAGTAGATGAAGAAAAAAAATAGCAAATATATTAAATGATTACTTCCCACAAATTTTTACAAAGGAGGATACGGACAACATGCCCCACATGTTGACCTGTTCCTATCCAGTTTTAAATAACTTTAGCATAACAGAGGCAGATGTGTTAAATGGACTAGGAGCTCTTAAAATAAGCAAATGCCCTAGGTCGGATGAGATCCTCCCAATAGTACTCAAAGAAATGAAAGAAGTTATTTACAAACAGCTAACCAAGATCATGCAACAGTCTCTTGACACAGGGGTTGTATCGACAGACTGGAGAACTGCAAACGTAATACGGATCCACAAAACGGGAGACAAAACCGAACCAGGTAACTACAGACCAATAAGCCTGACTTCTATTCTATGTAAATTTATGGAAACTATAATAAGATCCATAATGGAAAATTACCTATATGGTAATAGTATCCTGGGAGACAGCCAGTACGGTTTTAGGAAAGGGAGATCATGTCTAACTAACCTGCTTGATTTTTTTGAGGATGCAACATCGACAATGGATAATTGCAAAGCATATGACATGGTTTATTTAGATTTCCAGAAAGCTTTTGATAAAGTCCCACATAAAAGATTAATTCTCAAACTGAATGCAGTAGGGATTCAAGGAAATGCATGCACATGGATTAGGGATTGGTTAACATGTAGAAAACAGAAAGTACTGATTAGAGGAGAAACCTCAAATTGGAGCGAGGTAACCGGTGGTGTACCACAGGGATCAGTATTAGGTCCTCTGCTTTTCCTAATCTACATTAATGACTTAGATTTTGGTATAATAAGCACACTTTTAAATTTGCAGACGACACAAAAATAGGAGGAGTGGCAAACACTGTTGCTGCAGCAAAGGTCATTCAAAATGATCTAGACAGCATTCAGAACTGGGCAGACACATGGCAAATGACATTTAATATAGAAAACTGTAAGGTACTGCACACAGGCAATAACAAATTGCATTATAAATATCATATGGGAGATACTGAAATTGAAGAAGGAATCTATGAAAAAGACCTAGGAGTTTATGTTGACTCAGAAACGTCTTCATCTAGACAATGTGGGGAAGCTATAAAAAAGGCCAACAAAATGCTTGGATATATAATGAAATGTGTTGAATTTAAATTAAGGGAAGTAATGTTAAAACTTTACAATGCATTAGTAAGACTCAAGGGACTTTTTTGACCTGAAAAAAGAAACAAGGACCAGGGGTCACAAATGGAGATTAGATAAAAGGGCATTCAGAACAGAAAATAGGAGGCACTTTTTTGCAGAGTTTATTTTCCATCTATAGAGCATTGTACACACATTGTACCCTTTTGTGCTAAATTCTCGTTTCAGTTCAGTAAACAGCAATTCATGACTTTATATCACTAAGGCACAGAAACTGAGAGCATAGCCTTAGTCAAAAATAGACTAATCAAATGTGTGATACATGAAATTCCTCACCATGAAATGCCCTTGTCCTTGCTGTCTAGATCTTAGAAACAAAACAATGAAAACTATCATATGGATGAAAATTGGAAAGTTACTCAGTGTCATTGTCAGTGCTGACAAGCGAATCTGGACCCTTGACTTACCAACTGCAGTAAGAAGGGTTCCTATACTATTAAAGTAAACTGTTTTATAAGATACAGATTTTCTAATTTATGGATTTCCTTATTTAATTTCACCGTGTTGTGAGCTTGCAAGCTATTCCATGGTATATTGCAACATGTCGGTGTCAAACCTCAAGCCTCAAGCCGAGCTGATAAAGAACTTTGTGTAGAATACACACACACACACACGCACGCACGCACACACACGTGCACGCACGCACGCACACGCACACACACACACACACACACACACACACACACACACACGCACACGCACGCACGCACACACACCTGCACGCACGCACGTATGCACACGCACACGCACACGCACACACACACATAGTTGTAAGAAACCCAGCTGCTATGGTGTTTTGTATTAATGCTTAAGAATGTATGCACGGAAAAGGGACAGATAATAAAAACGCTGATGACACAGGAAGAGTTTGGTGCCTAATGTGGATTGAGTATAATTTAGATCTGGCAGGTTCCGTTCATATTTGTGATGTACAACAGTACTTCACCTATTCCATTCAAAATGGTATTTCTGGTTATCTGTAAGGTGAAACGATTTTAAAAGTTTACTTTATTTCATTAATATTAGATTTTATTGTACACATTACAGTAAGTAATAGAGCTACTTATCATACTCAATTTTTTTTTTTGTCAAGTAAATATCCAGGCTAGTGTGTTTTTTTTCCCCTGAATACCTTCCACCTGTTTCTTTCATGATTGTGTGTGTGTGTGTGTGTGTGTGTGTGTGTGTGTGACATTCTGCCTGTGTGTGCTGGGTTAAGCTGCATGCACACTGGACAGTGCGACGCGAATGAAGTCGCCAAATGTCAGTCCACACCAGACACGACTTGGGAACGATCCAAAAGACTGGAAATAAATGCATGACCTCGCCCATGCATTCCTATTGGACATACTAGAGATGGGCTGTCCCATTACAAAACAGGTCTTGTTTTGCTAAAAAGGTTACCACCCTGACCTCCGGCAACTCCGTTGTAAAATAAAGTTGGACTTGTAAAATCTGTAGTTATTGAGCATCCCTATATAGCCAACAGTTTTATTGCTGTCATTATTATTAATAGTAATTGTACAGTTGTAGTTGTAGTATTTTTTTTTTCTTCATGGCACCAGTAGTCGTAATCTGATTTGAAGCCCGGTACATCTCCAGCTGTCAGAAGTAGTCACAATAGTAGTATAGTTGAACTGATATTTTAAACAAAATTATTTTATTGTTATACATTTACATATACAACTTACTGCAATAACAATTGTGTTTCTTTACAAATTCCTTTTTCATTATTAAGTTTTTTAAGTATTTTAACGTGCAACATTATTATTATTATTATTATTATTATTATTATTATTATTATTATTATTATTATTATTACGTTGTTGTTGTTACACACTACATAATCACCATCTTTATTATTATTATTATTATTATTATTATTATTATTATCCGTGTTATTATGCGCAGGTCACCACTTACCTTGTATTATTATTTACTTATATTTAGTTTTTCCTTTTAAAACAGTCCGGTGAACTTGACAGAAAATGGTTTATAAATATGGCTCATAATCTTCAAAACTATGTATGAGCTTGATAGTGTTGGGATGTGTCACATAGACTACAAACATATTGCTGGCTTTGTTTTACAATGTATAGAATAGTAGGACCTTGATAATATTTTTGTTTGTTTGGTGAATCTCCACAAAACTTCACTTTATGTGTATTTAAAGACCTTCTTCTTGTCACGGATTTGTGCCAGAGAACAAAATGATATTTATCATAAAAACAAAAAACAAACAAACAAACAAACCACAAAAAAAAGCCATAGCTTAAAATTAGGTCACATGTTCAAGTTTTTGAATGTTGGACCTTTTTTGTGTCATTTTTAAAAGCCAGCAAAAGTGCACATTTTTCATTTAAATGCTGGATATATAGACTGCATGTATGGTCCGGTTTATTTTTGCTTATTAATAAACCTTAATCGGAAAGAAAATGTCTCGGTGCTGCTAAATGCACCATCTAGCCACCCAGGCATTGTCTTTCTTCTGGATGTCTTTGTATTCGTTAAATTTGTAATCATATAATAATGGATACTGCTGCACCACATAAATTAACTTTTCGTCATCCATGATTAACTTGTTGTGAGGTGTGACTTGTTTTGAGGTGTATGTTTGACGTGTGTCAAGGGTTTTAACCTTGCTTCTGATTGATCAGTTTCATTCCAGTCGCGCGACAAAAAGAAAATAGAAACAAGTTTTATTTTTGCGACGCAAAATGTTCTCAAAGCGATGTTGCTCACAGCACTCGCTGCTGGTGTGGATACTCCCATTTGACTGCAGTAACTTCTAAATTATTCGCTCTCGTCGCTCATGCCCATTGTGGATATGGCTTTAGGGTTAGGGTTAAAAAAACTCCCTAAGCTCATCTGTCTGCCACCCCTTCGCTTCCCCTCTTCCAGAATCCTGTAGTCACCACTGTTTTGCAGCATAACAAAAATGTGCAACTCCCTGACATTTCTAGTACACTCACCTGTTCAAGACCCAATGGCACAGCATACATATTCAGTACCGCTAACTTTTGTTGTTTGTTTTTGATTTCTTGCTCTTAACTTATCATCTATCCTGAAGCCAGCAGCCACAGAAACAACTCTGTCAAGTGTTATTTAATCTGTAGTATTTTGTATTTAATTATATCCTGATGTAACTATCACTGACACTGTTATCTGCTCTGTTATTGAATCATATTTTGTCATACTTGTACTTGCTAGAACCAAAGTCATTGTATTTATCTTGCTCTTAATTGTATTATTACTTGTACTGTGATTCTTGAAATGTATTTTTGTTTACGACTGTAAGTCGCCCTGGATAAGGGCGTCTGCTAAGAAATAAATAATAATAATAATAATAATAATAATAATAATAATAATAATAATAATAATAACTGTCCTTCTGCAACAAGGCGGCAGAGGAACCAACACAAACCTGGCTCTCTCGGAATCCATGATCTATCTGTATTTTTATCTCTATGCTTTACTAAGTTATGTGTTTATTATTTTATGTTGTTTTTTCTTAACATATAATAAGTGAAATGATTCATCCACTTCCCCAACAGAAAAGTGCAATTCAGATAGGAGCAGGACTATGTAAAGATTGGCAGTACAGTCTACCAATCAGTGTATTCGATTGTTACATACGTTTATATTATTAGGGATTTGCTCCAATAAGGTAGTGGCATTTCCAAGATTTCTTGCTATTTAAACAAAGCAGATGCATGTTTTTTTCATTATTTTGCAATTCCTAACAATTGTTTCACCTGTCAATATAAAAAGTGACACAAATTCCAATTGAGGCCAATGTTCAACTGAACAGACTTCAAAACAAAGGTGGTGCATAATGTAATCTAGGTGTGTAATGCTGAACCCCGTGCTGGGATCTGTCAAGTTTATGGATTGAGTTTCGCTGTCATTTGCTGCGAAGACTAATTTGATTACAGCCAGTGTTATGGAATTTCAATACTTGTATTTTAAGTTCAGCCAGAAAATTGCTTTGGATATCTGCTGTAGATTGCTTCCAATTGGGGAAAAGAAGCTATTTTGTTTTTTACAAGCAGGGATCCTAGTTTTCCGCAATAAAAAAAAGAGATTCTCCGATTAAAAAATAATAATAAATCTGCGTTATTCCGCAATTAAAAATAAAAGGCTAAAATTGACCCCAGTGTTATATTGGTATTCACAGGTTTTCAAAATATTGCTGATATGTGGTCCACAGGAATGAAAAAATACAGTTTTCTTTGCCAGCTAGCAGCAGCTTGCCAGCAGTCCCATGAGGTAAAGTGTTACCCAGATGCAACTCTTTTCTGTAAATGGTAGACATGTCCTTGTACTTTAAGCAGTATATAGTAACTACATGAAACGGGTTTGCCCATGTAAAAAAATGGTGAGTCCATTCATAATGGTCCCTATAATATTTCTCATAATACCCCAGATCATTTTGGTTCTTGAGGTCCCTACCGACTGAAATAGCAGATGGAATCATAGTAATAGAGGGTCCTAGAGAAAAGATACAGACATTAGAGTAACAGT
Organism: Acipenser oxyrinchus oxyrinchus; assembly: GCA_030684275.1. Lineage (NCBI taxonomy): Eukaryota > Metazoa > Chordata > Actinopteri > Acipenseriformes > Acipenseridae > Acipenser > Acipenser oxyrinchus. Next base: position 19,911,986 of record CM060247.1, on the reverse strand, counting down.
AGTGCCCTAAATGGTTGGAACACATATTTTTGTACATATTCAAAAACACTATAAAACCAAGTTGACAATGTAGGATCCTATTCACAAAGTATTAACTCTTTGGAATTTTGACTGATATCATCATTGAAAAAGCAACCATCTGCTTTCTAAGCATTGCTGGTTTTGGCAAGTTTTGGTTTGTCAAATGAAAAGGCAGATAGGCATAGTTTGTTACTTTGTAATTGCAGACATTTGGAGGTTTCAATTTTCTCTTTCCTTTTTCGATTAAGACTTTCCAGACATGTCCAAAATGCATTGGTCCTTTGGGACATCAGCATTTAGGAGGTTTTGCCTGTACCCTATAATTAATAATTGATATAACAGGAACTGTAGAACACAATTAAATTCTCTGGTGTCCATGGCTTTATGTAAGACTGCTGGTTTACTGGAGATAAACTAAATAGCTTTATGCCTGCTAGTATTGTACAGTAGCTCCTATTAAAAAGCTGTCGAACTGTAGAAGATAGTCATGTTGATAACTGAAATGGTTACATGATTGATAGTCTAACAAGACAATTCTTTACAAGGAACCTGCCCAGGAGAGGAAGGTTAGGAGAAGGAGGCAGATAAGTCTAAATTGTGTTCCATTTGGAAACCAGGCATTCCTTGAAAATAACATTATACTTCGATTTATAGTGCAAAGCTAAATATTAAAATAATGTATTATGTAATAATATTCAGAGCAGGTTATATGTGAATATGTTTTGTCACATGAGGGAGCAGCAGAAAGGAATATCCACTAGAAACTGTCCTCAGGGCATCAGATGATACGTGGGCATTTGCCCAGCACTCCCACCTTTCACTTGGCACCTCTCCATCAACCTGCCCTGACCATAACCAAACCCAACCCTAACCTTAACCAACCCCAACCCTAAAACACTTTAGACTCATCTGATGCCGTGTGGATAACCAAAACCTAATATTAGATAAAGGGGACCCTGAGTGAACAAATAACACAAAAATTTGATACATATTTCATTTATTTATTAAAGAAAGTTATGCAACACCCAATGCCCCCGTGTCGAAAAGTAATTGCCCCTTTAGACTCAATAACTGGTTACGCCACATTTAGCAGCAATAACTGCAACCAAACGCTTCCTGTAGTTATTGATTAGTCTCTCACAGCGCCGTGGAGGAATTTTGGCCCACTCCTCCATGCAGAACTGCTTCAACTCAGTGATATTTGTGGGTTTTCGAGCATGAACTGCTCGTTTCAGGTCCTGCCACAACATCTCAATGGGGTTTAGGTCTGGACTTTGACTAGGTCATTCCAAAACTTTAAATTTCTTGTTCTTCAACCATTCTGATGTAGACTTGCTTGTGTGTTTCGGGTCATTGTCTTGCTGCATTACCCAGCTGCGCTTCAGCTCACGGACGGATGGCCTGACATTCTCCTGTAGAATTCTCTGATACAGAGCAGAATTCATGGTTCCTTCAATGATGGCAAGGCGTCCAGGTCCTGATACAGCAAAGCATCCCAAACCATGACACTACCACCACCATGCTTGCCCGTTGGTATGAGGTTCTTACTGTGGAATGCAGTGTTTGGTTTTCGCCAGACATAACGAGGCCCATGTCGGCCAAAATTTCCACTTTTGACTCATCTGTCCATAGAACATTGTTCCAGAACTTGAGACGAGCATTCATGTTCTTCTTAGTGAGCAATAGTTTTCGCCTTGCTACTCTGCCATGAATCCCATTTTTGCCCAGTGTCTTTCTGATGGTGGAGTCATGAACACTGACCTTAGCCGCGGCGAGAGAGGCCTGCAGATCCCTGGATGTTGTTCTAGGGTTCTTTGTGACATCCTGGACGATTTTACGCCTTGCTCTTGGAGAGATTTTGGCAGGATGGCCACTCCTGGGAAGATTCACTACTGTCCCAAACTTTCTCCATTTGGACAATATGGCTCTGACTCTGACAGTGGTTTGGTGGAGCCTTTCCAGACTGATAGGCATCAACAACTTTTTTTCCAGAGGTCTTCAGGAATTTCTTTTGTTCGTGGCATGATGTACCTCTCGAACCTGCGTGCTGACAACTTCACTCTGATGGTAAGGGCCAAAGTTAGGCAGATTTATATTGGGCAGGGCTGGCCCAAATCAGGCCTGGTTGTTAACCAAAGTACTCAAACAGCTGACCCTAATTATCCCTTTAATTGGGTTGTTAACTGGGGGGGGGGGGGCAATAACTTTTTCACACCTGAAGATTGCATGTTTGATTACCTTGGACACCAAACAAATAGAAGAAGCACCAAACTTTGGTGTCATTTTTTCTCTCAGAATCCCTCTATATACTACTGTAACCCACAAAGAAATCTGACCAAATGTGCAATGTGAAAAATGTGCAAAAATGCAGATAATCAGACAGGGGCAAATACTTTTCACGGCACCGTATATATATATATATATATATATATATATATATATATATATATATATATATATATATATATATATATATATATGTGAGCAGGAAAGGGTTAAATTCTTCCCTGCCAAAAAAACATGTGCGTATGCACATTTTGTTTAATTGTGTAATTATTATTTTATTGTTAATTATCCCCTGCACCTGGTATAACCAGGTGCAGGGTATTTAAGAGGTGCAGTCAGTCTGCGCAGGACTGCTGAGTAGAAGGAGGCAGAAGGTGTGCGCTGCTGCCGAGCAGTCATTGAAATGTAACTGTGTGTTCCTTTTGTAATTGCATTCAATTGTGTGTTATGTTTTTATAACAGGTAAACAGCCTAGCTGTCCAGTTTTATAGTTAGGTTCCAGTTGTGTTTAGTTAGTGCTCAAAACAGAGCTAGGTGTTTTGTTTATTAAACATAGCGCATCAGCACTTAAAATCAATCTTCTGTGTGCTGGGTAATATTTTAAAGGGGCAACGCCGTGCGTGGCGGCTGGGTTACTATATATATATATACAGTACTGTGCAAAAGTTTTAGGCAGGTGTGAAAAAATGCTGTAAAGTAAGAATGCTTTCAAAAATAGACATGTTAATATATTATATTTCTCAATTAACTAAATGCAAAGTGAGTGAACAGAAGAAAAATCTAAATCAAATCCATATTTGGTGTGAACACCCTTTGCCTTCAAAACAGCATCAAGCATCAATTCTTCTAGGTACACTTGCACACAGTTTTTGAAGGAACTCGGCATGTAGGTTGGCCCAAACATCTTGGAGAACTAACCACAGTTCTTCTGTGGATTTAGGCAGCCTCAGTTGCTTCTCTCTCTTCATGTAATCCCAGACAGACTCGATGATGTTGAGATCAGGGCTCTGTGGGGCCATACCATCACTTCCAGGACTCCTTGTTCTTCTTTACGCTGAAGATAGTTCTTAATGACTTTCGCTGTATGTTTGGGGTCGTTGTCATGCTGCAGAATAAATTTGGGGCCAATCAGATGCCTCCCTGATGGTATTGCATGATGGATAAGTATCTGCCTGTACTTCTTAGCATTGAGGAGACCATTAATTCTGACCAAATCCCCAACTCCATTTGCAGAAATGCAGCCCCAAACTTGCAAGGAACCTCCACCATGCTTCACTGTTGCCTGCAGACACTCATTCGTGTACGCTCTCCAGCCCTTCGGCGAACAAACTGCCTTCTGCTACAGCCAAATATTTCAAATTTTGACTCATCAGTCCAGAGCACCTGCTGCCATTTTTCTGCACCCCAGTTCCTGTGTTTTCGTGCATAGTTGAGTCGCTTGGCCTTGTTTCCATGTCGGAGGTATGGCTTTTTGGCCGCAAGTCTTCCATGAAGGCCACTTCTGACCAGACTTCTCCGGACAGTAGATGGGTGTATCAGGGTCCCACTGTTTTCTGCCAGTTCTGAGCTGATGGCACTGCTGGACATCTTCCGATTGCGAAGGGAAGTAAGCATGATGTGTCTTTCATCTGCTGCAGTAAGTTTCCTTGGCCGACCACTGCGTCTACGGTCCTCAACGCGTTGCCCGTTTCTTTGTGCTTCTTCAAAAGAGCTTGGACAGCACATCTGGAAACCCCTGTCTGCCTTGAAATTTCTGCCTGGGAGAGACCTTGCTGATGCAGTATAACTACCTTGTGTCTTGTTGCTGTGCTCAGTCTTGCCATGGTGTATGACTTTTGACAGTAAACTGTCTTCAGCAACCTCACCTTGTTAGCTGAGTTTGGCTATTCCTCACCCAGTTTTATTCCTCCTACACAGCTGTTTCTGTTTCAGTTAATGATTGTGTTTCAACCTACATATTGAATTGATGATCATTAGCACCTGTTTGGTATAATTGTTTAATCATACACCTGACTATATGCCTACAAAATCCCTGACTTTGTGCAAGTGTACCTAGAAGAATTGATGCTGTTTTGAAGGCAAAGGGTGGTCACACCAAATATGGATTTGATTTAGATTTTTCTTCTGTTCGCTCACTTTGCATTTAGTTAATTGATAAATATAATCTATTAACATGTCTATTTTTGAAAGCATTCTTACTTTACAGCATTTTTTCACACCTGCCTAAAACTTTTGCACAGTACTGTATATATATATATATATATATATATATATATATATATATATATATATATATACACACACAGTGCTCCCTCGCTATAAGGCTCTCGATTTATAACCTCGGATATAACGCTCCAACAGCATGTCCCCCAATTCCCTATACTAGTGATGCATGCAATATTTCTACAGTAAATACAATACCGGTATTCAAACTGTAAACAACTTCTCAGTCTAACTTCTGTTTCTGTCTCTCCCTTTTGATGCAGTATCTGAACTGAAGAAAAGCTGCGCTGGCACTTTATAACGCAGACATCTTATTCAGCATACGTTTTATATCTAAATCAATATTTGGCCTATTACATGGTTATCTTTCCTAATGTATTTCCTTTTTTGCTGCGAGAGGAGCTGCAGCTTTCTCCGGGACACTAGACGCTTCAGCCCTGCTCCGGCAGCCAAACCTGGGGCGAGCCCATTCCGTCTTCCCCTCACCTGGCCCCACTCTCCTTCTCGCACTTGGTTTGTTTGTCTGTCGCTTGGAACTGAGCTCCCGACCGCTGTTTAGCCAGGCTATTTATAGTTTAGTTTATAACGTTCTTCAGTTATAACTCTCATATTGTGTGTCCCCCGGGACCCGTGTTATAGCGAGGGAGCAATGTATAGATAGATAGATAGATAGATAGATAGATAGATAGATAGATAGATAGATAGATAGATAGATAGATAGATAGATAGATAGATAGATAGATAGATAGATAGAACAATAACACCTAATACTTGTTGCAGAACTTATTTATGTTATTGTTTTTTCAAAATGTTTTTTTTATGTTTTTTATTCACAAAGCTGTTCTAGAAAGAGTTGAAGCTTTGTGAATAGGCCCAAGTCCAAATACACAGCACAATCCACAGGGAAAAAAAATTAATATGAAAGTACATTTCCTCATTCTGACCACTCTTTACCAGTCCCTTTCAATTTGGAGACATTGAGAAGATGCTTCATGAGCCACTTTCTATCTGCCCCTGAATTAGTCTTATATAGAGGGATAACTGTATACAAAAAGACAAAATGTTTAGTTTTTTTTATTGTTTTGTTTTAAAGTAACATTACAAAACTCCATGTAACATAGGTACAGATATCGTCACATAGAAATCAGAATTTATCGAAAGAAAAAAAAACACATCTTCATTAATGTATTGGCTTTCCAAATGTTGCAACAAGCTACACGTAATTAATATACATATCTTAATACATGCAAAACACCCTTTCTAATTTCAACAATGTATTATTTACAGCTTTTATTAGAAAATACATACTTGACTATTTGCTTTGATCTAGACTTTGCATCAAGCATGGATTTTAAGAAAAAGAAAAACGTTTTTTTTTTTTACAGAATCTGCATGATAGAAAGCTATCCTTTTTGATATTGATTTCTTAGGTCATTGCAAATAAAATGTATCTTTATGTATAAAATGTATTTAGTTATAAAAGAAACTATGACACTCATCTCAACATTATAGCATTACTAGGTGCATGAATATTTACTTTAACAATGGCACATTCTCTGTACTGAATATGAAAATTGACCAAAGAAACCAGAAAAAGTACAAGACAGCCTTATGAATTCTATAGTAAGGCTTGCCATACAGAACGCAAGTACAAAAGAAGAGGACGTTTGCACCTGGTATGAAGAACAATATCAATTTCAACCTGTGAGGTTTGTTCAGGCAAACAAATGAAGCAGATATTATTTTTTTCAGTGACTGCGGAAATATTCGTAATTCTTCAAATAGACAATGATATTACTATTAGACATTTATCACCAACAATGTCCAGAATATGTTTTAGTCAATACAATTAATTTAAACAAGGTCGCAACATTGCATTCTATGTTTTATGTATGTTTTACTGTAATGAATCTTGGTTTGTTGCACAAATACCAATGAATGCCCACCATGAGGTAGAGGCCAGCTCCTGTTTTGACATAAACCAATGTACTGTATTTACAGTTTCCCAAAGGATACAATTAATTACACCATGGTCTTAGTGCTATTCTATAATTAAACTAAATTCTGTCATTTTCACAATGAAATTTGCTCAGCAAATATCAGTATCCATCCACATAACACCTTTTAGAAATGCTACCTCAATAATGTCTTATAAAAACATTAAATATTAATTATATTCACATTACCTACTTAATTTCTATTTGTATGCCATTCTAATTGTATAAAATCCTACCCCATAAGGTTTAGAAGGCCACATTATGACTTAAGTGCATAAACCATAATCAGTTTAACACTATTTATTTATAAATAATTTGGCAATTTGGCTGATAATACCATAAAGAAAAACAAGTTGGCACAGCAGAATGATTTTAAGTACATAGGCTGTAAGGTGCGTAAGCGGTGAGACCAAGCTCAGGGCGAATCTTACAAAGCAGTCAGAGAGGGGGTAGAATATCACTAAAGCTATGATTTTTGAAGGGATACAAGCAGATGACTACATTTTTAGATGCCTTTATCCAAATGTAGAAAAGAAATATCTTATAGTTAAACAAGAGATATGCTGTGTAATTTTAGAAGGCATTCAATCTCAGTTAGTTTACTAAATTTGAACACTGCTAGAGAATTGGCCACAGCGACATTTAATTCTAAGTCAAAGGCAAATGACCGCGGTTGAGGGCATCTACCTATGTGATAATGACCACTTGGAACCTGAGAAGTTTTTAGTCACTTACTGTATACATATGCATTGGTAGCAATGTAATATGGGTTAGATTCTCAAAGCTATTTACTTCAATTTGTCATAACCACAATACCCCCCCCGCCCAAAAAAAAAACAACAACAAAAAACACACACACACACACACACTCACATGATAAAGTTACCAAACTCTGACAATTAATTTTGGAGCTTTCAAGCAATCTTAAATTGCATTTTTTTAAATTTATTTTTAGAAATGTAACTGGTTTTTTATTTCTTTACAACAACAAAAAATGGTAATAATTATACCAATATGGGGTACATATCTTTATACCGTACAAATGTATAATGTAAAGTATCATGGTATTGTCTACTGCATTACAGTCATTTTCAAAAACTGCAATGCAATATTCATGGCCACCACAGTAATGTGCGAAGCTGTTCCTTCTTTTCTTCTTCTAACACCTCCCATAGCAACCTTGAAAACCAAATGCTTCAACTCATTGTGATATACATCGTGAAATACTTTGAACAAAGCAAATAAACCAGAAAGCAGTGCAGGCTGCATGATCAAACTGGCCTAATTAACTGTGTTGGTTCATCATACAGTTTTCAAAAGTTGACAAGGAATTATGGGTCAAAAAGTCTCTGATACATGAACTCAGAGTAAGGACACAACTCAAATCAGTTTAACTCTTTATTAAGTAACATTATGTGTGTACACATTATTCTTTGGCCACTGTTCTTGCATTTTAAAAGAGGGAACGTAAGCAGCCATGCTAGCTACTACTGTATGTTTACAGGTCGAACAATGGGAGAATCATGTACCTACTGTATAAGTATTTAAGTAGACGGCTTACAGAGGTGGAAGGTAGAGAGGAGGTAACAAAAAATAAAAATCCTGGAAGTAGGTTCATAGCCAAAATGTGTTGATAGTATGCAAAGGCAAAGTCAATATATTTCTCCCTACTTCTAGTCAGTTTTAAAATGCCCAATAATAATAATTTGTATTATTAAATTTCAGAAACTAGACTCTTTCAAGGTGTAGTAAATACGGACCAAGAGCAGGAAAGGTTGAAAAAAAATATTTGACTTTTGTTATCATTGTTAGAACATGCGGAAGACCGCCTTTGGTTGGTTATAACTATGAAGATTGTGGCACTGTTCATCTCTTCCACTTCATAGTAGCAGATATATAATTCCTGGACTAGAAGACTGAAGAATGCCATTCTGTAAAACAGCTTTTTCTAGAGCAGAGAACATTTCTGTAGATTTGTACTTGTCATCTGGCTTACATCTACCTATCAGAGTAGTTGCAGATGAACAGTATCAATTTGAAAGAGAATAATGCATGGGGAAGTGTGTGATATGATAATCGAATGCCCACTCAGAGGGTGAGATGCTACATAAATCCAAGTATCCCACCCCAAGGGTGGGCATTACATTCTCATTTATCATACACTACCCAATGCAGTATTTCTTATAATCTCTGGTAAGCAATTTTTTCCTGCCAGAATTCTAACGCTCTGTGTAGCTTGTTGTGGGGGGCTTACTTAGTCTTTGACAGTGAGTTATTAGCTTGTGCTGGGGTCACGCTCTGGTACTGGTGTTAATGAGTGTGCGTTTCCCGTAATAACCGTCCGCTTATTATGGGAAATATCAATTAGATGAGCCCACTGTAAGAATTGCTAACCAGTTATTGTATGTTTTTATTGCTCAACATACTCTGCATACTATATAATTGTGCAGTCTTTGCATTTATTGGAAGAGACAAGACTTTGTACTCCATGTTGCTCAATGTTTTTTTTTTTTTTTAAAAGTGCATTCCCCTTTTATTTCATAGTCTATACCAGTAGGGGTAAATTAAACTATTGACATTAATGTATCCCTGAATGCAAGAACAGAATACATGTTTTAGTCAGTGGGGGCTGAATCAGTGGAGCTAAGATTTTTTTTTAAATGTATATTTGTGACCTTGTCATAAATACCATCACGCAAAGCATTTAAAAGTTCCCGAACAAACAAACAAAATAAATAAACAAAACACTCAGATACATTAGCAAATAAAATAAATTGTTTGTACACCACACCTTTGATGTATTAAAATCATTACTGTACACTACTGTAATGCACTAAACAGCATATTTTCTAAAATAAAAAAAAAAGTTTTATAACAAGGATCTAACCATGTTCAGATCAACTAACTGCTAATGTATGTAAAAAAACACTTTTTCCCGCAAACTATTTGATCCATTAGCAAGGAAAATTAGCTTTTCTATGTCATTTTTTTTTTACCTTTGTCAAATTCTGCTGTATGAAGTAGTCCAGTTTTTATTTTATTTTATATAGAAAACAGTAAGAGGGGTGTTTCAAAAGTAATAAAATCTGAGTCTTGACTGTTACCTAAAACCAATAATTACATGTCTTAACAAAAAGTCTTATCTTATAACATTTGGCAACTTATAGAACAGGCAACTGCACAGAAGCTTCATGGATTAAAAATAAAAAAAGAAGGAAGTGGCTCATTGTAGAACAGAGTTCTAAAGGGAGGGTCATATAAATGTTTGTAACAATATATGCTGAAAATATATTTTTTGCAGGTATGGAGTGTTGCTACAGGATGCTCAAAAGATACCAGATCAAAGTACTAGATTACTAGGCATTCCAACAGAGCACAGCCCCTTTTCAACAGACCATGTACATTCAAAAACTGACAAATGTTTCTTAATGGGGGAGTTTCTATGTGTGGTTATTTACACATGAAATGGCGATGCGCGTACACGTTTGGGAGAACAGCTCAGGTTTTTGGCCAAAAATAAACCCGAAATGTAGGGTCATTTTTCATTTGGCTCGAGCACAGTGTCTCGACTAAAATTAGAACACACATGGAAACTCCCATAATGTCTTTAATTGATAGACATTGAGAAAGACTTCTAGTTTAAATGTTTATCATATAATTGTTTCAGTTTCTTTTAGTAAGACTACATATACCACAATTGAACTGTCCTTGTACTGTTCATCCAGGACAAGCTGCACACTTTTGAACTGATCATCAAGAATACATTTATTCCCAACAGCCACAATTAGAACTACTGTACTGGATTGTGTGTTTGCTTTAGATCAGAAAGTTTATATTAAATGAAAGAATATTGCTTTAGATGGGGGTTGTTTCGGCAGTATATGGAAGATTTGTAGATCCCTTTTACATGGCCCACCCTGTAATTCAAAACAGCTAACAATAATGTATTTCTATACTCCTTCTTGTTTTTATAGGAGACATCTGAGCATATATATATTTTTTTTTTAAAGTGATACGCTGCATGTACAGTATTAACCAATATTAACCATTCCTAATTTTTACCAGTATGTGAGCAAAATATTAAAAAGGCAAACAAAGCTTCAGGAAAGTTTACCTCTGATCAATTGAGCTGAATAAAACGGATTGTTTACTTTTATAGTGGTAAAACCTGGAAAGGAGTTTTAAAAAGTCCCTTTATATTAGTGTAAATTAAATATAAAATATTTTGTTCTGAAATGTATTTTAAATGTAAGCACTTGGAGGTGTTTTGGTCCTCTAAAACTTCACTAACTGAAGACAAGACTAGATTATACACTGGCTGCCTACATTAGTTTTTATGTAAAAAAAAAAATCTGAAGGAAAAAAATGACAAAGCATATTGTACAACTAAATGTGATCTATATAATCAGCAACTACCTTCTTTTATCCTACAGAAACAGAAAGGACTGATATTTTGTGGTGACTATAGGCCTTACTAAACATAACTATATTTAAAGAAATGCTACAAACAAATGAGAGATTGTACATATTATGGAAATAAATTACAGAAAAATTATGTAAACCCCTAATGGCAATTCTAAAAAAAAAAACCTAAAAAAAAACCCACTGGTGGGATAGAAGTAAACAAGGTATTTTTTGTTTTAGTGCCCGGCTATCGTATGCTAGCACATAGATTAGCAGTTATTTGTTTTATTTGGCATGTCCTCAGTCTGATATTTAGAATGTTATACAGTAAGATCTGACCATCTACTTTGATGGTACAAGATCTTTTATGGCTGGTTCTCTGTTTAAATATGTGGCCCAATATACCAAGTTAAAGGATCCAAATAAAACCGGGAATAATATTCTAGACATTCTATCGATTTTGCTTACACTGTTGAATGTCTTCTTGGCTTCCTGTGGTTTTGCTTCTGGCTTTGCCTTGTTCGGATCTGCTGTGGCACTTTTTGAAATTGTGGGCAGTACAGAGTCCTTGGTGATATTTGGTGCATAGTTAGCGACAGCTACTGCATATGCATTGTTTTTCTTAATGATGGAGGCTTTTTCTTTTTTCTGTGAAAACAAATGAAGAGCAGTGGTTTTGAAAGGTCATTTTTGCAGCATTCATTATAGTCAGAATTGATATATGCAAATGGAGCAGTGTTAATAATCATTGATGGGAGAGGAGAAGGCTAAGGCATCAATCTAAATGCAACAAGTGTCACACTTGAGGTCAGTTATAGCACAGCGAATCATAATGCCTACATTTTATATGACACATCAACCCTGGTATCCAATGAAAGTGTGTGACTTTTCCAAATGGACTAATAACCTAAATGAATCATTCTCATCTGCACGTTCAAGCTGCATCTGAGTCTGGAAGACTAAAATGAACCTTGTGAGAAATACAGATCATAGGGGTTCAGGTTAATTGAATGTGCTCCTGCTTGGTTGACAGTGTGAACGAATGCAAATCATGTGTGCTTTAAGTTAACTTATACATTAATGTCATCTAGCGTCATCTAGTGTAACTGAACATTCTGAACATGTAGTGTTCTTGCCACCCCTGCAGCCTAATTACATTTAGTATTTTTCTCTGGCAGTGAAGACCACTTTTCATTAGGCAGGGCTTTTAAAAAGTATTTTAGTTTTTTTTTTTCCTTTAATAAATAATAGGTGTCTTCTTTTTTAATCATGTGAAATGTTTTAAAATTATCTTTAAAAAGTGTTAATGATTTAATAGCATTTTTAAACAAGTATTTTAGCTATTGAAGGGGGCACAGAATATATTATGTTGATGGTAAAAATCTAATTAACCAAATGAATTTAGCCTGAAGGGGTAGGCTATTTTTGTTTTTAAGGACGAGTACGAGGTTTGAGTAATATGGTAAACTGTTACTGTTTCTTACATGGTTGGGCACTCAGTTAACAAGGCAACAGACTGGAGAATGTGACAACTTACAAAAGGTATGCAAACTGTACAGAAGGTTCAAAGTGTGGATTACTAAAAGAAAAAGAAGGTGTTCTGACAACAAAGTAAAACTGTGATATTCATATAAATTCCTACAGTGCTGTGGTCGAAAGAAATTGTTTGGTTATTATCAAGCCACACAGTTATGGATGATCAATACCACTCTTGATTACATTAAATCACAAAGAAAATCAGGAAATTGTTGCAATGTGATTATTAATATTCCTAGATTATGCTATGTAGCATCATATTGTAAAACTCGAGGGAAATCCTGTTTCGTTTCACTTCCATAACAGGGCATATACCAATGAAGATTAACTTCAGTTCAGGCCACTGACACGTTAAGTGTAAATGTCAGGGGAAATCCATTTCAATTCACTACCACGTCATCACTTAGACACAGGAAAATACAGCTGCGTTTATCATTATGCTATAAAGACCAAGGATAATCTCTCTATTTTATGCCCCTCTGTAGAGAAAGGATCTGCTTCAGTTCACTAACACACAAGTATAACCACCAAGGCAAATCTGTGTGTATTGACTGCGATGATGTAGGCTAAACCCCAAAGTAGTGTGCTTCAGTTTATCCCTGTGAAGCAGTGCAAGCACAAAGGAAAATCAGTTTCATTTCACTGGTACATATCAATTAACCCGACCTGCCCACAAACCGACAATTATTTACCCGACCCAACCCGATGTAAAATTCTTATTAGACCCGGATCCGACCCGGCCTGAAAAAACAGTGAAACACTTTTCCTTTCCCCAGCTTAGTATCTGCATTGACTAGATACAGTATTAACACAGAGTGTTTTTTTCCAGTCAACCTGGAAATCTGGCTGACCTACCCACAGTGCTTATTCCATTATGAACCTACACAGAGGACTGTAAAATTAAATAAATAATATGTTTGTGTAAGATTGTGGCAATGTGCCCCGCCCCTGTGTGCATGTGTGTGTTATATGTTGCATGTTGCGTGTGTAAATGTTGGTGTATAGTCATTGGGACACGGGATATAAGCGGGTCTGTGTTTCACGTGTGTTTAAGATGTATAATTGTAGTTAGGCACGAGGATTGCACATCACTTCACGTGCAGATAAAATATGTAATATGTGAGCACGAGGTTGCACTTTATTAATTCACGTGCAGTTGTACCGAGACTCCAATTGAATGATTGATTAGCAATCGAGTCTTGGTACAACTGCATAAAAACAGCATGTTTTCACTCACTCGGGGTTGGGTGTTCGAGAGTGGAGAACGGGTGAGAGAGGAGAACGTAAAATAAAGGGGAATAATAATAATAATAGTAATAATAAGTGTTTTGTACGCACCGTGTTTGTTTGTCTCCGTGCACCGTTTTGTTTAGTGATAGTCCGTTTTGTTTATCTCTTTTGTTTTGGCGAATGTGCCGTGTCCTGTGTGTTTTGTGTTCAAACCTTTTATTTTTCTGTGCTGTTTGATTATTAAATGCTGAGCGCGATCACTCGCTCAGCTTCATCAAAACCTCACTGTCTCTGTCTGTTCTGTGTTGCTCCCGGTCTCTGGTCTGACGTCACTCACTGCTGCCGTCTTTGTGACACGTGGTGTCATTGTGGGATTACCAGCGCCTCCTTGACGCAGACCAGAGCAGGAACCGCAATTTGTTGTTTAAAAAAAACGGGAAAAAAAATAAAAATAAAAATGACAATGGCAGAAGACGCCATCAAACTGTGGGACTGGGTCCTGGAAAATGCTGGGCTGGAGGCCCAGTCTATGCCCATAGCCATCCGGATCCTGTGGCTGATGGACAGGCAGAGATGGGAGGCGTATGAGAGGGAACACACCCCAAACTCCCTGGAGGAAGGTGTGGAGTTGGTCCTCAGCTACCTGGAGGCAGCTATAAGTGGAACAGCAGCCCAGGTAGCAGGATCTCCAGCAGGAGGATTCATGGCCAGCTGCACCTTCCTAGAGATGGGGGAGGAGCCTGAGCGTCCACAGCCCAAGCGGGAGGAGCCTGAGCGTCCACAGCCCAAGCGGGAGGAGCCTGAGCGTCCACAGCCCAAGCGGGAGGAGCCTGAGCGTCCACAGCCCAAGCGGGAGGAGCCAGAGCGTCCACAGCCCAAGCGGGAGGAGCCCGAACGTCCTACGCCTGAGCGGGAGGAGCCCAAACGTCCTACGCCTGAGCGGGAGGAGCCCAAACGTCCTACGCCTGAGTGGGGAGCCCAACGTCCACAGCCCAAGAGGGGGAGTCGGTGCGTCCACAGCCCAAAGGGAGGAGTCGGTGCGTCCACAGCCCAAAGAGAGAAGTCGGGGCTTCCACAGCCCTAGGACCCAAGCTGCCAGCAGAGGGAGAATGCCTGCTGGTTCCACCTCCACCAGCAGAGGAAGAATGCCTGCTGTCCCCATGTCCACCAGCAGAGGGAGAATGCCTGCTGTCCCCATGTCTACCAGCAGAGGAACAATGCCTGCTGTCCCCGTGTCCACCAGCAGAGGAAGAATGCCTGCTGTCCCCGTGTCCACCAGCAGAGGAAGAATGCCTGCTGTCCCCGTGTCCACCAGCAGAGGGTGAATGCCTGCTGTCCCTGTGTCCACCAGCAGAGGAAGAATTCCTGCTGTCCCCATGTCCACCAGCAGAGGGTGAATGCCTGCTGGGTTCCCATCCACCAGCAGAGTGTGAACGTCTGCTGGTACCACTTCCCCCACTGTCACCACCCGGAGGAGAGGAACAGGAGCTGCCTCTGCCTCCACCACAGTCCCCTGCAAGAGCGGGAGAGCCGCACCAGTCCCCTGCAAGAGAGGCGGAGCCGCACCAGTCCCCTGCAACAGTAGGAGACTACACGCTGCTCGCACCTCCATCACCAGGAGACTACACGCTGCTCGCACCTCCATCGCCAGGAGCCTACACGCTGCTCCCACCTCCACCGCTTCCTCCACTAGGAGCAGAGGAGCAGGAGCTGCCTCTGCCTCCACCGCAAGGAGCAGAGCAGCAGGAGCTGCCTCTGCCTCCACCACCTCAACCGCTTCCACTAGGAGCAGAGCAGCAGGAGCTGCCTCTGCCTCCTCCACCAGCAGAGGGTGAGTACCTGCTAGTTCCGCCTTCTTTGTCGTGGGAGGACTGCTTGCCCCTCCCACCTCCACCAGCAGAAGGTGAATACCTGCTGGTTCCGCCTTCATTGTCGTGGGAGGACTGCTTGCCCCTCCCACCTCCACCAGCAGAGGGTGAATACCTGCTGGTTCCGACACCACTAGGAGCAGAGCAGCAGGAGCTGCCTCTGCCTCCGCCACTGCCAGGAGCAGAGGAGCAGGAGCTGCCTCTGCCTCCGCCACTGCCAGGAGCAGAGGAGCAGGAGCTGCCTCTGCCTCCGCCACTGCCAGGAGCAGAACAGCAGGAGCTGTCTCTGTTTCCCGCACCTCCACCACAGGGAGTACGGTGGCGGAGCCCCAGAAAGGGGCTACCGGCTACAAAGACAGGGGAGAGGTCAGGAGACCACTTTCCCCAGCAGCAGTTTCGCTGCAGGAGTTCTTGTGGCGGAGCCCCACAGGAGGGAGCTACCGGCTACTGAAGAAATGGGGAGAGGTCAGGAGACCAGCATCCCCACAGCAATTTCGCTGCAGGAGTGGACCAGCATGATGTCAGCCGTGCCACTACCGGCAGGGGTGCTGACAGCATTGCCAGCCATGGGCCCACTGAAGCCTCCCTTCCCAGCCGAGACTTTGTCCTGGACTGCTGGGTTTTAAGGGGAGGTGGCCGTTGAGGCCATTTGTGCTGCGCACAAGGGGGGGTATATGTGGCAATGTGCCCCGCCCCTGTGTGCATGTGTGTGTTATATGTTGCATGTTGCGTGTGTAAATGTTGGTGTATAGTCATTGGGACACGGGATATAAGCGGGTCTGTGTTTCACGTGTGCTTAAGATGTATAATTGTAGTTAGGCACGAGGATTGCACATCACTTCACGTGCAGATAAAATATGTAATATGTGAGCACGAGGTTGCACTTTATTAATTCACGTGCAGTTGTACCGAGACTTCAATTGAATGATTGATTAGCAATCGAGTCTTGGTACAACTGCATAAAAACAGCATGTTTTCACTCACTCGGGGTTGGGTGTTCGAGAGTGGAGAACGGGTGAGAGAGGAGAACGTAAAATAAAGGGGAATAATAATAATAATAATAATAAGTGTTTTGTACGCACCGTGTTTGTTTGTCTCCGTGCACCGTTTTGTTTAGTGATAGTCCGTTTTGTTTATCTCTTTTGTTTTGGCGAATGTGCCGTGTCCTGTGTGTTTTGTGTTCAAACCTTTTATTTTTCTGTGCTGTTTGATTATTAAATGCTGAGCGCGATCACTCGCTCAGCTTCATCAAAACCTCACTGTCTCTGTCTGTTCTGTGTTGCTCCCGGTCTCTGGTCTGACGTCACTCACTGCTGCCGTCTTTGTGACAAAGATACAAAGATAAATACATTATCTGAAAATCAAATGAACTGAAGTATGATCTCGTAAATGTGTGATTTTATTACAAACTTAACACAAGAGCAAATGGAATTGAGATGTAAAATCTGTATGTTGCAAAATGTGTTTTCCTTCTTTGTCCACAATAACAACAAACGATTCCCACACCACAGGCTTGCATTTTTCTGTGATCTTATGTTCATGGAATTCGTTTTTCTTAAGTTTTTCTTTCACGTCCTTCATAAACAAATCCATTACTCCGACTTTTAAGAATGATCTAAAAGAAACACCCCTCGGGCAGCAAGCGAAGTGTTCTCTTGGCCGAACTATTCTCTAAGACGGAGTTGACCACCAGACACAATGGCCCCGAAAATCAAGTGTGTCTCCCGACAGTTCGAAACTTGCTGTCTCCGCCAGTTTTAACCTAACACTTATCTCAACGTTTTTTTCCACCACAAAATCAAACACTTTTCTGAGGGTTTCCGACAGTCGGAATGGGTGTAATTAACATAAATTGGTGGAAACACTGTTCTGTATTTAAATGGGAAACCTTTCTGTAAAAGATGCAAAGTACAGGTTTTACGTCATCAGCAGTTCTGAAAATAGCAGATCCTGAGGAACAAAGCAATCCTTCAGCAAGAAGTGCCAGAGTGAGGCATCCTGTAATAAAATACACATTTACTCAAACCCAGAAGAATGAATATGATGTGATCAAATGAATAAATGTAATTCCAAAATGTTGTTTTTAATAATAATAATAATAATAATAATAATAATAATAATAATTAGTTTAAAATCTAAACACTATTTTACATGCGTTAAGTGTTAAACGTACATTGTCAATTGTATTATTTTTTCTCCAGTTAACAAGCTGATAGGGTGTTACTGACAATTTCACACAGGCTGTGTATCACAATTGACATTAATGCAATGGATGCTGACGCCTCTCCACCTTTCCGAAAGTGTAAGCTTACACACTGAACCTGTTTAGGACAATTTGAAACAGGTGGAACTCTTTTAGACGGAAATGACTCATCAACCCTTTTGATTTTTGCATGGGAGTATGCTAATTTGGTACCCGCTTCATTTGCATAGCATTCCCTGAACTGTCAGAATTGAGATTTCTGTTTCTGTTCTGATGCTTTCTGGCCATTTCTGATTTTGGGATGGATCACTAAAAACAGTCGGAAAGCTACAATTCCGCCAAAAAACCCATCTCCGACTCTCAAACTCTTTGATTTTCTGGGCCTATATATATATCAATAAATTAAAAAATAATAATAATAATACTTGTCATGACGCACGTGCATCAACATATGAAATGAACAGAATAAGAGAGAAGCAATAGGCAAGTGTATGTTAATAAACTATAATAATAAACTGTCAAACTAAATTAACACAGCACCTTCACACGTTAAAAAATGCAGCAGCAGCAGCAGCTCTAGATTAATCATGAGTACATGTACAATATTCAAGACATGCACACAATTATTTAACAGAATGGTGAAGCAACTCACCAGAAAGGAAAACACCACATTGCTCCGCGACTTGTGTTTGACTCAGATTTTTTTTTAAGCGCTTGAACAATTTACAACTTTTTTATAGCAAGAGAAACAGCGGCGTTTAAATTCGTTTGTTTACATGCCATTTTGTAGTGATGAGGTGCACCCGTGGAAATGAGAATATAAAATGATAAACGACAGTGATTCTGGAAAGATTTAATAAACCACTCAGTTTTGAAAAGATTGAATAAACCATTTGAATTTAAGTTTAAGGATGAGTTATCAGGTTACAAAACAGTACAGTTGTGAACGACTTGCGATCAATGCTAAAAAGGTGTTCTTTTAAGTGAAATTCCTGTTCCTTTAGGCGGAACAAGGTTGTTCTCTTAGGAGGTGTTTCTATACACAGAGACTACTGTACCTAAAAAGTCACATTTGTACCAAAATATGTATTAAATTAGCGTTGCTTTATTATTACTACTGTCTACTGACAACACTAGGCTTGAGAAAATTCATTGAGCAAGATTTGTTTTAAAGTACAAAAATATTTTTGTATCATTAACATAAAGTGCTGGTATTTTAGCTCCATTAGTAGACTATAAGGATCAGACTTGCAGAAACTATGGTTCTGAAGGAAAACTTGTACATGTATATATGTATGTGTGTGTATATCCTTCGGATTAGACGTGACTGCAGCAGCAGCTGCACAGTTCACCCCTAGTCTCTTTCACTTTGGATAAAAGCGTCTGCTAAATAATAATAATAATAATAATAATAATATTTTTTTATTACATTTTGTTGGTGGCCAAAAGAGGCAGGCTGCACTTCAAGTGTTTTAACACAACCTAAAAACCTCATGGAAACCCAGTTTAAGACAGCAAGGCCAAATTGGAACATAAACATTTAAATATACTCTACTGCATTTTAATATTAATGAGGTTATTTGCATGTGAAACGACAATTTCTCTGTCTAAAAAAAAATACATGAAAACACGAAAGTACTACCAAAATAGAGTGAGAAAAAGGTGAGACTTATTTTTCTTTTTCCACAGAAATTGCCCCACAGTGAATACTGAGTAATACACTCAAGAGAGAGAGAAAAAAAAAAAAAGACAAACAGAACTGCAATTCTGATAACTGGCACGTTATAAAACAAATAAAACTTACCATCCATCCATTTCACCATTTGCTAGTGTTCAGTATGAAACAACCCCTGCTTGTGCATTTATTCTTATTATGGTGGAAAGTTGGTTTAGGTACAGATTATTCTGTAACGCTATTACAGAATCCTGCAATAATACAGACTTTGACATCGAGGTTCTGGCTTTTTTGGAGCAATTGTTAATTACAGTAATAGTTTTTGCTGCATTTCACAACTGCTGTGGGATAGTACTTATTTATAAGACATTACAGCTAGTCAAAGGTTATTAGCCTCATAATCGTAACAAGTGTTAGATCTGATTGGCAGATAATAAGAGTGTAGCTCTCAACCAGCAATACATTATTTAGCCAGCTTAGGAAAGATGGGGCCTTATACATATGTAGTGTTTTAAGCTTAGCATTCTCAGGGGAATTAACTCATCTTGCTGTTGGCCAATCTCCCATATTTAAAGCCTCCTTTCTGCCTCACACTCGCTTGTGATTTTTTAAATTTTCTTTTCTGTCCATGTGCTGCACTGCATTCAAATATTTCAGTATTTCTATATACAGGTGCACTCCTCTAAAAACAGATCCTGTTAGAATGGAGTTCCATTTACAACGTATTTAGAAGGCATGTCCCTGCCAAACAACATTGGTTTTAATGGGGAATTACTCTGTTTAAAACTGACTAGTTTATAACATACAGTATATACTGTATAATAATGATAATATGTAGTTTTCCTGTTCCACAGGCAGATGTTTTGCGTTTAATACGTACAGTTTAATACATACAGTACCATTTAATACGTACAGTTTAATACATACAGTACCATTTAATACGTACAGTTTTCCTGTTCCACAGGTAGATATTTTGCGTAAATAAGGTACATCTTGGACAGTAAATGAAAGTCACGTCGGCATTTGTTATTACTGTAAGGTATACAATTTTAATTACATTTAGCAAAAATATAAATTTGTAAAATGGTACTACTTATTACATTGTACGGCCCACAGGGGTGTGTTTTGTACAAATAATAAATTCTCGTTCCTTGGCAGTTAAGCTTTCTTGTATTATTTATATTGAAGGTACTTATGTTCGCAGTTACATACAGCATTTCGAATTGTGTTTACTACGTACTTTGTTTATAAAGTACTGATTTCCATTGACCCTTGGAGTCTGTTATAAGTGGAGTACACCTGTATTATATATTTTTTGGTCTCAGACCGTTCTCTTCCTATGTTTCCATGCTGCAATCCCTTTATACAATCTATTCCATGTATCACTGGAACATTTTTAACAGTAACACATATCGCGGCCTATTTTAATGACCTAAGCGTCGATAGACCTTTAACCCTGTATTAATCCCAGTGCTGTGTTTATTGACCACTGTATTAACACCAGTTAATTCAATAAAATACAGTGATATAGCAGGTTTACTAGTTTAGGGCTATTCCTTGAAATTGTCTAATTCAACCTCGATATTGTATGTTTTACATTTTACGCGAATCCCAACATGATACGTGATACTTTTTAATGGTATTATGGTGAATCAGGGGCGCAACCAGAAATTTCCTTACGGGGGGTTCAGGTTATCTGCCAAGTAGCAGAGGTTCAGAAAATATTAAAGTACAAAATCAAAGCGTCTGGGCGAGAGTGCAAGAGCATCAATCACATTCTCTACCGAGATGCGCCGACTGTGATACGCAGCATCTTAAACCAGCAAAACTTTAATTTGCTCCTTATACATCGAATAGTAGCCTCCTCTGGATATACATCTTTTTTTATTCTTGTCACTCCCTAATGCAGCTATTTTTTTACAGTTTAAATCTTATAACACTTTACCTACTCTGTGTGTTCCTCTGACTACCCAGAGGAAACACACATTATAAAGCTCCACTCTGTGAAATGATTCTGTTTGTGCCTGTCGGCTTTTGCCCTTATCCAGGCAGGTTGAGTACGTTGGATTCACCAGCGCATAGTTTTTAGAGGTAGCATTGTCAGATTTGTAGTTCAAAGTCTACTTCCAAGGTCTGTATAGGTATCTGCTGTGGATATCTAGTTTAGAAAGTATACCTCTTTTTTTTGTTTAAAACAAAACTAATTATATTAAAATATTTATTGAAGCTACTGCAGATGCTACCTTACCTTACTTCTATCTACTTGCCATGATCAAACTGAGTCTCTGATAAGCCTAGAAAGCAAATTCTGTTCAGTTTATCCTAAAAATAAATGAACATTTGCAGTACTTTACTGCTCTGCCACAATGAATATTAATTTAACTGGGGAACATTATGTATTGCTCTCCTGCACATCCAAACTATGAACATAAAATGCCAAGGCTGGAAGTAATTAACTTTTTAATTAACATACACACTCCTGCAAAAACACCAACCAGTAATAAACAATATTGATAATAATGAAAACCAAATCAATCCAGGCTTTATGCTCAAAGAAGAACAGTGATTCATATGTTAATGACATTGGAACTGACCCTCATCAGAGCCAGGGGAGATGAGCAGGACAGGCTCACATGAAAGGAAATGCACTTGACAATTTGCTTATAAGAATAAAGGAAAGCTGGAAGTAACCACATTATCCAAATCATTTTGTTTCCCCTCAAAACATTGTTCCCATGTGTGCTAGGGCATAGTGTATTGAAATGGTCTTAAATAAAAGGGACTTGCCCAGGACAGCTCAGCTGGGTCTACTGCTTTGCATTAGATAGGAGTGCAGTGTTGATATTGGTTAACCAATTGCAATTAATGTATTTATCATTGATTTTGCTGCTTTTGTTATATACAGTGTGTATTGCTGCACACTGCATGCTATGAGTAGACGGTCTTCATCATGTACATAGAATTTGATGGTCTTCGGATGTGCAAAAGGTACATTTGCATTTCTCCATTTACTTTACAAATTACTGGATAGGAAGGCAAATCTTATATTTATTTTTTTAATTTTTTAATTTATTTTTTTTTTTTTACAATTTTTTACTTCATGCCTCTGAACCTTAGTCACCCTCTTGCACATCAACCTGAGTGCTACAGGATGTGAGGTTCCATCAGGATCTTAAACTCGTGGGGACAAAAGAGGGTGCAGAATCAACACTACATGTGAAGGTATTTATTTATTTCACCTTTTAACAACTGACTGTTGTAAACCACTTCTTGTACAGCCTCTTGCTTCAGACATCAAACATGCGGGGGTGTGCATTTATGCATCAAGGGACTAGTTAAAACTCTGACTCTTGACTAGAAACACAAATCAAGGCTTCTTCTACTGTAGCATTATGAAACCAATCTTGTTTGACAGCTGCCTAACACAGTACATCTGCAGGTTCATTTGAAACAGACAAAGTTTAAGGAGAGTGTGACAGGTTGGCTTCGTGGTGACGTCAGACCCAGAAGAGAATAGACCCCCAGATAGCACTGGGGTATGAAAAGCGCTGTGGCGCATTTTAATTATATAAAAAAAAACAAAGGGTTTTAACAAAACAAAACATAAAATAAACAGCACGGTGGCCAAAACAAATAGACAAACAAAACAGACATGAAACAAAACAAGTGTCGTGCTGGTGTGTAATCAGCATGCATAGCAATTGTTATGTTTAAGCTTTTAGTTTCTCTTTCACTCACGTCTCGTTCCGCCTCTGAACACACACTCCTTGATCAGTCAAAGCTGCAGGTTTTTATATTGATGTGGCTGTCCTTAAACTGGCAATCAATTAGCCAGTGTGAAGACAGCCACATTCTACACAAGTACTTTCTAGCAGGGAAGATATTTAACTCCTTCCCTGCCAAACAAAACATCAATAAATAATAACTAAACAATATGTTTTAAATAATAACACAACACAAATACAAAATAATACAAATACAGACAGAGCACCCTGTCACAGAGAGAAAATGCTGTTAAATCCCTGCCACAACATCACTAAAGCAGAATTATTGTATTTTAGCATCCACAGTATAATGCGACACACAAGCTACAGTTATTAACTGCACACCACCAATTATTTTCTTAATGGTAGCTACATTTTATTCAATTGATTTTTCCATAACTACAAAATGTGTTGCCACAGCTGTTTCCTCCATGTCAAGTCTCAAGGAATGTAAGTAAATATACCTATACCACTTTACTACATCTACCAGCCTTTAGCGGTATATAAACGTAAAATACATTGATCTGCCTGGCATGCATAGGACAGAGCAAGAATAACCAGCTGGCTGAATAATCTGCTGGGTGTAGTCATCAAGGCACAGCACACTGTGCCTGCATATAATTTAAAGACATTGGTCTGTAATATACAATGATCAAACACCTTGAAAAGTTTGAAGCATTTTATTGTTTGTCAATTTCCTAAGCCCAGCACCTGATAGAAATGTGTTCTTTTTTTTTTCCGTATTGCTCTAATAACTGATTTGTATGAAATAGTAATGCCCTGTCCAGCAAACACTGGGGCAGACAGATTCTTCTGAAGGCTGAAGTCATCCTTTAGCCTATATGCCACGAAGTTGTGCCAATGTATGACCAAGAATAATGGTTTTGCTTGGGTGAATAAGAAAAGGTTATACTTTACCTTATCGTTCACTACACTTTTACCATCCCAGGCCCATCCACGCTTTGTAAAGTAATTCACTGTGGCAAATTCTATCAATGCAGAGAAGACAAAGGCATAACACACAGCTATGAACCAGTCCATGGCTGTTGCGTAAGCCACTTTAGGCAGGGAATTGCGAGCGCTGATACTCAGAGTTGTCATCGTCAGCACAGTTGTTACTCCTGAGGAAGGTAAATGATGAAGGAACATTAAACATTTAATATAAAATACTTCTATTTTCTTTTCATTCTTTTTTTACTAAGCTATAAAATGTATTTATTTTGGTAAAATAGTTCAAGCATTGGGACCAGTTATATTTGATGCATTTATATTTTAGCCTTCAGTATTTTATAAACAACCAAGCAATGACATTTCCTCAGATCTCCTAAAAAAAGGTAATTCATTTGCATGTCATCTGTTCCTTACAATACACATGTAAAACATGACATAGTATATACTGAACATCCAGACTGGTGAACTCATTATAAAACAACACTGAAGCACTTATGCTACTGCTTTACAAAATACATATTTTTAACTTCAAACGCAAGCACTTCAAAGGCTTACCATTATGTACTCATTTGTCCAAGTTTACATATTTACTTTCCACATTCCACTCCTTTTAATTGACCTGACTAGTTAGTAGTTCCTCATGTGTATGCAGCATGACTGTAGCTAGTTCTCAACTGGGGACTGGATTTCCAGGCTTGGTTGGTGTAGGAATACATCAACCACACTGGGAATGTACTATTGCAGATTGTTTGGGAGGGTTCCCCTGCCACGTTGTTCACTGCACTAAAAAAATACAGAGGTAGGCACAAAGGAAACGCTTTTGTGTGGATTAATCAAATACAGTGCTCCCTCATTATAAGGTGGCTATAAGGGTATTGTAAGGCAGTATTGTCATGACTAGCTCTTAATATAAGACGAAACATAAATTGCAAGATCTTCTACCTATAGATCCCTACATAGTGCGGGAGCACTGTATGAGCAAAAGGAGAAAAGAGCAGCGTGGGCTGCTAGCCTGTATACAGGGATGATTTAATTGTAGACCTAGGTCATGGTTCAAAACTACACGGCTGGAGCTCCAGAGAACACATTCGTCTGGAATTCGAACACCCTTGAACAAGCTCTTTGGAGCTGGTACAAATTTCCTTTTCAACTACGAAATGTTATCCATTACCGAATAGGTATTTAGCTCCTAAAGACCCTGAACCTGAATATTTTATACCGAAGATGCTCTTGGGAGCCTCCGTGATGCAGCTGTAGCCGTGACCCCACCCCCTAGGGCATATAGGGGCTGCGCGCACGGACATCTGCGCCATTTTTTCCTTCACGATCCTGAAGCAGGAGTCAGAGAAGTACTTGGTTACTTTTATATCTGTTTTATCACATTATATGTTCATTTTTTATCACATTATATGTTCATTTTTGCTTCTGGCATTATATGAGTGTGTGGTAGTATTATTTTCTGTTTTGTGTTACTGTTTTGGTTGAGAAACTTTGTTTCATTTCTCCTTGTGTTTCCTTCTGTCATTTATCTGCCGTTATCTGTTACGCTGTGCATCCAGTTTGAGTAATATTCTCCACTGTTACACCTTACCAGAAGAGAAAGGACTTGTATTGGCAAGTTGAAGTAAATAAACAAAAGTATAGGAAACGTTTAGCCCTTGTCTGATTTATCATAATTCGTTATGCTTGGCTACAGCCATTGTGAGTTTTTTCAAACTACTGTTGCATCTTAGATGACAACTCTACAGTCATATTGCATGACGGTTAGGTGTCTCTTACAGTGAATACCATTGATCATTGTCATTTGTAGTGCATGTAAAATTGGATTGCCACTAAATGATTTCAATTCCAAAACTAACACATCACTCTCATTCAGGAATGACAGACTTGGCGTGCAAGACACAATAGGAAATGTAAATGCACACATTTATTTTCCTAAAAGCAAACTATGCAAAGTCTAGTGCTGCCTTTTAAATGTGTATTTACTCAGACCCTTTTCATGATGTAGACATAGTGTTAATAAAATGCATATACTGAGTCATTTATGATTATGTCATGTCATGTCACTCTTTTGGATCTGAATGGTCTTCTGTGTTGTAAATGTCATTCTAGGTGACTCATGATCTGCAACTGCTTTAACAAAGTCACACTCTGATTATCTGCATGACAATTTATCTAGTCTTAGGTATTAATTTAATCTATAAACAGGAAAAGTTACAGAAGGAGAAACTGCACACTAAATTACATTTTTTATTCTGGCTTTAATGAGACTGGGACAAAGTGCTGAATTTTAATTCATACACTGACAACTGATAGGACAATCCATGCAATAGCCAATGCCACAGGGCATACACGATTGCGTTTAAAAAAAAAATAAAAGAGGTTTCTTTTCAGATACAGTATCGTGTTTAATATATATTGTTTTGGATTTTCACATACATTATTTAACACAGTGATGGAGGAGGAGGTATTTTTTGCTTGGAGTTCAGCGGAGTTGGACATAAACAAGACTTACACTTGGGCAATGTCAGCTAAGTAACATTAGGCTCAGATGCTGTTCCACAAATGAAGGAGATGAAGGGGTTGATTTGGTGTATTTTTGCCTTGTTACACGTCCCTGGTTTCAACCTAGAACAGTGCATTCCCCTGACAGAACAGCTTTATTAATCACATCTCTGGGGGTGTTGTGAGGCAAACACATCTCTAATCTCCCTAGAGGCAACTTTACCTCAGGGTAACCATGGCTTTTGAGTTAACGCAAATAATAAATGTTTATAAATTTGCAACGTTTTTATGTAAAATGTACATTTTATTTTTAAACGACTATTCCTGAACTCATGGAAGGAGCAGGTTTCATGGCACTAAAGACTGGAGACCTCTGTTTATCCCTGTCGATGGTACATTACAGCATGGCCAGCAGCAATATGAGGTTTGTTGCACTGCTTCATCAATTTGCTTCAACCCTTCCCTGGAGGGACCACCCATGTAGGAAGTGAGAGTCGTTCAGATTCCATATCCATCCAATCTTTGCTCTCTCTGGGAGACTGCCAGCATGCCAGCAAGATGCCACTTGGCTCCCGTTGTTTTTGTATGATGTGGAAATACTGAGATCATAGAACATATTTCATAAAGGCCCCTCATCAGCCATCAAATCAATATGACTTTCAATCGTTACTGACTCAGCCAAAAACCTAGAGATGAAAGGCTTTGTACCTATCAATCCAAAGAACCACCTATGTCTCTGTTATCAGCTAGCCTTAACAATGATGATCAGAAAAAGAATAGTAATATGCAGAACACAGACAAACACCCAGTGAAGGGAAGTTGTCTTAATTAGATACAATATGTTGCCTTGAATTAAAGAATATATATATGAGGATCACGGTGAGAATAGAGCCTTTGGAGTTGAATCTTTTTTCTCTCAAGACAACTTTTTTATTATGTGGTACTGAAGCTTGTTACTCTAATGGAAATGGAATCACTGGTATTATCTTATAAGAACTCCAGTTCAGTGCAGCTGTTAGAAAAAAAAGAGATGAAATCAAATTACCTTTTATACCAAAACACAATCCTCTGCCAACTAAAGGTGTATTGACACCCTTAAGGTGGAAGGTTTGGCTTATACAGAGAGGCATCAATTCATATTTGCACTAAGGAAATAACTCATAACTTTAACTGCTCAATAAACAATTCTGAATACCTCAATTTCTTTTGATCAAATAATTTCTAAATCCTGTTAACATTATTTATTGAATCTAAGTGTATTTATTGTCATTTAATTGAAGAAATAGAACTCAATAGTTAGATCATAACAGAAAAAATAAGTGGTGTATAGAACTTGTTTCAGTCAATAATGCCACTGGAGAGTGTAAATAAAATAGACATTCACTACATACTGTCTGCTCATGTACATAGTAATTCATATCCAGCTTAAATGGGTTTTGAAAAAACATGTCAATAATTCATTATGATAATACGCATCCATGTCACATCCAATTTTGCCTTATAATATTTTTTATGAGGGAAAACAAAATTGTCAGTAAACTGAGAACAACTAAATTAAACCTGTGCAAAGCTAAATTCCACGTGTGATCTTCTGACAATTGGTCTTATAAAATATATCATAACAATCCCTTGCAAATACACCTCTGACTTTCAGGTCAATAGCCACAAAACTCATGCATCTTCTTTTTTTATTATTATGTCAATACCAATAAAGTGCTTTCTATCTACTGTTCTTGGTTTGTTTGAGCATTTGATCTATGGCGAACAGAAAAAAGTTCTAAAGTATGTACTGCTATGTTGACATGTTACGGTTCATAAGGTATGGAGATGATTTCCAAACAGTCAGACAACACTATAAACTACAGATATAAAATAAATAAATAAAATTCATCACAAGTTTCAAAGCCTGCCCAGCCATCTGCCAGGGGAATCTTGTCTAAACCACCAGCTAAGAAAACAAAGTTGTGAAAGAGTCACACTGACTCTTTTTTTAAACATGGTTTCATAAATTGTGCTAAAGCAAATCAAGATCCAAGCAAATAAAAATAATCCCAAACAAATAAAAATAATCCTCACTTTCTTTTTGCGTCTACAGATAAATTAATAAATCCACCTACTAATACGACTACCTCCACTACTAGGTCTAATATTAGTTGTAATGACGTCTTAAATTATTTTAATAATAAAATAATTGACATTAAAGATAATATTTCTCAGAATCCTTCCAGTGTGGACTATTCTTCTTTACCTGAACTAACTAGACCTGAAAGAATTACAATGGAGGCTTTTTCTGAGATTACTTTATAAGACCTGACAGCATTAGTTACGCGTATGAGACCTACTGTGTGTTCCCTTGATCCAATTCCTACCAAATTATTAAAATATGTATTTTGTGCCATTAATACATGCATCCTATTAATTATAAATGAATCACTTTTCTCTGGTAGAGTTCCCTTAAGGTTGCGGTGGTAAAGCCTTTGCTCAAAGAAAACCAACCTGGATCCTAAAGCATTTAGTAAGTATAGGCCAATATCCAATCTCCCATTTTTAGCCAAGGTTTTAGAGAGAGTTATTACCGACCAATGACATACATTTGTAGCTTGTAATACTGTATTTGAGAAATTTCAATCTGGATTTCGTGCTGCACACAGCACAGAGACAGCCCTTGTTAGGGTAGTAAATGATCTCTTGATTATTTCTGACTCGGGTTTCCCTTCAATTTTAATTCTCCTAGATCTTGGTGCTGCTTTTGACACCATAGATCATTCCATTCTATTAAATCAGCTTGAAAGTTTAGTGGGGTTGTCTGGAGGGGTTCTAACCTGGTTTAGGTCTTATCTTTCCGATTGGTTCCAGTATGTCTCTATCGGGGAGACAAAATCAGATTTGTCAAAAGTTACCTGCGGTGCAAGTCATGTTTGTGGGCTCACAGCATCAACAAAAAAATGACAAATTATGTAAGTTAGACCTTAGCAGTCTCTCATCGGAATTAAAATTAGCAATTAGAAATTTGGGGGTCATCTTTGATCCCAATCTGTCTTTTGAGAATCATATTAAAAAAATAGCTAAAATATCATTCTGTCATTTGAGAAATATAGCTAAGCTTAGGCCAACTATTCAGCTGAGAAGCTGATGCATGCTTTTGTTTAATCAAGGACTGACTACTGCAATGCACTTTTCTCTGGTAATTGCTGCTTTTATTGTGCTATTATTGCATCATTGCATTTTATCTTATTATTTATTATTATTAGTACTATTATGTAAAAGTGTATATATGTATGTCTATATTGGCACCTATATTTATTTGACACTTATTCTACACTGTTATTAATCTGTCTTATGATCTGACAGTGGTAGATGTATATGTATTATGTTATACTAATGTATCATTTTATCTTAATGTATCATTCTCTTTGCTGTGTTTTGTACAGTGCTTTGAGATATCCCTGTATCCCTGTATGTGAATAAATAAATAAATAAAATAAATATTTGGTTGTACACCACATTGCAAAAACAGAAATGGCCCATACAGTTGCCAAAAAACTCATTCTCCAGCAGCTTTGGATATGGTTGGTACAATTTTCGATGAGAAGACTGCTGAAAAATTGAAAAGTATTCCTCTCAGTGATAACACAATTTCTCGAAGAATATATGATATTGCAGAGAATTTGGAAGCCCAGTTTATTACTCAGTTACAGTCAGCTGGTAACTTTGCTATCCAGTCTACTGATATTTCAAATTGTGCAACAGTGTTAGTTTAGTTGGTTATAAAAGTTGTCATATCTAGCTGACATTTTCTCAGTTTTAAACTAACAATCTAAACATGCAAGGAAGAGGCAATGATTTGTTTCAACACTGTCAACAGAAACAAGCATTCCAAAAGTCATTATCATTGTGGCAAACACGACTGAAAAGTAATCGCCAGAGCTACTATATGTTCCCAACATTGTTACAACACACTGAGGAAAACAGCACCAGTGAAGAAAACATGAGCAAAATGAAACCTGTCAAACAATCACATCTCACTGCTATGTTAGACAATTTTAGTTGCTACTTCCCTGCACAAGATCCTTTTGTTTTCAAAAGTCCTGACTCGATAATGGAGCTAAGATGCCTGAGCAAAAAAATGAGTTGTTACAATTTACCTGTGATAACACACTGAAAACACGGCACAAGTCTTAAAGTTTGGCATCATTTTGGATTAGTATTTCAAAAGAATATCCTTGTTAAGTAGGATGAGTGTTCTGTTATTGCTACCATAACATGCATGTGTGAATTGTGATTTTCCACCTTGACAAGATTAAAAACAAAAGAAAGAAACCGACTCAACAGCCCCCATGATATGCGGGTGGCACTACCGTCTTCTGATCCAGATTGGAACGAGATAATGAAGAACAGGCAAGCCCACTTGTTACATTAAGTAAGTGAAACTCAACCTGATTGTATGTTCTTATATATATAAGCTACCATCACCTATTACCCTGTATTTTTGTATTTTATTTAAACTCCAGTGAGATGATTTCCATTACATTGTTATTGGGTCACATGGATTATTATTTTTTTTTTTTTACTGGGTCACAAGAAAAAAAGTTTGAAAAACACTGTTCTAGAGGTCTCCGTCACATGTGCTGACATGATTAAAAAACAATGTAACCTTCTAATACTGTTAACCAGGGGTTAATTTGTGCCAGATCGCACTGCATTCTAGATTCAGTACCTTTGTGTCTCACAGGCGAGAATTATACAGTGTAAATGTATGAAAAAAAAATAACAAAAATAAAAAATAATTTTAAAAAAAATAAAAAAAAAATTGTAAAAAGAACTCTATGTACATAGGTAACATGTACAAAACAAATTCTTACCTGTTCCTTGAATAAAAGTGTTCTGGAACAATATATTTTAGGATCTGACATCTATGAGTAAGACAATTACTAGGTTTTTTCACAACTGAAATGCAAAAAAACTAGCGTCTATCTCTCCAGTTCACCAGATTAGTTGATCCCCCACTGGTACTGTTCAAGCCTGACGATTATGTTAAAACATGGCTGGGTTAATGTCAGCATGCAGCAACCAACACGAACAATAAGGCAAGAAACCAACAAGCAGATGAGAACCTGAAGCATATATGGGAGCTGCTGTAAATTAAGGTCAGGACATTAGGTGTATAAACAAAAATGCTGCAGTATCCCTCTTCCTTAATTAAAAGATCAGGTACCTTTTTGTTTACAAATTAACTAGGTCAATAATAACAAGAAAAACGTGTGACAAAGCATTATATTTCCATAATGTTCCAATATTGATAAATGGAAAGAGTTCTTAAGTCACTATATTACACCAGAGTACCCATTCACCAAAATGATGTAAAATGAATCCTCCAGCAAAAAAAGTCCTGATGAGAGAGCTAGCATCATGTGAGGGTGATCTTTTGGTGGCAATGGACATGATGAATACACAATATGTTATTATGCACAAACAGGAGTATCAGCTGGAGTATAATGCAGGATCATTCTCTTTCACTTGGGTTGAGTGTGGTTGTTTTTCAAGTAGCACAGCAGGATAATGCATCAAAACACTCATTCCAGTCTGCATAGGGCTAATTGGAGTGGAAATGAGTACCGTGGTGTGCTGAAATGTATAAACTGCTTTCACAAAGATGAACTATATACTGTAGGTAGCCACACAGGCAGCTTGGCAAGTAGACTATATTGACTATATTCGAAAGCTTTGTATGTACCATTGTCATTCAAGGTAAGATTGCATTTGAAGAAAGCAATACCCTAAAGAAGCATTGTATAACTTTTTCTTTGCTTACAGAACTATTTTTTTTGTCTTGCATATAGTGCCTTAAATAATATGTGTTTCTTGTTTTCCTGTGATATTTGTGAGGAGATTATGCCTGGTCGCTCTCCATGTAATAGTTGGCTGATCTTTAATATACATGTTTATGATAGCTATAAAAAGACCACCATGCCTGGCAGGCCAAAATCACTGCTATGAATCCCCTTAATGATGTTCTTACTGTCAACTGATACATCCTTGACAACACTAACCAACAATCTATAGAGCCTGTAATATCACATCCCTAAGATTTTATTCAAACAGTACTGCAATGAAATCTAAATTAAGCTGGTACTGGACACTGCATGCAGATGTGCTCTGCATGTAAAATCATCTTGAGTACCATTATCATGTAAAATAATAAAATAAATATGCAGAGCTCTAACAGAAAAGGCAATATTTAATAAAGTATAATGGAGAACTAAAAATATGTATTTGTTCTTTTTGTGTCAACCAAAGTAAAAGCAGAAAAACAAAATTTCTGAAGAATAACCCCTGCAGTAAAAGCCAATGAAAAGACAGTATTTCCCATGATGATCGTGATGAATCAGGAAATGTTTTACTCGTATTAAATTAGTCATCCGTTAAATAAATATCAAGAGCTATTGCCTCAAATTTAGAATGACAACTCATCCAGTTTCTATGGTATACAGTATACTGTAGAAAAGCCAGTGAAAATTATTTTTCTGTACGAAGACAACACAATTCAGTTTACAGGAATTTCTACTCCATGGAAATGGCTTAAAGAGGTATAAACCGGTATATATTGTACTGTGGTTGTGTGTAAAGGACCCCTATCATCTGCCATATGCAAAGAACTCAATCATTTCACAAGAATGCCGAAAAATCTTAGTCTTTTTGTATACCATTATGTGACAGAGACAGAATGATTCTTGGTGATAAATCTCTCTCCCGACCTGTGAGGTCGCTGTGTGAAGGGAACAGAGTGCCCTGGACTGGATGGCCAGACAATTCATTCCCAGGGTTAGAAGGAAGTCAGTCATCTAGAAAGGGGGCGGAGCTATGATACACTAAATCATCGACCCGAAAGGGAAACGACATGGCAGCAGCGGATTGAGGAGCGGTTGCACTAGTTAACCAAGGGGTCATGATTGACAGTACAAAAGGGGGCGTAGCGAAGTGATCTGTTCCTTCCTATGGTTAAAAGCTGAACTGTAAGGAGAACCTGTATTGTAATCGTGAGTGTTTTGTTTGTTTTGTTTGTCGTTCTAACGAATACTTGTTTGTTATTATTAGACGGCTAACACAATCCAGAGCTGTCGCTAAAGGCCAGCACTAAACCTGGACAACACTGCACTTTGTTTCACGATAAAGTGTATTTGCATCACAAGCACTAGAGCACGCACTGTGGACTGGTGATTGTGTTTGTGTTACGTGTGGATGTAAAAAGATCGGGACTGTTATTATTTTGGGACCAACCCGTGGATTACAACGAAGCAATACACACCGCTGCATTGCTTGTTATCATTATTATTAACTGTGTTTTGTGTCATCAGACCATTGGATTTACAAATAAAATATAATTTCACCTGGATTATCGTTGTCTGTCTGTTCATTGATCACTGCTGCATTCCTGCACCTGCACACTGTTAACCACTTTGCCACACATTATCACTACATTATTCCATTTCTTGAAATGTATTCCGTATCCCCCACGGTGGAACGACCTACCCATGGATATCAGGACTGCTCAGTCCCTGACCACCTTCCGGCACTTCCTGAAGACACACCTGTTCAGACAGCATCTGTAAACCTCACAACTCTCGACTATACTGGACTATATGACACCCAATGGTACCAGTACTTGCATCAGCTTCTACTTGCACTGAAATGAACTGCTCCATAACTTGCTGTATTCTACTACTACACTTAATTATAACTACTTGCTGTATCTTGTATTTGACTTTACTCTTATAGGTAGCTGTAATCACGTTTTTTGTAATTGCTCTTATCTGAAATCATTCTCATCCATGCATCGTACTTACTACGTGCTCATACTGGACTTTACTCGTATAAGCACATGTTTGTAATATAAGCTAAATGCTCTTAGTCGAACCTGCTCTTACATGTAATTATTTACTGCATTCTCTATTTTTTGCTCTTATTTGAATTTGATCTTTTACTACTGATTTTATTGTACTTTCTTTCTATCTGTAACATGATATTCTGAAATGTGATACTTTACCATGTGATATTTTGTACTGTACTATTTTGTAACAATTGTAAGTCGCCCTGGATAAGGGCGTCTGCTAAGAAATAAATTAATAATAATAATAATAATAATAATAATAATAATAATAATAATAATAATAATAAAAGTGAGGCAACTAACTAAATTTAATATAATCTAGCATGAAACCAAATCTGAACAGTAGGCAAACCCTTCTTCTGTTGAGCTGGTGAACAGCTAAGAGTCAGTAATTTTAACAAACATTCATTGCACTTACTTAGCACCCAGCATGCATATCAAATACCAGAAAAGCCTTACAGCAAATAGATTAAGTTAGGAGTGCAGTTAACAGTAAAGGGATTTTAAATACCGTGGACCAACTTAACCAACTCCTCAACCAGCACCAAGTCTCCTGAAACAGCTAAAAACCAGTCAGCCAACCATCATGACCAGCATACACCATTGTCTAAATAATCTAAAATCTTAGATTTCTTCAGCAATAAATGTTTGATAATAAACAGACCTTCGGTATAGAATATGTACAGCAGAATTCTGATTATAATAAATTACACCATCAGCAACAGCTGTACACTCAGAAGTATTCAAAACGAAACTGACTCGAGGCGACTTTGGACAGTCAGTTGACCTAATAGCTCAGCTGGATAGAAGCCAGTGGGAATTCCCGTGTCAGGTCCAATATTGCATCTAAGGCCATAAAATAACAGGGAGCTGCACATTTTAATAGCATTTATAATTGGTTTTAACTTTTGAAGCCTATTTTGTTTTTCATCCAAACATTGATTTTCATTTTGATGTTCAGACATAATTACAGTTAATCTTGAATCGTTAAAAAACACAAAAAAAAGAAAGAGAAAAGTGGGGAAACATCACTTTGCCTGAAACGTAGCTTAAATCCTAACAACTGGAAAACACAATTTATCAACAGAAAAGTATATGTCATATTGATCTAATTATATAGCCTAATGTGTCATATTCAATTATTTTCTGAATAGTACATGTCATATTGATCTAATTCAATCATCTAGTATGTCAAAGTAGTTTAATTTTTAGATACAAATATACAGTGTAAATGCATTACATCTATTCCTGAAAATATTGTTTAAACACTGAAAATGAAAGTGAAATCTGTATTATGATTTAAGTTTTGTACATAAATGGTAATAATGATTAATGTCAACTGTTCTCCAGTGCATTCCCATATGGTAATACTATTATAGAGATCAAAGCAGGGTTAAGATGTTCATTGGACTCAGTCACAGACAGTAGAACCAAAAATACTCACCAAAGACAGTCCTGGCAGGGACAGATTCTCTGTTCAGCCAAAACGACACTTGAGACAGAATGACTGTCATGATACATGGCAAATAAGTCTGAATCACAAAGTAGCCAATCTTCCTTTTCAAGTGAAAATGTGCTGTCATGACTGTATATTCACCTGGATAACAGAAAACACACATAAACAATTATTTTCCTAAATAACATATTTAATTTCCACAAGACATACATGCAGCAACCAGTACTTATAAGCATTAAATAATATTAAGTAAATATATAAAACAAATAATAACCTGAATAATTTGTAACTTCAATGTATAGGTTGTGACATTAGTTCTTTTTCCTAATGGATCAGAGCAGTCAAAATGTCTTGGTAGTTTTTAGAGGATGTTTTGTACATATGTATACACTAATGTTGCATTCACACTTAAACATGATTGGCCTGTGTGGGCCTTTTCTAGCTTCATTATGCCTAATAAACTTCTAATATTTGAATTGTGCTTAAAAAGGGATCTGACACAATAAAATCAGGTTGGTGCCAATGCAAACAGCTGAAAGGAAAATTTCAAACAGTAGTAATAACAGTAATAACACATTTTATAGAAAAGAGACCCAACAGCCCAATATTTCAAAATATATCTATAAACAATGACAAATTGCAGCTACTGTTGTTGAAAGACAATAAATCCTAGTATAGCAAGAACTTGACCAGCACTTGCAACAGATTAATTAGGTACTGTAGAAATACAATAGCAACAGAACAAACACACAGAAACCAAGCCAATCAGAATCCTTCAATTGAGTGGAGGTCCTGAAAACATACACAAATACGTGCCATACAACAGTATTTTATATGATTGTCACAGATGGCTTGAGTGGTGCGTGTGGGTGGTGACGTTTTAAACAATACACAAAAGAAATGGGCACATTGGCCAAAACAAAATAAACAATAACAAATACGGTATTTCAGGTAATAACAAGTACCTTTTTAGATCTTACTAATTAGACAGTATTCGCTCTCGCTCTCATCTACTGTCCTTTTCCTTCTTAGCTCTCTTAAGCTCTCTCTCGCTCTGAGCCTGGAGTGGGTCTTATACTGTGGCTGAAGCCTTAATTACCTTTTAAACAATTACCTTATTAAGACTCCAGCTACATTCCCATGAGCTATTTAGCATGGGGTTTCAACCCCATCCATGCCAACCACATTTTACGAGACAGCGGGAGCTCCACTTCTCCCCTTGGTGATGGAGGTGGGAGCTGCCGGTAGTCTCCCTCTGGCGGTGGAAGTGGGAGCTGCCTGTAGTCTCCCTCTGGTGGTGGAGGTGGGAGCTGTCGGTAGTCTCCCTCTGCTGGTGGAGGTGGCCGCTGCCAGTAGTCTCCCTCTGGTGGTTAAGGTGGGAGCTGCCGGTAGTCTCCCTCTGGTGGTTAAGGTGGGAGCTGCAGGTACTCTCCCTCTGGTCGTGGAGGTGGGAGCTGCAAATAGTCTTCCTCTGCTGGTGGAGGTGGAAACAGCAGGTAGTCTCCCTCTGCTGGATGCGCGTGCTCCCCCCGACCGGGCGCTGGATGCTTATGCTCCTCCTTTCTGGGTGCTGGATGAGCGTGCTTCCCCCGTCTGGGCTGGGCGGCGTGCTTCCCCGTCTGGGCGCGTGCTCCCCTGTCTGGGCTGGGCGCGTGCTCCCCTGTCTGGGCGCTGGGCGCGCGTGCTCCCCCTGTCTGGGCGCTGGGCGCGTGCTTCTCGTCTGGGTGCTGGGCGCGTGCTCCCCTGTCTGGGCTGGGCGCGTGCTCCCCTGTCTGGGCGCTGGGCGCACGTGCTCCCCGTCTGGGCTGGGCGCGTGCTCCTCGTCTGGGCGCTGGGCGGCGTGCTCCCCCTGTCTGGGCACTGGTTCCTCCTCCTGGTACTGGGAGAGGCAGATAGCCAATGGGTGGCCATACTCCCCACAGCCGGGGCACAATTCCGCCATAAGGCGCCTCACAAACTCCTCCCAGCCATCATCCCAGACCTCCTTTTCTCCCCTCTTTCCTCTCTTCATTCTTCTTTTCCTTCTTTTTCTTTTTTTTTTTTAAAAAACCACTCTCCTCCACTAAATACAAAAACCAAAAAGAAATTCCCGCACTACTGCTACTGACCTGATGCCTCTGAAGGTGCTGTATCCCACGATGACACCATATGTCACAGATGGCTTGAGTGGTGCGTGTGGGTGGTGACGTCAGGTTCAGGAAGCAGCACAAAACAGACTGAAGGTACGGGGCTGAAACTGCCGTTGCAGTATATTTATTAAATAAGAAACAAAATAAGTTTTACACAACACACAAAAAGAAATGGGCACATTGGCCAAAACAAAATAAACAGCAACAAATACGGTATTTCAGGTAACAACGAGTACCTTTTTAGATCTTACTAATTAGATAGCATTCGCTCTCACTCTTAATCTACCGTCCTTTTCCTTCTTAGCTCTTTTAAGCATGCTCAAGCTGTGAGTCCAGAGTGGGTCTTTTATACTGTGGCTGGAGCCTTAATGGTTTCAACCCCATCCATGCCAACCACATGATTTCGTCCTCCCGCACACAAACACATACAATAATAACAACAACACAAATGAATACATACATAAATAAAATACACAAGGGGTGGGCACCCTGTCACAATGATGTACACAAAATATGTCAGTTTCATGTGTGTAACCAAATTAGTAAAGTAAAAGGAAGATCATTAGGGTCAAGCATGTGTTGTGGGTGTTACGATTGAAACAGGAAGTAATATAAACCGAAGTGCTTACTGGTGGGTGCCTCGTATGTAGAGATATGTATGAATTTCTGTTTCTTTAAAGTGTTTTGCAATTTTAATCACATACAGTGCCTCCTGCTGCAGTGCTTTCATGTAGGAGCAACTTATTTTTACAATTACTGCTGCGCCCAAGTTTTTACCTGTGTGATATACGAAGTTTAAAATATGTATTGGCAATATGTAATGTACAAAATATAAATAGCACAGACATGGCTCATTCACAAAACCTGCAGCAATCTGAAATATAACAACTGAAGGGCAGTGTCTGCTACAGACTAGTAGACTGTTCAACCATGTGAACAAAAATACAAGTTTGTGTGTTTATAAGTATTCATTTGATTTTAAGAAAATCTGTGCCTACTTAAATATGTAAAGCCTTACTTAAGGCTGTTGATATAATTGCAATGAGAAAGAGGATATAATATAATATAACATAATACAAGGTTCCAGGTATCTTTTCATTGCAATCAGAGATGTCCAGTAATGTCCCAGATCATTCTTCCAAAAATGCGTCATCCTAATAATCCACACCGTCCACGTTTCAAGCATAATGTCAACCAGTTCTGGGTCTGTTTACATTATCGGCTGAAGCAATTCACTGGCAGGATGGAACAGTGTGAAGTTTAGTGTTATGTTGACTTTTGGTAATATAATGTAATATATTTAAAAGTACAGTTCCATAGATATACTCTAATAATAATAATAATAATAATAATAATAATAATAATAATAATAAATACATTTAATTACATTAAGAGAACACTGAATGATATGCAGGGCCCTGAGTTGATTAGTTAAAACTTTGTGAACTGATATTATTGCACCTGACATGTTTGTCATTATTTTTTTTACCAACCTGTGCTGGATTTAATAGTTTCTTGTCCAACGGTTTGCCCGAGCAAATCGTACTGATTCAATCTGGAACCATCTTCTGCAACCACAACTGATTCAGTGGCATTGAGAGTCCAAATATATGTGACTTCTGATGTAGTGTAGGCATCTGGTGGAAAGATGAACAAAACAACGTCATACTGTAGTTTAGTACTTAAGTGAAATTGTGTGAGTGTTATGATTACAAAGACAAATAAAGTGCAGTGTTACAGTACAGTAAACGTAAGAACATAAGAAAGGTTACAAACAGCTTCTTGAAGGATCCCAGGATGTCAGCTTCAACAACATTACTGGGGAGTTGGTTCCAGACCCTCACAATTCTCTGTATAAAAAAGTGCCTCCTATTTTCTGTTCTGAATGCCCCTTTATCTAATCTCCATTTGTGACCCCTGGTCCTTGTTTCTTTTTACAGGTCTAAAAAGTCCCGAGTCAACATTGTCAATACCTTTTAGAATTTTGAATGCTTGAATCAATCAATCGAAGTGTAGTCTTCTTTGTTCAAGACTGAATAGATTAAATTATTTAAGCCTGTCTGCATATGACATGCCTTTTAAACCAGGAATAATTCTGGTCACTCTTCTATGCACTCTTTCTAGAGCAGCAATAGCCTTTTTGTAGCGAGGTGACCAGAACTGAACACATTATTTTAGATAAGGTCTTACTAATGCATTTCAAAGTTTTAGAATTACTTCCCTTGATTTAAATTCAACACTTTTCACTATATATCTGAGCATGTTGTTGACCTTTTTTATATCTTCCTCACATTGCTTAGATGAAGACATTTCTGAGTCAACATAAACTCCTAGATCTTTTTCATAGATTCCTTCTTCAATTTCAGTGTCTCCCATATGGTATTTATAATGGACATTTGTATTGCCTGCGTGCAGAACCTTACACATTTCTTTATTAAATATAATTTGCCATGTGTCTGCCCAGTTCTGAATGCTGTCTAGATCATTTTGAATGACCTTTGCTGCTGCAACGGTGTTTGCTACTCCTCCTAATTTTGTGTCTGCAAATTTAACAAGTTTGCTTACTATACCAGAATCTAAGTCATTAATATAGATTAAGAAGAGCTGAGGACCTAATACTGATCCCTGTGGTACTTCACTGGTTACCTCACTCCATTTTGAGGTTTCTCCTCTAATCAGTACTTTCTGTTTTCTACATGTTAACCACTCCCTAATCTAAATAAACAACTTACAGTAGCATCATGGCATGACAAGGACTATGGTTAACAATACATAGTCACACCCCTAGACCCATATAGATAATTGCCACCTCTTTAAATATATTAAACACAAATAAAACTAAGTTTTACTTGATGGTAAGAGCTGACAATTCTGAAAAAGACGGGAAACTGTCAGTTAAGGTTGGCACTGTGCCCTTACCCATGTTCTGACAAGGCTTACCAGCACACACTGCTGAACTGGTACAGTAGATGAGTTCACTTCAGACAACATGTGTCGTCACCACTGGGCAGGTGAGGTCAGGTCTAAAACCAGAACAACCATGGTTGTTTTCATATTGTCACAGAATTATATGTGAATTGGAAAAGCTAATTAGAATAGTTGGAATATGAACACATCTGGAGTAAGACAAGTTATTTATTGTGTACTTTTCCAAGTATACAAATATTTACAACTGTCATAACTATTTCAGCTTTTTTCTTTCTTGTAATATGCATTATTATGTCACTGGAAGGCTGATTTTAAAACAAAAGCAAATACACACCCCAATGACTACTTTCCTCTTAAAACAGCTCAAGAACCTTCAAATGCAGCCACCAAAGCAGAAGTTATGTTTTGCCAATTTGTTGCCGATTACTAATCATTGTTCGGATTTAGTGCCGCAGATGTTTACTGACAGCAGCATCGGCAAGCAATTCAAATGTAAACAAACAAAGACGACACATGTTGTAAGTCTGGGCTATTTTCTTTCATGATCAAACAGAGTCATGACAAAAAAATGCAGAAGCAGCTAGCTATCCTGGTCCAGGGACACAGAGCCAAGACAAGACTCCTGGCCATGCCTGTTTGCAGTGGTGGAACAGCAGCATCTGTCTTCAGTGTGGTGGAAAAGGCATTGAAGTAAGAAAAAAAAGCAGTGTCTGCATTTGCGTTTAAATATTCTGAGCTATAAATACCCTGCACAGATGTTAGAAGGCTACAGAACACACTAAATTAAATATAGCTGAGCATTGTATCATGTCCTACTTTTTTTAAAAGCCCTGTTGCTTTTTGCACGTGTTTTGTAACTGTGTTTATTTTGCACGTGTTTTGTAACTGTGTTTATATTACTATTGTATAAACTGTACTCCTTTATGTTGCATTGGATTAAGCATCAGGCAAATAAATTAATAATAAAACATAACATGCACTAATATTGGTGTTGATTAAGTAATCAATAAATTTATGTTTATGGAAAAGTATTTCAAATGCATTTGGAATATTTAGTCAAGTATGTTCATTTGTATTTAGTTTTGGTAGTGGAAGTATTCAGATTTGCATTTAGAATTTCAATAACAAGCAGAAATAGATTTGAATGTTAATCTATAAACACCAGAATGACCAAAGCGGTCATTTTGGCCGTTTTTGAAATTTAAATTTAAATTGCAGTGCGTGTGTTTAAGATACGGAGCTGTGCTTTCCTGACTTTTTTTTAAATATATGTGCTAATTACCCTGACAAAGAAAGAATAGCTGCAAAAATTAGCGAGATAAAATACTGTCATACCTATTCTGACCAGGAGCGGTTAAATTGACTGCTACATATAAAACATAATATAACAATGAAATGTTGCTGTATTACTTGTATTTAGCAGTCTGGACTTCTGGCTATGTATTGAAGTTTGATTGTATCAGTCTGCATTCCTCAAGTGATCGGTCTTCTGACATTGTTATTGCTTCAATGAGCCTCCTGATAGCTCTTCAATCAGCCTTGACAGCTCATGCTTCCTGGCTGCCTGTCTGTGTGAGTCACTACTTTTTTCTTCTGATCTATGTTTTAGATGCGCTCTGGTTACTATACAAGTCACTCGTTTTTCTAAGAAATTCATTGTTACCCCAATACACACTGAAAATGGATTGCAGAAGACGCAGGACAGCAAAACAGTGTTTGGAATTAGATTTTACCAAACAACGATTCTGATGCAGCAGAGACAGACAATGACGAATCTGGCTCTGAAGCAGACTGGATTTGCGAAGATGAATCTTCCAGCAGCAGTGACACCAAGATGATCCCTGGGCAATGCCCTTGGAGGAATTAGAAGCTTTTATTGTACTATTATATTCCTGTGGAGCATTTGTGCCAGAAGCCTGGGTTACTGTTGATAGCTGTGCCAAATGCCCAAAGGCAGTCTGCAGTAAGTGCACTGCATATTTTGAAAAGCACAGGTTCTGTGTGATTTGTGCCAGCACTTAGACTTTGTAAACAATTATAAATGAAGCCCATTCTGTTCAAATGTG
This sequence comes from Acipenser oxyrinchus oxyrinchus, assembly GCA_030684275.1. Taxonomy (NCBI): domain Eukaryota; kingdom Metazoa; phylum Chordata; class Actinopteri; order Acipenseriformes; family Acipenseridae; genus Acipenser; species Acipenser oxyrinchus. Next base: position 19,868,856 of record CM060247.1, on the reverse strand, counting down.
TATTTATTCATGTAATTTCGATTATAGTATGTCTGTATATAAATGCATAGCTTCAGTTGCATATATGCGCTTTGTTATGTATAAACCCATTTATTAAAAAAAGATACTTATTTACATCGTTTCAGTTGTACAGTTTTGTATGTACATGATATACCTGTATATACACAAATTTATTTTCAAATATTTGTTTATTTCATTTTTTACTGTTTTTTGAGGTTGCGCTTTTTGTAATATGTCTGTATATCAACACATTTCTGTTCAAATGTCCAATTATTCTGAAATAAAACTATGACTGATATTCAATTGTTTGTGTTTTCATTATAATATTTATGTTGTTTTTAATATGCCGGTCAAATTGACCGCTCATGGTTGTTCTAGGTATGTGTATAAACACGGTCGTTCTAGTATTAAACAGTTTTAATGTAAATTTCTTAAACAGTTTGTTTATTAGTTACAGTAGAAATAGATGAATTGAAACTAATTTTCCAGTAATTTTTACTTTTTCTTTATGTTCTGGTCTGTGGATTGGTTGTTAAACCGGCTGAATTTAAACTTTTTTTTTTTTTTTTTTTTTAAATCAGCGTGTTTTGCTTTGACCCTCAGCTGGCACAAATCAACACGGATCAGAAAATAAATATATATATTTTTTGCTATATGCACAAAGTGATGTTATTTATTCAGTATAATAGCTTTTAAACCTTTACTAGCAATGTTGCACATTAAACTCCACTTGCTTGAACTAGTCATTGTATTTATCTTGCTCTTATTGTATTATTACTTGTACTGTAACACTTGAAATGTATTTGCTTACGATTGTAAGTCGCCCTGGATAAGGGCGTCTGCTAAGAAATAAATAATAATAATAATAATAATAATAATAATAATAATAATAATAATAATAATAATAATAATAATAATAATGCATTACTGCTGTACTTGTTTTTTACCATTTCATAACGTCGATGAATCGATGCATCGGCTTTTTTGGAAAACGATATCGATGGTGAAAAATTAGGCATTGCCCCAGCCTTAATTTTAATACAACAACTTTTGTTTAAGTAATATGCATTATACAAATCAAAAGATTGAAAAAAAAGAAAAAAAAAAACATACATACAGTGTGTGAATGCCACCTGACGAACCTTCAAAGGTTTAGAACTACCTTTGAATTCCTGGCTAGTGAACAAACCTTCCAGGCTTCGAACCTTTGAACACAGCCCTACCTAATACCATATCGCTTTCTATGGTCAACTTCCACTGTCTCGCCAAAGGGAAACTTGTGAGAGAGTGTGACAGGGAAAGCAAATCTGTATCTGTTAGAGCAGCATTTTAAAGCAGAATTACTAATCTGCATAAGATCAATTCAAGTACAAAAACCAAGCAAAGAATAAAAAAGATATTCATCACAAAGAAGGCAACCCACTCTACAGACAACTGTCAATTGAAATCTGAAATATCTATTCAGCCCTCCGATTGGATCCCTAAGTCTGTATACAATCACAGTACAAGAAACTTCCAAGTGGATTCATATGTCGGCACCACTTGGAACAGTTGTGTTTGTGTTCATGTGATTCACCCGCAGTAAGCAATGGACGGTATAAACACCCACACAATAACCTGACATTCAATATGCCCCCCAATCACCAGTACAGTAATCAAAACAAACAAGTATGTATGCGGTTAAAAATCTTTACACTCATTACACTAATAAAAAAGATGTATTAAAACCTATGAATGTAATAAAAACTGCAAACAAGTAATGCAAGTTCACACATGTATAGTACAGGTAAGCTACATTACTGCAAATTGTTTCCAGCGAAGAACTGTCATACCCATCTGAACAATCTTTTTTTGCAAGCATGGACAGCAAACTTTCAGCATTTTCAAAAAAATCCCAATTCAGCTTACGTCATCAGTGTCTGTTTCAGCAGAGCGTCCTGGTCAGAATTCTTCCTCTGACATCCCCTCTGGTGTTGTCAGAGTTTCAGTTTCGGTTGTATTTTCGTCAGCACTCTCCTCCTTAACTACAGAAACCCCAGCTTTTTTGAAGCAACGTTGCAGTTTGCTGACTGACAAAGTTCCAAGCATGCTTCAGCAAGCGCACAGCATCTAACAGAGACATTTTATTTACACTGAATTTTCGTGCTGATGCTCATCGCTTTTCTCTTTCCAGCCATGCTTGCTTGCTGTTGCAGTCAGTGTTGTTTTTTCAAACTGTAAACCCAACACTGCGTACAGGGATTAAATAGCCAAGGTACAGTACGGGGGTAAATCGCTCAGTAACAAGGTGCAAACAGCTGATTGATCGATCTGTCAAACTACTTTTTTTATTGAAATCTATGTGAATGGCTACGTAACAAGGTGAAAACAGCTGATTGGTGGATTAGTAAGAGTGATTACTACAGTAGTAAGCAGTGCATTTGTTATTTAAATCTATGTGAATGGCACATAATGAGATACAAACAGCTGAGTTTGCCTGATGTAGTGTGCAAGGTATATTTGTATTTGGACAATTTTAAATTGTAATAATAAAATACCTTGTTTTGAATTCAAGTCACGTAGAACCCAACCTTTATCAAAATAATTAGACTAGACAACGTTTCTAGTGAATACAAAGGAACAGTTTTATTTGAAATAAAACTAAATAAAAGAAAAAATTAAAAGGTGGAACAACTAAACTAAAATAATGCAGAAAGGAAGAATTAACTAAACCAAACAGTACAGAAAAGGAAACATAAACAACGACACCCCACTCCCGCTGGTTGATCAGCGATCCAACACAATCTATGGGAGATTCCCTTAAGATTACAACTGCATTCCTGACAGCTATTTAAGACGAAGGTTAGTCTTAAAAGGGGTATCGTTAGTAACACAAATATTTACTTTCATTAATATTTGATAATCAAAGCATCGTTAAATCAGTTTTGATTCAAAAGACAATTCTCACTCTTGCGTGATAAAGACGCTCTTTGCGTCCAGACAACCTATCGAGAATTATCTATTTTCAAGACAGCTAAATTTGGATTCTAGCTTCTAACGCAGAATGACAATTGCCTTGTAAATCCCACATCAATTTGTATAAATCACATACAAAGAATTACTATAGTGTTCATTATCTCCACTGGCTACCGATCACCGCCCGCATCCAGTTCAAGACTCTTGTACTAGCCTACAGATGCCTTGACCAGACTGCACCCAGCTACCTCCAGACCCTCATCTCTCCCTACACCCCCACTCGACCTCTCCGCTCCGCCTGCACTAGAAGACTGGCTCTACCTCCTCTACGCTCCCCTGCCTCCAGAGCCCGCTCCTTCTCCACCCCGCTCCAAGAGTGGTGGAATGACCTACCTACAGATGTCAGGACCGCCCAGTCCCTGACCACATTCCGGCGCCTCCTTAAGACTCACCTCTTCAGACAGCACCTGTAGAACTCCTCTGTTTCTCCCCTGGGACACTTTCACCCTTCCTTAAATTTGCTTTACTTCAGAGTACTGTAATCTGCCAAGTGTTTAATCTGTAGTATTTGGTATTTAATCATTTCTTGATGTAACTATCACTGTCACTTATCTGCTGTATTATTGAATTGTATTTTGTCACACTTGTACTTGCTTGAACTTGTCATTGTATTTATCTTGCTCTTATTGTATTACCTGTACTGTAACACTTGAAATGTATTTGCTTACGATTGTAAGTCGCCCTGGATAAGGGCGTCTGCTAAGAAATAAATAATAATAATAATAATATCTCAAAGCATGAATTGAAAGCAATACTACTTTTCTTACATTCCACTTAAAACAAAACATTAATTTTACTTTAAGGTCTGCTTATTCTCGAGTTCATAAGAAGATTAAAACACTACTCATTGAATACTTAACAGACGTTCGCTGCCTCCTCCAGCTGTCGTGTCTTCATTAATACAGGTGCTCGAAAGCTCTCCTGCTGTCAAGGACAGGTCCAGGTTCCAGGGTCTGCCTTCCTCGCTTTTCGTCTCCACTTCAGGGTATTCCACTGAAACAGCAATTCCTCCACCAATATGTGCACTCTTCGTCCGGTTATGTCTGGGAAATTCCACTGCAAACTCTGGCACTGCTAGCTCAATAAATTGAATATATTTCAATTTATGTCGACTTCAAATGTTCATTCAACTCTTTCTCCGGTGATCAATTGAAGTTAGAGATTTGATTACAAGTACTTTTAGGATTTGAGACATCTTACGCAGCGGACTCCCACACCAAGGCAAACACTAGAATAGCTATCTCTTATTAGAGTGTCCGAAAACGGTATCTCTGTTCCAGCTGGTCGCAGGCTGGATCTCCAGATTGTCACAGTTCAAAGACTGGTTTGTGTATCAGAACCTTGGATTTCGTGTCGGGGGTGCTGTTTGAGTGTCGCGCTCATACTTTTGTAATGTTCTCTATACCCCTGTGATTGGATAGTTTGGTTATTCTGGGTGGTGCCTGAGTCCACATGGAGTGTTTCTCATTGGTTGTTCTCGTTCCGACGCGGCCCCTTGTTCTCCTTTCGTCTGCTGTTCTGCACCCTGTCAGCTGGATTTATGTGATGGACTGGTTCCTGTCTTAGGTGTCAAAGCACCCAGAACTGTCTGGCTTGCGGCGCCAAAATTGTAATTCAGCTATTGTGAAGATAAGCCATTTGTTCAGCTGTTAGTTTATGACTCTGTTTAAAAGCATTCTTTGTCAGTGGGGGAGTTTGTGACCATAAACCAAGAAGACACAGAGAATGGTTTAAGATTTCCCTTCTGTATATTTCAATTCTGTTGCTTTCATACACAGAATGATATTATGACCCACTCTGACGCTCACCCAAATATACGGCGTTCCTAACACTGTATAAACGATGCCTTTGTTATTGAAATCAATGGGAATGACAAACGCTATTTGTCCAGTTTAAACGGCTGCCCAAAATTACCCTGTACATTGTAAGTGGTGGATACTGTACATACATCCGCCTACAGCCAATCATAAAAATGTTTATGTCACTGTAATAGCACAAACACTTTTATAAATATATTTCTGTTTTTAACAAAGGGATGTGCAAATGCATGTTAAACTTCCTCTTTTTGTTATCTCTTTAGCTTTGTTGTTCAGGAACCACAATATTCTCTTTTGGATAATTAACTACATTGTAATCTGTAAATTCACCAAACCTCATATTCATATTTTTGATTCACAGCAGTCATTTAAAAGGTCCCTTGTTTTTCAGTGCTTAGGCTTTTAGTTCCTGATGAAAGGTGAGGTCTAGAGATTTTTGCTAGACATTCACTGTGCCATTCTTCTCAAGCCTTCTTCCATGTGTTTACCTAGATGACACTTTAATGGCAGTAGAACATACTTATACACTCTTTAAACTGTGATTGATTGTGACATGGCTGATATATTCCAGCAGTATGCTGCATTGAAGTCATATTTTTCTTTAAGAAGTGCTACATTTTACCAGACAGTCATCCTTGAAAGGGTGGTATCTATGTACCATGCTCTTTTTAAACTGATTGCAAATATCTCACAACATGAGCAATTTTTGCACCTCAATAAAATGCTAATAATGTCTTTCCTAGACTTTAAGCTTCAATCTGTCCAATACCCCTCTCCCAGTTCCATACATTGTGGCATACCTAATCTCCTAATGAGAGTACATTTTAAAATTTAGAATGTTTAATTATTTCCTCAGCAACTCCCCACAACAGCTCAAGAGAACTGAAGGGAAGTGGATGTCCTTTTAGTCCTACCGGGTAGCTAAAAATCTCTTTACAACAAAGACCATGACAGCAGATGTGAAAAACAAACTTACAGCTGAAATTAAATAAGACCAGTACCAGGTAAGACCATTACCAGATTTTAATCATGGGATACTTTCTTCCTTTCCACAAAAAGAAAGTGAATTGTTTCTTCAACCCATTTTGGCTTCACAAGTTTGACTACAGTAAATAATTGCAGTATGATATATATGTTTTTGGATAAGCTCCAGTATGCAATTCCATTTTTTTCTATTGATAATGTAAAACAGCAGCGTGCTAATCAACATGTGGTGCTCTATTGCCAGCGTAAATGCATTTAGTGTAAATTACAACAGGGAGTTGTAAAAACAACGGGCATGTTTACAATAACAAAAAAGAGGAAGCATGCTATGATTGTAGCGCATGTTATTCCTAAAAAAAAAAAAAAACATTTGACCCTGTCCTGTTTTAGTTTGACATGGGTTTACAACTAATGTGCCAGTGGATGTCATTTTATGGTATTTAAGGAGGGGCTATGCTAATATTTAAGATGTCATAAGAACCATGCTATAAATTAAACATGCATTGCATTAAAATGGTTGTTTACAACTACTTTGTAAGATTTTAGAATGATATTACAGAAACGATCCAATTTTACTCACTTGATCGTGGCCATCCAGGGTTACAACAGAGGTAACTGGATCATTCTACAGTACTTGTCATCCTTTTTTTTCAGAGGATGGTTAAATATAATTATGTAAAATTCTGCTGTGCCAACAGACTACCAGTACTTCTAATTGCACTAAAGTTTATTTTTTAACTAGGTACAGTACTATTATATTGTTGCTTTTTTTTGTTTTTTTTAGCTTACTCCTCCCCACCATCAGTTCCATAGCATCACTGTAATATGAACTTCAAGTCTGGTAAAAGATGTATGGTTCTTAAGTCCAAACCAATTCCATTTTCAAAGAAAGGCTATAACTATTATAATTAAGAGAAGGACTGTTGTATTAAAATACCTTCCAATAGTGGGATTCAATGGCATGGTATTCAATGCTGTGGTATTCAATAAACCACAAGCAAAGATTGTATTGCTTGAGCTACAGAATTCGGCTTCACACTGAGATGTCAGTGGTTTTATCAGCGACAGTCTGGAGGCGTGTATATCTCTATATAATGTATTTATCATTTGTATTCATAAATAAATGTATAAACAGATTAAAATGTTTTCAGATTACTCAGGAAAGTCTATCATGAAATTCCTGATCATTTTTTTTCAATCCGAGTATCATTGGCACTGCAACAAGATTACAGAAAATCAGGAAGTGTATTTTTGTCTCAGTAAGATGGATTCTTCAAATTGTTCCTGGAATTTGATGCATTTTGACCAATAGTAAGATGTTACTTGAGCCAGACTGGCACAGGCCTACACTCTCCAGGCATTCCACGTTTGGTGTTCTAGTTCTAAAATCTAGAAAACTATAGTATGAAGCCGGTACAATCACAACAAAAATCTAGAAAAAGAATGTACCAATCTGGGTGCCAAAAGTAATTTAAAAAAGCCGATTTCTTATGAAAGTAGAGCTGGAAACCTTTTTATGCATCAGTTTATCATGTGATAATTTCAACAGATCAAACTCTCTTCCATTCCAGTTGAATCCTCCAATGTCACTTTGGTAGGCTTCCCATGAATCTCATACTCCCAGCTCTCTTAAGCTCCTGTGTTTCTCTTGTATTGTTCCATGTGTTCTGTTGTTCATTAATCATGAGTATGTCGATCCCTGTTAGAACTCACTCTGTTTCTCTGTGCTGTGATTGATAGCTTGCTTGCATTAATAGATCAAGCTGTGCCAGGCAGTGCTACCTTCTCAGTGCAGTGAATCCTACACACCTTATGGTGGTGAAGCAAACATTGGCTAGGCTGATGTTTCTATTCAGCATGCACAAGAGAAAATACAAGGATTCGAATGTGATGATTCCTTGTTTGCATATTCAAAAATACTATTTTAATCCATTTAACAGTGGTGCTTTATGAATGGTTTGTTCTGCTCTCCTAATTAAATCTATCATACATTAACCTCTTTGATTGATGTACTGTATTATTGCAATGCTGTACCATAAAAGATGCAATTTTTTATAGGGATATTAAGCAGGTACATTGATACTGCCAGTTCACATTTCATTAAGGGCATATACTGGAATACTGTTTTATAATCAGTTCATGCATTGAATCAAGGGTAAGTTACCCCTATTTTCTATAACTTTTGTAGATATCACAACTGTGGCTAATCCTTTTTATGTTATCTTGATGTTTTTGGACAGATATTACCTCTTTTTTTTACCAATGTGAAAAAGAAAAAAAATTGAATTTGAGCCCATCTTCCAGTAGAGAATAATACCAAATGGTGATGACTTCCCAAATATCTGTATTGTTTATTTATGTATTTTTCCAAACATGACTAACTAATTCCAATGCTATGCAATTCATTTCAAATATACAGTAATGAAATCTATACCATGTATAACGATGCTAAAATTTGCAGACACATACTTTTGCAAGTTTTATTGGCTGTTATTTCTAATGGGGGGACCCTTGTTGCCCCAGTTTCTAAGGGTAGCAGGTTAATAAGCTGATTATAGCCACAGAAATGTGTCAGCAGCAAAAGCTATTATCACTCTACTACTGGACGAAAACCTCACGATATTCTGCCAATTTGTCTCAGTCATAAATCCCATCTATTGTATTCCTGTACAATTCAGTACCATCTTTCCATAAGACAACTAGGTCAGTTTATTACACAGTACTGAAAGCAACCAAACAATAGTTCTGCACAGTTATCTTCAATTGTATGCTTTCTTCTGTCTCTTAACAAACCTAAAGGCCCATAGAACATGTTTCACATACCCAACTCAGGAGGTAAACGTTACAAAGAGATGTATAGATGTTTTAGAAACACAGAGCTTCATCGATGTTGTGCACGTATTCCAATATCGATATCAATAATATCGAAATCTTCCAAAAACACAGAAAAATGTAGTAACACAATTGCAATATCAAACATATATACATATCTAGATTTTAACAGATACTTACATATGAAATGCAATAACTTACTTTGACTTAGTGGTGCTTTGCTTTACAATATCCATGGAGAAAAACAAGGTCTTGTTATATTCAGTGCATTTACATGAGCATAAGAATTCCGATATTTTTCGGAAAAGTAAGTTTTCCAAAAACTAATTCCGATATCAAAAGTCATGAAAACACAGTTTTCGGAAAATGTATCGGAATATTCCTTAGGTCAGTTTTCGGAAAACAGCACCTAGAAATTTCCAATTCAATTCCGAAAACGAACCAAATGTATATCATGTAAACACACTTTTCGGAAAACTTATTCTGATAGTGTACTGCACATGTACAAACTTTGACCTTCATTCCTGCACGTGGTTTTAGAAAACAGAAAATAATAATAATATGTAGTCAGTCTGCATGGATCCATTTGCTCCGTTGAATGGTATGTTGTCATATACTTGTACTTGCTTGTATTTTATCTTGCTCTTAATTGTATTTATACTTGTACTGTGATTCTTGAAATGTATTTTTGTTTACGACTGCAAGTCGCCCTGGATAAGGGCGTCTGCTAAGAAAGAAAGAAAGAAAGAAAGAAAGAAAGAAAGAAAGAAAGAAAGAAAGAAATAATAATAATAATAATAATAATAATAATAATAATAATAATAATAATAAAGTTAGGGATAAAGCAATAATTGTCCGTATGTATTTTTTAAATTTATAATAATGTCTGCAAAAGAAACTGGTAGAACAGGATGAGCTGTTGGAAAGGCTGATTGCACATTGTGGGGGATCTGAATAGAGGTATAGGATAGTAATCTTTTGAATTTAAGACCTGACACTTCGATAAAGCACTTGTTATTGGATTGGTCTCCGTTCTATCGCAGAAAAAATGTCCGGTCTGTTCAAATCGTACTTCGGGTACTACAGTACTTTGCATGCGAAAATATCCTGCGTTTTCCGAAAACTTCAATCCATGTATACAGCTGAATTCTAATTAGACTTTCTATCGTTAATCATGTAAAAACACAGAAAAGTGACGTTTTAAGAAAATCAGTTTTCTGATTCAGTTTTCCGAAAACATTAGTGATGTCATGTAAACATACTGATTGTTTTACTATTCCATCATCAGCCACCTCAAAACCAAAATATTTCTATACTTCACTACACACAGACTTTGTTGTTCATTTTCTAGCCAATCTGGAAGTAATTGATAATATTGATATTGGTGCCCACCCCTACGTAATAACCTGCCTGTCGTAAATTATTATCACATACTGAGCATGTAGATATTTTTTACACAACATGTGAAAGAAGATTATATAGACAAAGTTCAAAGGCAAATGAGCTTTCCTCAAGAGGCAGAGTGATCTTTATGGCAAGACAATGATAATCAATTGAGCCATGGCATGTAAGATGTATACAATACTAGCAAAAAATGAGTGAGGAGAGAAGTATCCGAGTATACCTCAGCAGCCTCAACAGTGCCCCAGGGACAAACGAGGAAGAAGCAGGAAAGAATCATGTTTTCGTCCAGAACTATATTACAAATAAAAACTATACTTCACTTTTTGTTTGTTTGCTGTTTTTCTTCCTACAAAATGTAGTTTCACACCATTTGTAATAGGATTTCCAACCTGGTTCGGAATCGCTACAGTACCACACTCATTAGTGGCTTTTAACAGATCTACCAAAAACAATATTGCCAACCAGAATGATGTTGTCAGAACATATGTTAGAGCATTAGTAAAACAGTCCAAATTCACAATTTGTTGAGAAACATTGCCCCAACATAAAACATTTATGCTCACAGTTAAATTAACTATAAAATACAGATTTAGCATAAATAGAACACTCCAGCCTCATCATATTACATATGCACATTATTTTTACCAGCTCCAAGGCTACATTTTACAAGACATAACACAGCAACAATGTGTTTCAATTTCCCTACAACGTATTTGTCAGGTAGTTTATTTCAACTAGTGTGAAGTGCTATAAGGCCAAGTTTCATTAACAGCAGTATTTTTATGAGCTGTGAAAGCTATCCCAGATGCTGTTTTGAAAAAAGACTGCACTCCAGTTTGAATACTAACACAAAGCTGCATGTTTTTGGTTGAAATAACAAATACATGCTGACAGGTTCATATAAAAATCTAGTGTCATTAATAAATAAAAAGTTATCTTTTGAGTTGTCCTTTTTTCACCACATAAACTCTAACCATTTATGACATAGTGTAGTTGTTGTTTGTCTGGCCAACTTGATGAAACTGCCATAATAGTGAAACAGACATCCTTACGGTAATACTGTATTTACTCATGTTGATTGATAGCCTGGCCAAAAAAAAAAAAAAAATCTCTTGCTCCTAATTTATACTTACAGCTGCCAAACTTCAAAGGGCAAGCATGGGCATCCATTGGAAAATCTTCAAGATGCATTGGGCATTCGGCCTGAACAGTCAGTCTACGAAAAAATGATATTACCTTTAAAATTACATCCACCCTCTGATGCCATTTTTTAACTTACAAACTAAAATGATCCAGTAAAACGTAAAATGCTGAAATAGAGGAGGCGTGTATTGTTTTGAGCACACTACACTCTGGTTTATTTATTTAAAAAATCAATAAACATGCAATCAATACCTTTAGGATCCTACGTGTATATTTAGAATTTCTAAAATAACTACGGGTGTAATCTAACATATTAGAAAACTATACAAACTAAACATTAGGAAACTAATTAAGTATAGGTATTAATAATTAGTGTAGAGAGCAGATAAGGGTACTTTAATATACCCTCAACATTTTCATTTAATTGTGTATTTGATATTATCCCATGGTATGTATTTGTATTCATCATTTACTACTGTTTCTGCACTCATTGACATGTGGCATGTTTCATAAAATCACTAGTGTATTCTTCCTTTGGAGCTGTCTCCAAGTTCTGTAACGATGCACAGATTATTCCTCCCCCCTGAACAGAAAGTGTGTTACCAGTGCACACCCGTAGTGTCAAGATATGCTAATGACATTATAAAACCTGCCGAATAGCCATTCATTTTTATAGCAATAAATGATAATGAAAACATATTATGGGACAACATATACAAAATTAGATAATATGTAAATTCAAAGGGTATAAAATATTCAATTCATTAACAGTTTAGTTATTGTGTAAGGTACTGCAGTTGTGATATTTAAGACTATTCAAATTATGAAATATAGTAACATTTTAAATTAAGAACATCTGTATTAAATTCACTGATAAATCATTGTTTCATGCTCATCAGAGATCAGAGTTCTCTTTTCTGTCAAATGACTTTTCTAGATCAATGTGGTTATTTGTTCAGGGGGAATCTGTTTGTCACTATAATGGCCTTGTCACTGCACTCAGTCAGTCAGAAGGGCCACGTCACACTCCTGCAATTAATGATAATGCTATTGATGTACTGTCTCCGTTTTAAAACAATCTGTTTGATCCATGGATAAAGAACAGGTGCTTATAAATGCAGAGAGCCTGCATCAATTTGCCCCAAACATTCCAGTCTTATAAGAATGATAAATAAGTCATGAGATCATTTATTTATTTGTTTGCATTTTTAAGTTTGATCAGCTTAACCCGTTAATTTAATGTTATTTCTTTTTTCAGCATGAATAGATGATTTGATGAATGAGAACTGGTGGTAGAATGTACTGTAGCATGAGTCTGAACAATACAAATACATTATGCATATGTATATCTAATCTAGCAAGTATTTTCCAGAGATGTCAAGCTGTCTATGTATGAGTGAAAAATGAATCACTTTTATGACTTTAGCCAGCACATTGTTTAGGTGTAATTTGTATCTGGGAAAAAATCATAAAAAGTTGCTGATAAATATACAGACATACCACAAGTAGTTGGATATGGTATGGAGTGTTTGAACCTTTACCTCATTGTATACAGCAATGTCCCATCATCTTGGATTCTTAGCAGTTTATTGGGCATGGTCATGTTGTGTGCCACGGATTTCTTCCCATTATGAAAGAATGTGTCAGGAGTCCAGATTTTGCTGGCCATCAGATTGTTTAACCGGAGGATGTTCATTGGTCCTTTAAATTTTAATCTCTCGTCTTTCCAGCTTTGTCGGAAGAAAACATCTATTGTGTATTCCTGCCAATTAAAATCAAACATCAGTATTTTTTTGAAGAAGAGAAATCCTACATATTATTTCTGATTCCAGTTTACAATTAGCTTTATATTTACGTTCCCCTCTAATGTGAGTTTAGCATTAAAAGGGTACACAAAACTCAGTAATCCGATAACAAACTGCAATGCAGACTGGTTGTGGGTTTGCGTTGAAACTGTTGCTCACAGGTACTAGCTGTTTCACAGTCAACACATGAGTATGCTATTGGTGTTATGTCAAATTACAAAAGGCAATCACTCTGGCATCTGCATGTAGCCCCTCAAGTCTGCATTGATTCAAGAAATAATATAATAATATACCTCACTGTAATAATAATAATACATTTATATTTGCTTAATGCTTCTGTGCTACCTATTTTATTGTTATTCTTTCCTTTTCACACACAGGTTTTCACCTCTTGGCTAATGTCAGACCACATTTATCTCACCAACTTGCCCAAGAGCATTTAGGGCTTCATGTGACAATGCTGTCCAATCTTTGCATCTAGTCAAGGCTGTGCAGCAGCTGAACCACTTACTCTGCTCTTTTGCTCTGTATAATTGAGTTGAAAAATATGTTTTTCATATCTGACTACTCTCTCTGCCTTCAAAATAGTTAACACAGGAATCCTTACACTTTTTAAATTTTTATTGTCACAATTACCTTTTATGTGACTATTAAAATAAATGCTAATAATAATACAAATGCCAGATTTCCAGTAAACCCTCCTGATTGAGCACTCAACTCATCAGGTTTGTATATCATTGTATATAATAGTAATGATACAGACTGAGGTTACTAGCATACTAGTCTCTACATAATCTGGCCCCCCAGCTCCTATGGGAATTTGTTCAGCCCTGCTCGGTAAAAGCTGTTAGAGTCACTCGATCAACCACTAGAGGAGACTGTATAGTGTCTCGACGTCAGACCAAGTTTGCACAAACAGCTTTCTCAATCAAGGCTGCCATGTTCTGGAATACGCTACCAGCCTTCATGAAAAACATATCAGACTACAAGAGCTTTTATCAGAACTGAAAAACCGGTTGAAACAGGACCAGCTCTGTGACCATGTCTAGACCCCCTCCATTTGTTGACTTGCTTTTATTGTATTTTATTGTTTTCTATTGTTATTTCTAATTGTAGTTTTATTTTAGTTATTATTGTATTTGTAGTTTTTAGTTTGTGGGACTACCAATGTAAATGAGCTGTAGCTAATTTGGGTGCGATGCATCGCATGTTTTAATCATGAATGTTTTTATTGCACACGGTCCCAGTAAAAAAAATAAAAATAAATAGTGATAAAATGCATGCTTGGAGATTGGTTGGTCACCAGTTTGAGCCCTGTAGTCATTTATTTGTTTCAATACTAAAAGCAATTAGGCTATTACATAACAGTATACAAGCTAACAAGAGGACAGTTGACACATCCTGGTTATAATTAGTGCTGGGACAAATACCTGAATATTCGAACGAATATTTTTTGAAATGTATTCGGATACAAAAATCAGATGTTGGTATTCGCTAGAAATGACAAAAATACCTTGCACTTATATATTTTTTGTTGCGACTTTCTGTTATGTGGAATGTAATAAACGAGAACCAAAACGGTGAGTTGATTAATTTTACAATGCCATTTCCACGTTTGTTTTGTTTGAAGTGTTTAAAGTTAAATTTCAGTTTTCGGTTGCTTGTTCAGCTACAAAATGGCACAAGTAAACCTCATGTTATTATTTTATGAAAACGCGTCTATGGCCACTGTTTACTGTGAAGAAATGGCACTGGCAAGAAATGAAAGTGAAAAATAAACAAAATGTGGTGTCAACTTTATGTAATATTTATTTGGGGAATAAACAAAACAACATTTAACTTGAACTGCTATTGGCATTCTTTGTTTTGTAGTTCATTCACTGTTGGAAAGTAAGGCCTACACAATATTTTTTACTCCTGGGATATTTTTCTACTTTAACGTGTCTTGCTGTAATAAAGGCACACACACAGGAGGCTGTGTGGTCCAGTGGTTAAAGAAAAGGGCATGTAACCAGGAGGTCCCCGGTTCAAATCCCACCTCAGCCACTGACTCTTTGTGTGACCCTGAACGTGTCACTTAACCTCCTTGTGCTCCGTCTTTCGGGTGAGACGTAGTTATAAGTGACTCTGCAGCTAATGCATAGTTCACACACCCTAGTCTCTGTAAGTCGCCTTGGATAAAGGCGTCTGCTAAATAAACAAATAACAGGGACCACACCCCCTGCCCCTGCTGCTATGCTGTCTCTGCCTGCGTTCTGAGCAATATGTGTTACTTTTTAAAATCAAAAAAATATCCAATGAATATTTAAATTATGAGCGAATATCCAAACATGAAAATCCTGTGTTCGTCCAAGCACTAGGTATAATGAATGGATTTTAACACACAGCAATTCACTACAGTAAATATTAATGGAACTTTAGAAAAAAAGGCAGGTAAAGGTAAACATGTATAATACGGCAAAAAGGGTTTAAGTCCATAGCGTTTGTTTCTCTCCCTTTATAACTAACCAAAAAAAATAAGTAAAGGACAGTCATAAAAGTTATTCCCTTTTATGTTCAACTAGATTGTTCACAGAAGGGATTTACGAACAGGTTTGCAAAAAAAAACAACATTGATTTTGTTTTGCTATATATATATATATATATGTGTATAATTCTTCTGCTATTGTATATATAATAGCTCAGGCCCTGTGTAAATCGCAATTTCACAGACTGCGCGGAAATCGTGAAATTAGCCCAATACAACAATATTTTCAATATTCTCAAGAAATGAAAAATACATTTCATAATTATTATTATTTCATACAAAACAAAATCACATTAACTAAACTGTACAGCTCTTCTGTGTGCCTGTGTGTACTATTCGCCATGCACATAGTGCTGTGCAGTGATTATGTCACGTAACTTCAGTATATATGCAATATAGGTGGGAAATTAAAATACTACACACTGTGAACAAGAAAATAGATGTCTCTAAAAAGTCTAAAAATTAGTTTTACACAGCGACGGAGGTAAGCTTTTCTGTGTATCCTGCAATGTTACTGGAGATCCCTACTGAAGAAATCTGTTGACAGGCTGTGAGAGGGGAGGGATCTGGACTGGCCGTCAGGCGCATGCATGAGCTTGTAGGGGGTTAGGACACCCCGTGTATTCCCACGCTGTCAGGAAAGGTCTTATTGACAGGAGTCAGCTGTGAATGAATCGGCTGAGGCTCTGTGTCATTGGCTGAGGGGTAGGACTATACGGGGTGAATGGCTAAATATAAAGGCACTGTTTTGTATCCTCTCTAGCTCATACAGGAAGTATAGTGGGTCATGACTTCACAGCGGACTCCTGATTCGAAAACTGGAAACCTGAGCAGCGAGTCGCGGAGACAAATTGGCAACTTCAGCGTGAGACAGACCCGAACCAAAACCTCAGTCCACGGCTCTGTCAGCTTCACAGGATTCAATACAGGAACACAGCAACCATGCTAACCAGAACAGCAACAACAACACTGAAATGGCATCGTAGCGCCTTCTTATAGGCTTAGCTCCCCCACCCCCCATTATGTTAATGACAGGAGAGCGATACACATATCCCATTGGTCCTTGGAAAATACAGAGAGCAGAACGGGAACACAATTACAGTACAACAACGGGAATTACAGTACAACACAAATGCACAGATAGTTATAATATGTATATATGTTTCTGTAACAGGGCAAGCAGCCCTGTACATTGTTTTGTTTGTTTATTTTTAGAACGGGGTTTTCCCCCTCCGCCCCTGTGTTATTTTGTATATTATTATTATTATTATTATTATTATTATTATTATTATTATTATTATTATTATTTATGACGGCTAAGCGCGATATTTTGTTTATGTATTTAGGACGGCGTAGCCGATTTTGTTTGTTTTGTTTAGCGTGGATGGGTAGCCCCATCCACAGCACTTTTTAATTAATAAACTCGTGCAGATTGTGGCAGAGGGGTAATAGGATAATTACTAGCCAGTTAAACCCCTCGGCCACAGTATATAAGCCTGCAGCTCTCTGCGCTCGTGGTGGGAGTTCAGAGGAGGAACGAGTGAGCCAAGGCAAGAGCTAAAACAAAAGAGAACTACAATACAGGAACAGTGACAGCGACTGCCCAGCCTGACCTGCCTGACCTGTATGGTTTATTTATTAGTTGTGTTCGTGATTTGTGTTGTTTACTTGTTTTATTTTGCTCTGTGAGCAGTTTCTTTTTGTTTAAACTTTTGATTTATTTTTGTTATTTAAAAATAACACGGGGGCGGAGGGGGAAAACCCTGTTCTAAAAATAAACAAACAAAACAATGTACAGGGCTTCTTGCCCTGTTACAGTTTCATATTGCAATTGTGTTATTATTTTTTTCTGTGTTTTGGAAGACTTTTATATTATCGATATCGAAATATGTGCACAACATCGATATATATTTTTCATATTGTTTCCCACCCCTAGTAAAAAGGGTAACTACAACTGCTGTGATGGTGCATTCATTCAGAAAAATTAGTATGGTTTAACTGCAATGTGAGTACAGTGTTAGTACTGCAATAGCACTTTACAGTTTGTAAACAGGAACCTAAGAATCTAACCTAATCAACCAGTAGTACACTTTAGTAGACAAGGGTTGCCAGGGTGATAAAGAGGAAATCGATAAGGTTCAAACAAAGCCGACTTTAAATACATTTTTAAAATTACAATTTATTGGTCACTGAAGAATTTCTGGAAACTGAAAAAAATACAAGTAAAAAGAACATAAAAAATACTGAATACCGTAGATGACAAGGGAACCGCTTCCTTAGTTGAAACTGCCATATATGGATTGTATTTTTAGAAATTTCCCCTCACAGCTATTAGTAGGGCTCCTCTGAAGCAGTTAACTGACAAATTTCTCAATCTGTAATCTATTTTTTTTTTAAATACAAAAACTCATTTTAACTCAAACAAGATATCATTAGAAATATTGGGTTTCTTAAATAAAAACAAAATGACAGGTATACATTTGATGGACTAACAGGAAACATAATTTTGGACAGTATGCTGCACCTCACTTTTACATGGCTGCAGATGCAGCCCTACATATAAATCTATACTTAGCCCTTTTAGTAGTGAGTTCTAAAATGCACAGCCGGTCCTACAGGAGTGAGTTTTTTTTTCCTGTCTTCTGCATGCGTTTGATTATTACGAGTACAGTGTACAAACAAGCTGAAAGCTATATGTTTGTATGTATGTAATGAATAATTACTGTAAATAAATAAAACAAATCATTTTTTTTTATTTAGTCGTAGGGAAAGGTTTTGACTACAAAATAACATGTAGGCAATAAACAACGGGGTGGAACAACCACAACACGTCCTAACAAAAAAAAAATGCAAGAGAGAGACAGACATGAATAAATCATATCCGGGTAAACAGGTTGTGGGGGCGGAGGGAGTGAAAGTGTCTAATGCTTCAGCGTATGATACTCCTTGAAGCATGGAGCGCACACAGAGTTTGGCACCGCCTTTTCGCTGATGTTGATGGTAAATATTCTATGCTTATGTCTTCACTGACACACTTGCTGACATCCGATTCAGTGGAAGAATTGCATGTGTTTGAATTTAAATCGGGATCTGAATTCAGTATTATTACAAATACTTCCTTCTCACTGAGCAATTTTCACCGGTTTACAAACACTTGACATTTTTGTGACTGGGTTTATTATATGTAATTCAGTCAATATCTCGCAGAGGGCTCAAGAGACCAATAAAAGGTGTTACAGAAACCTAGTGTTACAATATTATGTGATCAGGGGTTTTGTAGGCTCAGTAATTCAAGTTTAAAGTTGCAGAATGTTTCGGTACATTCATACTCCCTGGGGACCAAAGAGCAGCGAACGTACTGGTACGTTCATACTAATCAAAGGGTTAGAGCCCTGTGAAATTATTTTTATTTTTTATAATTTTTCATTTTATTTTTCACAAAATCCACAAATTTAGTTTTATTTTTCACAAATTTAGTTTTATTACAGATACACATTAATAAAAACAACTCACTAGAATATCAATAATAGTAGTATAGGTCTACATCATGTTTTAACATATTTTAGTTTTTTATATTTTGACATAAACAGACCTTGCAATGAAAAATAATTGTTACCATTATTTCTCATTAGCGGCAGTAACCATAAATGTACAGATCCCCCACTCTTTTTAATTAACAGCCTATTTCAATAAATACTGCTCATGCCCTCTATAAAAATACAATAAGATTAAATCAAAAAAATGTCCTCCTTTTCCAAGTGCAAATGAACTGATCAATTATAACCCAGCTTACACAAGGAAATATCCCAACAGGCCAAATATATTGAATCAACATTGATTTAATGATGCTGAAGTGACATTGAAAATTGGTTAGATTTGCAAATGGAAGCAACTGAATTGTCAAAATTGGAACTGATGTTGTAAACCGACGTTGAACCAGCGTTAACAATTCAATGTCGAATTCGTTTGCAAATCCAACAAATTTTCAACGCCAATTCAACGTCGACGTTGAATCAATGTTGTTTCGATGTATTTTGCCTGCTGGGAGTAATACCGCTCCCAAAGAAGTGATGTAGATCAGTGGTTCACAAACTGTGGGTTGCAAAAGGTCCCGAGGTAGATCTCGGAACAGGGTATGGTGAACACATACCGTGCAAATATATTGGTTCATCAATGTAAAAGGACGGTATTATTATTATTATTATGATTAAATAAAAAAACAAAACTATCACCATATTTTTATTTTATAAAGAATTTGTTGAACAAATTCCCATTGTATGCAATGGACTCAACCACAAATACGATGCGTCATATTATAAGCAAGCCTATCAGAAACACCATCAAAAAATCTTTACTTTGACTGAACGACAATGGGTTAATATTCATTGTGGTGGTAAAGTAAAAACAAAAAAAAAAACAGATTACAAAAAGAATACCCATATAAGCAGTGACAATGTGATGTTATTACTTGTCTCAGTGTGGACATTATTGAAAATAATGCTAGGTAAGGAGGCTGCACAAAAAATACAATGTGTCCTGCTGTCAAATAATACTGTACAAAGCAAAGGCTAATTGAAGAAATGTCAGATGATAGAGGCTTGCAGCTGAATGAACGGCTTTGCTCTCCAAATGGATTCTGAACAATGTTATGCATTTTTACAGCTATTGTAACTTTACTGTGTTAATGCTCCTGCATTTGATTGATACAGTGAGCATGTTGTATTTGTGTGGTTAAACTTAAAATGTAAGGCAGTAGTATCAGGTTAGGACTGCGTCAGTTTTCCAACAGCAGTAAAATGCGTTATGAGCGTGATTTTTATTACAGCTTTTGTATGTTGTCAAGCCGGACCCCCTCATCAGTTTTACTCCCAAAGTGGTATAATGAGGGATTCAAAATACAGCAGTTTATTTGTAGCTACCTAATTAAATAGCGGTAGTGGAATTAATCCTACTAGGCCTGTCACGGTGAATCATTACGGTGTATGGTGGCAGTGGGTGCAGAGGAAACGTTTTGCACGAAAGACTTTTCAAATTGGAAAGACAACAGAAAAATGTAGCGTTCAACAAAGAAAAGCAGTTCATGCGTTTCAGTAGAATTTGTTTTGCCCCCTCCCCCACCCATTTTGGACACAAATATAGCCTATGTATAACAGGTTTAATCATTGGAAAACTACTAAGATAATCATGGGTTTCGTGGCAGTAAGAAACCAGTAAACAGTGTGTTTCTTTTTATTTAAAACATTTAAAATATTTAAGTTACAGATTGCTTTATATTTTTACTGTTTTGCTTTCGATCAGTTGTGTTTTTTAGGTTAGTTGTATCTGAATAATCTACTGTTTGGTAGTGCCCTGGAATAGATCTTGCAGGGGTTTCTACTGTACTGTAGGTTTCTAATGTACTGTAAGTGTGCACTCACCATATCTGTATCAGAAACGGGTCCAAAACTGGTAACATAGATGTCAGTCTTCACTTCTGTTACTCTGTCTGAAACAAAAAATATTAAAAAAAAATAAAAAATTCAGCAATCTACTTCATTGAAATAACACCTCGGGTGATGCAACACGAAACCTCCTACACTTTCTTAAAAAGGCCTCCAATGCTTAGTTTAGTCTAAAGCACTACTGTTTCCATGGCAACAGCATACTATCTTTAAAGGATTTCAGGCATTAAATACCCACTGCATAAATAAATGATGTTTCTTTTGCAGTTTTTATTTCTAGTAACTTTATTGGGCTATTTAGTGGAATTACATGTCTCCATTTCTTAATTAAATTGCTGTAATCATTTGTATTCCTGTTCACATTAGAGTGTTCTAATCTTCCTAAGGACAGACCATTATTTTTTCAAAGGCTGCCTGCTTCCAGCTGTCTTTTACATATAGACTTCTGTTATTTGTCTTTTCTCAATTCTCACAAAATGACCTATATTTACCCCCCACCATTAAAACAAACACATTGGTTCCAAGAAATCCCTAGTTGTTTTGAAAGTACAGCAAATTATTTTTTGTATTGCAATTCTGTCTTGGCTTTGTTTCTTCATCAGATTGCCACTATTAATTCACATTATAACTCGCGTATGACAAGTCACAAAAGTCATGAATTTGTCAAAATTCCAGTACATCTTGGAACACATGACACAATCTTCGTTCTTGTGACTTATAAAAAGTAAATTGTGTGTGGTTTCACAGTATTTGCATCCTCTTGCCAAAATTGCACAAGAGGACCTGTCGAATAACCATAAGACACCAAACACAAAACTTAATAACATATCTGCAACCTGTAAAACTCCTGTATCCTTTTTTAAGGACATTGTTTTTAATTGGATTACTGTGAACAAAAGGATTACTAGCATGCTGAAAGTGTTCTTAATTTCTTTGTTAACTATGTGTTAATGTGTGACTATGTAAAACAAAGAAATATATTAAAAACAAATCTTAAAAAAAGAGGATACAAAAAAAGAATTATTGAGATAGAGTTAAGAAAAGTAGATAAACTAAAAAGAGATGATCTACTAGATTATAAAAAATAGAGACAAAAAGGTAAAAACAGTCCCATTAGTAATGACTTCCTCTAAACTTGTGCTCAGTATTTCTAAGATAGTTTGGAAACACTTGCGGATTTTACATAATTCTGAAAAATTGAAAAAAGTATTTCTTAAGGACCCAGTTGTAGCATTCAAAAGAGAAGCTAATTTAGGTGATATTTTAGTTCACAGTAAACATAAAAGAATAATTGACAGAATAGGTTCTACAAATACTTGCACTAGTACATGTAAATTGTGTAAATACATGGACAAAAGTAAAAATATAATTAAACATAAGAACAACACATATCCACTAAAAACTAATATCTACTGTTGCTTATGAAATAGCCTGTGAAAAATGTGATGAAATAAAATATGTTGGAGAGACTGGAACAACTTTATATAAAATAATTCAGAACCACCTTTCATTAATTAGAAATAAAAAAATGAATGAACCAATAGTACAGCACTTCACCAGTCAAGGACATGACATAATTGATGTAAAGTTTGGAGTATTAGAACAGCTAAAATTAGACAATGCAAGATATAGAAGATTAAAAGAAAGTAAATGGATAAATAGACTGAACATGATTATGCCAGCAGGACTCAACAGAAAAGAATGAATTAATTAACTCCAATAAATATATAAGATTTAAATAAATAAATAAGTAAAATCCATTTAAAAGTTGTGCATGCTGATGCTCTGGGGAGGCCAAATCAAGGCTGATCCTCAGAGCCAGCATTGCATGATAATATAAATATAAGTTTACATAAAATAATGTTAATTTGAATGAATACAGATTTAAAGATATAAGTAAAAATGATGTCACAATATATAGAACACCATTACATCATGTAAGAATAAATCATGGATTTGAATATAAGCATAACAAGTAGTTGTCATATCGTCAAACACTTTAAATACCTCCAATGTTTTGATTCAAACACATGCTCCCTTGAGAAAGATATGTACAACATATCAAAACGTTACTTTATTCCTTCAAATTTAAGACGCCCTTGAAAATGTAATACACAGCCCAAATTTCCCACCCTCAAAATGAGGGAAAAATGAAAAAATCAAATAAAAGATGCATTTAAAAAGATGCATTTACATATAAGAAAAAGACAGGAGGCAGTTTGCAGCCATCTTCTGTCACACAGTGCATTACAGTTATGTGCTGCTTCTCATTTCCAGTTGTGATTACTTGCACATGTTTTTCTCTCTTTTTGTGAACTGTAGTATTGCTTGGAAGGTAGAAAAATACGGGGGTCTGATTAGAACGGAGCCTAATAAAGAAACGCTGAAATTGTAAAAACTCTCTTGGAATTCCTCAGGAAGCTAATGACGCTTTGTGACAGGGAGGACCCTGTCGCTGGTTCTGCTGCGCAGTGGCTGTGGTAAACACGGAGGCTTGCTGTGGCAGGGCGGAAGCCCTACACATGGGAAATATGTAGTTTTATTGTATATTTTTGCATTATTTGTTGTAAATTGATTTAATTAATTGTTTAACTGATGTTGCGCTCTGCCGTGGACGATTACCTGTCTGCGTGGAGCAGCAGCTGAAAGCAATGAGCTGTTCCAGGAGGCAGGTGGGCGTGTCTCGGCAGAGCGTTAGTATAAAACATAGAGGTCACTGTGATCGGGCTGCTGCAAGGCCTACCGTTTTCACGGCACCTTTTGATTTATAGTTTGTTGTATTGTGTTTTATTTTGAGTGTTTGTACAGGCATGTATCGTCCTCTGTGCGCTACCATCGCTGGTAGCGTCACATGACATTATTGTTTATTTTTTTGTCCATGTTTATTGATTAAATCCCATGCGCCTGTGTCGGCGTATCAACGTCAATCTCTCTACCTCAGTCTCTTCTGTGTTCTCCTCGGCAGCCTGAGGCAAGTATACCAGGACTTTACCACAACTTGGTGTCAGAAAGGGATTGCTGTATCCTGCGCAATGGAAAATCGACCCGCGACAGAGAGACATTGAGGAGCAAACCCCTGAATTTTTTGGGGAGCAGGAGCAAGCCAACGACCACCAGCTTCAACCCGAAAGGCCAGAGAGGTGGAGCTTCGTGTCCGAAGGACTGAGAGGGAGGAGTGTCCAGCCCGAATGCCCGAGCGGCAGGAGCCCGGTCCAATGAGGGAGGTGCGTCCTACCGAGCGTCGGAAGAGAGAGGAGGAGCTCCGGCCCCCAGAGCCTGAGGAGGCGGGCCAACCACTGGAGGAGTTTCTGCCTTCAGTCCAGCCGTTGCTGCTGAAGCCGTCACTCACGTTCTCTGACGTCATGGGACTAACACGCAGGAGTGTTGCTGCCTTTGGTCCAGCCGTAGCTGCCGGAGCCATCACTCCCGTGCTGTGTTTTTACGAAAAAGGTTTGAAAGACTTGACCGCCGTAGGGGCTGCCCTCTGCAGAGTAGCCCCGAGAAGGGACACGGGGTTTAGGGGGTCACCATGGGGTTAGACGGGCACCCCAGGATTAAAAGCCTAGAGAGAAAATAATGGTGACGGTGGGGGTAAATGTAATAATTTTTATAATTAATAGTTGTGATTAATGATAATGTTTAGAAATATAATTATAGTGACGCTGATGGATTTGATGCTTGAGTGGAAGCTAACGTTGGAGCCTGGCGTGTGTTGATTGTTGTTGCTGGCTCCAATGTTCCCTCCCACCCACCCTTGTGATTTGTTTGTGTGTTTAAAAAGAAAAGAAAAAAAATGTCGAATGGACCCCTCACGGGTTCCATTCTGAGCGGAGGATATGTGGCAGGGCGGAAGCCCTACACATGGGAAATATGTAGTTTTATTGTATATTTTGCATTATTTGTTGTAAATTGATTTAATTAATTGTTTAACTGATGTTGCGCTCTGCCGTGGACGATTACCTGTCTGCGTGGAGCAGCAGCTGAAAGCAATGAGCTGTTCCAGGAGGCAGGTGGGCGTGTCTCGGCAGAGCGTTAGTATAAAAACATAGAGGTCACTGTGATCGGGGCTGCTGCAAGGCCTGCCGTTTTCACGGCACCTTTTGATTTATAGTTTGTTGTATTGTGTTTTATTTTGAGTGTTTGTACAGTCATGTATCGTCCTCTGTGCGCTACCATCGCTGGTAGCGTCACATGACATTATTGTTTACATTTTTGTCCATGTTCATTGATTAAATCCCGTGCGCCTGTGTCGGCGTATCAACGTCAATCTCTCTACCTCAGTGTCTTCTGTGTTCTCCTCGGCCGCCTGAGGCAAGTATACCAGGACTTTACCACACTTGCCCAGAGCTGAGCTGATCGGGAGGTCCTGATTGGCTGGGGCGTGTCCGGGGAGCCTACGCCACTTTAAGAACGCAGCAGCGCCAGTTCGAGGCTACTGCACCACAGCCATAGCTACACAGGAATGACACTAAGAGAAAGCTTGCTTCGTTTACATCGAGGAGGAGAGTGTATTCACTCTGCAGGATAGCTACTATGGAACCCTTTAACTGCCAGTCAGTCACGTTGCTGTTTGTATACTCGGGCAGTCACATCTTTTGTTGGCGATTTAAATACACTCATCAATATACAGTACTCAAATTTAAGACGCAGGTCATTTTTGAGAAAATTAAATTGGTTTAAAAACTGCATCTTAAATTCGAAGGAATATGGATTATTACACTATTTATACAATAAAAAATGATAATAAAATAAAACCTGATCTCATTAGCTAAACATTACACCACCTTTAAAAGTAAACAAATGTCATGCCACTTTATTATCAACTTGGAGTTGATATTCCCCAAGTAAGGATCGAATGTTTACTGAACAGTTTAGCTGGCCTTTTTTCTGTTATTTAAATATAGTATTTATTTTTTTTAGCTTATGATTAATTAAACATAACAACATTTTTGAAAAATGTTAACAAGTGAACAATTTAAAGAAAAGTGGGCGATAAAATAAAAATGGACCCTGTATTGCTTTGGATTTGTTTTTCAGATTTTTCCATGGCATTCCTTTTGAAGGAGTGATTTTGGCTCCGTTTGGAATCCAATGTCAATACAATAATTAATTTTAATACAAACGTACTCCAAAGTCATGTTTCAAACGTAAAACATTGGTTTCTGTATTTGAAATCATAAATCATAAATCATGAATCATAAAAAAGGCCCATAACACTTACATTAGACACTTGCTGTCATTTTAAACAGCATCTTAACTAGAGTTTCTCTGATGGAGTGTTATTTTGCAATTAGACTTAATGCCGACCCTCAAATTACAACCTGCAAACCTTTACTATCGTATATGACAGATTAACAAGACTACAGTATGTAGTATCTTCAGGCTCCCCATTCATCAGACCATTGCCGCTGCACAATAATCACCTAACCGCCCTTAGAGGATTGGCCCTGTCACCAGTTTCAAATGACACTAAGATAGATAATTCAACTTAGGGCCCTCAGGGAATAATGTCCAAGTCATACTCATAACCTGCTAAGCCAACATACCACCCTTGACGTGGCACTGTATAATCGTGGGGCTTTAAATCCTGTTTACAGTACTTAGTAAGTGTGAAATACAGATGCATTATTTAACGGCAGATTCAAGCTACTAGAAAATCACTACAGCTTGGCATTTTCTATTGGCTTGGGACAATAGCCTGTTTTGTCAACTAAATCGCTCATCTGTACTATGGTTTCTATAACATTACCATTGATTATGTCATGACCCAAGGGGCAGCATTCTGACATCACACCCCACATCAGAAATCAATATTAGTTTAGTATTCATCACACGTTTGTTTCTCACACAAACTGTTTCGTTGATTGCCATGCACATCAGTGCTGAAAAGATGTTAATCCCCATGTCTGAATGCCTGCTAGGCATGTATTTATTACCTTGGAACTGGTTAATAAGCAAAATGTCTAGGTATTTACAAAAAAAAAAAGTTTGTCTTAATTTTCACAATACAAATATTATTTAATGGCAATTGCCATTCATTTGTAGTTATCAGCAAAGTTACATTATATTTTGGAATAGTTTTTTTGGGTTGGTTGTTTGTGAGTCACAGAGCTGTGCTAAAGTAAAACAGTTTAGTTTTAATGCCAAAGTATTATTATTTTTTTTGGAATGGAGAAAAGCTACTGCATTTATGCAATAAGACCCCAGCTCACCAAATACAAAATAAAAGATCTGGCTGGCAGCAGAGTCTGTGATGTTCATAATTTATTCACGTAGAAGAATGGCATTCTGCCATAATTATACTATAGAGCTTGATCTTTCTGGTTGCTATTTCATCAGAAGGCATACTATAGGTCCTTACAAGGGAGTATGTTAATCACGGAATTCCCTCAAAAGACAGCCACATGCACCAGTGGATGATGTCAGAACCACTTTCTCATGTTTTTCTTTTTTTCTCACAATGCCTGTTTGCATAGATTTCATTCATGTTATTTCTTGTAGTGCATGTCAAAATTCAATTCATGCAAATGTATTTCCAACCCCACCCGGCAGTGATTTTAAGTTTTTATCAATATGGTTACGGTGATAGGTTTTCTATCAATGAAATATCATCTCGGAAATAGTTAACTATCTGAGAAATTGGATTGCTAATGACTTCATGAGATGAAATAGAAATGGAAAATGAAAAATTTCTCCTATGTGAGTCTTTATATGTCATGTTGCTGAACGGTATCTTGGATAGTTTTGATACCTTGCTGCCTTAAAACTGGATATCAAAAATATCAAAGGGATTCCTACCTCTACCCAATTCACCCATGACAAACTGACTGTCAAAAGATCTAATTTACTTGAGAACACGTGGGGAAGGCATTACTAAAGCATTACAAAAGCATGACACCGGGTGATAAGAAGGAGATCCAGCAAAATGCAAAAGAAAAAAATATGAGACTGACCATAAGTACTATAAAAAGTGTGATGGAGAGTAATCAGAATATATTTATGAAAATGCTTTGCATAATTAAATGGATTAGCTCTAGAAAATACAGACATTGGGCCTCATTTACGAAAGGGGACTATATTTGGAGTTAGAGTGCACGTAAAGCAGTGAGCCTAACCTGCATGATAAATCTAAATTTACTGCCCCATTTAGTAACAGGGAACGCATTAATTTACGTGCACAGTATTTGGCTTATATACCATTCCGTGCACACTACATGTATTGTGAGAGATAATTTAATGTGCACAATAATGTCAGAGACTTACCCGTGACCACCATGATATCAAAAGCCCCAACAGTCCAGGCGTATCTTTTGGACAGTAGCTTACTGTGAAGGTGGAGGTGGCTTAAATTGGCTGAAAATAAGCGATCAACAGACACAGCACTCAGCACAGGACAGGCAGAGGCAACGTAAAGTGAAACTGCACTCCTTACCTTTTACTTTTACCATGTATTCATTGTCTGATGTAAAAAAAAAGCCTTTTTCCTTTCTCCTTTAATGCATATGGTCCGCCCATTAGTTTTTAAAATTGCATTGTACTGTATCGTTTTGGAATTCTTCTTCAAAACAACCCGCCTATTTAATATAACATGCTTATTGAACATGTGCAGTCTGCAATGTAGTGACAGAGTGACATTCCCATTAAGCCAATCACAGCTCACAGAGGTAGTAAAATAGCTAATCAAACAGCACACAGGATCAGTTTCCTCACACACACAGCACACATAAATTGATTAGGTTAGCGAAGCGAAGGCTTGTTTAAACTATTTATTTTACTTTGTGTCAAATTTTGAATCAGTAGCAAAAAAGTAGTTGGGGATGTCACGGAAGTGAAAGGTGGAGCCGGAACATTCCAAAATCGTTAGCCAGATGATTATTTCACTGAATAATTTTGCCGACAAGGCAACATGTCTGATTTGCAGTGCAACAGTTGCAGTTATGAAAGATAAAACCATACCACGTCACTATGGTATGCTGCACAAAGCAACGTACTTTGAGTTTATTGGAAATGAAAGAAGCTATGGCGTCTCTACGAAAGGAAAGGATTTTGTTCACTTCAAGAAGCCATGGTAGGTGCAGAATTATCTTGGAAGAAACTAAGTGGTGGGATTACAACAGAGGCTGCATCATATATGACTGAGCAAAAAGAGTGGATTGGCTTGTAGCAGAGTGCTGGAAAAAATTAAAGAAAGAAATGCATTTTCTTACACTGGATTCTGCATCAACCGCATCATGTGGAAAAGGTGCAGAATTAGAACATGTAATGAGCATTGTTATCAAGTGTGCGAGTCAAGTGTCCTGACAGAAGTCATAAAAAGGTACATTTCAAAGTGGTACTGTTTACTATTTCTACGGTGGCCCAAAAGTTCAAGGCTATCTAAAAATGGGCGGCATCTTAAAAGTTTGGCGAATACAAAAAAGCATGATGGAAATTAAAACATATGACGGAAATGCTGCCCATTTTCATTTCCGTCATACGTTTTCATTTCCGTCATACGTTTTCATTTCCGTCATGCGTTTTCATTTCCGTCATACGTTTTCATTTCCGTCATACGTTTTCATTTCCGTCATACGTTTTCATTTCCGTCATACGTTTTCATTTCCGTCATGCGTTTTCATTTCCGTCATACGTTTTCATTTCCGTCATGTTTTTCTGTATTCGCCACCCTTATCTGTGAATTCGATGTGCATCTTTGTAGATTCGCCTGCACTTTTTAAGATGACACTGACTTGCACTTTTGCGCCACCGTATATTTCACATTTTCACAGCTTGTCAGTATCTTTTTTTTTTGGATGTTGCTAAAAATGTTATATTTTGCATTATATATTTTTTTTACTGTTGGAGATTTCGATTGAAAGTAAAATACTCTTCTATTTCCTCCATTATATTACATTTGTGATATTTAGTTTTTTTGTCAGTGTTCTAGGAAAGCTGCTTCTATTTAATGTGTTTTGTGTAAAGTAGTATATTTGAGTATATTGGCCTATATACAATTTATATAGACATTTTCACGTACATTACGATCTATATATATATATTTATATCTATATATATTTTTACGGTGAGGCCCACCAAGTGAACAGTCTTAACTTAAATGGCCCTTGCTGCCAGATTTTTCTGTTCAAACAAATTTTCATAACCAAGTAATTCAGCAGGAATATTTTTGCGTTAGTGAGTCAGTGAATCAAACAAACAAATCTGATGAATTGATTCACTAAACTGAATGAATCAAACGAATCAAATCAGTAAAAAGAATCAAACTGCACATCAACCGTTTTCAGGCCAGCAAAATAGGTTTAAATAGTGTGCCTATCTGTGGTTAAAGCCTGGTGTTCAAAGAAATTGATTATCGCTCACTTTAATGTGCACAATACAATATTATTGCCCTTTAGTAAATACAGTATGAATGAAGCTCATCTCATTATTCAGAGCGGGGTACCTCATTTTCATATATTATCGTGCATTACCATACAAATCACATATTCATTCTGATTACCATAGTGTGGCACAATAAAAGCAGTATGCGCCATAATATGCCCACTATTTCGTGCGATAATGAATAAAGTTGCAATAATAAATACGGAAATCGTTAACATGCACAGTAATTGTAATTATCGTGCACCATAAAGTTTAGTGCCCATTCGTAAATCAGGCCTATCTGTGGTTAATGAAAGTAGGTTGGCAATTGGGCATTTAATAGCATATTGGCCACATGGCAATATAAAATGGGCTAACACAGACAAAGACATGGCTTAAGCACAGATAGATTGGTTATTTTTTTCACTCTTTGGCGGGAAGTCAGGGCAGGGCAAGTCTGCATGATTGATGTAATAATTCCAGTTGTACAAGCACAAAGTACATCTTTGCAAATGTATATTAAGTGTGGCATTAAGAATGTAATGTTTTTATTTATATGCTGCCTGTATTGAACACATCTAAATGCTGGGGGACTACCGTGGTGGCTCAAATTGCATGTTGTTTCCTATAAATGGTATGCACTAGTATTTCTGACTGAAAAATCAGAGCCAGTATGGTTTGCAAAAATTACAAACAATTTGGGTAAGAATTTGAATGGTCAAAAATACAGTAACTGAAAAAACAAAAAAGGTGTTATTTTCAAAATGTACATTCCTTAATACATGTGTGTTTCTATTACGCTTTGATTGAAATCCTGTCTCATCAAGACAATGCCCCCAGAAAGCTTCAAAGGAAGGACCTAAGCCACTTTACCAACTATACAAATACAGTATATACAAAGCAGCAATCCATAAATAATCTGATTCAAAGTGCATTTTGTGTCTAATGTATATCTTCCCTCTAACTAATCATTGCGAAACTTGTAGCTCTTTTAGGATTCAGCACCAAGGCCAGCACACTTGCTGTGGACAATTTGCAGTCAAGGTTGTTTGCATCATGGGGGATTGGGGACAAAATACATTGGTTCCTTCTCTGCCATTTTCAGAATCTGGAATGTCAGGGTGTAAGGGATTAGGTGCTACTTCATCAATGAGGGCCTGAAAGTTACCGTCAGCCATCGATACAACCCTTAATTGAACGGATATATTGTGAAATGCAGACATTTTCAGGGGAATATTGCAGTGCACCTCGAGATCTGTCCAAACACCTGAAACACATTTAGGTCATCCAACTCCCCAAACATATTTCGGAGAAAACCCTCGGCTGCCCTTGCCATTAAGTATAGCAATTTGTGTTATCAGTTGCTGGGAGAGAATAGTAGCTTACACATTCAGTAATATAACCCTGATACATGTATAGATCTACTTGTGCACAACTGCAAATAAATCAGGCATACAACATGACAGATATTTTTAATTATCTGCAAAGCACCACAATGTAAAAAAAAAGTCACAACTAATAACAATAAAAAAAATACAAATAAAAAACCTCTGACCTGGAAGTAACATAGTTAAAAGTAATAAACCACTAGGCATCCCTGGACATCCCTGGAGTTACACCACCATAGGCTACATATGAAGAAGAAAGTTTATACATTCAATGTAAGTAAGTTAAACTAGTATTCAAATTACATTTACAAACCATGAATATTAACAAAGAGCTGACAGACAAGACAGTATGATTTCCACTGACTGAGCATGCACAACGGCAAAAAAAATACAAAAATGTAAACCTCCTTTATACATTTCCATAAGCTAAATGGAACACTTAAGTACTATGAACAATTTTCTTTTTTATAAAACGCAGTGTTAGAATGCTGCATGCTGATCGGTCCATCAGTGTTACAAGCCATTACAATATCCAGCACGATTAGGAACTACTTAGTAACAAAGGCAAATCACTGCAACTGTGCTAACCACATATCACTACGCCACGCAAAATCAAAGAAAACACCTGTCAAAATACCTGCTGTCACGGAAGATACTGAAGACATCACTTTTGAACTGTTTGCGCCCATGACAATTGATGAATGGTTACAAAACGAAGCTGCTTCAATTCAAAAAAGCAACTCTCCCGAAACTGAAGAAAAGAAAAACTTGACCCGTCACACTGAGGTACAAAAATGTAACAATGACGTGCTAGAAAAAACTGAAATGAATACCACAAAACAAACACATTGGGCTGTTAAATGCTTCAATGACTGGCTTTCTGAAAAAAAAAAAAAAATACAATCTGACTTTAAATTAATTACAAAAGAGCAGTTAAATAATATCATTAGATATTTTTATGCAACAGTCAGAAATTGTAAAGACAATTTTTTTTTATACATAATATACCTATAGCCCAGGACCTAATGTATAAAACAGTGTCTTTCCTGGTGTTTTACAGAAACCATGATACAGAAAATCTACAGACAGATTATTAAAGCACAACACCAGAAGAGTCTACAGTAATTACCAGTTAGCTAGACTGCAGTGACAAGGTGTTGCCATCTCAAGGCTGACACCTAGACATATCAATCTGTGCTGAAACATACACAAGACACAGAGGCACAGCTCCCTGTTTTAAGGGAATTCTGGCATGCTGTTTTTTTGCTTGACCATCAATACTTAGGTAAAAACTGGAAAAGAAAGTAATAGAGTCAGCTCTTAAATGAGGCACAGACTTGCAATTTCAAAATACTACATTTTATATAATGAAAGGGCCATTAGATACTAAACTGGCAGGATACACTTATCCATATGAAGCACACATTTTCAATACAGCTGGAGTAAAAATTACCATGTGCCCATTAGGGCTGCTACGATTAAACCGAAAATCGATTTTTCAATCAATTTCGTTCCTCTTTATATATATATTGAGATAAATACTGGATAATCGATTCAATAATTACATTTTTGTAATGCACATAGTTAATAGCATCATTTGTTTATCAACAAAACTACACCGGACGCCCCTGCCTTGCTAGTTACAGTATTTCTGCCAGACAAGCAGTGGGCGTGCTCTTCTTTTCCTGCTTAAGTGTTAGCTAACATCTGATTGGCTGGTCGTATCCTGACTACCAGTGAATCAGCTTTGTAAGTACGCGCCCTCTGTGTATTCAATGTAAACAAAAAGAATGCCGCATTGGATCCTGAGAAGGTCGACAAGCTTGTATTTCTGGCAAACAACATGTAAATAAATTGTGCACATAGAAGAAAACTGACTTTACATACTGTAGTTTGCGCTTCTTTAGAGTTTAAAAATGAACTGTTAAACCTAGGAATAATATTGTGTTTTTTGTTGTTTTCGGGTTTATTTACAATGCATTTTTCCAAACCGGGCTGCGTGCTCTGTCTGGGTTTACTGATTGATGACCACATCTAATCAATGTAAGTATAATCAGTGACGACCACCGCTGATAAAACATTTTTATACCAGTGTCATTGCAAATTTCGCCCCCCCTGCCAAATTTCGCCCCTGTAGCGATGGCAATTTTGTTTCACGATTCAGAGTGAGCAGAGTGAAAATAAAATATATATTTCTGCATTTTTTATTGGTATGTAATCATAATGTTCATACTTTTCTTGCTTTTTTATTTATTATCTCTGGATGCTTTGCGTGTGATTAAATACATAACCTTTACAGTAAAAAAATGAAACATAACATATGGTTTAATTACTATCTATCTATATTATATATATAATTTGCCATGACACCGGTACTCCTACAGTACCACGCACAGAGCGATATTACAGTTAATTACCCCTCACATTCCATTGTTGTGCACAAGCTTTTACTGAACAGCAATGATATTAAAATAATCACGTCTGTGACAAGGGGGAGCGAAACTTTCTGTGGGTGGTACAATCATCGATATTTTTTCAAATGATTATATTTTGTGTGCCCAATTAATTGATTGCTATTTGGAGGCTTAACTGACAGCCCCAGTGCCTATTAATAGTGCTACATTCCTTAAATATACACAAATATATGGAATGGTTGGTGTTGAGCAGGAAAACAAATGGCAATTATAATGTGTGGTAATTATATAACCACAGTAATGTTTAAAGTAATTCATGTATGAAAACCATCTTATATGGACAGGCCACTGGCTATAGTTTCTGTCATGGAGAAACACAGGCATAATAATGAAAGTGGCAATGTGCTGTATAAATAGGAATATGGAATACAATCATAAACAATAGACAAATACTGACTATAAATACAATATGCAGTTTGCTTTTGCAGTGAGGCATTTACTCATTGCATACTTACTTTAGGCATGATGCTTAAAAAGGAACACTGGCATTTATAGACTCATAAAAGACTGGTATTCTATGTCTAAATGTGTGTAAATAAACAAAGGTTACAAATTAGTCTTAAATAATATATTCAAACTATTAAACTGTCCTATTATTTTATTCACACATCCACATTTACTCGTGATGTACAGTATATCAGTAAAAGAACTGAAGGCTTATTTAATTAAATATTTTAGTGTTCATTTTCCAAATACATTTTCTAATTAAATCATGCCATGTCAACAGTATCCACTGTCTTTGAATAATGAGAAAATTCGATTTTTTTTCTTTACCTCCTAATCCAGGTCTAAGTCGATTATCATAGCCGTCCAGCAGCCTGTCAAGAATTCTTGTAAAGATGGTGATGTTATTTTTGGCTTCCTCTTCCTGGGAGTTGGCCACTACTGATCTAAATGGAAATTGCACACATTTAAATTTATATTCTTTTTGGAATTTTGTGACACTGAATTCTGATCACTTGACCTAGGAATCAGTTATAGCAAACAAATCCATACACAACACAAGCACTCCCTTCAATCTCATACCTTATAAAATACAAAAGAAATACAGGAACCTGTGTTCTGTTTTAATCATGGTAAATCAATATAAATAGTTTGTAAAGATAACCACATTGCTAGATTAGGGGTACATGCACAATGTGTGTTTATTTGCACTGTTGTTAAATATGCACTGTAAAACATAATGCATCATAACATTCTATTGCATATAATATACATAAGAGGTCCACGTTTTCCAGTGTTTCAGTTTATGATATTTGATTATAGTCCTATTTAGCAGAAAAGTCATCAACATAAATACCCAGCTTGTCCATCAAGGCAGGCAGAGGTAAGCTTGTGAAGAGGTTCTATATGCCATTTTTTTCAATGAGTCACTGACACAGAGAAAGCTGACTCTGTAAATGTATTACCATTATCGTTATTCAAAAGCATCCCTATTCTTGACCTAAATAAATAGAAAATAAATAACAAAGCCTTTAATTATTTTTATAAGATTTATTTACAATAGAGTTTACTTATTTAGCCCCAAGCACTGCTTAAACAAGTCTATAAAAACATGATTATAAAGTTGTTGTTTTATTCAGTTCAATTTTAAACAGCAGAATTTAAAGGAAGGCTTGGTCACTGATTTAAAAAGAGGCAAGTCACGTTTGCCTGAGGGGAGATTTCAAAAGTCACGTGGAGAAATTCCGTTTTCTTTATGGGATTTCCACTTTACGGCAATGTCTTGTGCTTTTTTTTTTTTTACACATTACTATTAACCTTATTACGTTATATTCAAAAACGATAGTCTACAAAGTGACTTGTAAGATAAAAATGTACCAGTAGATTTAATTTTTGGCAACCGTAGGCAATCACCGTCTTTTTCAAGAACGCATAAGGAAACCCCGGTATATACGGTTGTGCATTACTTAATTATAAATACAGTGATGTTTAAGCAACCTGGAGTCTACTGTTGATGCTACGAAGTTCTATACCACTATCTCCACCTAGAGGATTTCAGTATGAACATCGATTTTAGTTTATTTTAGGCACAGCAGTAATAGCAACACTGTATATCACTCTCCTATGAATACACTAATCTCCATTTTCAGTGTTTACATGGATAGCACTGCACTTATTTCAAAGTTACAGTGCTATTCTCCCCCCACCCCGTCTTTAAAGACATCTGAAAACAAGTATTTCAAAATAAAAAAAATAAATTAAACGCTGCTCTTACCTTGCTTGCCAAAATATCCCCAACCAAAGACAAATACATAAATATTCAAACGCGTATAGTTTCCTCTTCATGGCTGATATCTATACCTACATAGTAGGAAAAAAAATGTAAACAATCCACAAGTCCATCTAGTAAACAGACTAAAGATAACTTTTGCGTTAAAGGGAGATCGGCATCAACTACCTGAAACTACCTTTCTTCTTAACATAGACTGGACTTCAGTGTTCTTACTAAACAAGCTACAAGATTGACATTTACTTTGATTGTTATGTAATATATTAAGAATGCTTATAAACCAGATCACGTATACATGTGACTAATTTCTTCGCTTTCCTTGTAACAGTTTTTGAATGAAGCTATATATATATATATATATATATATATATATATATATATATATATATATATATATATATATATATATATATATATATGAGGTAACTTTATATTAGCTTGTAAGAGTACATATTTAAACGACATAATAATACACAACTACTCTTCAAGAACGTTTATATTATATTACTGCACATATACACTTCAATGTATTTCTTGTGAAAATCTCATTTAATTGCGATAGTAAACCACAAGAGTCCCATAGATGCATACTGTAAATTACCAGAATTTACTAATGTGCTTCTTTAGCAAAAAAATAACTAAAATAACAATACATGTTTAGTCACTGAAAATTCTTACCTGGAAGGAAGAATGACTTTCCTTGGACTGATCTTGATAAAGATGAAGAAAATGTGAAAGTTGAGCCTAAAAGCACACTGCAGCAGTAAGATGCTGCTCAGTGTGGTTAGGTAAAAACCCCGTGAACGCGCAGGGGAAACAAGGGCGAGCTTGACTCAATTCCTAATACCTACAAATCACTTGAACTGGCGGTAGTTTGCGCTGATCCTAGAGCATGTCAACGAAACTTCCCTGATCTTCCATCATATATCCCTTGTTTTTGTTATTTTTTCACCTGCTGACATTCTGCTCCAAATTCACTGCAGTCTGAGACAGAAACAAAACTACAAAGAAAAAGGAGGAGCCCTGCCGGGTCCTAATGCCTGTTAAGTAAGGTTCCCGTACGGAACCTTAGGATCCACCAGTCGAGGATTTCAGACACAACAGAGGGATTTATTCTCTAACTTTCTTTTAATGGAGAAGACAAATCTAAACACATCAACGAACTCGTTTAACGTTAAGTGTGTTCATGTATTATACCACTACACTGCAGCCGATTATTGTACTGTGTTTGAAATCTAGCTTATGTTTACTGCTATTCAGTTATATGGTGTTCTTCTTTTGACACAGTGGGCATGGATAGATATTAGATTAGATATAAACATTAATGTGCAGCGAAACCTAAGTGTATTGTAGCGTATTTTCGGGTTCTTCTGGGACAGAAATGAGACTGATACCGCGAGTAATGAAGGATCAAGCCATTTATAAAGTATATAAAGTGAGGGAAGGGAACTGGGAGTCAAATAAAAATAAATGATTACAATTAGTATCTGTTTCCTTTGGTCCTTTTATCTCTCTATCTTTCTCTCACACACCCTTATCTGTCACTCTAGTTTTCTCTAATTCTCCTGGTCTTTTCCCTGCATCCCCTTATATGCCCTTGTCTTTCGCGCCAAACCCACACCCAAGTTCCCCTCCACATACATCCACACACAACAGGTAACCCCTGCACGCATATGCACACCCAATGTAACCCCCCTGCACACACACAACATGCAACCCCTGCTCACACACACACACAACATGCAACCCCTGCACACATACACACAACATGCAAGCCCTTGCACACACACACACACACACACCCTCCACACTATCCTGATTCACTCCCCTCCCCCCCAGGATCACTACAGTATTTTGTGGGCATGTGGACATGCAGACTTTTTTTTGCTGTCATAAAAAAATCATAATTACCTATCTTTCCATTACCCAGCCAAGCTTCTCTGGGTGTAGTATTTTATTACATTTAAAGTCCATTTGCTATATAAAAAAAACAAAAACATATTTATACTTAATTTGTCCAAATAACTATTTGATGTAACTTTGTTTTATCCATTTTATATTATTTTAATTGTGTAGCCTTTGCAATTTGATTATTATGTCTGATATATGCTACTGTATAGTATACATAATTAAATGCATGCCTTCTCTCAGAATTGTGAATCATTAATATGCATTATTTGCCACTGGCAAATGTCTAATTGAAATTTGCAGAGATGAAATGTCCTGTCCTTAATAGTCCTCGGGGAAAGTAGAGCAACTAAACAGAACGTCAGGTGGGACTACAATGTGTTGGAAAGCTTTTCTTCTTAAAAAACAAATAGCATTTAGTAAAAGCATTTATGCATCCGAATTGATTTAAAAGGTGAGTTATCTTCTCGAAAGCATAACCATAGACTTTGTAAGCAGTAAACCTGGGGACCAAAAACAAACAAATAAAGTGTTTAGATAAATAAATGCATAATGAAAAAATAAAGCCAGCAGTAGCCTATTTAATAGATAACCACTAAAATACGTCCAGCTGAGCAATGTAAGCTTAAATGCCCCATTAAACCCTTAGACGCTGCACCATATTCGTCCTGTAATCACCTTAATTGGGTGTTTTTGTTGGCATTCTTGTTTGTTGTATTGTACTTCATATTTTTCATCTCCATTAACTTGACCATTTCATATCATCTAAAAGCTTTATGGGTGAAACACAACAGACATATCCACAATTATTCTTTCAGTCCTTTTTTCCTGAAATGCATTATCTAAAGTAGCTTCTCAGTCTCAAGCATTTGGCACATAAACATTTTACTGCTGCAGTGAGCCATTTAAAATTGAAATAGACAGACATAGTGCGTGTATGCCAGATAGAGTCAAGTGGGAGCAATGTTGCTCAGACTAGTTTTGGGAGCTTGTTAAGTATTAGGCGGACAGAGAGTTAAACTATTAAACATAATAACGTCTTCTTTAAATTCTAAGTGGAGTAGTTCTTCTATATATATATATATATATATATATATATATATATATATATATATATATATATAGCGTCAGAAATACAGCAGTTGCATAAGCGCTGTCAGTTTAGTGTCACAGAGCTGTTCTTTTAGCACCAAAGGGTTCCCACACAACAGCTGTAGTATGATCCCACATGCTTTTATTTGTATGTACTTGTATGTGACTTTATAACAGGTGTGTTTCTGCCTTATGTATATCTGTACCTCTACTAGGTCTTCCTATACACAATTGTATTATTATTATTATTATTATTATTATTATTATACAGTTTCTGATTTTTGTAGAAATACATGTACTAAATGTAATGATAGACAGATATACCCATTGGCCAATGCCTCAAAGAAATAAAGGTCAAGCCAAATCTAATTGGAATGCAATGAGATGAATAGATTATTCTTTAAAATAAAAAGAGATAAATAATCAATTTGGGTTTGATCTGGACTTTGAGATTCTGAATGTTCAGAATCATACCACTTTGACAAATAATCTGCTATTGTTTATTAAAAGTCTGAATCTATAATGTAAGGATGAATCGACCTTGTGGGTAACATGAAAGACACAATGAAAGAGAACAAAATATTACTGCGCTAGATAATATAGAAGCCCCTTTATTAGACATAAATATGTTAATATATAATGTGTACATCATATATATATATATATATATATATATATATATATATATATATATATATATATATATATATATATATATGATGTTGCTGTTTTTAATATCAGTTTAACAGTGTTCATTATCCATACACATGTTTACAGCAGTTTAGTCTTTTTTTTTTAATAACCTGGAAATGGGGCCCCCTTTTCCTTTCATCCTTATAAGCTGATGACTCACCCCTCCCCCTCTGTTCTCGCTTCAGATATATGCAATTAATGAGCAACACCCCCACATGACCATGGACCATGGGCTGTTCATTTTAACCCAATAAATGGATGTCAAGTAAATATCTGAAGAGGGAACAATTAGCTACGGTGATATATTTAGTGAGCAATCTGTGTTCGCGGGGGTAAAACGGGCAAAAAAATTACCCACTGCCAGTAATTCTGCAAACTATTGTATTTCATAGTTAAGGGCCTTTTGTCTTACCAGTGGCCCAGGAATTGTGGCTACAAATAATGCTGGACCAAATGGTGGTTTAGCCAAATCACAAATTGACACATTTGCCCATACCTCTACTATTATATAATGATGTAAAGATTGTACCTACAGCACATCATGATGCCATTCAATATTTGACCATGCAATCTAACCATGGTAGTGCAATCATTTCTCCTTCAAAACTCCTACGAAGGATCACCATATTTAACAACTTTCCACAAATGTGTTAATTGCATCAAAGCTTGTTTTTCTTTTTTCATGTTCAATATACAGTATATATATATATATATATATATATATATATATATATATATATATATATATATATATATATACACTAGAAGTCCAGTGCAGTGATTGCTTTGTCACACTGCTAATTAAATTATTACTGGTGGAAATATTAACATACCATGCATCAAGATTTGCACCATTACACAAGAATCTCCTTTTGTAAAATTAGATAATTCAGCAGACAGGGCATAATGCAAGACCTGAATTAAAAATATCTGGATCTCAAGGGCTGTTACATGTATGGGTTTTTGTTGGCAACATAAGTTGGAAAATTAACATTGTATTGAACCTTTCAGAGAGATAATATCTAAAAACGGATTTAATCCAGTAACAGGAATTTGGATTTGGCAAGCTGTGTTTCCAATTAGGGTAGCTTAATGCAGCTTAAAATTAATCTTTCTGTTTGCAGACATGTTATTAAGTATGTATTGCAAAAGAAAACACATGTAATAGTTGATTTTACAATATGTTAGTGAAAAGATATCATTTCTGGTAGTATTGCAGACACATTTCAATGAGTAGGTTTACTGGTTATTGTTTTGTCTGGTTTGAATGACATGAACAATACAATTGATATAAATGACTTAAAAGGTACATAAGGACATTTTAATTTTATTGTGTTACATGTTCCCATGTGTTGCTACAACTGTTTATGTAAGGTGTGTGTATTGTTTTTTTTTTACATTTTGACCACTTTTTTAACTTTTAAATTGCATTCCCTGCCTCAAGATGGCTTCACATGTACCCGCATGGACCTCTCAGAACATTTCCCATCATCCTCCTGCTCACATATGTAACTGAGATTTACCAGTGAGCAGGAGGATGATGGGAAATGTAATTCTGAGAGCCATCTTGAGGCAGGGAATGCAATTTAAAAGTTAAAAAAGTGGTCAAAATGTAAAAAAAAAAAAATAAAATAAAAAATAAAACAATACACACTATGGTCTGACAAACCCAGTAATGTCAGCTTAACTAGAGGTTCTAGATATGAGTCAGAACATCCCTGCTCAATGTTACAGTCCTATATTCTGCTGATTATTATTTGTATTCAGTGTCATTGCACATATTGCTTAGATATTTACACTATAGCATGTGCCAGAAGCTGTGGCTCCTAAGTTTGTTGAACAGCATAAATAAAGAGACAGACGCTAAAACGAATCTAAAACCTCTAACATGTTCTAAAACTGTTTGCTTGGTCAGGTACTGCGTTCTCTTCATTTATCTTTTCAAAGTCTAATTGAGGGGTACATTGGCATTTTTTTTGGAGTCACTGTTTCAAATCTGAACTATTGCTTATTTATTACAGAGAATTGTGTTTCAGTAAAGTTAGTCTCCTTAAAAAGTAAGCACATTTTAAATTAAGGCCATGGCTGAACTTTAATGACAGGCCTATTTGGTCTTGGCATTGCAGCAAGCATAAACATTTATTGGGGTAAGCAAGCATGTGACAGTAACTGTGAAGGTCCAACATAACTGAACTTAATAGGGTGACAGAGTGAATACATTTACATTTTTAAATTCTGTTTGTATTATGAACATCATTCAATTTTTTAAATATACTGTATCATATATTAATAACAAAAAAGTCTGTGCATAATTTAAATTGACACTGCAGTGAATATTTTGTGTTAATATTAAAACTCTTTTCAAACGATGCAAAAAAATTAAATAGACTTCACATGTCGTTCAAATGTCATTCAAATGTAAATTTAGGTTTTTATATTGTTTACAATCATTGTGAGTGGCAGTTCTGTTTCTCCAATAAAGGGATTCAATATTTTTCTTTGCCTGATACACGGTTTTGAGCTTAATTCATTGCTTGCTGGATAAGTGGAGTTTCCATTTCCTCATTCTAAAATGTATTGTGTTGTTTACTATACCCCTAAAGAGTCATATAAACACAGTATTCCATGAACATTGATGGAGTATTCTCTCTATATATTAAGTAATTAGAACGGGAAGCCATCACATGACACTTTGGAATGAGAAAACGAAAGGTTACCATACAGAAAACGAAAATCAGCAAAGCACTGCATGTATGTTCGTTTAGTATTCTGTTTATATGACAGTTATATAACAGATGCAACTGATGTAAAATACATTAGATAAGCAAAACCTACACTGAACAGTTGAATTCAGGGAATTACTTTCCTTATATTAACCATGACATACTTTCAAAAAGTGTGATTCGCCTAGGTATTCTGAGTAAAAGATCAGATTCCAAAATTAGATCCAGCAAAACAGAAATTCACGCAGCAGCACTGAATATCAAAAAAGTTGTTCAGTACTATATCTTTCAACACTTGTTCTTTAAAGTACAATATAACACAGAGCAGGCGGAGCTCCAACTCTGTTTCCATGGAGTTTGACAGGCCCAATTCTTTTCCCTTTTGTAGTGTTTGTGCGTCACAGGTCTGAATTAAGTACACTATAAAAAGACAGTTACATCACTGAAGGAATGTGACTCAGTATCGCATCTGCAGCACATTACAGTTAATTTTTATAAGAATATAAAGAGGCCATGACACTTCACATTAATGACATGTTTAATGACTTCTGCTTTAAGAAAAACAGTAAATGAGGCACATCTCGGAAATTCCCTTTAACTACAAATTCAAAGTGGTCACATACTGTTATGTGGCCACATATCTCAACTACTTAATGGTATTCTCTTCATCCATCCTTTCCCGCTTTCAGTGAAAATGACATTGGACTAAATAAAGGCTGGTTATGAATAGAAAAAAGTTCAATATTCAGTGAAGCAGTATATAGTTGTAGGAAGTCAAGCATTTCAGTTTAACGACAGTTTTCGTACCCCATAAACAAGTCTTGTCCTTCAGCCTTGTCTGGTTTACTTAAACTTGTGCCTATATTCCCTCACACTTGCATCTTCACTGTTCAGGACTATGCAGCTTTTGCCTATATAATATAAATCACACAGAAAAGTAAATACATAATGCAAACAGTGACCTAGATTAAGAATAGGACAACCTATCCTAAAGTTATATAATTTTTGGTTATGTATAACAAAAACAAAAAACATTTTGTGCATTTTACTTCATAACTCAGACAAAGCACAACATAAATTGAAATACAAAAGCAAAGCAGATTTATACTTCTGAAAATCATAACATAAAAAACAGGTGGCCTCAGGGTTACTACCAACATCGGTGAAATTTAGACCTGTGTGAATCTTCCATTTCTTTTTATTCCAGATAATTTAGAGGTCCTCCGATTGTTTTTTACAGGACATCAGGACCTTCAGTAAAATGTCCAACAGGTGTCCTTAACAATGAATAATAATAACAGTCATCAAGTGTCCCAGGTAAGCAGAGAGACCCATCCATTGGACCTCACAATTTAAAAATGACTATTTGTGTATTGTTTACTTCATTATTGTTATAGAAAGTTGCTTGTTTGTTTTTTGTTTTTTTTGCTAATTTCTCCAATAACAATGGATATCCTATTAGAATAAAATTGTATTTGTTTGCTGCAGGCTAAAAACACAACAATAAGATGATAAGACATGTACAGACAATAAGAAGTGCATTTCTCTTTCTGTGTGCGTGTCTGGAATGCACTATAATGCATCTTAAGGAAAGTGTCTGAGATCCGTGTTCTTAATATAATAATAATAATAATAATAATAATAATAATAATAATAATAATAATAATAATCTTTATTTTATATAGCACCTTTCATGTGCACATCTCAAGGTGATTCACAAGAATAAAAAAACAATTTAAACAATTGACATAATGTCCAATAAAACAATAAATACATTCAAGCTAACAGGTCAGACAATAAAAGCCAAAGTATAAAAGCCAAAGTATAAAAGTGGGTTTTCAGTTTAGATTTAAAAATACTAACAGTATCACTGTTCCTTATGACCTTCGGATGGTCATTCCACAGCCTAGGTGCTATACAGGAAAATGCTCGATCATCAGAAGAACTCTGCTTAGTTCTAGG
The DNA here is from genome assembly GCA_030684275.1 of Acipenser oxyrinchus oxyrinchus. Lineage (NCBI taxonomy): Eukaryota > Metazoa > Chordata > Actinopteri > Acipenseriformes > Acipenseridae > Acipenser > Acipenser oxyrinchus. Next base: position 19,824,058 of record CM060247.1, on the reverse strand, counting down.
TACTGATAGTAGACCAGAGTCAAAAGTTCGAAGGCTACGCATAGGAGTATATGGCGAAAGGTCACAGATGTAGTTTGGTGCTAACCCATGCAGAGCCTTAAAAGTTAATAGTAGGATTTTAAATTTCACTCTGAACTCCACTGGAAGCTAATACAGGGAAGCTAAAACTGGTGATCATCAGAATTTGTTTTAGTTAGAATGCGGGACACTGAGTTCTGGACATATTGCAACTTGTTAAGAATCTTTTTTGAAACACCAGCGAGCAAAGCATTGAAATAGTCTGTACAGGAAATAACAAAAGCATGTATAGGCTTCTTTGCATCCGGCTCGAATACGAGCACAAAAAAAAGACACCTTAGTCATTGCGAATATGCTCTTCAAAAGCCAAATTTGGATAAAAAATAATACCAAGGTTCTTTACACATGTGCTAGGCCGGGTCTCAATTCCAACAATAACCAGTTTAAAACTTTCGCATTTATGAAGCCGATATGAGGAGCCAACCAGCATTACCTTGGTCTTATCAGGGTTCAACTGTACGAAATTCTGCTGCATCCAATTCTTAATATCACTCAAGCAGAATGTTAAAGAAGATATGGCTGACTCCAAATCAGAGGTAGTGCGCATATAAATTTGAGTATCGTCAGCATAGTAGTGAAAATTAATGCCGTACTTGCAAAAAATCTGACCCAATGGATATATATGCTAAACACAATCAGCCCCAGAACTGACCCCTGAGGAACACCTGATACGACTGCGGTTTTTGGCGATGAACATTGGCCAATTTTTACATATTGCTCCCTTATGGTCAAGTAAGATTTAAACCAAGAGAGTGCAGAACCTGTAACACTTACACCCTTTTCCAGTCTACTCAGCAAAATAGTGTGGTCAATGGCATCAAAGGCAGCACTAAGATCTAACAGGACAAGGATGGAAACAAAGCCTGAATCAGCATTCGGCAGTAGATCATTGACTACCATGACAAGTGCTGTCTCTGTGCTGGGTATAGATCTAAAACCAGACTGGAATGGTTTGTACACATTGTTATTAGCTAAGTGACTGTAGCTGATAGGCAACAGCTCGTTCCAAGATCTTAGACAGATATGGTAAATGAGAAACAGGCCTATAATTACAGGCAAGCTAGGATCTAAGTTGTGCTTTAATAACAAGGTACCATACCAGAGCGAAGAGAGTCATTAATAATGTGAGTTACAGCGGAGCACAAAACTGGAAAACCTGATTTACGAATGAATGTAGGAATGGGGTCTAAGGTAGTAGGTTTTGCTTTTGAGACAATCTTAGAGCTCAGTGAACTTTGAGAGAGGGATTTCACAAAATTTTGAATTTTCAATACAGGGCCCTTCGATTTTGTCACTGAGCAAAAGCTGACATCTGCTGTTCTCTTGTTGAAGTACTGAGCCATTTTGTTACTTTCAACACATTTTGTTACTTTCAAGTTCTTTTAATTCAACACTACCAGCTGGATTCAGTAAGCAGTGAACGGTAGAAAACAAGACACCTGGGTTTTCCAAAGAAGGAAGATCTGGCGGTGTTCAATGCATCTTTGTAATCTACCAGATGTTGTTTATAAGCTAAGACATGTACAGTCAGGCCAGTATCTCCATCTCCATTCCAACTTGCGTCCTAATGATTTCATAGAACGCAGCTGCTTGTTGTGCCATGGAGAACTGCAGGAAAAAGTGACTTTTCTTGTTTTTACCGGGGCTAAACTATTTAAAATGTTAGAGAGGGTTCAGTTATAAATATCAACTAAGGCCTCAGGATTACATAGATCAACATTACCCAGGGGAGAAGACAGAAAGGATTGTGCGAATTTATCAACGTTAATTGCTTTGAGATTACGGAATGTCATAGTACGCTGACAATTTTTAATAGCTAATGGCAATTCCGTATCAAAAAGGACAGCCTAGTGGTCAGAAATGCCCCACTCTTGAACCTGCAGGTTTTTAACTGTTAAACCAGTGGAAATAACAAGATAGAGTATATGGCCCTTATGTGTGGGAATATTAACATGTTGAATAACACCAAAACAATCCAATAGAGAGAGAAATTCTACTGAGAAGGGACAGTGCTGGTAGTCAACATGGATATTAAAATCACCCAAAATTAAAATCCTACTAAAATCCAAAACCAAAGAAGATGAAAGGAGGAAGAACTCATCCAAAAAGGAATTTCCCTGCTTCGGTGGGCGATAGAGCACTACTGCTAATGGCTGAGAAGAAAGTACCGTCAAAGCCAGCATTCAAATGACATGAAATCAGTAACAGGAAGGGGTTTCAGGGCAACATTGATGGGATATATAACTGCCAAGCCGCCACCCTGACCATATGCATGTTACCTTTCCAGGAACCCCGACAATCAGTACCTGATTTAGTACAGAAAACGGCCAACTGAAATAATTTAGGTACAGCGTAGTTAGTCAGTGAGGACTTTGGATGACTGTGTAAACAATTTAAGTCTGCCCCCGAACGCCTAGCTACCACACGCCGTTGGTGTGTCCCGATGGTACTGATTGGGTAAGTGACTTTAAGAGATAGAGTAGGAGGTTGAATATCTTTGAGTGGCACAGCTCTACATAATACAGGAAGTCATGCATTTTTACAGTAGTTCTCTATATTTTGTGTTAATATAATTGAACCGCAGCAGTGTGGAGTAGTGGTTAGGGCTCTGGACTCTTGACTGGAGGGGCGTGGGTTCAATCCCAGGTGGGGGACACTGCTGCTATACCCTTCAGCAAGGTACTTTACCTAAATTGCTCCAGTAAAAACCCAACTGTATAAATGGGTAATTGTATGTAAAAATAATGTGATATCTTGTAACAATTGTAAGTCGCCATGGATAAGGGCGTATGCTAAGAAATAAATAATAATAATAATATTTTGGTGCAGACCATCTCTTTTAAAGAACCCAGGTCTCTCCCAGAAACTATCCAAGTTAACCAAGCAAAGAGGGCCAGAGATTATTATATTATTACATAATTGTTTTGCCTTTAGACAGAGTGATTTAAAATTATCCTTGAGAATCTCAGATTTTCTAATTCTAATATCACTGGTTCCCACATGGACAATCAACCCAGACACTTGACCATGGGCTGACCTCTCTAACAATAGTGACCCACCAAGAGCACCTTGCTAAAAGTAGTGTTTATAGAGTAATGATTAGTTAGGATTAGTAGGGATGTTAGATTCCCTTAAAAGTACAGCGAGGTGGGACCTCACAGCACCTTTTATTTTATAGTTTTTGTACAGTGTTTTAATTTGCTTTTCGTACACTGTGTTGTATGTACTCTGTGTGCTTTTTATGACTTTTTTATTTTGGTTACGTGAACAATTTAAGAAGTGCTGCATTTGTAAGCAGGGTGTGCTTAAAATAAGAATTTAACAAAAGTTGTTACAGCTGACATTGCGTAGGCTACATTTGTTTCTACGGTACAGTATAGGTAGAAGTTATAATATGCAATGTTTGCAGCAAGTGCAAGTAAATAGGGGCAGGGCAAAGCCCTGCTGGTTAACGTGTTATTGTGAGCTTATTTAAAAGAATGGGTTGCTAGCGAATTGTTATTGTTTGAAATTAGCAGCTCGTCTCTGCCAGACATCTCGTGAAAAAAAAATTTTTTTACTAAATGCTGTACACTATTACTGACCTCGTGGTTTCAGTTTGTAGTAATGAAGATAAAGAAATGCCTTTTTGTGTAAGAATATCTGAGGTTGTAGAGATTCTTTTTGTTTGGATAATGCTGTAATTGAACCTGTCGAAGAGTGTGTATATGTATATATATATATATATATATATAGCAGGGTTCTCCCCAGGAATTCTGTACAGCCGGGCAGCATAATATTTTTTATTTTTAAATAATTGGTTCATTTTTAACGTTTTAGCCTCTCAAAGTGCTTAACACAGAAAACCAGCCCCTTCGACTCTCTGATTGGTTAAATGTTGTGTCTAGACGTAACATAGTTGTCGTGTGGTTCAAAGATTTTTTTTTCACCCAGCAACGAGCAACTGACCTAGTCTGCTAGAAGCGCAATCAATCCTTATTGTTAAAGGCACAGTGTGTGTGTGTGTGTGTATATATATATATATATACACACACACACACACACACATACACATACATACATATATACATATATATATATATATATATATATATATATATATATATATATATATATATATATATATATATATATATATATATATTTTTTTAAATTAATCCTGTGTATGTCTTCGATGTACATGTTAAATGCAACCAGGCCTCTAGTGTATTTTGCATTATCCATTGTAATACTGTTGTGTCGTTTTCTGGTATTATTATTTTTTTAATTAAACAAAATGCCGTATATTTTATTGCAGATGTAACCTGATGTTTGTGACCGCTGATCATTGTTTTTCTGCTTTCTGTGTTTACTCATCAGAAAATAAAACTGCCAGGCAGCAGCACACTTCGTGGGCTGGGCTGTTTCTTCTAGACACAATGCAGAGTTTGAGTTTCTGTGCAGCAGTTGCTGCCTGATACGACTGGTGCAGTGACCCTCCTCCTGTTACACAGGACATAGCAAACAACAGGCTGTGTGCAAAAAACTATCTGTAGTTAGTAAACTAAGACATCAGTAATATCACATTTATTAGTGTAATACACAATAGCAAATAATAAAGCAGATAAAAGTATTAAGTACTTATCTGTCTATGGCTCCCGTCAGGTTACATTCCTCTGAAAAGAAAAATGATGCTGTAATCTGTGTGGGCAGTCCTTATATGCCCTCAGGGGCAGGCACTGTGTGCATCATTTCAGGTTCAGGATCTTTACAGGTAAACACCCATATGGTAATGGTTACATTTCATACTTGATAGCGAACAACATGGAAACACACGCAACCCGAAAGTACTGCCAAAATAGAGTGAGAAAAAGGTGAGGATTTTCTTTTTTCATGGAAATTGTGCCATTTGAGAGGAGTTAAAGAGTAGTGACTTCCAATTGATTCTGGGAGTTAAGAGGCTTTTTTTTTTGGAAAAGCAATAAAAATGCCAAACCAAGATAGTAAAATCACCTTTATGGTGACCTTGTGATGTGTATTGATCCTTAAGAAGACATTAATATACTGGTAATGAAAATAACTTGACAAGACAGTTCACAACTGTTCTGTGTTCCTCGTGTCATTCACAAGCATTGACAATGTGTTGAAGGTGTTGCAACACAATGACATTAATGTTGTAATCAACCTCTTTATGTTTTTCCTAATTTTTCCATAGTATTTATTTCCTACATGTATAATATCCTATTTCATATGTTTTCTATGAATTACTTTTTCAATCAGTATTTACCTCTCCCACCAACTATTCTAGCAAAATATGTCCTTTTTAAACCTGCTTGTGCTTTTAAAAAAAGTTGTTGGTTGAGAAAAAGAAGTCATAGTAGGAGCAGGAAAAACTACTAAAAGACCAATTAAACACGTGTCATGAATCTTTGGTTCTTAATAATAAGGAATCCTAAAATGATGTGTCATGTGTTTATGATCAAACTGAAGTTGTAAATAAAATGAATTCCACCTGACCCTGCAGTAAGTTAAATTCATGCTGCATCTTTTTCTTCAGCTAAGAATCTTTAATCAAATGCAATTAATGATGATGTTCTGTAAAACAGCAGCTGACATTTTATTGATGCCAGTAGCAAACATCTTGTAATTAGGTATTTCTTGTTGTCAAATGTTCTAGGATTTGCCGAGTGATTCAACAACCTAATGGTCTGCCTGGCTCAGAAAGTGCATATTCTACATGAATAGGATAATAAAAACATATGTTATGTCTAAATAATGTATCTGGCTAAGTAAAACAATATTAATTCCCCACATAATAATCAATGCCTAAAGCTATATGCAGGGCTATGATGTTAATTGCTCTGTGACACCATAGTTATATTCATGAACAATGAGCAGCTAGAGATGGTAGATATTTTATTTTTCTATGTGTTTCAGTTTGTAAGTCATTCTGCACAACCGAAAGGCAGTTGCACTGTCCTCCCTAAGGAGATATTACTGGCCCTATTTAATATTATCAAACAAGTCAGCAAGAGTGACAGACAGCGGTGTCAATTTCACAAACTAATCGTTTATTGTTGTGAACAATAATATCAACAAATAAAAAAATGAACAAAACAAAATACAAATGGGTATAGAACAGAAAAAGGAGAAAAAGAATAAATGTAGAAAGCAGTAATTCCAATAATGATAAGACAGAAAATAGATAACTGTAGAGAGCAGGTAAGTAAGTGAAGGTGCAGGTAAGTATGTAGGTACAAAGGCCAAACAGTATCACAAAATAGAAATGAGTGTAGTGTCTGGAGGGTCTCCAACAAACTCACACACACACACACAACACACACACACACACCTACACACACACACAGAAAGGCAAAGGCAAATGAAATAAGTACGGATGAAAGCAATGACTTATGGAAACAATTCAAGTAAACAGTCTCTATGGCAATGGTGGGAAAATGACAGGTAGGCCCAACAAGTCCAGTAATAGCAGTGTAATTGAAATCCATACAAAGTAACAGAAAACAAAACCAAAAAATGCTGGAAACCAAAGTAGCAAATGAAAGTAGAAAAATCCAATAAACAAAAAAGGAATAATCTTGCTGAACAAAATAAAAGAGTTCAGACAAAGTGCAAAAATCAGAAAGGATGCACCAGGTTTATCTATATAGTACACTGAGATTAAGTTTGAAAATGCTGTGGTTTGGAAAATGTTTTCCTCAGACTAAGGGAGTTTTCATCTACATTGACTACAATTATTGCTGCAACAGCGCCACCACATAATCAATCAAGCAATCTTTATTTTATATTGCGCCTTTCATAGTGGACCACCATCACAAACAAATGTCACTGAGATTACATGACATATACTATATATGCACTGGTGTAGTTATCAAGGTTTTGTGTTTTGTCAAGCGTCTTCTCATATCCAACACAAATGGGTTTTTAGGCTACTCAGGTAAATTGCCATAACAGCAATAGATATTCTTATGATCCAAGTACTCGGCATACACCTACTTTTTAGTGATTATGCGGTAAAGAAACTTGTTAATTATTGTGTTTCATACTTGTTTTAGTAGGTGGGGCCTCGGCAATACATCAGTTAAGGTCTAATACATTCATTATTTAGAATGTAAAATAAAGAAATACCAGATTTTTTGGTCAAATTGGATTTTCATTGTTGTTTATTATGAACACCAGCAAAACACTAGTAAGAAATATAGATGAAAAAATACCTGCAACTCCATTGTTTTCAGGTAGATTCAAATTAACCCATCAGGCAAATCAACAAAAAATATCTACTTAAAGTATACAGTATTTATACATTTCTAAAAAGCGGTTGCTCTGCAGATTACTAAATTAATAATGATTTCATTCTAAGATCAAGTATACCCACACTGACCTTGTTTGAATGTGACACAAAAGTTTAAAAAATTTAAATTTACTGATCTCCTACTTAAAATATGTAAAGTAAAGTTACCAGTGGTAGCCACACACCGCAGGAACTAGAATCTGAAATCATTTTTTAATCTTGATTTTATACAAAATTGTTTGACAGGTGTGCATTTTTACCTTTTTGAGAAGTGTTTGGCAGGGTTTTAGCTTAGTGAGTTAATGTACATTTATTTAAAGCATAGAGTGTGATACCTTTTTGAAAAGCTGAGTAACTGTAGTACCTGGACATACCAAGGGTTATACTCTGACAAAGTAAAATCTTAATTTACCCAACTAGAAAGCAAAACAAAAGTAGAAAAAAACACACATCTTTGTCTTTTTTTTTTAATTACTTTAAAAATATTTTTAATTCATAACAAATATCATCTGTATACCTTTGTACATACACATGTTAGAATAGGAATAATGTCTGAGCAACAGGAAACATAATTTTGTTTTCAGATTTTAACAACTTTTGTTTCACAAAAATACTTTGTCACTTTGTCAGTAAAATATTTAAGAAAACAACATGTTTTCAATATAAATAAATAAATAAAATAATAACTAATTAATAGCTCTACAAGTAATATACTACATTGGGCCAAATTCATAAATGGCAAAATGAAAAAGGAACCAATAATGTAATAATTATAAAAAAAACACTAACAGCCAAGTCTGATGGAATATTGTAAGCGTAACACATTAGCCTACACTAAACAATTGGACAATGTACTATCCTTATACAAATTAGTCTATTTATAACCAGGGCTTATTTCTAATAATTAACATCTGTTGAAAACTAAACAAGCAAAACCGGAACGTTCACAGGCTCATCTACCTCCGAATCTTCATATCAATGTGAAGAAGTTTGTAATTCAGAGGGATATTCTTCTCTTTCTGGCATTCATTCCATCAACATCTTCAATAAAAACGTCTTCTACCTTATTTAGAAACCCCTCTGGTAAAGAATTGCGCTTTGATGCCGTGGTCTACGGTAATCTTGAGTAAACACTGCAAGCATAGATACTGAAATGCTGCACTGCGTTAGGTTAGGGGCTTTAGTGAAATAAATTTTGATTGGTTTGTCATGCCTGAAGTTTGTCACACAGATATTTCACTTCAGTAAATGTTTTGTTTGTTTCTAAGCATTGTGGGTGATTTCGTATGCTGTCAGGTAATTCTTTGTACTTGTAGAACGCATTGTGGTTGCTGAATCGCTTGGCAGAAAAAAAAAAAAAAAAATTCTAAAAAATGAAATAAAAATATCGATCTTGAACTACAGACCGGACTGACTGTTGTTTGTTTGATTGTCTGAAGTCTGAAGAAGGTTTTTATTCACTGCATAGTAAGCAGTTACGTCATCGATCGAATTTGATTGAAATTGCTGTCTGCAAAGGGTTAAATACTGTGCTTATTATTTCGGGAATGAACCCAATGTTTATTTAGCTGAGCAGTACACATTGCTGTGTACTGCCAGTCCTCCATTTATTGTTTGCTGTAGTCATCAGACTACTGGATTACAAATTAAAACCATCACCATCACCATCAAAACCAGCAGTTTGGAGTAGTGGTTAGGGCTCTGGACTCTTGTGGGTTCAATCCCAGATGGGGGACACTGCTGCTGTACCCTTGAGCAAGGTACTTTACCTAGATTGCTCCAGTAAAAACCCAACTGTATAAATGGGTAATTGTATGTAAAAATAACGTGATATCTTGTAACAATTGTAAGTCACCCTGGATAAGGGGGTCTGCTAAGAAATAAATAATAATAATAATAATAATAATAATAATAATAATAATAATAATAATAATTATCATTCACCAATACTTTGTTGTCTGTCGTTATCTTGAATACTGTATCACCTCTACACCTGCGCACTGCAACACACCTTGCCACAAGTGGTGTCAGAAAACGGGACTATGGACGTCACTGCACTGTCGGCGCTGCTGGAGGTGCTGGATAACAGACAGGAGGTTGAGGAGAGAAGTACACGGCTTTACTGAAGGGAGTCAGTGCTGCAATGATGCCCAAGGTACCAACGGGACCCGTGATGATGGCCCCGGACACACGGACGCAAAAGATGACGGCGGAGAAAGACCCAGAAACCTACCTGCTCGCGTTTGAGTGGCTGGCTACCACCATGTCATGGTCACAAGAGTTCTGGACTAGCCAGCTAGGGCCCTGCTTGATCGAGGAGGCCCAGGCAGCCTATCAGGCCATGACAGACGTGGAAGTCGCCCAGTAAGACCTGGTGAAGCAAGCCATTCTCCGCCACCTGAAAATCACGGGGAAAACACACAGGATGTTCAGGGAGTACCGAAGATCACTGGAGACACGCCCAGGGTAGTCGCCAAGTGATTATGTGACCACATGGAGCACTGGCTCAGCCCTGTGCAGAAGACGGCTACAGAAGGGCGAGACCATCGTCATGGAGCAGATTTGCCATGTGGTCGGCGCGATGAAACCCAGGTATGGATACGGCGCCACAATCCCAACACACTGGAGGCTGCCGTGAAACTGGCCGAGGACTTCGTGGACTCCCTGACCTACACCAGGACCTGCCTATTCATCGGTCCAGTCCAACGGAGCAGCCAAGTACCGCCTCCTCTCCCAGCTCCACCACTACCAAAGCCCGAACGAAGACCTCCTAGACTGCCGACCCCAATGGGCCACCTTGCCTCCCCATCATGGAGGTCAAGGCTGGCCCCCAGCTGGGATAGAGTTGCTGCCCTATTGCCATACCACCAATGGGAAAGATACTTAACCTCTGCTCCCTCTCTCCCTCCTATCGGTTTTAGGTGCCAACAACCAGGACACATCACCAAGTCATTAGTTCTACACAAACAATGTTTAACTAAATATTAAATATATAATTTTCATTCCCTTTACTTTTTCTGTCTTGTTTTTCAGCAAGTCAAAGAAATAATGTATCTATCACACAACTAGAAGAACCAATTAAAAAATGTGAATCTTTTTATACAAAAATTATATTTTTTATAGAAAAATTATACAAAACAATTTACTTCAGTGCTTTTATGTTACTGCCTTTCATATGTAGTAAACAGATGTATGATAATAAGGAGAAATTAAAAACTGAAGAATAAACACAGATGAGCAATTTACAATATGGGTAACCAATATGCTATGTTCTGGGGGCTATTGAGTTATTTGAGTTTTTGTTGCAGTAATTCAAGCATGCCCTGGAAGGATACTCTATTAAGTGGTAAGCATTTCGGCATCTCATTTTGACTAATTTTTTTAAAGGTGCCCAGTGGTTTAAGTGAAGGGGGCACAATGTTGAGGACGGTGCTCTGGCATTCTGCAGGGTGTCAATAACCCTCTTGGAAAGTCCCAGGCGGCTCAAATGCAGCCATTCAGGGGCCAGACCCAGAGCTGTAGGTTCAATACATCGGGATGCCACAATGTCCCCTGCGCCTGACTGAGCAAGTCACTGCATTTTGGCAAGCTCCACGGCTGGCCACTCACGATCTATATCAGAGCTGAAAACCAGTGTTCTGGGCCAGTAAGGGGCTACTAATAGCACCCTGGCCCGGTCCTGCCTGGTTTTCTCCAGACACAGCGGGAGCATGGTGAGTGGTGGGAAGGCATACTGGTGTGCCAAGGCATCTATCATCAGTGGGTCACCGGCTCCTGTTATGGAGAACCAGAGGGGACAGTGGGTCAATTCCTGGGAGGCAAAGAGATCTATCTCTGCTTTCCTGAACCTCGCCCAAATAAGGCTCACCACCTCGGGGTGAAGACTCCATTCTGAAGCATTGGGAACTCCCCTTGAGAAGAGGTCCGCCGCCCAGTTTATCACCCCGGGCAGCTATACCACCTGCAGTGAGAGGAGGTGATTGTGTGCCCAGAGCAAAAGCTTGTGGGCTACGCGATGGAGACTGTAAGCTACCACAGTAGTGTGTCCATCCGGACAAGCATGTGTTTCCCTTGAACTTCCTGCAAAAAATTCTGCAAGGCCACATAAACTGCCTGCAGCTCTAAAATATTTATATGGAGACCCTGCCAAAGGTGGTTCCACACTCCTCTTGCCCCCCTGCCATTCTACACAGTGCCTCAGCCGAGGCTGGACTCTCTCCTGGTGACGCTGCCCAGCGCTACATCTAGGCGTAGATGGGCAGGCTGTGTCCACCAAGAGAGCACCTTCAGACAATGGCGAGACACTGTCATTGTGTGGCCACGGTTCAACACGGGCTGAAAAACCCTGCTGTTGAACTAGACTTGGAGAGGGCACAAGCGCAGGTGACCCAAAGGAATGGGTCAGAGAAGCTGCTACCAACAAACCCAGAAGTTTCTGGAACATCACTACTGTAAGGGCTCTGTTAAGCTGAAAAAGCTCTAGACAGGCGACTATTCTCTGCACCAACGTCCAACAGAGTGGCCTGGAGTCCAAACGCCTGGAGTCCAAACGCATTCCAAGATAGGCGGCTGTCTGCGAAGGCATGAGCTGGCTCTGCACGATTCACCAACAGGTCCAATCGATGAAGGTGGCGGGTGACAAGTTCCGTGTAGGCCTCTGCCTGCACTGGGGACTGGGCACAAATGAGCCATCCAGGTAATTGAGCACTCTGATGCCTCTGAGTCTCAATGGGGCCAGAATAGCATCCATTCACTTTGAAATGGTGCAGGGAGCGAGAGAGGCCAAATGGCAGTATGCAGAACTCGTATGCTGTTCCTTGGAAAGCAAACCGCAGGTACCTCCTGTGCCCTGGTCTTATGGGGATGTGAAAATATGCGTCCTTTTGGCACCGTGGTGAACCAATCGCCTGGTCAGATTGACTGCAACAGCTGTTTTGCGCAGTGGGGGTGTCCGCTTAGGAAGCAGACGCACCAGCTCCTTTGTGGACTCCCATGCATGGTGAGAGCACTGCAGCATCTCATCCACCGCAGGACCAAAGGTATGACCAGGTGTAATGGCGGTGTCTAACAGCGGTAAAACCGCGGCATGATGCAAACAGCAATGCAGTGTAAAACACTGCTGCCTCAGTCTACACAAGCAGCAATGCCGCTGCACAGTAATGTACAGAGCGTACAGTACTGCATGTAACAGCGTACTATAAAACACTGCAACAAGCTGTTCAAAGCTCAAACTAAATCCTTTGGTACTGGACAGGGGATGGTGGGAACTGGGTCGATGACTTTGCACCGAGATGTAACCGAGCAGTACCGGACCTTAGCCACGGTACGGTACCCTCGGTACGGTACACTCGGTAGGGTAGCCTCGGGAGCCCAGCAGCTGTATTTGTTCGTTTATTGTATTTATTTATCAGGGACATACAATTATAACTTGAGTTTCACTTACATGACACAAGAAGCATTGCGTTTTCAATTTACAGTCCCCGGACAGACATTGATGACAACTGTAATAAATCTCCATATTACGTCTACTCTAAACTATAACAATAACCTCCGATTGAATATTTGATTAAAAATACATACAACATTAAAGTAATAAATTACCTATTAAAAGTGCATCCATCCTGAAAAAATTAATGATTGCATAATTGATTATGTTTCAACCAAGCCTTAAGTTTATTACAAAATATTTTAAAATCCCTTAACCTTAATTTCTGAAGGAAGTGAGTTCCAGAATAAAATGCCTCTTATAGAGAGAGCTGTTTGGGGCAAATGGTGTTCTATGCCTTTCCATTTTACAATTCCCACATACAGCTTCCCTTGTGAGTCTATTAGTATCTTCAGAGAGCTTTTTCATGAATTCCTTTAAGGGTGGAGTACATAATCCATGCAAAAGTTTTAAATACCATTTTCGCATAAGAAAAGTTGACATAGTTATCAAGACTCAGCAATTGGTACTTACTCAAAGTTACAGTGATGGTATCTCACAGGTTGTTTTTTTTATCCAAGATTTTTAGCACTTGCTTATAAAGAGAACGTATTAGTTTAATTACTGATTCACTTGCTTGAGACCAAGAGGTAATACAATCTGATATATGTGTAAAGATCATAGTGTGCATGAATAGTTTAGCAGCTTTGGTGGTTAAATTATGCCTAATATGTTTAAATTTTGCTGAGTTCATTTTATCTGTCTTATTGACCTTTTTCTGAAAAAAAATGTAATCTGTATAATTTAGAGACAAACATGGTGGTTAACTGTGTCAAATGGCTTCTTTAAGTCCAAAAACACAGCCCCAACCAGACCTCCTTTATCCAAATTTGCTTTTATCTTCTCTAGGAGAAAGCAGTTTGCGGATTCAGTAGAGTACTTGGGTCTAAATCTAAACTGTAACGAGTGCAAAAAATTCCTAATGATCTATCAACTGACCAGCTATTACCTTTTCTAAGACTTTAGATAATGTTAGAAGAATACTGATCAGTCTATAATTCATCACCTGTGGAGAGTCCCCAGATTTATATATTGGAATGATTATAGCAGGTTTCCAATCTTCAGGAAACATACCTTTTGAAATGGAGAGATTAATCAAATAAGTCAAAGGTCTAGCCAGTAAATGGTCTAGTTCTGTAAAAAAACAGAAAAGACACACACAAGAGAAAAACTCTCTCAGAAAACAGTAATAACTATATTACAATTCAAATAATAATACAATCGTTTGAAAAAAACTGAACTTTTATTTTAACTCTGATTGGAGCTAAGGAGCCTGTAAGTAGAGCACCAGTTAGCTGAGTCAAGTTGCTTGATCCCTGGGAAGGGGCGACAATAGACGCTGGCTTCACGTGGGGCACAAGGCCGCTGCAGGACGTGAGAAAACAGCAGGCTTTTGTGCACAAAATTACATGTAATTAGAAAACTAAAATAACATAAATAATTACCACATAAATTAGTGTATTACACAATTAGCGAAATTTAGAAGCAGATAAAAAGTAACAAGTAATCATCTGTTTATGGCTCTCTCATCTAGGTTCAGTCCTGTGAAAGGAAACATGATGCTGGCAGCTCGGCATGCAGTCTTCTTATGCCCTCGTGGGCGGGCATGACTGTGTCATAGGCGCTGGTGAGCAGCTTTGCTTTTATTTTATTCAGGTTTGGGGTCTTCACGAGGTAAATACCCATACGGTAATGGTTACATTTCGTACTTGATAGGGAACCAACCTAATGTTGAAGCAAGTTTGTCCCTATATTTTCCTTTCAGATAAAATTACTTTGCACTTCAAAATCAGATCCTAAATTTCCCCTTCTTTGTTCCATTGCATTTTATTAAATGAGCTTGCTGATTTCTCACAAGGTAGCACACTCAAGTCATAGACAATATTTAAGGGAGGCTGTGTGGTCCAGTGGTTAAAGAAACAGGCTTGTAACCAGGAGGTCCCTGGTTCAAATCCCACCTCAACCCCTGACTCATTGTGTGACCCTGAGCAAGTCACTTAACCTCCTTGTGCTCTGTCTTTCGGGTGAGACGTAATTGTAAGTGACTCTGCAGCTGATGCATAGTTCACACACCCTAGTCTCTGTAAGTCGCTTTGGATAAAGGCGTCTGCTAAATAAACTAATAATAATATACTCCTATCTGGGGATAACCTGGATAGGATCTATAAAGTCTCAGCATTATGGATGGGTAAGATGCAAGGTGAAGTTCCATCTGCTTTGCAGGTGTTAACACAAGAACCGCCGCGGTTATACTCATACCTAAAACCGCTGCCAGCAGGCATTATGACGGTTACATGTTAAACAACATCAATATTAAAATGAAAGACAACTATCGGATACAACTCAAAAGTTTTATTCAGGCACATCATTTCAAACATCTGTACAGCCGAAACGCTGTATTTAAATGAACAATTAAAACATAAAAGGGTTTATTTTCTAACTTACCACATATAATGCAATACTTCAAAAAATGAAAAACTAATAAAAGAAACTAGTGTGTAAACAGGTGTAAACAGGTATATGTACATACAACCTATAAAAATGAAAGTAGTTTTTAATTTAAAATGAAAGTAACATATGTTTTCCCTTGCGCGTGTGTCACTCGGTGTAGCACTGAATCCATGTTGAGCTGCTGCAGCCTGCTGCTTTGCAGTTTTCTGATCAAAATGTTTCTTCGGAAGTGCTATGGCTAGCTTTAAGATGAAATCTCTCCTACTGTTATTTTCCCCGGTGATCACAAACGGGGTCATAATGTTTCCAGTCTCAGTTTTTGGAAAGTCTTAGGTTGGTCTGCAATACCATGCATCATAAAACCTTGTGAAACTCTACAAGATATTTCAATTCTGATTTCTGATTTGAAATCTTTGGATTGTGCAAATCCTACATGCTCGAAGTTGCTTTATATTTAACTTGGAAAGAGGTTGAAGTTTGACATTTTTAAAAAATATTATTTATTATTATACATTTTTCAATAATTTTTTGGGAGACATGGCTTATATGAAAAAAATATTATACATTCCACAACAAAATACACGGTATCATTGGAAACAACTACTTAATGCCTTTCTATAGAAATATTGGGTTTACATTTCTGATTTAAGGTTGCCAAACGACAAGCGCCATATTCATGCCCATATATGGTCATTCTGCTTAGATAGCAAAGGGTTAAGGTATTTCGCTACTGGGCCGTTTCAAAACCTTGTTGGTGACACGATACAAGTCTACCAATCAACTGCTTGCAGAAGCATCTGTTTGGTTTCACTAACTGTTTCTAAGTTGATGCCAAAGTATGTAAACTTCCCCACTGAAGCAGAAAGGTTAGACCTAACACGTATGCCATTTTTTTCAGATCCATGGAGTTGCAGGTTGGATACCCTCTTGAATATTGAGTTAGTGTCACAAGAATAAATGCTTCATTTTTTATTTTTTTTACAATTGTGTGACAGCAATAATTCTATAAATACTGGGGCACTTTAATCGCGGCAGAACAGAAACAAACCAAGTGAGGTAAAAATGACTTATTAAATACTTAAAAACCCATTTAATATATTCTCTTTTAAAATGGATTAAAATCATTACATCAAACAATTGCCTGCAGGTGCAATATAAGAACATCCAAATATAGCAGCTTTATAAAGCACCCCAACCCAGGCAGGATCTTCAGCACTGTGCTCATACAAATCAACTATCAGGAAATAGAACAAAGAGGGGGGTGTAGTTTCTCCATCAGTTCTCCATTCAATTACAGTGTCACTAACTTGAAAGGCAAAGTGCACTAAAATGAGAGATAGTAATAGAATCCTTCAGCATATGCAATGATACAGTAATGTATGTGTATATATATATATATATATATATATATATATATATATATATATATATATTATATGACAGTATATTTTAGATCTAGAAAATAGAGGACAAGGACGATAGAGTTTAGTCATCAGCCATTTTAAATTTGTACTGTGTTTTTAGAAACAAATACAGTCGCACTGCTTCGAATTTGCACTTATCTTTAATTAATCTCCAGTCGCCAGCTGCATCTCTCTCACAGTTCAGTTCCTCACTGCAGCCAGCACAGCAAAGCACCAGCACATGCCCACGGAACAGTCCAGGCACTCAAGTCAGCAGGTAAATAATCCAGCAGCAGCTTTGCTTGTAGAACAGATAATATCAGCAAAGTGGATTCCCCTTCGTCTCGTCTCTCCGTGTCTCGGTTCCTGGTCAGCACATTCCCTCTGTGTTCTATACCTCCAGTGTACCCCCCTATTTGGCCAAACGGGTTGGTATAAATAACTGGCAGCTAGTTAGCAGCTCAGCTCATAATTAACAAGATGGTCAATTGTTCAGCTGGGGCTCATCAGTTCATTTACCTGCAACTGTGCTTTAAAAAACACACAACAAATCCACAACAAACATGCCCAAAGTAAATCAATAATAATGAACAGTGTCAATCTCAAACTCATAGTAAAGTAAAAGCAAACAAAACAGTGACAACAACACAATTAATTCAAATAATAAAAATAAATATATAATAATACTTTTGAGGTGTGACATTAGCATCAGCTTACAGTGCACAATCATCCCTAAAAATACAATTTACAATTCTAAACCCCCATCATAGTGCAGTATTGAAAAAAAAAAAGCTTTGCGCAGGGGTTGGAGGGTAGGGAGGGGAGGCCTGGGACCCTGAGGCCGACGATGGCTCTCCTAGGCTGGCTGCAGGGTTCTCGTCCGAGAAAAGCGCCAGTCTTTTTTGTAGGGTGTTCTCCTTGGACCAGGTGCAAAAGGAGCAGGACGGCCTATCTGCCAAGGCAGCAGAGGCGTGCTGAATGCCTAGGCACCTCACACACAGTGTGTTTGTCCTGCGGAGGCAGGACGCGCACGGGTGGAAATTAGACATTTCACTTGCGGTGTGTAGCTCTGGAACGTTGACAGAGCCGAAGCACCAAGGCGTCAAGGCTGTATAACACCGAGACACCGACTAAATTGAGTGTGCTGGTGAAACACCGTGGGCGTCGAAGCGGCACGTCCTCTAGGCACCTAGGTATTGAGGCTATGGAGCACCAGGGGCCCGAGGGTCTGGAGGGCACTGAGACTACAAAGACCTCGAAGCGTTGAAGCACTGAGGCGTACAGTCCTCAAGGTGCCGAGGGTGTCGAAGCACCGAGACACCGAGGCTATGGAGCGCAGGGGCCCGAGGCCACCGAGGGCGCAATGTGTGGAGCTCATAAAACCTCAAGGCGTCGAAGCACCGAGGCATGTAGCCCTTGAGGTACCGAGGATGCCGAAGCACCGAGGCACCGAGGTTGTGGAGCGTCAGGGCACCAATGCCACTGAGGGTGCCAAAGCGTGGGGCTCGAAAGGCCTCGAGGCATCAAAGCGCCAAGGTGTGTAGCTCTCGAGGCATCAAGGATGTCGAAGCACCGAGGTACCAAGGCTATCAAGGCTCTGAGGCACAGAGGACCCAAGGGTACCGTGGGCATCGAGGCCTAGACACGGGGGCGCCGAAGCACTGAGCACCAAGTACCGAGGGCAAAGTACCAAGGTACTGGGCTGCTTGTCTGTGTGTGGGCTGCTTGCAGTCACACAATCAGGAACAGCACGTAGCTTGCAATGGTGTGTAGCTAGAGATACCGCGGCCCATTAGTACATATATTCCACGCACAGTTGAGAGGCCCATCCTATATAGCTGTATGCTATGGCTGTGAAGGAGTTGCCGGTAAACAAGGCATCTGTGAGAAATAAAAAAATTAATAAAACTAGAATGCATCGAATTGAGTTTTGGTAGCCCTATCTGTAAATCTAATTTTGTTTAAACAATGTTTTTTTTTTCCATTAATATTGTTTGAGATTATTTGTTACCAATACAGCAGACGATCTGACACTTGCACGGTCTCCCAGATGCTCTCACATGCTTTCTTTTTATTGGTACCCCGGGCTCAGGGTGCCCATTCGCTCCACACACACCCAACATCTTGAATTTCATAACTACGTAAATAATTACAACATAATTTGTAGGAAATGCTATACACATGCATACACGTTTGTGTCGATCTTTCTTTCTCTTCTTCAGAGCAATGACCATGCAGAATATATCCAAATTTAGCAGGACAGAGTTGTGATCGCTGCGTTTTTCGTCCAAAAATCTAATCTGTTTCGATTTTTTTTTCAAGCTACATCATGTCAGTACGATACAGAGTGTCCCACTTGAAGCAGCCCATAAGTCCATATCCACGTTGGGAGTGACATTCCTGTATAAACCGAGTTTGTAATAGCGAGGATTCTTGTACATGTCTGTCTGCTTCATCATGTAATTATTTATTTATTTATTTATTATTTATTTATTTGTACGTTTTAATACTTACTGGGCTACTTTCAGTGGGACACCCTGTATAACCAATGTTGTTGCAAAGTGGCTAGCTACCGACTTTTAATTTTATTTCAATGACCACATTTATTTTAAAAAA
Organism: Acipenser oxyrinchus oxyrinchus; assembly: GCA_030684275.1. NCBI lineage: Eukaryota > Metazoa > Chordata > Actinopteri > Acipenseriformes > Acipenseridae > Acipenser > Acipenser oxyrinchus. The sequence goes on along the minus strand of CM060247.1, from coordinate 19,804,734 downwards.
AAATGCAGTAATAATAAACTGACTGTGATTAAGCAAACCATTTAACAGCAAACACTGGACATTTTATGTATAATTCTGTGTAAATAAATATAAAACCATAAAGAGGTGCCAACAATATGAATTCAGAAATAAGAAAACTGGGTTTTTATGATGGGCTGGTTTTTTTGTGATGATGATGATGATGAGGATGATGATAATAAAATCAGTAATAAAACAAATTTGAATGAGATGGATGCAATAATCGTATCAAGTAAATACGTGATTAAAACCAAGATTAACTGTGGGGGTCCCTGAGTGGCTCATCCAGTTAAAGTGCTGTCGCTGGGAGTGCAGGATGAGTCGCACAGCTTGGACGGCGCCAGTTCGCATCTGGGCTGTGCAACAGCAAACCCTACTGGCCAGACACCGAGCACATTGAGTGGATAAAAAGCAGGGCTGATCTCTGTTCTCCGGGATCGGTAGCCTGCGGCCCACATCTGCTCTGGATTGCTTGGCATAAAAGTGATTCTGGCTTTAGGCTTGTGAGATTGGAAGATGCTCACACACCCTCAGTCTGTGCTGTGTGGGGTCTCTGCGGTGAGGATAAAGAACATTAATTGGACTTTCCAAATTGGGGGAAAATAAAATACAAATAACAATTAGTCACCCTAAATTAAAAAAAAAAAGATTAACTGAATAACATTTTTAAATCACAAGATTAATGACAATTCATTTTTTTAATCGCTTGACAGCCCTAGTTCTGGACCTGCAGGGCGGTGCTAGCAGCCTTCATCCTAGCCAGTGAAAGGACGCTCACAGAACTGTTCATGTGAAGCGCACCGTTGGGTATATATAGTATACTAAATGTTTTATTAGATCCGTTAAGCACTGCTTTTGAAATTTATAAAAAAATAAAACCCTAACATGCTTTTGCTGAGTGTGCCAGAAATTCCACTGAGTCAGTGGTGTCCAATTATTCTGACAAATGAACATTGTGTTAGTCTCAAAGCAGAATAGTTGTTGTTGGTTTGCTGAATGCACGACCATTGTGCATGTTTACAACATGGATTTTATGGATTATCATAGTCTGAAAAAGACTGTATAACTTTAGTGTTTATTTTTAAAAGATGGCCTGGTATGATGCACATTTTCACAGTACAAAAGACTTGAGTTAGGAGATACTTGTGTCGCTACTAGTTTAGCGTGTGTTGTGAATAAACCATGCCAGCTCGATTTTAAATCCTCTAGAAACAGGGCCGCTGTCCCGAAAAAAGTCCGCCCCCATAACAAAACCTGGATGCTTGAGTGGCGTTTTCAATTGCATCCCTCTGTCTCTGGTCATTCAGCGCACACCCACAATTGACGTAACACGTAACAAAACAATGCTGAATAATAACTATTTGGATGGGGGGGGGGGCATTGGTTTATTTCTTTTTTTGGGAGAGGACTTCAGCTATTTATTTTTTTAAACAAGGTTTTCTAGTGTTCTGACATTTATAATGTGTGCATTTTGTTTGCCTTGGAGACTCTTTAGTTTGTGCTATTTACAAAACCAAAATCATTCTAAAAACAGTGTTGTCACTGTCCCTGTGGAACTGAGTGCCAGAAATACATTTTAATGGCTTTCATTTATGCCTCTGATGTCCTCCAAACCCAATTAAAGAGAAACGGAAACAATGGTCAACCTAAGTTCCTACCATGCCGCTGCCTGGCCTCGAGCACCAAACAGGGGAGTTTACCCACTTTTTTATTTACCACTACACCATCTGGGGAGGTCCTTCTCGTTATGTTAAATGGCCTAAGACTGACCCTACTAGACGGTAAAGCCCTCTTCGGGTTCTAGTGCTTAAAGTTGACTATTTAAAAAAAAAAAACATATGAGCATTTCTCTTACGCTCATTGAAACAAATGTGCAGTGACAGCGTTTACTGTTACATGTACCGGGGGAGCGGACCACCACCTTGGTCTGTCTAGACCTGCCACAACACTTTGTTTCCAGAGGTTTGTGATCTCAGGAAACAAGAAGTAAGAAAGTATCAGGATGCATTTGAGCTGTACCGTGCATGGGAATTGAGCTTTTACATCTTGTAATTATTACAAAGCCACCATGGGAATTGAGCTTGTACATCTTGTAATTATTACAAAGCCACCAAGACAAACCACAAGAAAACTTCAATAGGTCCCAAATGATTTTGTCTAAAAATAAATTAGTCCTGAATACTAGAAACAGAGTCAGGATATATTGCATGGTGCCTGGCTTGCTCCAGGCATAACATTCATCCTCTTCAAATGATCATTGATTATGCTGATCATGTTTACAGAATGGCCTCTAACCATTTTGCTAAGCTAGCCGGAGCACATAAGATAAAACCTCTAGATCTTTACTTAATAGCACACATTATGATGAGCACCACTGTAGATTAAACTGGATAAGTTTAATGGCAACTGACAATTGCTATTCCGTAAACTGATATTTTAGTTCAAATTAGTTGGCATTTTCAGCTTTTCTTTCCCAATTCTGCTGTCTCTTGGAAATGTCTTCATTATAAAGTTCCATTTACACAAAAACAGTGTTATTTATAAACAAACTATGGAGAGGCTGGATCAGTTTAAGGCTATTTGGAAGTGAACTTAAGGTTATTATCTGGTTCACTTCACTTCTAAAATGAACATTGTCCACTCGACACGTGAAGTTTATTTGACATATTTTATTGTACCAAACTACTGGGAAGGTACATCTGTGCCCTGATAAGAATGAGAATGCAACTCTGGTCTCCTGCTTCAGAGATTAAAGTTAACTCCAGTATGAAGACCAACTCATTTGGTGCAAAATCTGGGAAAAGTATTTTCTGAAAAACTATGAAAGTTATTATGCTTGTTTTATTGTGCTGTCACTTGTGTGGTTATGACCAAGAAAAAAAATGAGATTGAATGATTGATACATTAATCAAATTTTTATCGATTTGTTTATTAGTTCAGTTATTCATGCATTCATTGACTGAAACTCTCTTGGGTTGCATCGGAATTCTTAAGCCTGTGAGCAAATATATTGATCACCATATAGGTTTACTGAAACATAACCAGCTGAAAAGTCAATATTACTTATTAAAAAAAAAAAGCAAAACTGTAGTGGGTTTTACAAAAAAGTTTGCTCTTCCAACCCCTCCACCATTAAGAAATGCCTGACCTATTATAAACTCTTCATATAAAAGCAGATCTGAGTCACTTACCCTAAAGAAAATCATTTAGAAATTGAGAAATCTTATTCAAATAAATGAAACCACTCAAATATAAGCGTTTGAGAAGTCTGAAGACACAATTATGTGGGCAACACCCTGTGAAACATGACATTATCTATTGAACAAAAATTTGATCATGATATTGGACCTCATGAGGCTTTCCACTACATCAGGTAACAAGGTGATTTTACTTTGGCATTTCTGTTAAATCTCTGTTAAATGAAGTTGTGAAACTAAAATACATTATAAATGTATTTTAAAATACACTATAAATACATTAAAAAAAACTGTACTGAACTGTAATGTATAGAACATTAATGTAAACTTATAAATCTAAAGAACTCTATCTTTAAAAACTATTAACGTGAATATATTTACTCCAAAATTTACTAACCAAAATTTTAAATGAATCCCTAAAGAGAGGAAAGTCAGTATTTTAAGTTGGGTGCTTACCAGGGTCACTTAAGCAGGACATTACAATATTATGGGATTCATAAAACATTTAGTTCTTAATTCGCAATTTAATTATATGGCACCTGCTATAAAATACAGGCATTTTAAAAAGCAAGTTGTTGTGGATGTGAAATATTAGTTATATTATCGAATGTATTATTTCTTTAGATTCATGTTAGATCTTTATTTTCAGTTTGAGTCATCTCAATCTGGGGACTTTTTAAAAATGTAAAGCAAACCGGTGCCCTTAAAACACATTATCATGTGTAACCTCCAAATACATACTGTATAGTACATTATAAACCTGCTTGGAAAAATCCTGCTTTTTGATTGGTTAGCTGCGTTGTATCAACCATACGTTAATCCCACACAAACCTTTCAACGCAGATGCATCACTAATAGCTTTGAATTTAAATTCATACACCATTATTCTATAACATTTAATATCTGTAAATTGTCATTCATTAAAAAAATGACAGACCCACAATCAAATTTTGATCTTTTTAATGGAAAAACGTTTGACGAATGGTATGAAGATCAATTTCCCGAATCTGACAAAGTACTGGTCCCAGTAATTAACTTTACAAGCGAACTTTAAGAGCGAATAAAAGAAAAGTAGAATCCCATCTGGTCTCCCCTGAGTCTGTATCACCTCCATAGCACAGAATGCTACAATATAATAGGTGTAATGCGGATGCAATTTCATTTACTGAAATGTAAAACTCGTTATAATAAACACTTCTATATATTGTAATGTAGGTACCGGTATATTCATTAGCCTTAGATTAGGCAGTATTTTAAAGTTTCCATTGGAAATTGAATACATTTGGAAAATATATACAGAATATGTAAATATTTTATTCAATAATAATAATAATAATAATAATAATAATAATAATAATGATAGAACATTGAGTGGAGAAGTAAGCTCTCTTCATTACAGTGTTATCTGTGTGAACAAGAAAAGTCTGCAGTCCCGGTATCCTGACTCAAAATGCACTGATTTAACTTAAATTAATCTTTACTATAAAACATTCCCAACTAAATGATATGCTTATTATCGGTACCTGTAATCGGTCGCCTATACTACTAATAATAACAGTTTAAAGCCAGGCACTATGACTAGTCAGTTGTACGTCCAAGTTTATTACGTGGGAGTTGTTTTGATCAGCAGCATCTGCGCTCCAACATCCTCAGTGCTGATTGGTTACTGTAAAAGGAACACATGATCGACTTGGAGTCTCTGCTCTTAGTAACAAACTAGCTAAGTTCTGCCTTATGTATGTGTGGTGCAACCGAAAATAGGACAGCGCTTAGTTATCAAGCAACTAGTAACTACTAAGCACTTAGTGAAGGCTTCACGTGTTAACTTCCAGACAAACTTACACATAGCTGGTGCAACCCAGCCCTGCTGTAGAGGATGTTGAGTTTTTTAATCCAAATTCAATCTTAAAAAAATAAATAAATAAGCATGAACCAAGCTGGGATTTATATAATTACAAAGCAGTTGTCTCACCACGTTTCTAGTTCCTCGTCTTTTTCTAGTGCGCAGTGGATGACGTAATTCACTTAGCCGTTTAAAACTCCATTTTCTCTAGAAATCTAGCATGCCCCAGCCCATGTAAAATGTGACACAGTAGTAGGGTCAGATGAAACACATACAGAACTCAAAGCACTTTAGCAGGAGACTGAATGCTCAGATTGCTGATCACTGAAGTTACACATCTACAGTTTGTTATTTGCAGCCTCTATAGGCTTTATCCCCCACTATCCTGACAATGCTCCTGATTGCTAGCCCTGCAGGATCTATCCGATTGTCAATTAGTGCACTTTGACAACAGCCCACCAAGAACTTAAAGCCAATAGATTGTTATTGCACTTTGACCCCAAATAGCAATCAAGGGGAAATTATTTTGATCACTACTGACCAGAGTTGAAATTGAATGACCCAGAGGTGAAAGATTTTTTTAAATCTAGTGAGCCACCAAGGAGTTATCATTTTGTGTTGTAGAACAATAAAAACAGTAATCAAGTTAAACTAAGCAATATGTATGAGTATAGATGTGTTCGCTCCACATGAAAGATAATGGAGTTCTTGATTTGCAAAGCCACCAATCAAGACTCCACTTACCCAATGTTGTAGGAATACAGCAAACTGTGGTTCAGATTGCTTGGGTATCTAGTCAGCTCTTCAAGTCCAACCCTGGTTTTCTAAAACTTAGACTCCTGTTTAACTCTGAACCAGAGAAGACACTGGAATGTCTGAGTGGTTGAGCTGATAAAATTGAAGGTATTGATTCATATGTTTGCCAGTCAAATGGATTAAGCTGTCACTATCTGTTGCCTAAAAAATATGTCCATACATAAAAGCACTATTTAAATGGCCAAATATTGCATGGAATATTCCCAGACCAGCTATTTTCCTGTTTGTATTTCATTAGCCTACTTTAAATGAGGGAAATCACTGTGACTAGATTGCCTAAATTAGAATTCTGTCAGACAGTCCAGGGAGATTCAATTTATGCTAAGCAGTGATAAAAAAAAGGATAAGAAATAGTGTATTCAATTAGAATAGGGATTATGGAGTGGTGTCTCTTCACTGATACTGCTTTGACCCAGACGATCCATTAATGAGCTATCAATTCAGTGGCCCTATACTGGCAGCCTTTCCATTAATTTGGCAATTTTAAAAGATATCATTCTGAGAACAGAAACCGTGCAACAGAAAGCAAGCATCCCTATCAAAATTGCAAACTGAAGTGCATATGAAACAAATCTAAATTTGCAGATGAACGGGTAAGAGAAAAAAGCATGTCATTTGCTATAGAAAGCAATCTGCAGTTTGGTTTCAGTTCCCAATAGAAATATAATAAAAGTAAAACACCACTGTTAGCAACGCCTACACTGGCTTAAATCCCATCCACTTGTGCTTCAAAGTGATTTATTCTAGCTCGATTTTTTGTAAACCCAGAAAAAATCTCAGTTATTAACTTTTCCTCATTCCAGAAATATGTACAAATGATAAAAAAAGTTATCCTTTAAAATGAATAATGAATGTGGCATGTTTTATGAATATTCGTATGCTGAAATATATATGATATATTGCCTTATGGTAAGTTATCAGTTCAATTGTATTTGGATGAACTTTGTCACAGACATACTGTAACCATGTTGTTTGGAACAGCAGAATTGCAAACCAAGCAATACAAATCTAACCATTGCACACCCATACAGAGTGACCTCATTGTCACTAATAATCGAAAAGGTATAACATATTTGTATAAAATCATCAGTTTCTCAGATTATAGTCAATGAAGTTCACCTGGTTGCTATCGGCATGATTGAAGGAGGCTTGTCTATGAGAGAAGTTGCCCAGAGAATGAGATGTTCTGCTTCATTAATCAATAAACTAGTCCAGAGAAACCAGGAAACCGGCTCTGTGAGGGCCAGGCCACGTCCTGGAAGGCAGAGGGTCACCACACCGGCCCAGGACTGTCACGTCCAACTGATCCATCTGCGTAATTGTTTTCAGACTGCAGTGGCTAAAGCACGAGAAATTCCAGAAAGAAATAACCCATACATCAGCAGAATGACTGTAGCTCGCCATCTGCATGAAAATGCTTTGCATGCTCGAAGGCTGTTCAGGGGTATCATGTTGACAGCTGAGAGACAAAATTGCCATCTTCTGTGGGCCAGAGAACATCTGAGGTGGTGGCAGAGAGAGTGGTGAAGTGCTTTATTCACTGATGAATGCCGTTTTGCCCTTAACAGACCTGACGGAAGACAAAGTGTGTGGAGACGTCGTGGTGAGCGTTATGCTGAGCAGGAATATGGGCAGGAATCTCTTTTAACACAAGAACGCCTTTGGTGCAGATTGAGAGCAACCTTACAGCTCAGCAATACATTGACAAAGTCCTTGAGGCAACAGTTTTTCCGTTCCTGCAAGCCAATCCGGAAGTGTCGATTTTCCAGCAGGACAATGCAAGACCACACAGTGCTAGGATTATAATTGCACAACTTCAAGAAAACAATGTTGAGGTCTTGCTGTGGCCATCTTGAACTGAGTCCAATAGAACATCTGTGGGACCAAATTGCCAGTGCCATCCACAGGAGACAACTGCGACCAGCCAACCTTCACCAGCTGGCTGCAGCTGCACAGGAAGGGTGGCGGATTGTGTTAATGCTCAGGGAGGTCATACCCGATACTAACTTTGTAATATTTTCATTTTGACAGTGTGTCACGTTTCATACTGAAAACTTATCATGATTCTTTGATCTGTATTTGTTCACATTTTCTGTGATCTTGTTTGATATCTATGTTTAAAATATTTGATTAAATCCATTAGACCTGAGTGTTGCATTTCTTTTGTGCATCAGTATATATACTTTCAGAATAATGTTACATCGAGTTACATACAGCAAAGGGACACCATTTTAGAATGACACTCTAATTAGTTCAACTGAACTTTTTTTGTCAAATTAAAGTATGGACTTTTTTTCTCCCATTGACTGGTTCACAAACCTCAGTCATAAAATACCATCAAACGTCTCTAAAGTAATTTGCTTATTTATATGGCTCACTATAGCAGTTTTCTTTGCTGATTCCTAAGGATTGATATTTAAATATTACCTGATTCATATAAAGTTCACTGAACCAGAATATCCACAAGTAATACTGGGGTCATGTATGCACTCATTTACAGATGTAGGGATAGAAATTAACTAAGAAAGGGTTAATATTAAGAACCAAGTTGTGGGTTTGTCATGTGCGGTGAAAGGCAAGTGGAGAGTAGGTCTAAACTGAGTTCACTTTAATTGAACTCAAGAAACGTGCCCTGCTTACACATGAAATACTGCTGTTGATTACAATTAGCAATTATTATTATTATTATTATTTATTTCTTAGCAGACACCCTTATCCATGGCGACTTACAGCTGTTACAAGATATCACATTATTTTTACATACAATTACCCATTTATACAGTTGGGTTTTTACTGGAGCAATCTAGGTAAAGTACCTTGCTCAAGGGTACAGCAGCAGTGTCCCCCACCTGGGATTGAACCCACGCCCCTCCAGTCAAGAGTCCAGAGCCCTAACCACTACTCCACACTGCTGCCCAATTCATGCAGTATCAGGTGCTAAGAGTGTGATGAGGGTGATGTTCCATTGAAGCTGTTGGGAGGTTGTATCCCAAAGCGTTGTAGCCAATTAGCTTTGTTCACGCAAGGGCATAGGCTTATAAGTTGTTTGTTAAGGCATAAATAAACTGAACTGGGGTACAATACATTGGGCTAATTCAGGACATCATTTCCAAGACGACAAGCTCCAATCCTGACATGAGAGAATAACCTCTGGGTCCAGTAGTATTAATCACCTATTCTGTAAGATTAGTAGATCAATAACCAATGGATATTAATATTTAGTAAACTATAATTTGATTGTTAACATTTATTGTCAAGACCTGTTATTGATCTTGGATAATTGATATAAAATAACTATAATTAATACCACATTTCCTACACAAATTTATTGAGGAAAGATTGCACTTAGGATGAAAATATATGTTGTGAGAAGAAATATGGTGATATGGGGGTTAGCAGGCTATAAACTTCTGCACAGTTAACCTTTCATTGAAATACTCTTTATAGTCCCTGTCTCTGTTCACACTACTCCACATACCCTATTGCACTTAACCATCTATTCCAGAATCTCTAAACTGCCAAATGCGTTTTCCACCATGGGAAAAGATCACAGATCTTGTACATTAAAAAGTCTGTAACAATGTCTTTAAAAGCCTAACTTAATTTATTTAACTGGAAACTCTAGAAGTAGCTGGTACATTGGACATTAGATAATGCTCCTAAGATAAAATAACAAACTGCTGCCTGAGTTTTTACCAAAGCCCAGTTACAGATTTTTTTCTTTTTTTTCATATGGTGGAAATGTAACCCAGAGTGGAAAATAATGCTCATAGTTTATGATTATACCTCATTATACCTTCAGTCTTTCACTGCTTTGTTATGTTTTTCTACTTTAGTTTTTTTTTTTTTTTTTTTTTTAATTTGGGATTATTTTTCTCATTTGCTCCCCAATTTGGAAAGCCAAATTCTTTTTTTTATTTCAACCTGGCGCACCACTACCACCCCTGCGCTGACTCAGGAGAGACGAAGACGGACACACGCGTCCTCCAAAACGTGTGTCGTCAACCATCCTCTTCTTTTCACTCTGCAGAACTGCCATGCAACTACCTCAGAGCTGCAGCATCGGAGGACCATGCAGCTCTGGGCAGCTTACAGGCAGGCCCACAAGCGTCCGGCCAGTCTACAGGGGTCGCTGGTGCGCGGTGAGCCAAGGACACCCTGGCCGACCTAAGCCCTCCCCACCCTGGCAGCGCTCGGCCAATTGTGCGCCACCCTCTGGGAACTCTCATTCACGGTCAGCAGTGGAATAGCCTGGACTTGAACTGGTGACCTCCAGGCTATAGCGTCCACCCTGCACTTTACCGGATGCGCCACTTGGGAGCGCCCATGTTTTTTCTGCTTTCAGTCCTTAACCAAATTCCAAATATATATATATATATATATACAGTACTGTGCAAAAGTTTTAGGCAGGTGTGAAAAAATGCTGTAAAGTAAGAATGCTTTCAAAAATAGACATGTTAATAGATTATAGTTATCAATTAACTAAATGCAAAGTGAGTGAACAGAAGAAAAATCTAAATCAAATCCATATTTGGTGTGACCACCCTTTGCCTTCAAAACAGCATCAAGCATCAATTCTTCTAGGTACACTTGCACATAGTTTTTGAAGGAACTCGGCAGGTAGGTTGGCCCAAACATCTTGGAGAACTAACCACAGTTCTTCTGTGGATTTAGGCAGCCTCAGTTGCTTCTCTCTCTTCATGTAATCCCAGACAGATTCGATGATGTTGAGATCAGGGCTCTGTGGGGGCCATACCATCACTTCCAGGACTCCTTGTTCTTCTTTACGCTGAAGATAGTTCTTAATGACTTTCGCTGTATGTTTGGGGTCGTTGTCATGCTGCAGAATAAATTTGGGGCCAATCAGATGCCTCCCTGATGGTATTGCTTGATGAATAAGTATCTGCCTGTACTTCTCAGCATTGAGGAGACCATTAATTCTGACCAAATCCCCAACTCCATTTGCAGAAATGCAGCCCCAAACTTGCAAGGAACCTCCACCATGCTTCACTGTTGCCTGCAGACACTCATTCGGTACGCTGTCCAGCCCTCCAACGAACAAACTGCCTTCTGCTACAGCCAAATATTTCAAATTTTGACTCATCAGTCCAGAGCACCTGCTGCCATTTTTCTGCACCCCAGTTCCTGTGTTTTTGCATAGTTGAGTTGCTTGGCCTTGTTTCCATGTCGGAGGTATGGCTTTTTGGCCGCAAGTCTTCCATGAAGGCCACTTCTGACCAGACTTCTCCGGACAGTAGATGGGTGTACCAGGGTCCCACTGTTTTCTGCCAGTTCTGAGCTGATGGCACTGCTGGACATCTTCCGATTGCGAAGGGAAGTAAGCATGATGTGTCTTTCATCTGCTGCAGTAAGTTTCCTTGGCCGACCACTGCGTCTCACGGTCCTCAACGTTGCCGTTTCTTTGTGCTTCTTCAAAAGAGCTTGGACAGCACATCTGGAAACCCTGTCTGCCTTGAAATTTCTGCCTGGGAGAGACCTTGCTGATGCAGTATAACTACCTTGTGTCTTGTTGCTGTGCTCAGTCTTGCCATGGTGTATGACTTTTGACAGTAAACTGTCTTCAGCAACCTCACCTTGTTAGCTGAGTTTGGCTGTTCCTCACCCAGTTTTATTCCTCCTACACAGCTGTTTCTGTTTCAGTTAATGATTGTGTTTTAACCTACATATTGAATTGATGATCATTAGCACCTGTTTGGTATAATTGTTTAATCATACACCTGACTATATGCCTACAAAATCCCTGACTTTGTGCAAGTGTGCCTAGAAGAATTGATGCTGTTTTGAAGGCAAAGGTTGTCACACCAAATATGGATTTGATTTAGATTTTTCTTCTGTTCACTCACTTTGCATTTAGTTAATTGATAAATATAATCTATTAACATGTCTATTTTTGAAAGCATTCTTACTTTTACAGCATTTTTCACACCTGCCTAAAACTTTACTATATATATATATATATATATATATATATATATATATATATATATATATATATATATACAGTTTTATAGTAAAAAAAAAGTGGTACAACACCTTCCACAATCTTTGGAATGTTGCAAGACCACTATCACTTATTTTAACTACTTCATTGTGTGGCCACCAGAGGGCCTCACAAAATGTAGCTGCAAAGGTGACAAAAGATCTGTAATACTACACAGACTGACCAGCATATTTGAGATATGCTGATAAAGAGATCCCCAAGGCAGCACCAAGACTAACTCTTTGAAGGAGTAACTTGATTATCCATTGGCCATTACAGGATATCGTATGCACATTCATATATCTTGAACTCTCCCCTGAGGGGGTGTTGTTAGTAAGTTGTTGTTAGTAGGTTATTTACTCATTTATTTTTCATTATGGAACAATTAGGTCAAGCATGTACTTGTGTGAACAGTGCTTCCTCTTTATTTTGTTATTTGACTTACACATCTAAAAAGTATGAAATGTCGTAAAGAGTGAATTAGACAGAGCCCTTGCACAGACAAAATATAGTAGTTGTGCATTTTACTGTCAACATACCCTAACTGTGAATACTGTCTCTGTCATGTTTATGTATGTTCTTACAACACATACCCGGTTGGGTATTCTTTATACTGAGTCTGTATGCAACAGTTCTAATCTATCCCAATGTCCCTATCTTTAAAAGTGCATTTCATGTTTGCGATCTTCTCTGTGCTGTCCTGTGCTGTTTTAACATGAATTATCAGCTTGTGACTTTACCAGGGGTCCTCAGTGTGCACATATGGTTACACTTTTTTTTTATTTTTAAATGCCTAAATGCCAGGGTGACTCATGGATTAAAAGAGCAGTATGAGACAGGTCTCTATGGTAACAGGGGCCTCACACTGTGAATGTAGAATTGTATTGGTTGTTGGAGCTGCTGTATTCAGTTTGGTACAGTCCCAGATAAAAAGTGATAAAACAATATACCGTCTTGTCTGGATTACTTTGAAACATATTGGAGAAGTATCTTAAGTGTCTCAGGTGTTTTATCCTCACCTGTCCACAGAAACGCTGGACTGACTTCATCAATAAAGTGATAGATGTACAGGTTCAGTGGACTGCCACTTATGCTGTAAGTCACTGGTTATATTCCATCCTAGATAATTAGTGAACAAGAGTAATTTAAAAAAAGGTTGGTGTCAAGGGAGCTATGCAAAATGATTTCCTAGTTACCCATTTTACAGTGTTGGTGGAATGTGTGCCTTACCTAGTTATCCTGGAGCAGTGGTCTGTTTGCTTACCCCGAACACAGGAAGAATCAGAAGAATCCATCTATTATTGAGACCATGCAAAGTTACCATTTGAGCAAAATGTGTCTATCTGCCATCTTATTCCAAAGAAAGGAAGAAAGAAATATTTTACCAGGTGTTTCATAGAACAGCATGCTGTAAATACATACATAAAGAATATAGTCGTAAATTGAGTGCTAGATACAAGTTGGTACAGCACCACTGTTAGTGTGCCTTGGATCCCTATCATGTCTATCCACTTGCATTTAGCTGCCTGTTTTATATGTTATATATATACCACATTGGTAGTAAGTTGATCATATTTGGGGTACCACTGCACTTGTGGGACAGGCTGTTAATTAAAACTTCAATCAGTCAATCAACATTAATTGTAAGGAGCTGCAGGGAAGTCCAGCAAAGTACAAAATATGTAAAGTGCCTCTGAATAAAATGAGTTATGTTGTGACACATTAAATAATATAAATACATATGTTGCAAATAAAACATATGTATTTATATTTATCTAGATATGTAAATAAACAAACAACCAAGAAAAAACATACCAATACGAAATATGGACAGAATGAATTGAGAACATGGCATGCCCTAATGTTCATAACCATGGCTAGCCATCCTGTAGCACAGCTGCCTCAGTAAGTGCAGTTCTGTGTTCTGTACAATATTACAGTATCTTGATTTCCAACCAACGGCAGTAGCCCATAGTTCTGATCCTTGAGGTACAATATTACTTCTTTGTATGGTGAGTCACTGTGATGGGGTGCCCTCCCCTTGTGGATATTATTTATTTATTCATTTGTATTGTTGTTGTTGTTATTATTATTATATTGTGTTGGTGTGCGGAAGGACAAAAGCTGTCTGACATGATTACTTATTTATTTGAGACCGGAAAAAAGCTGGTCTTATAATGTACAGTCAGTGTGGATGGGGCTGGAGCCTTAACAAGGTAATTTATTAATAGGTAATTCAGGCTCCAGCCACAAATATAAAAGGACCCACCTCGACTCATCAGGAGGAGAGAGTTAGGAGAGAATAAGTGAGCTATATTGAACGAAAGTGAATGCTACTGAAATAAAAGAACAAAAAGGTACTTGTTATTAAGAACAACAGTGATTGTTTAAGTTTGTTTTGTTTTGGCCCAAGTGCCCTTTCTTTTGTGTATTTTGTTTTTTGTTCAAACTGTTTATTTTGTTTAATTAATAAATAAACTGCACCAGCAGTTTCAGCCCTATACTTCTCAGTCTGTTTGTGCTGCTTCCTGGAAGCAAGTCTCCCACCTTCATCACCAGGGGGAGAAGAGGAGCTCCTGCTGCCGCCTTATTGGCCGGGGGCTCCCCTTCTGACGTCGCCTCCAGAGGGTCCGCACTGACCGTCGCCTTATGAGGGTCTGCTGCTGCTGTCGCCTATGGAGGGACTCCTCTTGCCCTGTCCCGCACCGCCTGGGGTTGCCAAGCCTGCATCACCTAGGGCTGTCACGCCTGCAATGCCTAGGGCTGTCGAGCCTGCAATGCCTAGGGCTGTCGAGCCTGCACCGACTAGGGCTGCCACGCCTGCAATGCCTAGGTTTCCTTTTTAGGAATAAGAATTTTTTTTTTCTCAGGCTAGCAGATTAAAGTTAGTGACTATTACTATTCTACCTGTTTTCGACTATGTTGATTTTATCTATCAGTTTGCTTCCAAGCAGTCTTTGCAAAAAGAGGATGTAATATATAATTCATGCTGCCGTTTTGTTTTAGAGAGATGTATAAAAAACTAGGATGGTTCTCATTGACAAATCTAAGGCTTTATCATTGGTATTGCTTTGTTTTTAAAGTTATTAAAGGTATGGTTCCCAATTATCTTAGTACTTTGGCCAATACTGGCTATACCTTTCGATCTCATGATTCTGGTAGTTTGGTAGTCCCAAGGATACGGATTCTTATCGACTCCCAGAAACCTGGAACACTTTTTCACATGGTTTAAGAATGGAATTTGATAACCTCTCATTTTTTGGTTATAAAAAGCATATTAGGGACTTGCTTAAAACTCCTTGCCATTGCTTTTCTTTTAGTCCACATTGAAAAAAAGAAAGAAAACGCTGTATTACTGCTCCTTTGTGTATTTGTTGTTATTGTCAAAGGCTGGACCACACAAATATGAATTGTGTTGTTTTATGTATGATTGTGTCCGTGTATGACAGGACCCCCTTGTAAATGAAGCCTTGGCCTCAGTGGGTTAATTTCCTGAATAAATAAATAAATAAACAATACAAGGAGTGAATCCGGTTCTCAGAATGTTATTCCTTTTTTTAAAGTTTTACTCATTCATTATAGTGACAGCCTTTGTTTACCAATGACATTTGTATGGAGTTGATTTCTATTTATAAGACAGACTGAGACTCTAAAGCGATGAAAACAATCCGGGCTCTACAAAGACAAATTCTAATTGTAATTTCCAGTCCTGGCCGGGTTTAGTTATTTTAGTAAACAATGGGACTAAAAACTCCAGTGTTCCCTAGTTTTGTGTCTACTGAATTGTTCCTTTCCTTTTTCCTGAATTACCTTGGGAGAAACAGAATAATCACTGTTGATGCTTTCCTTGCCTACCTCCAATCAGGGATGCCAAGAAGAAATGTTATCCACAGGTGCTTCCAGGGTAGAATACATTTCTCTGAAGTTCTGCTAAAGGCAATTGTTATTTTCTTTAACAGTGCTTTACAGCTGACTTATAATCGAGAAGCATTGATTGACTGCATTTGATGTTTTTTTGTTTCACATCACATTTGTTAAAGATGTAATCAGCTGCCACTGCCAGTCCTTCCACCATCCTCAGCACTGATGATATCTGCCAAGTTTTTGTCGTCTCGGATGGCAAAAGAAAGAAAATTAGCAGGAGACAGTTAACACACTTTAGATTACTGTTGCGTGTGACAGACAAAAGCCAGCTTGTTCACTACTCAACGTCAGACAGATTTCACTTGAAAATGTAACACCTGTTAACGTCAGTCTGTATAGTGATAATTAATATACACCGTCTGGACGAAAAATTGGAGATTGCACGTAAAATTGGAAAAGCCTCTAGTCTACTATATATCCAAAATGTATGTGCCATGTATATTTATGAACAGTAATAAAAAAAAATGCCTCGCTCGGGAAACATAAGATGCCTTCTTCTGGGTCATCAACTCCAATCTATAATATAATTGGAATGGGGTTAATTTCATTTAAAGGCAGTAAAATGTTACTGTAGTAATGTTTAGTAATGGAGATCTTTTAGGTTTTATTTATTACCCCTTTTATTAGTTTATAAATATATATTAAATGACCATAACAAGAGAATGAACAGCATTCTTTTTGTTAATCCTAACCCAAACCCTAACTTTACCAATTTAAGTGATAAGAAATCGTTTTTTACATACATATACATTCTGCAAGTCTGACAAATATATGTACAGAATTTTTTTTTTTTTTAACTGAAGATATCGTTTTGAATAAACCATTAGGAAAAATAAGCTTTATCTTCATAAATATGCAGATAAGATGAGTCCATGTGTATCTTATACAGAAGCATAAGTTTAAGGCCACAATTAATTGTCACTTTTGTCACTGAATTGGATTCAACTTGTGACAGATGCAAACTAGCACCAGCTTCTCTTATTCATATGCTCTGGTCCTGTCCCAGGTTGGCTCCATTGTGGAGCTCTGTCTTTGAGACCCTCTCTCAATCCTTGCAAGTACCCATTGACCCCACTCCACTCATTGCAATTTTTGGTGTGGTACCTGACAATGTTCCCCAATCAGGGCTGCAGTCAGACACTGTGGCCTTTGCAACCCTACTGGCTAGGAACCTGATATTGTTTGGTTGGAAAAAGGCTGCCCCATCCTCCTATCTTCACTGGATTAGGGATCTCATGTACTGTCTTAAATTGGAAAAAATAAAGTTTACACTTAGGGAATCCACTGCGAAATGTTATAGCATGGCAACCCTTTCTCTCCTATGTTGACAGGCTCAGACTGCCCTCCCTTCTGTAAAATAAACAAAATGAATATTCTAAAAAAACAAACATGACACTTTCTCACTTTCTTTCTCTCTCTCTCTCTCTCTCTCTCTCTCTCTCTCTCTCTCTCTCCTGTCCTTTTCTTCTTTCTCTTTTTTAGAACAATTACTGTTATTTTTATCAATATGATTTCATTTCAAATCTGTTAAATTGTGTTTTATTTTATTTCTTGTTTAATCTGTAAAAATCAATAAACAAAGTTAAAAAAAGGCTGCTGTCTGAATTTATATTGGATTTTATTGTGAGTTCATTGGTATGCTCCATTATTTAAAAAAATAATAATTTGATCATGAAATAGCTTATAACATCAAGGCTATTTCAGGATGAAAAATACAAACAATTTCAGCAAACAAGCTCACTAATGCTTATATGTCTACTGTAATTTCTTCCATGGGAAAACAATTGTTTATATAATTAATCCCATTGACCAGGAGGGATGTATCATTAGTATAACTATTGTCTATTGATTGACAACACATTCACTAAATCTGTATCTTGCTAAAAGGGACTGCCCTAATTATCTTCCATGGATTTATTTCATTCAGGTGGCAATTAACAAATGCATTACTCTTGCCCTTTATGATAGTTGCAGTTTAGTCTATACCTAGCAGCATAAATGCTAATTAGCGATGCTTTTCTAATTCATCACGTGACTCATTCTTAACACCTTTCATGTCAAAGGTGACTGTAAAATATAATTAGGGCTTCTGTTTTTATTCATTTCATTTTTCGGTGCTTATTTTTAGCTATTTTTGAGTTTTGTGTAAATTGTGCTTTCAGGGCTTTCACTTTTTATACGCTGTATGAAATTATTGTTTTCGGTTACTTTCCAAAATGCTTAGGCGTTTCTTTCTGTCACAATATAGTAACTCGACAATACCGGTACTTAAACACTTAAGTTGTACTTTCTTTCCTTTTGCTGTGCTCCACAACATAATCCTTATGGTCATGTGCACATTCTTCTGGGTTTTTATGTGTCTAGGCATTTATTTTCAATTCTGTTTTAAAATGTTCCCTATAACTAATATAGCTTTAACACTAGAACGACCAAGGCGGTCATTTTGACCGTTTTTGGAATTTAAATTTAAATTGCGGCCCATGTGTTTAAGATACAGAGCTGTGCTTTCCTGACTTTTCCTAAATATATGTACTAATTACCCTGACAAAGAAAGAATCACATAGCTAAAAATTAGGGAGATAAAATACTGTCATACCTATTCCGACCAGGAGCGGTCAAATTGACCGCTACATATAAAACATATTATAACATTTAAATGTTGCGCTATTATTTGTATTTATCAGTCCGGACTTGCCACCATGTATTGAAGTTTGATTATATCAGTCTGCATTCTTCAAGTGAGCTGTCTTCTGACATTTGTATTGTTTCAATGAGCCTCCTGATAGCCCATAAATCAGCCTTGACAGTTCACGGTGTCAGGCTGTCTCTCTGCACTCTGGTTACTATACAAGTCACTTGTTTTTCTAAGAAATTAATTTACCCCAATACACATTGAAAATGGATTGCAGAAGACACAGGACAGCAAAGCAGTTTTTGGAATTACTGCAGTGTTTACCAAACAACGATTCTGATGCAGCAGAGATGGACAATGATAAATCTGTCTCTGAAGCAGACCGGGTTTGCGAAGATGAATCTTCCAGCAGCAGTGACACCGAGGGTGCAGGAGACAGTAGCGGAGCCAAAGGGGGGCAGAGGGGCGGTCGCCACCCTGGCCCCAAATATGAAGGTTGGCGGGCCCTTCGAGCGGGGCTCAGCACATACTCGTACATTTCAATTAAGTTTCTATTAATAAAGGTTGTAAACAAACTTAAACAAGAATAAAGATAAACGCTTGCTAACTTACTGTACAAAATTCAAGTTTATTGTGAAACTACACTACAATTACTCCTTCATCTGTCACTTTACAACATCGTCCTTGCTTGAAACAAACTTGTTGTTTACATTATGTATCACGTGCACCGCCCACTGTGGAACCCTTTTGTCGCACTTCCTCTACGTATGTCAGAAGACCGCATGACTACAACCATTAAAAATGAACCAGCTTAAAAGGTGTAAATCCGGTGCCGAAAAGCGCCGAGAGAAAGAAGCAAAAAAGTTAATTTCTACAGCCTCCTCGTGTACTCCACTCACAAGCTTTTTTGTGAAAAAATCAAAGACACCACCGGCTGACGATGATGGGCTCGATGTCAGCAATATGTTTCCAAACGAGGCCCAGGTTTCAACAAGTGGATCTGCTGCAGTGTTTTCTGAACGAGCCTCATCCTCAGAATCAGATACGCCTGCTCCTGTAAGTGATTCAGATAACTCTGATACTGACTGTGAGGACACATTGCACTTGCACGATAGTAAATCAGATGAGAAGGACGTGGTATTTGAACTTAATACGCAGGAACCGTATCCGACAGATCCCTACCTTTTTAAAGATCAGCCTCTGACGCCTGCCACAGTGCATGCTCTTATCGAATTTGGCCCATGCCAGCCTGGCCTTAAAGACAGCTATTCAGACTTTCCTTATGACAGTGATCATCGACGATTTAATGTTTCTTGGTACAACCGTCAGGCGAATGGCACTTGCAACGTAGACAGGCACTGGCTCATTTACTCGACAAAGTCAGGCCGCCTAAATTGCTTCTGTTGCTGGCTTTTTGCCGACAGAAAAGTGTACACTATTCTGATAACTGGGCAGATCCTAATCTTGGATTTTCAAAATTTCGAAGGGTACAGAAAAGATAGAAAAGCACGAACAATCTTTAATCCATCGCGAAGCTGAAAAACGCTTCTCATGACCAAGTATCGGATTAAAAACGACAACACTGTAATTGCAGGACTGGTGAAAGCCGAAAGAGAGCGTATATCGAAGAATCGTCAGATACTAAAAAGGCTTGTGGATGCTACACTATTCTTAGCCAAGCAGGGTTTGGCATTTAGAGGCCACAGAGAATATGCTGGATTGGGGGCTTCGGGTACTAACGAGGGCAATTTTCTTGAACTTTTAAAACTGCTGTCGAAATACGACTCTCTCTTGGACCAGCATTTAAAGGTTTCCAACCGAAACCTAACGTATCTAAGCCACCACACACAGAATGAGTTAATATCGTGTCTTGCACAGGAAACTTTAAAAGTAATAACTGAAGAGGTCAAACTTGCACGTTTTTTTTCAGTAATTGTGGATTCTACTGTCGATATTGTCAGAGTGGACCAATTTTCTTTATCGTTGAGGTATGTTACTAAAACTGGACACAGCAGTGAACACTTCATAAAATTCGACGAGCTTACCAGCAGCTGTGCTGAGGCTTTTTATAACTTACTGGTAAACATACTCACTCACGAACTTGGGCTTAATGTTAACTTCATGCGTGGGCAAGCTTACGATGGAGCTAGCACAATGTCTGGACACATTTCAGGACTCCAAGCAAGAGTAAAGGAAGGTTGCAGCTCAAAGGCAATGTACGTTCACTGCTGTGCACACAACTTGAATTTGATTTTAATTGATGCAGTCTCCACTTCCACCAGCGCTAAACTTTTTTTCGGGACTCTAGAAACGCTTTACTCATTTCTGACATCAAGTCTTCCAAGATGTAGAATTTTAGAAGAAGAATAAGATAAAATGTTGAACGGTACTGTTCTTACGCTAAAAAGGCTGTCTGATACAAGGTGGGCATCAAGAAAACGTGCTACTGAGGCAGTGCTGCAAAGTATGCCCGCAATTACCGAAGCTCTTCACAGAATTGTGAGTGGAAAGCTCAAAGGGACTGCACCAAAAGTAGCTGCTGAGGCTCAGGTTTTATTGACAACATTGGATACTTTTGAATTCAAGTTGATGTTAACTTTTTGGAACATTATCATGAAAAAAACATTTGCCCTATCAAATTACCTTCAACAAGAATCAATTGACCTGAATACAGCCCTTGAGCTTATTAATACCTGTGCTACAGAGATAAAAAAAAACATACGCTCAGAAAAAGCCTTCGATGAGTTGGAGATATCTGCGAAAGACTTGGCTGCAGAGTGTAACACAACCACACTGTACAAAGAGCAAAGAGCACGTAAAAAGAGAAAACATTTTGATGAACTGGCTTCAGGAGAATCTATTACGGACAACAGACAACGTTTCAAAGTCGATACGTTTTACTGTGCGCTAGACATCATTTCAAATCAGTTTGAAGAAAGGTTTTCAGACTTCAGAGCGACCACAAAGGAATTCCTGGTGCTCAATCCAAAACATTTTTTTTACATCAACTCAGTAGAAAGGGTTAATAATTTGGCACATTTTTACAGTGAGGATTTAGTGGCGAACGACGTGGCTGATGAATACTCGTCTTTTATAGGGATTTATAAGGATCTCTTTGCAGGTCAGGGTGATGCGGGCCTTTCAACTAATGAGGTTCTTCCTTTCCTAATTGCTAATGACATGCAACGTGCATTTCCCAACTTGTGCAGTTTGTATCAGATTTATTTAACTATACCTGTAAGCACCGCTCAAGCAGAAAGAAGCTTTAGTCGACTCAAACTCATTAAGAACTACTTGCGCTCTTCAATGCATAAAGACAGACTTTCTGCTTTAGCACTTTTGTACATTGAGAGAGCAACAGCTGAAAACCTCGACTATGGGAATGTCATAAACAAATTCGCTTGTATGAAACAATGAAAAAAAGCCCTTTAGTTGTTGACATACAGACTTGTATTTTCTTTTTTAAATATTATTCTGCATTTTTTTGTGAATATTTTTCTCTATGGATAATTTATTTGTGGACAATAAACTGAACTCATTTCGCGTGCCTACAATATGTCAGAGAGGGGAGTTGAGAACTGAAGAGCTGGAAAACGTCAATCAAAAGGCGTGGTGAGTTATTTGTTCATTTTACTGTTACTCTCATCTTTGTTGTAAAAGAAATACCATGACAACGTGTGACACTTTGGGTTTTAGTTTGCTACCATAATGGCACAATATTATGCACATCGGTATTTAACTATGCATAAATTCAGTTATTGTGGATTTCCCTCGATGTAAACCAGCAAATTAAACAACTCTTATCAATGGGGCCCCTAGAGTAAGATTTGCCCCTCCTGGCATAAAAAGCTAGCTCCACCACTGGCAGGAGATCCCGTGGGATAAGAAGAAATCCTGTGACAGCCCCTGCAAGAATTCCAGCCACTTCACCTGCATCAGCCCTTGCACCTGATCCAGCCGCTTCTCCAGCGGTAGCGCCAGCACCACCTAGCATTCAACGCTGGTAATGATGGCACTGTTTGGAACATTATAAATCCTGGTGTTGAAGCTGCAGGTAGAAGGGGTGAACATAATATTTTGAGAGAAGTTCCAGGGCCTACGGCATATGCAAAATACAACATTGATGTGAGCGCATTGAGTGCTTTTCACCTATTGATTGTCATGCATACACTTCACCACATACAACGTTACGTTACACTGAAGCAGAAGCTCAGAATTAGAAGCTTTCATTGCACTAGTATATGCCCGTGGAGCATTTGGTGCCAGAAGCCTGGGTTACTGTTGATAGCTGCATATTTTGAAAAGCACAGGATTATTATTATTATTTGTTTATTTAGCAGACTCCTTTATCCAAGGCGACTTACAGAGACTAGGGTGTGTGAACTATGCATCAGCTGCAGAGTCACTTACAATTGCATCTCACCCGAAAGACGACGCACAAGGAGGTTAAGTGACTTGCACAGGGTCACACAATGAGTCAGTGGCTGAGTTGGGATTTGAACTGGGGACCTCCTGGTTACAAGCCCCTTTCTTTAACCACTGGACCACACAGCCTCTTAGACTTAGACTTTGTAAACGATTGTAAATGAAGCTCATTCTGTTAAAATGTTAGTTTACTCCTCATTTTGATTATAGTATGGCTGTATATAAACGCATAGCTTCAGTTGCGTATATGCGCTTTGTTAGGTGGGCAATATAAACCCATTTATTTTTAAAATGATACTTATTTACATCGTTTCAGTTGTACAGTTTATGTACATGATATACCTGTATATACACAAATATATTTTCAAATACTTGTTTGTTTCTTTTTTTAAGTTTTTTGAGGTTGTGCTTTATGTAATGTGTCTGTATATAAACACATTTCTGTTCAAATGTCCGTTTAATTACAGTGTTTTACAATGCTTTATATGATGTTCCTGAATAAAACTATGACTTATATTCAATTATTTGTCCTTTCATTATAATATTTATGTTTTTAATACGCTGGTCAAATTGACCGGTCATGGTTGCTCTGTATGCCTATAAACACAATCATTCTAGCGTTAAATCCCACAAACAAGCCTTTGAATTGTAATCCTGTTTTAAATCTCGCAAATGGAGTCTCCAATAGAAATGTAGGAATTTGTTGCCACCCAGTAGTTGGGGGGGGGTTTGAAGTATTCAAAACAAATCAATGATAGATACGAGTCGAAGGAGGGACATTGCCCAGCTGCACTTGGAAAGGTAGTTTGTTTTTGTTATTTTTTTAATGGGAAAGGGGTGAGGTCAATGTGAATTGAGTAACCATTTCCAGTGTTTTTCCATTGTTTATTGGCTATACACCGATTTCATTTTTTTTGTATCGGGGCGTTTTATCGTCAGTTAGAACCAAAAATCAGAAGCCCTAAATGTAATTAATTAAAATAAAAAAAACAGAAAAAAATTAACTTTAAACCCATTCAGGGATTGCGGTCTAATACTAGGGCAAGCTGGGAGAGGCATTTGAGAAAACAGAACATAAACAATTCTAGTACAGAATGAAAGAATTAGATGTTTGTACATTTACTATGGAGTGGGTACTTTGCCTGTAATATGCGCACAATGCAAATATAGGCCTGTGGCCTGGCGGAAGCCCTGTCGGTGTAAATAATGTGTTGGTGTATTTTGTATTTAAGTTTGGCAGAGATAGGGTTAATTCCATCCCTGCCAAATACACATGTGGAATGTGGCTGGGTCTTGCTTGAATAATTGATCATCAATCAAGTCCCAGCCACATGGTATAAAAAGGCAGCTGAATGATTTGTTCTAGGAGAGGATGGTTCAGTGAATGTGAATGCCCAGCCTGAACGGGGTGGTGGGTTTGTTCACATATTTCAGTTTGGTTCCTGTGCCTTGTTTCTTGGTTGTGTTTCTTCTGTTTTTGTTAATAAAAGTGTGCATTGCGCTTAAAACTGCCACTTCCTGATTCTGGGTTTGCTTTGCCACTGCTGACCAGCCTTGTCCGCAATGCTACCCTGCTACAAAGCCATAGTGTGACTGTCTAAGATGTGATTTTATTTCAGAGAAAGAATGTCACAAATGTGCCATTGATGGAAATTGTGTCTGTGATGTATTGCAGTATACAGCACATGAAACCGACACCATGACTGGCTTTACAGAAACACAATGAGAATACATATACAGTGCCTATGTGCTAACAGCAGTTTAGATCAACAGTCTTTTCCAACCACTTTCTGAGTACACAGCGAACTGGATTTTAAGATTACATTAATACATCAGTATTGCTGACCTACAAGATGCTGCCAGCCAGCCACTTAGAAAAATGAAATATATATATTTTCGTAAGGGGAAATTATTGTAGCTTTATTAGGTGCTTGGCTAATCCCACAAACCTACACTCAGTCAATTATAGGAGCCATTGTGTACTCAGATTGTTTCATAAGGAATTTACTAGAGCAATCCCATTTAAATGAAACCACTCTTTAAGGGTTATATGGTGTCTTTCCTGTTATTAGTCATTTTAATAATTCTGTTCTCTGAGATTGTCAGAAGGCCATCAGTGAATACTTTAGTCTTTTCTGTTCTTCTGTATAATGCATTATGAATATTAATGAATTCTATTCATTCAAATTTAGCAAAGTAATTTGTAACCCAGAGATCTTAAAACCTGACAACTGATATGAATTAAAAAGATGATATGAAGTCAGCTGTTTTCTAATGAATACCAGAACAGTGGTATTGTCTTGGTATTTTATCATTTCAATGTGATTAGCACACATTACATTGCCAGCTGAGCTATAAGCATTTATATATTTAAATATGTTCATCTATAAGAATTGGTTGCATTTCAAAAAGGAACATAGGAAGAAATATTTTCCCTGAGTAGCAAAATGACACACGTGCACTAATTTATCATATCACAAGAACCTCTCAATACAATTACAACTTTTTGTACATTTTTCTTATTGTATAACTAGCTTTTGTTTTAAAAAAAATGATTGCATCATTTTGCTTGAACACTAAGAGAAAGCTGTGGCCTAACCAGGTCTGTTGTATCTGCTGCATCTGTGCTTGAGCTTTCTGCCCTGTTCACATTTGTCACAATAGAGTTTTATAGCTTCCCATCAGTATGCGACTGACCAGTAATGTAATCATGTATATTGCTTAAATAATGATATGGCAAATCATGATTTTAAACAATTTCTGACTATATGTAATTTGTATTCCACCTAAGGGGTTGTGCATCTCCTGAATACTCCACCTACTGTTGCTATGGAAACTTGGCAGTTAGCCATATAACAATTTTGCAAAAGAATTTAGCATTCGGGAAAATCAAGGGATTGGAAGCATGTGAAGCTTAATTTATTTATCATTTCCCAGTGAAGTCTCGGAGAACGTGTGGCTCTATTGCTGGGTCTCCACATGCTACTTTAGCAATGTCTCTCTTATACCTAACTGTGAAAGAGGGGTTGTGGGTATCCTCTGACAGAATGGGAGAGACACAGGATCTAACTTTGCAATGGCCTGTCAACATCCGTGATTTATTTATGATATTTACAAACGTATTTACAAGTAGCTGCCACTAGGGTACCATTGATGGTATCATCTAGGGTGGGGATGGATAGAACAAAGCATGTGACTGTACTGCACAAGTGTACATAAAAAACGCAAAAGAAAATGCATGGAAAGGGTATGCTGCCATGCTGACTAAAAACAGTTACAGTTCCTGAATGATATAACACAGCATAATAGTCTAATTCATAGACTGTCAAACACAATAACATTAAGCACTTGAGATTTATCAGCTCTTGTAATGGTATATAGCCCATTAACTGAATAATGTTAAGGTGCACTGAGAATAAAGAGACGGTAACCAAATGTGACCAATTTTAAAATATGACCAGTTATAAAATATTGAAGTAGATTTGCATTTAAGAGACAGAGCTGGCAGAAAAACGAACTTACCTTAAGCAAGAAACTGCACAAAATAATTTGAGTGTCTTTTATGTGAATCTCTTAAAATAAGTAACAATATAATTTTTTTTAAAAATTAACTTGCAACGTCACAATTTTCACTCTTGGTAACTGGTGATATTAAAAAAAGAGAATAAGACTATTGAATAGAGAAAACAGTGCTACTAATGACCAGGTGAAATGAAAGTATTAGCTGGTCGGGTTGTGAATGATCTCCATCTGTCTGTGATACTACCTCTCTCAGAAGTTGTCACTATGTAAGTATGTCTGTCTAATCCTTCAAACTGAAAGGTACAGCAATGCTGCGTGAGATGAGGTTAAAAGCGCTACAGACACACCTGCAAAGGAACTTGGCTCTTTGGCACAGCGGTTGAAACACTTGCTTGCAATGTGTGTGGTGGCTGGTTAGGACAGGGTTTGATAACTTAGCACCAGTAGTATCTCTGGTGCTAAACTCTCAAAACAATTTGCAACCCTGTAAAAGCAGTATTCCAGTAAAATGAACACACAGAGAGAGAGAGAGAGAGAGAGAGAGAGAGAGAGAGAGAGAGAGAGAGAGAGAGAGAGAATCCCTTTATTGAAACACAAAAACAATTATTTTGTTTACAATAATAATAATAATAATAATAATAATAATAATAATAATAATAATAAACTTTATTTGTTGAGCGCCTTTCATACCAAGAGGTACAAGAAACAGAAAAAAAAACATTCAACACCAATACATTCTACACCATAAAACAGCTGCAACAATGACTAAAACACAGATGGCAGCAACAGTGATAGATTATCCTTTAAAAATTTTAAATTAAATTGCCATCTTCACCCACCCCACACACTGCCTACTCAATGCACCACCTCATCTTAAAATTATCCATATATTGAACCATAGTGTAATAAAAGAAATCAACTTTTATTCTAGTTGCACCCAGGACTCTAAAAACACACAAAGCATCATCTATACCAGTGCAGGATATTCTGTTCTTGCGGGATTTCAAAATGGCTAGTTTCGCTTGACCGAGAAGAAAGTTGACCAGGGCACACCGATAGCGGTATTTGTAAGAATACTTAATACTAAAAATCAATAGCTATTTAGTAAAAAGCACCCTGAGGTTTGTCAGCAGGCCTTCTAAAAAAATTAAAAAGGGCCAGAGTCATGGTCAGTCTGTAAACAATGTTTCTACTGCGGGCACAATCAATCAATCACATTTATTTTGTATAGCACCTTTCATGTCAAGGCATCCCAAAGCACTTCACATGACAAATAAATATAATATAATATAATATAATATAATATAATATAATATAAATATATCAAAAAACATCCAAAAACAAATGGGAAAAAATAAATAAATTAAATAAATAAGACATAAGATAAAAGCATATCATTAATGTAAGCAGGGCCATTTCCAGAGACAGCCTTAAATGTCATTAATAACATTTTAAAAATAACTGTACTTCACCAGAAGCCAATGCAAGCGGGCAAGAACAGGTGTAATATGTTCATATCTTTTTGTACCGGTCAGAATTTGTGCAGCTGTATTCTGAACCTGCTGTAAGTGACTGATAAGTTTACAAGGTAGACCAGCCAGTAGGGTGTTACAGTAGTCCAGACGGGATGAAACAAACGCATTAATTAAAATTTGTACATCAGATTCTGCAAGACACTAACGGGCTTGAGATATATTCCGCAAATGATAATAAGCAGACTTCACTACAGTTGAAATCTGATACTGTAAACTAAGAGTAGAATCAAATAAGACTCCAAGACTTTTCACAGCATGAGAAGGTTGTGAGATTTTATTTAATGTTGTTTTAGAACCAATTAAAAGAAATTCAGTTTTATTTGCATTTAACTGCAAAAAACATTTGACATCCAAGCCCCTATTTTGTCAAGGCAAGTTGATAGTCTGGAGCCTACATTTACATCATCTGAACTGGTTTTCGTCGGCATAAGAGTGGAAATTATAACTATGTTGTCTGATCACATTACCCAGTGGTAGCATATACAAATTAAAAAGTAAAGGACTAAGAACAGAGCCCTGTGGAATCCCAGAAGAATTAGTCGATTTTGATCCTCCAAAGGACAAAAATTGATGTCGGGAGGTTGGACCGCAACCAGGAGAGTACTGTGCCAGTAATGCCAATATTTTTCTCAAGGTGATTAAGAAGAATGGTGTCAAATGCAGCAGATATATCCAAAAAGACAATCCCTGATAAAAGACCCTCATCTGCATTCAGCAGGATGTCATTTAACAGCTTTTATGAGTGGAGACTCTGTATTATGTTGTTTCTGAAAGCCAGATTGAAATTTTTCAGAGATTATTAGCAGAGAGATATGCAGACAACTGAGCAACAGCAACCTTTTCCAAGACTTTTGCAAGGAAAGGTAAATTAGAAATTGGACGATAATTAGACATCAGGATCCAATGTAGATTTTTTAAGTACTGGCTTTACAATTGCCAACTTTAAACTAGATGGAACAGTTCCAGTTTTTCGGGAGAGATTCACAATATTACAAATCACAGGAGCAAACGTATCTGCACAATGACGGACAACATTAGTCAGCCAAGGATCAAGAGAACACAAGGTGGAACGAACGAAAATTGATAATATCTAAAACATCAGTAATATCAGTTGTAGCAAAATGTGCAAGTCTATGTGGAGCTACTATGGTGTCGATGCCCACATCACTAGATAGGGTAACAATCTTGTCAGTGAAGAAAGTTATCACAATCCAATACTGAAGTACCTGCATCATATGTTGGTGTTATAAGCTGATTAAAAGTTTGAAATAGTACTCTAGGGTTTCCCTGCCTCTCAGTTAGAAGATATTAATTAATAGAAGAATTTAGGGCAGAATTTAGGGCTAATCTTTAATCAAGAAGCTATTTTTTCCACATGTCTTTGTGAACAACAAGACCTGATCGCTTCCACTGGCGGTCCAGTCTTCAATCATTAAAGACCACTGGATCTAAAAGACTCTTTGTACAGTAAGTAATGCCCTTAGTTTGTTTAGGTTGGTCAAAAGAAGGAAATTTTATTTTTGCAGTAATTAAGAAATGATCAGATATAGTTAGATCTTGTAACACAAGATCAGAAAGTTTTCTACTTTACAGATATAAAGATCTAAGATGTGTCCATGAACATGTGTGGGGGACTGAATCACTTGGGAAAACCGAAAAGAATCAATAAGAGAATTAAATTCTACAGCCATAGTGGTAGGAGAGTCCAAATGTATATTGAAATCACCACAAATGAGCAGTTTCTTAGAATCAATAAACAACATAGAAAATAATTAATTTATCTCAGAAATGAATGAAGAATTGTACTTAGGTGACCGATAGACAGTACACAAGAGTTAACGACAATGGTGCAAGAAATCTAACTGTAAGGTGTTTAAATGAAGAGAAGTCTTTCAGGAGCAGAACCTGAGCATTAGAGTGAGATTTATAGATAATAGATAACAGCACTACTCCAGCATCACCCCCTCTACTGGCCCCAGGGAGGGCAAAGAGACTCACCGGGGCATAAGCAAATAACGGGACAGGTGCATATAAAATGTATTCATGGGGATGTGCGCACTTATCCCAAAATGTATGTGTATTTGAAAACTGGCCATCAGGTGACGCGAGTGCAATTGGGTTTGTGCCCTCAATTGCCAGTGCCTGTAGTTCTGGGACGGGACTGCGAGCAGTTTAAAGATTGGCTAAGAAAGAGGAAGTAAGTGGAGAGATCTTCCCCTTTCGTGACTCGGACTGCTATTGCCATAGATTTAGACCCCGCAAAACTAAACAGGAATGCCGGGCCACTAAGAATGAGGGCTGGCAATGGAGGGAGTCCAAGAAGTTTCAGGTGGGGGCGATTGGTGAATAGCCTGGGGGGGAGGCCACGGAGCCAGCGCAGGTGTCTGGCTCGGCTGCCTCCGCTCAGGACTGACCTGATCCTGAGCTGGAAGCCATGAGAGCTGATTTTTTAGCTTGTTCCCGTGTCTTCCGACTCGAGCAAGGGCGTGACGACGTGCTGAGCAGGCTATTTGACCAAGCAGCGGTGGTTAATGGTCGGGTGGTCGAGCCCAGACGCACCGCCACGTACTCTCACTTTGAAATTAATCGAGACCTTTTGTACCGTGTTGAAAAATTACCCCAGACGGGGGAAGTGCGTCACCAGTTGCTCATTCCTCAGCGCTTTAAGGAGGATTTGTTCTCCTTGTCATGGTCATTTGGGAAAGGACAAGACCAAAGCAAGGCTCGTGACACGGTTCTATTGGCTGATGCTGGATGGTGACGTCAGGCATTTTTGCGAATGCTGTGGGGAACGTCAGAAAGCTAGCCCTAGAGCCGTCCCACGAGCTCCACTGGTGCCGTTGCCCCTAGTGGAAGCTCCGTTTGAGTGTATTGGAGTAGATATAGTGGGTCCGCTAGAAAGGAGTGCAGCAGGATACACACATCTATTGGTCATTTTGGATTATGCTAAGTGTTATCCAGAGGCCATTCCCCTCCGATCGGCGTCTGCTAAGTCTGTTGCCAACTAGCTTGTGAAGGTTTTCTCCCTGGTGGGGATCCCCAAGGAAATACTGGCCGACCAAGGCACCAACTTTATGTCACGGCTAGTCCGCGGAATATGTAAACTTTTGGGGATTAAGAACCTCAAAAACATGTTGTGCAGATTAATTGACACTAATGGGATTAAATGCTCTACTGGGACCAGCTGATTCCTCCCCTTCTCTTTGCTATCAGAGAGGTACCCCAGGCTTCTACGGGGTTTTCACCATTCGAGCTGCTGTATGGGCAGAGACCCCAGGGTGTGCTCGATCTGGTCAGAGAGATGTGGGAGGAGCAGCAGGACAATTCGACCAATACAGTCCGGTATGTGTTGAACCTGCACAAACGCCTTGAGTCTGTGGGAAAATGGGCGTATGACAATTTGCAGCAGGCTCAGCACAGACAGGAGACCCAAAATAACAGGGGGGCGCGGTTATGCACGTTTCAGCTGGGGGATAAAGTGCTTCTATTGTTACCCAGCTCTGAGTCCAAAATTGTGGCAAAGTGGCAAGGACCTTTTGAAGTTACATGCCGGGTTGGGACGGTGGATTATGAGATCTGCCAGCCGGAATGACAGAGAGAAAAGCACATTTATCATGTAAACCTCTTGAAGCCCTGGTTGCAACAGGAGGCTTTGTTAGTGGCGCAAGCAGATGACGTCACAGACCTGGGACCTGATCTTTCTGTGTTGGTGAAAAAGGGGTTGGTACAGATTGCAGATAATCTGACACCAACACAGAAATGTCAGGCTCAGACGCTGGTGGCGGAGTTTCCTGATGTGTTTTCTCCTGTCCCGGGGCAGACTCGAGTAGCCCACCATCACATTGAGATTGAGCCGGGGGCACCAGTTCGGCAGAGGACGTACCGCATACCTGAGCGCAAAAGGCAGGTAATAAAGGCAGAGATTGACAAGATGCTCAGAATGGGTGTAATAGAGGAGTCCCAAAGTGACTGGAACAGAACGATTTGTTTTAGTGGATAAGCCAGACGGGTCAACTCAATTTTGCATTGACTTCAGGCGAGTTAATGAAAAATCTTTTTACATTTATCCCATGCCCCGGGTAGTTGAGTTGCCGGAGCGTCTAGGCATGGCTCATTTTATGATGACACTGGATTTAACAAAGGGGTTCTGACAGATACTCCTGTCCCCGGAATCCAGAGAGAGGACATCGTTTTCAACTCCCTTCGGGTTGTACCAATTCAGGACCATGCCCTTTGGGTTCCACGGAGTGCCAGTCACTTTCCAGCGGATGATGGATCGCATTATGCGGCCCCATCAGCAGTACGCCGCTGCTTACATAAATGACGTGGTTATCCACAGTAAGGACGGGCCGAGTCATCTGTGTAAAATGACGGTGGTGCTACAATCCTTGCGGGAGGCTGGGTTCACTGCTAACCCAAAGAAATGTGCCATTGGGAAGAGTGAGTCGAAGTATTTGGGGTATCGAGTAGGGAGCAGCCAGATCAGACCGCTGATTGCTAAGGTGAAAGCCTTGGCTGACTAGCTGGTCTCTACAACCAAAACCCAGGCGCCCTCTTTCTTGGGACTAGTGGGCTGTTATAGGAAGTTCAAAAATAAATGATCAAATATAGAGCACCCTGGCACATAGTACGTCTGGTCTCTGTGCACCACGGGGCTCAAGCATTCTCTAAGACGGCCGGCCAGAGTTTTGGAGAGGATTTCCTAATCGCAGCACAACACGGACACAGGGTGCCAGTTCTTCAACTCTCCTTTTTTTGGGGCTAAGGGGTAGCTCTCCCTCTGCCACACACTCCTTCAGCACCTGGTGCAGATCACTTCCCAATCATTTCCAAAAGTGCTTATAAAACTTGGCCGGCAGTCCGTCCAGCTCAGGCTTGGGAGACCCTCCAATAGCCACTCTGTCTCCTCCTGGTCACAGTTCTTCACTCATTATAGCTCGGAGTATAAGTCCACCGCAGACCTACAAAGCGCCGCAGGGCCAGAAGACCCACACTCGGGCAGCCTCAGTAACAGCATCTGCTTCTGTTCAGCTGACTTCTTCTCTTAGTCGAAGAAGAAGGCTGTGTGGGCGTCCATGTCTCTTAGTTCAATTAATCTTGCTCTCACCAGCGATCCCTTGACCTCCTCCAGCAGGCTGCCCAGGTGCTGTTTCCTCTCTTTCAGGCTGCGATATCTCCCCTCCGTGCTCTGGCCGCCCAGCGCTCTCTCAATCTCTAAAATCTCAATCTCTAACTGGTTGACCGCTGCATTCATTTGTCTTGTGACTTTCTGGGTGTATTGCTAGCAGAAAAACTTAATCTGAGTTTTCCCCACGTCACACCACTACCTCAGACTGGAGAAATGCCCCTTCTCTCTTCTCCAGTTGTCCCAGAACAGTGTAAAAAAATCTGTGAACTGAGTGCCTTGTAATAGTTTAATATTAAAGTGTCAGTGAAATTGAGTGTGCTGTGCAGTGGGTAAGCAGAAAACTGTGGTGATGAAGTGTTGATCAGACAGGGACGTGGAGTGAATAGTGCTGTTATAATGATTCTATTGAGGTGCTGCTTCTGAGTGTATACATGGTCCAGCCGTGCTCCAGTTATTTGACCATTACTTATTTTAATCCAAGTATGCTGTTTAGAGGTGTTGTGTAAGTTCCTCCAGATGTCAATTAGATTTAAATTTTGTCAGCACGCCAGCCATCTTTTTGACGGACTGGGGATTGGGTTCATCATGGTTTCTGTCTAAATTAAAATCTAAAGTACAATTAAAGTCCTCACCCACCAGTATAAAATGTTCTGGATCACACTTTCCTAAAATCTGATTAAGACTTAAAAAATAAAAAACAGTTCTCTGCCCAAATTAGGAGCATAAATATTAAAAAGATCAATAAAAAAACCATTTAATTTAATTTCACCTTTTAAAAGCCTCCCTTGACCCACGACCTCCTCCACAGACACAATCTCTGCACCCAGTGAAAATAAAACTGCCACCCCAGCATTAATGTTAGAGCCGTGACTTAAAACCACCTTTCCCACCCACTCTGACTGCCAGTGGGCTCTCTTATTAACATCATGGCAGCCTTTTACATTAAAAAAATAGCTTAAAGTAAACTTCTCCATGGAGGGTCAATAATAAAAACATGACAATAAATAACAGAAAACAAGTGTAAAAGCTATAAAAGTGACTTGATCCATTTAAAGGCTTTTTGATTCGCCCACCATTTTTCTAGCAGTGCTCACAAACGAAATCTCTTTTTTCTATCAAACTCAACTAATGTCGCTTTTCTTAAAACTACATTAGCCGAAATTAAAAACTGTTTCAAATCTGGGATGAAAGTTGAAAGCTCAACTGCCCTTTTACCTTTAGTTTCATCCATGAATCTGTTGAACAACTCTAGCGGTTACAACTTTTCATTTCTGGGCTGGCTGGCCGGGATGTCGGAAAGCAGCGAGACGTCAGAGAGCTCTCCTTTGTAACTTCTGTTCTCTAGAGTGCCAATTACATTAGTATGTACTTGTGAGTCCAGACATTACTATAGTTCAAGTCCATAGATTCATAGAAGTCTTTCAGGTGTGTGGGCTTGTGGATTGGCCTTTCGTATCTAGTATAGGCCATTTCTGATACTGCAGGATGCTCACGGCTAGCTGGCTGGTTTTGGTATTCGGATCTTTCTGGACCCCTACTGTCATCGGTGAGGTTTCCATCGCCCTGTGAGTTGGTATACAGTTCTTTGCTCTCTCCAACCTCAGTGCTTGCCTCCTGCAGTTCCTGGGGCTTGTCTAGAATTGGGAAGTGGTCCTCTTTCCTTTAGATTTCTTGTTGTCTTCTGTTTCTTCTTAGAATCTGTCCTTGTTGTGTCAGTACCTCATAAGACCTAATGTCTACTGGCTTGATCACTGTGGCTTTCTGCCACCATTTTCTCTGTCCAACCAATGGCTACACTCTCACCTTTTCATTTCTTTGGAGGCAATGTAGATCCTTTGCAGCAGTGATGTAGTATAGTGACTGCTTTTGTTGTCTTTCCTTGATTTTTTCCTCCTTGCTGTTTGCCACTCCAGGCCTTAGTAAATTTTCACTTATCAGCAATAATGTTTCTTATCAGTTCTTCA
Source organism: Acipenser oxyrinchus oxyrinchus (assembly GCA_030684275.1). Taxonomy (NCBI): domain Eukaryota; kingdom Metazoa; phylum Chordata; class Actinopteri; order Acipenseriformes; family Acipenseridae; genus Acipenser; species Acipenser oxyrinchus. Next base: position 19,769,729 of record CM060247.1, on the reverse strand, counting down.
TGGACTCTACACAACATTGGAACCTTTCCTCTGTCACGCTATGAAAAAACATGGACAAATCACCCTCTTCTCCCAGAAGAAAGTATTTTATATCCGTGCATCATAACACCACTCCCACCTGATAGAATAAAGGGAAATGACGCAGAAGGGTCAAATGTCCTGCATTTTTCCTTGTTTCGTAAAGCTAGGAAGCATGGACATAATAGTAGTTACGTTTGTTATTATTAACTTTCTTTTATTTTCTAAAACGAAATTCCTGCATTCTGTGCTGGTCCATCTAAGCATTTGGGGTGCAGAAGAGATAATGGGCATTTGTTTGGTGAGCAAGCCCTCATATTATCTGTTGGAGGAGAATCTTCTTGCCAGGGGCTTTCTGCTTTGGATGCCGTGCTATTTACCTAGAGAGCAGCTGTTCTGACTCTGCTCCGAGGTCTGGGCCACGAAGATGGGTGTGGAGACTGGCTGTGTGATCAGGCCAAACAGCGCTGGATAATCGGTAACCTTCTCCGGAAGGAGTTTATTATTTATTACTGTGGTAGCGGCTCTGTACATTGGTTTGTAGGAAATGTGGAACTCCTATATCTCTGTCTGGAGCCTCCACTAAATGCGCAAAATGTTCGCTGACATCTTCCCCCACAACCTCCGTAAGATGGAAGTCAGGGGTGAAACACTACTCTACGAGACAATCGAGGAAACAGAAGACAAAGTGTGACTGAACACCATCTCTGCCCCCTCCCCCACCTACTTAAGTGACGTCTCTGAAGCCTGGTTTCAATACGGCAGAAGCATTGACACTGCTATCCTCGGAATTTCCCTTTAACCCTGACATGTGGCAATTTGTGCAGTCAGTTTGGCAAGCCCCTTCAGGGATAGTGCCTACTTTAAAAAGGGCTCGTAGGTTCTATAAAACACCCACAGGTCATAAGGATGAAATTTTAAAAAATCCTACAGTTGATCCAGCACTTTTGTCTGTCACCCTGAAAAACAAGCATTCACCCAGGGCTTCCAGTAATACTCAGAATTATCTGAGAAAGATATTTTCTGCAGCCTCTGTGGGCATGTGTATTGCAAACTACCAGGCTCACATGGCAAGTTAACAACATGTCCTGTGGATGGACATGTCCAGACTATTGTCTGACCCCACGCAAATTTGGAGGTAGCTTAACAATTACCTGTTGAGTGCACTGTCACGGCTAAAACTGAGTTGCAAGCAATGATTCTTTAGATACATCAGTGCGTGTGTAAATAGCATGGTAGCGCATAGGACTGATACTCTACTGTCGGCGTCTCTGCCTGCTGAGATACAGGGACAGCTAGTTGAACTCCCATTTAAGGGACATCTGCTGTTTGCAGCAGACATGAAGGAGGTCTGCAAGACCACACATGAAGCAAGGCAAGCACTGAGAACTTCCGTTCCCAGCACCCAGCCCAGCCGTCTGGATTCACATATGCCAGGAGCTCTTCATTCTCAGCCTCCAGAGGCTTCAGATCTAGCCGATAACAGGGGGGCCACTTTAGATCGGCTCCCAAGCCTCGGCAGTCATCCTGACACGCCTCTCATTTTTGCCGCCCCTCTAGACCTCCCCTTCCATCTGGGTCCAGTAGGGGCAGAATTGCAGCTTATCTTCTTCAATGGCAGTGCATTACCTCGGATACAAGGGTCCTAAACATTGTCCAAGAAGGATATCGTATCCTTTTTCACTCAGCACCCCATCATTCGGGGATCAAGCACACAGCTCTAGACTGGGATTCGGTGAAGGGCTGGGCTCTAATTCAGGAGGTCTCTTCCCTGTTAGCAAAATACGCTATAGAGCCAGTTCCCATATACCAGGTGTTTTATTCCCATTACTTTGTGGTTCCAAAAAGGAAAAAAAGGGGAAAAAGGGAAACTCCAACCGATCCTAGACCTCAGGAGGCTCAACAAATCTGTAGCCTCTCTAACATTAAAGATGGTGACTCTCCACCAAGTAATACAATCATTAGCTCCATCATGTTGGTTGGCACTACTGAACCTGAAGGATGCATACTTCAAATGTGCCAATCTGGGACCAACACTGACAGTACCTTCGATTCACCATAAGAAGGCAACATTTTCAATTCCGTGTGCTCCCATTTGGAATTTCAACAGCTCCCGGGGTCTTCACAAAGCTGAAGCCAGCAACCTATTATGAATTGATTAAATATTGGAGTTGTGTTGTAAGCTTGCTTTATTTTATTTGCATAATTTTAGAATACTGTAAGCAGAAAAAATTCCAACCAACGAGAATTACATTTTTAGAGAGTTTCAAATAATATCAGGTAGGGAGAACGAGGTCATGCGGTCACACATTTGGTTTTCACAATGAGTGTGTAGAAATAGTTCCTCTATTAAAATTATTCACTGATTTGCTTCACGCTCGTACTGTAAAAAAAATCCACTCTAAAACCAGGCAAAAAAACAGCAAGTTGATTAGCAGTAAGGTATTGATTTTATAATATACATTTGCTTTACTTTTAAATCAGATCCTCCCTAAATGCAAATAACTATTTGAAAATATTGTAAAGAACAAGAACAAAATCTTGCTAGCATAGATTTTACCCCATCACTGACTTACTCCAACTTCAAAACCTCAGTCCAATTTATGACACCATGCTTAATCATGAAAGAAGTTGAAGAAATTTTCTTGAACTAACAGACAAATTAACCTTACATGAAAGTAGTTCAAAACTCACAGCAAGCAATTACAACATGAAACAATACATCTTGAGCTTTTGTTATAAGGTACTCAACCCTGTTATTTAGCAGTTATAAGGTGGAGAGCAGAGAGCAGCGAAGAACAGCTCACAGTAAGGACCTAACTTAACAATTGTAAACGTGTATATAGTTTATCACCCGACTGAATTGCCATCTGTTTCCTGAAATAAAATGTTTTGCTTTGGTCATAACATTACATTTGTTTGCAGTCATTCTGAGTGATTCTGAGTGCTGTTTCTCAAATATTCTGTTTTATTTATTCATTTATTTTGTTTGTTTTAAATTGCCTGTGAAATGCAGGTGTTTGAAATGACATGAGGGCAAGTTCCTACTAGAGTTATTAATCATTAATATACTGCCAGTAAGCTAAAAAAAATAACATTCCAGGTTCTGCATAAATTAGGATTCATGTGCTAATTAAGCACTGTCAGAGAAACACAGTTATTCAATGTAAAGGGTTTTCACATGAACCATATAACAGACCTTAGGGCAATGTTTCAAAGCCCACATCCACCTGTCTTATTTCTGAATATGTTCTTGTCACCAAGGTAGTGCTTTTCAGTAGAGTCTTAACACTTCTCAGTAAAACAACTTTTATAAATATATTATACCTTTCCATAATTCTTAACATCTGTAATCAAGTAGAGTTCAAGTTGCTAAATTATTTGACAATTGGTTGACAATAATGAGTGCAGTGTTTCCTTGTGATTACCTTGTTATCTTTAAAGGCAATGACTTAGCAAGTTCAGCTTTAATCAAGTAACATTATTACACTGCTCCAAGCCCCAGCCTGGCGTGCACATAACAGTCTGTTAGAGTAGCTTATTTCTTGTTGCTAAGTAAAAGCATTTCTTCTTGAATGTCCCTGGAGGCTCCACTTTTAGAAGATGGAGTTCATCAGCTAACCTTAAATGGAACAGCTCTGGAGAGAGAATAACATCAGTGATTATGACAGAGGACAAGGGAAGTTATTTTGCCAACATTTTGTATCTAAATTCTTGTGATATATGAAGACTTTCTCAATTAATAACTCATGAAAATGCATACCATGTATCTATGTAATGTATCTACTGTATGTATTCCAGTCTAGACGGAAATGTTTGGATTGTATGTAACAGGAATAATGTAATACATATTTATTTTTGTAAGTATTTATTTATGTTTCGTCCCTGAATTTCAGTGTCAATATGAAAACTCAGAGGGAGGTGGGTGTCACTTGCTCTGCAGTTAGGGTAGGGTAGCAAGCACATTTCAGGTGCTGTTTTCACTGAGGGCATTGTGCCTGCTGAGTGATTGACCAGAACAAATATACTAGCTTTAGTCACATTCAAGTTGATGTCATGAACAGATGGTTAGGTATGTCCACAGAACCTCAATATATCAACAAAGAAATCTCTACCAAGTATCTATTTTAAAATGGCATTAAAATAACAAGTTTGTCAGTGATGTTAATCCTTTCCCTCAGCTACAAATAGAAGCTTTGGTTTTGATGTCCACCGTAGATAGTCAGATAGTTTTTGTCAGCTTGTATTGTTGTAACAGACACTTCTCTGTTGTTCATGGAGGACAGCTTCACGTAGCAAATCAAAGGTATTTTGTTTTTCCAATGAAACCAATCATAAAGCCTGGCCAAGTTTCAAGTATAATCCAATACAAAACAGCTGTATAGACAAGCCTTAAATCTTCTAGAAAAGGGCACATTGTCAGCTTGCCTGGATTGTAACCCGAAAGGCTTTGTTTGTCAATTCCAGCCCCTTCACGCTTCTTGATAAATCAAGAAATAAGAGGTATGTTTTCACAATGTCTGCTTTAACTTAAGAACAATACCATATCAAAACCCATAGTATGATAATGTATGTGCAAAATACCAGTGATTTGCACAGTTCCATGTCACCGGTATTAATACTAGTGAAACACTGGTTCTGTATGTGTAAATGTCATTGCCTTGCTTATGGCGCTCTCAATAAAACAAGTTGTATGTATTTGTATGTGGTATGTCTATTGTATTATTCTTCTATTATGTATTTCAAGTATTTTGTGGCATTTTTAGTTAAACTACTGTATAGTATGTGTACCCCTGACAGCAGTCAGGCATGCAGTTGACACATAAAGAACCATGTTAGTTTAGTGCATTTCAACTCCCCCTGGAGGGCAAGGCTAAATACACTAAAACAACCCTACAAGCAAACAGACTCAAACCATAAAACACAGTACATCTGCAGCCTTTGGGCTGTTTGTACTCTTGTCTAATATCAATGCAATTGGATTCAGTGGTGCAGATTTGTATGTCTGGCTATGAAAATGGTATGTATATCTGTATCTGCAGGCTATAATTCATCTGCAGTAATTCTCCTTGTTTGTTTTTCAGTGCTACAGGTATTCAAATGAGCCACATCAGACAGGATCAGGGGTCTACTGCATGTCACTGTTAACATGTCTTCTTTCAATCTTAGTGCAGCAGTAGCTGAATACCTACAGCTCTGCTGTTGCTAATATACAGTAGTTAATATAGGTTGAGACTGGTTACCAAGGAAACAAGCATAGTTACCATTGTATTTTGCTGAATAATTTTCAACAAAACATTACAAACCAACAAGGAAAAAAACAAATGTTGCAGACTTGGTGTAAGCCAATCCACCTAATGCCTTTCTCCTTTTTCTTTTAAAGGTTGTTCTAATACGACATTGATAAGATGTTTACATATTCTGTTTATTGTTATAGAACCACATTTACCTCACAACTCAAATAAACAAGAAAGAAAGAAAGAATGCCTTTTGAGTTAATAGCTTGCTTAACATTGCATAAAAGAACATGCAGCAAATCCTGCAGGGCAAAAACGTGACCCAGTGACGTGAAATCATTAATAAATGTGTATCTCCTTTTCAAGACATATTGATTTACCCAGTGAAGAGCAGAATCTTCCTTCATATTCAGCTGTTCAGTTCATTGGACAACGTGTTAGTGATAGTGCCAGAAATAAAACCATAAGAAGCTTTGGCGTAACAAAATTATAAAAGGGAGAAAAATAAGCCATAGCTGGAGTGTTTGATTGTAACCTCTAGTGTAAATTAAAACTAATTTAGCTTGCAAAATAAAAGAATCCCAGAAGTGATTTACAGTGTCCCCAACCACATACCAGTACTGTATACTGTATGACAATGTTTAGTTATGCAATTATAAATCATTTGTTGTGAACAGTTGTCATCCATGCAGAGAAGATACTACGCAATTCACAACAATTAGCAGTTCATGATTTTGTTTTTCCGATTTGTCAAAGAGAAGGAGAAAAAAAAATGACAAGGGAGACTGTGAAGCTTAAACCAAAAGCCATTATTATAAAATATACTGCAGCACTATCAGTAGAGTACAATACAAAGAGCAAAATAAACTGCAGCGATATCAACAAATGTGAACACACAGAGCAATGACAAACAAGGGAAGAATATATATATATAATTCAACGAGATATCCAAAATCTGTTAATATTATGTATACACAAGTAGGCTATACATATCTTCACACGCACAAGGAAGTACTTATCTGAGTATTTAACTCATGTTTCCAAAATGAGTTGCATTATTCCAAGGTACTGTAATCAAGGTAATTGTAGTGTGCACCCTGTGGTGACAGTGAATAAGCCAGAGGAGCCAAAACAGAATTCAGTGTGGAGTGATTTTATCCATGTAGAAAGCGGCGGCCTCCTGTGGTGTAGTGAAAACCAACCGACTGTTGTTGTGGGCGATCAATAGTCGAGCTGGGTGCAGAAGGCTGTATTTCATACCAGCTTCTTGTAGTTGAGCCTTCACTGGTTTAAAAGCGGCACGTCGTTTAGCCACACCAGCACTGAAATCAGGAAATATATATATATTCGCCTCCCCTGAAAATATAGGTCTCCCTTGTCTCCCAACAACCATAAGATCTTTTCCTTAACCTGAAAATAGTGCACCCTATGGATAAAGGGACCGGGCCTGTCTCCTTCCTTAGGCCTTGGCATAATCAATTGATGAGCATGATCTGGGGGCGGGGGGTCCAGCTTATCCTTCCCAATGAGATTGGCAAAGAACTGCGACATGAAAGTTGTCGGATCACGACCCTCCACTCCATCAGAAACACCAATAACGCATAGATTGTTCCTCCGTCCCCTTTCATCTAAATCCTCGACTTTCCGTTTGAGCCTCTTGTTCTCTGCAGAAAGACTGCTGCAGGAGGCCTCCAGCCCTGTCACCTTGTCAGAGATATCACTCAGAGCTCTCTCTACCTCCTGCAGCCGGCTGCCATAAGAGTCGACGGTACCTTGGAGTGTAGCAATAGCTTCATGGTTTTCAGATCTAAATGATTCTATGGAATTCTGGATCTTGTTCACCGCTGAGATCAGAAAGGCCAGGTCTCCGCCATTTTCTGGTGGGGGATTGCCGTCTCCAGCCAGGCCTGAATCTTGATCGGAGTCGCATCCGTCACTTGCCTCTTCTTGTTTTTTTACTTGGACATAGTCAAAAAATGAAGTTAACAATATATTGCTGCTTTTTACTTTAAAAAATAAGAATATCACCTGTTTGCTGAAAAACAAATCTAAATATTGCAGGAGCTCTTTTTTCTCGCGTCTACACAGAAGCCATGCTCAACAGCGCCCCCTCAATATTAATATTAATAAAATAATAAAGATGGGAAATACAGAATTAAAATGGCGCTTAAGAGAGGTATGCTTAGAAAAGTTACAAGGAGGAAGAGTTGATGGACTTAAACGCAGTTTGACCCCATGAGGTAAACTCACCATTGCGTAAAAGGGGTTAATGCACTACCACCAGTGTTGGATGAAAACTCTGATATGTGTTTTATGATACGCATCCATTTTATTTTATAGTTTATTCACACTTACAAATTATACATTTGTCAATGTAATGTGAACATGGCCAATGATAACCTGCCTTAGTTGGGATCCTGAAACACAGCCAAGAAAGGAATGATTGCCAATTAACTTTTATAAATAGTATTATATTGATTGATTTAAGATTGACTGAAGGTCATTGTCCAGGTGTACAATTCACAAAATAAAAATTCATACCAAGGATTATGCAACATAACACTGGATCTCAATCTAAACAATTCTGTGGCATAGCAATGCTTTAGGTTTGTTTTGTTATTATGACAATTGCTAATCTCTCTGCTTTGACAATTACAGATTTTAATATAAAAGCTTTAGGGATTGTTATCCAATGCATGGCAGAGAGAGAAAAAAACTATTCTTATAAATAAATATATTCAAGCCCCTGCACATCAGTGATGGTCACATTACACCTCCCACACAGTCTGCCGCATAGATGGATGAGGAGATCGCATAATAGTCCAAAGATCAGCACTCAGTTCCTATAAGTGTCTAAATTTTAGAAAAGCTGTAAAATACTGTACACCAAAACTAAAAAAAAAGGTTGAAAGCATTTTTGAAAACTATGTATCACACCAGTGACACTTTCAGACTTTATACATAAGGGAGTGGGAGGGACCGAGACAAGTCATATCGGGCCAGATTTATTGTATGAAGGTGTTTTTGGCCAGCTGTATAAGCTCATTTATGCTCAGTTTTTGTTTTTAGTTGTAAGATATAGTATTTAGCCTTTCTTTCAATCCCAGGCAGAAATTTCAAGGCAGACAGGGGTTTCCAGATGTGCTGTCCAAGCTCTTTTGAAGAAGCACAAAGAAACGGGCAACGTTGAGGACCGTGAGCGCAGTGGTCGGCCAAGGAAACTTACTGCAGCAGATGAAAGACACATCTTGCTTACTTCCCTTCATATCGGAAGATGTCCAGCAGTGCCATCAGCTCAGAACTGGCAGAAAGCAGTGGGACCCTGGTACACCCATCTACTGTCCAGAGAAGTCTGGTCAGAAGTGGCCTTCATGGAAGACTTGCGGCCAAAAAGCCATACCTCCGGCGTGGAAACAAGGCCAAGCGACTCAACTATGCGCGAAAACACAGGAACTGGGGTGCAGAAAAATGGCAGCAGGTGCTCTGGACTGATGAGTCAAATTGTGAAATATTTGGCTGTAGCAGAAGGCAGTTTGTTAAGCCGAAGGGCTGGAGAGCGTGCACGAATGAGTGTCTGAAGGCAACAGTGAAGCATGGTGGAGGTTCCTTGCAAGTTTGGGGCTGCATTTCTGCAATTGGAGTTGGGGATTTGGTCAGAATTAATGGTCTCCTCAATGCTGAGAAGTACAGGCAGATACTTATCCATCATGCAATACCATCAGGGAGGCATCTGATTGGCCCCAAATTTATTCTGCAGCATGACAACGACCCCAAACATACAGCGAAAGTCATTAAGAACTATCTTCAGCGTAAAGAAGAACAAGGAGTCCTGGAAGTGATGGTATGGCCCCACAGAGCCCTGATCTCAACATCATCGAGTCTGTCTGGGATTACATGAAGAGAGAGAAGCAACTGAGGCTGCCTAAATCCACAGAAGAACTGTGGTTAGTTCTCCAAGATGTTTGGGCCAACCTACCTGCCGAGTTCCTTCAAAGACTGTGTGCAAGTGTACCTAGAAGAATTGATGCTTGATGCTGTTTTGAAGGCAAAGGGTGGTCACACCAAATATGGATTTGATTTAGATTTTTCTTCTGTTCACTCACTTTGCATTTAGTTAATTGATAAATATAATCTATTAACATGTCTATTTTTGAAAGCATTCTTACTTTACAGCATTTTTTCACACCTGCCTAAAACTTTTGCACAGTACTGTATGTTATGTACAATTATGTTTAGTAAACACCTAAAATTGTTTTTAGGAAGAGATTCATTATTTCTCTACATTTTGTAATTTGAATATATGCAAATACACAGCTACACAAAAGGAATGATTTTAAATATTATAGCACTTTTTTTTCTTATTGAATTATGGTTGTTTCTGAGATTCAAGTTTTAAAAACCCATGTATGTACTTTGTGAATGGACTGCAGGAGAGTTTATATTATATTAATTTAAAAAATCAAAACACAAGTGGCCATGTACATTTCAAAGATCCTGTTGCACCACTCGGCAGAAATTGCATCAGGAAAAAAAGAACTACACCTTTCCACATGTAAACTTGGAGCATTGGAGTGGCTGATGGTGCATCACTCACCAAAGATCTTAAGTTAGCATCAACCACAGAAATAATACATGTGTTTGGGACGTATTTACAACAGTTGTGGTCATCTCTGTCCAGTACACACATGTGCCACATACTGTATATAAAAGGTGCCATAAAATATCTTTAATTGTAATGTCAATTTTGATTTACATCCATGTGGTCGAGGGGGCGGAATTCAGCATTTTAGCAAATGCTTTTTTTCTTTCATTATTTTTTTAGAATTAGAAACAAGCTCCATACCGCAGGCTATGCATTTTGAGAGCAAATGGAATTACTATGACAGTATGTTTTATGGGTGCTATATACAAATTGTTTTTATTTCACAAATTAATTGATATGTATGTGTTTAGCTAAACAATATTAGAAAATACATATTTACAAAAAGTACAGCTATAGGCAATAATCATCAGGTCTAATAAATAATGACAACACATGTAAAATGTTTTTCAGAAACATAAATGTATTTAGGCAAACATCAATTTTGTTTCACTGGAGAAATTATATAAAACAGTAATAAAAAAATCACTAATACAGGAACAATACAGATTAATTTGTCTCCTTGTTTAATGTAGCAATTTTTTAGTGAATTGATTTACATTAATACATTAAAAGTACTCATGTACTCTGAATTCAGACAAAGAAAAAAGTAAAAGCATCCATGCTAAAGCAGAACTAGCAGTCCATCATTATTTTATGGACAAGCACTTAACTATCACATTATATTTGGTTCAGACACAAAATTAGCATTTGACTGTTTGAATAATGCTTTTTTAATGCAATTTCCATCTGGAACATTGCAATTTAGATGCTATAAGTTGGAAATATAAAAACATCCAATTACTCTCAGATAAGTATGTTCTGTACAGATATGTCAAGCATTATGTAACAGTGGAATTGACTAACCCTTATTGCATAAATACTTTACTTTTAGAGCTGGTTGAATGTACTGTATTCCTTCGAATTTAAGATGCAGCCCAAATTTCCCACCCTCAAAATAATAAAAAAAAATAAAACATCAAATAAATATACATTTACAAAGATACAACCTCAGTTACACATATGGAGGCAGTTTATGGCTGTCTGCTATCATACAAAGTATTACAGTTATGTGCTGCTTCTCATTCCCAGTCGTAATTACACACCTGTTTTTCTCCCAGTTTGTGAACTGTAGTACTGCTTGGCAAGCTGGTACTGTTTGTTAGAAACACTGAAATTGTAAAAGCTTATCTTTGAATTCCTCAGGACACTAATGTCGCTTCTTTAAAAATGGCTGCCTGTATGTCATGGATGATTCAAGATCAGGCAGTACTGTTTTGGTCTTTTCTCGCAGTAAGTCATGTTGCTGCTTGTGTACTCGAGTCGACATGTCTTTTTTTAGAAGTAAAAAATGATTACAAAATTGCGTCTTAAATTGAAGGAATACGGTAACTCGTAAAAAATTTCCCTTGCTTGTATAATCAGCCTCAACAATGTCTTGAACGCTTATCTATTTGGGATCCAGTTATTTCGTTGTAAACTCAACTAGCCCTAAAGTATTTGCTTAAATAACTGAAGCATTTGCTTCAGCTAAAGCCTTTTTCATGCATCTGGTAACATAATTCATAAGTAATCCATTTCTCTCTGAATTCCATAATAAACTCTGAGATATCTCTTTGCTGAGGTCCTGGCAACAGGACAATACATTTCCAGTGATATATATATATATATATATATATATATATATATATATATATATATATATATATATATATATATATATACATATATGGATGGCCTTATTGCATACATACATTAAAACACAACCGTTTTTGAATAGTTTTTAATCATTTGAAATGTATATACTTGGGTGCCTTTTGAGAAAGCATCCAGTCTTCTAAACTTTCTTTTTTAAGAAAAGCCAATCCAGCTTCACACTGTAACAGGAGGATCTCTTATTACCTCAAATGGAGGTTGGTCACAAGACTGATCAATAGATACCATCACCCACAGTTAGCTGAAGTACTTTTATTTCCTGGGAAACTGGGGCAGATTTTTTTGATCGAGGCACCCCTACATTTGTGACGTCACTAGAACTAAAAATATTCTTAACTGATGCTTTAAATTCAGCACACCACCTCCCCTGCCGTCACACTGCACCAGGCTCATCACCTTCCCCTGCCTGCTGGAACCTATCTAAGTTGTTTAATGTTTCATTTCACATGTTTTCTCCTGCTTTAATAGTCAGATTAAGAGCACAAGGATATGTATTTTTTGTGGGTGCCTCGTTATCTTCTTTCTGTTAAATGTATTTTTTTTTAAATCCCAACATTTTTGCTTTAAAGAGAACGAGCCCCATACCTCCTCCTCTTATTTACCAAATTATTAAATTATTCTGAATCACATTTTCATGGTATTTAATAAGAAAGATTGTGCAGTGTCTGAAATGTAGAATGCCCTTTGATGCAATTTTATGTGGGGAAAAACTAATATCGGTATATGTCTAGCTGCAGTATAGTCAGATTCATTATAGTATACAAAATAGATCCCAGCAAAATATTCCAAGGGACTGCAGGATACCACATGTGTTCTAGCCCATGTGTTAAGACAAGACAAGGATGGCCTGGGAGTCTGCTTAGATTTCTCTGACAGTGCAAGGCCTAAGCATCTGTCAAGCCATCTGAACTGCATTTAACTAAGATTTGGTTCCAACTTGCATCACAGGGCAAGTGATTCCTTTAGTGTGCATTTTCAAAATGCTTTATGCATCCCTGTGTATAGTTTGGACCTATAAAAACACTTTTTTTATATGCAAAGCTGGAGGTTTTCTTTTTACACTTTAGCATGTAAACAAATAGTGCATTTCTGTTTTATAAAGGACCTTTAAACAAAGTAGACAGAAGTGTTGATATAAATAAGCAGTCTGTAAGAAAGGGGCTGCAGGACGGGGAGAGTAACATAAACAATGTATATACTGTATACATAATTGCATATTTTTTGTTTTAAAACCCATATATATTCTTCTTTCTGTCAAGGCAACTCTCAAGAGAACCTCACATATATCAACAGTCTGTACATCCTGTACATCCTGTTGGTAAATGTCATAGTCATCAACATCATTCTGGTAGCTCTAATTTTGAATTTACAGCCATGGCGGGGGATGTGTGTTATTTTTTCATTACTCTTATTTCTTTTTTGGGGGGTCTTGAGATTGTTGAAGCATTAAAATGAAATATTATTTAAAAAATAATGGAGGCTGGTTTTTAAGAAGGATTTTTTTGTTTGTTTGTTTTTAATTTAGCCAATGTAAGGGTAATACAGTTACATATTTATTTATTTATTTTTTAATTCACTTAGGAGACATACATGTACTGTTAGACATATTTCTTTAGTGGCAGTTGCATTGCTACTGTTTAGATCAATTACATACATCCCTAGATCTCCCAATACAAAGGTGTCCACAATATCCACTAAGCCTTGTGGTTGGTTTGTCATAATGATTCATTAAAAGCTAAATCACATCATGGTAATCTTCACAGAGACGTTCTCCCTTATCGTCTGTGATAACCACCACCTAGTGGCACATATGAGAAACATCTAGAAATACAGCACCAGCTCCCAACTACAGTAACCTGGCACTTTTAGAATGCCTACATCCAAGTACATCCAAACTGAGAGATAACCAAATTGAATTCCACTGACAGACTTTAAATACTGATTGTCCATCCACAAGTGAGAGATTTTGTTATATAGGGCTTTACTCACAAGTGGAGGGAAGTCAGGTAGCTTTACTTAGATCCATTATAATATTCTAAGCCAGGCCACTTCTAGTTTAATGGTTTGGTGAATTATGTTTTAAATGGTGTAATAAATCTATGAAAAGCAAGTTGAAATGTGATTATAAGTTCTGAAAGCTGTGTGATTCTGTAAAAACAGTCCAGAACAACTAGAGATACTACATAATAATGTTGATGACAAAACAGTTCTGGAAACATTTCCTCAACGATATGAAATCACAGTAGTATTATAGTAGGTAAGGACAGCCTAGCACCAAATGGCCATCAAGGCAAATGTGATATAGTGTCCCAAGGTAAATATGCAATACATTATTTGAAAGAGGGATTTTCGTTACTACAGAGGAACACATTTAGAAAGACAAATTTGTGTGTTTAACACCGGTACACAAAATAGTAAGAATGAAATCATTCATCTGTACCTGCAATACTTGCACCTCCCCACAATATTTGAACCGCCTGCAAATGTTAAAATGCCTGTTGATAATAAACCATTTCCATGCATTAAATAAACCTATATACACTCCATATGTATTCTATCGTCTCCTAGAATCCAATTACTATTTGCATAAAGGCTTATTTTGAAATATGCAGAATGCAAGACACTCATAATTTCAACATCATGTTGACGAATATGTACCAGTCTTGATCATAGTTTTGTCAATGGCAACAGTTTTATAGATCTTGCAGTTTTTAAACCGGTAGCAACGCCTATTTGTCACGTTGCTGCGAAAGTATCTTGTCGTCCAATGAAAAATCGCATGGCGTCTGGTGTGTGGCAGCCTTTAAACTTGCATTGGCAAGATTACTTATAAAACTGATTCTAAAACCAATTTAAATCAGTTAATTTGTTACTTATTCATCAAACTACGTTCTAATCTCATAGTTTTAGTAAACCTAAAATCCTGAGATTGTTAAACAAGTCAATTTTTTACCCTCTAAAAGGTTTGTTTTTCAATTAACTTTTAGAATTAGGAAATTAGGAATGTCTATTCATTTAAATGTTCCATGTTTCATGGTAACAATTCATTTCATGGGGGAAAGTCATGGCACTTTGTATCAACCAGGTCTCGCACTTATTAACCCTTTACAGCAGGGGTATTCAATATGTGGACTCCGGTCTGAATTCGAACCGCAAGTACATTTTGACTGGGCCACCAAGTCATATGCCAATCTATGTTTTTAATTGCATTCAAATTGGAAATGCTGTGAATTTTTCAGACAACATAGTTCTTATGAGAGTATGGTACGCGAGGGTACAGTAGGTGTCACTGTGATAGTAAACAACAGATACTCAGTGCGAGCTATGAATGAAACAAAATGTACAACAAGTCAACAGTATTAGCAGTTCAAAATCAGTGAAAATCAATGCATTATCTATGGCTAATAAAACAACCATCATTAGTATTTTTTCTTTTTGAAAATACACAATTAAGATACCATTTTCATACCTTATGGTACGAGTTCAGAAAATCGCACTTCAGAAAGACCAAGACAACTATGACAAGTACCGGTGCTACAAAGCCCATTTTTTTTAAGTAACTTTTCCAAGCCAATTAAAAATATTACCGGTAAAACAATATAATGCTCTTTTTAAAACACACACAAGAGTATTTGTGTTACTGTTGGTACTCCTGATTCTCGGAAAGCACACAATATGATACCGTACTGTACTACTCGTGTGTACCAAACTTCAATTTGCAAGCAATGGTAGCGCAGCGGCCAGAACCCCGGCCACGAAAGATATCGCATTATTCCACCATCCACCAAAATGTGCTACATGTGCAAAGCAGAGCAATGAGTATGCAGATTGTATTGATGATTAAAATTACAAAATTCTGTGATCCAAGTCTGGCTTACAACACACGTCTTAAGTATCTGCAGATCACATGATGTGTGCGGATATTCATTCTCCAAGACGAACATTATTAACATTAATACTAGCGTTCTGTTCTGACTGATGCAAATCTTTGCGTCTCTGTATTGCTCTTGCTGAGCTCACCTGTAACTCAAGGCCCTTGAGGACCTGCCACTTCTCCCACTTAGTGTGAGTATTAGCCGATTTATAAATGTACTGAATGTAAAATTACTGTATTTTTTTTATTATTTGTAAGGTGTTTTTATTTTTAATTCACTTGAATTAAAAAAAGCACAGGGATTTTTCAGTTCAGCTTTTTTGTTTCTACAATTTGCTTTGTTTTTCCAATGGTGCAACACAATGTTTGGCTCTGCTAACACAGACACATAGAATACAGTAGTTCTATGGTTATGGCAGGGAAAGAACTCATGCAGTAACAAGTCAGTAAAGAAGGCAGACTACTAAAAATGAGACAGAGTTTTGATTCCCCCAAAAATCCTTTTAAACCCAGTGAAGAACTCTCAAACCAACAACATGTGTAAAACTATATTTGTGTAGCTCTGTGTTTGTTGGTATGGGGATGGGAGTGAGAATGTGCTCTGGACCTTGACCTTTCTATAACCAAGAATTTTGGACCTTCAGTAAAATAATTGAGTACCCCTGCTATACAGAAATAAAATGGTATATTGTCTTTCAATGTACAATTAACAGATAATTGTTTTTGTTTGTTTAGACCAGACTGTAAAGATCAGCACAGCAGGTAATCTCAACTATTCCCCAATGTAAATCTTTACGACCCTCTGTTACCAATATCTAATTCGTTGAAGTAGTACATCAATCAAGAATGTTATGGGGGAAGCCAAACTTAATTAACATCACAGCATCTTAAGTCTCATAGTTTAAGATTTGGAATGTCATTTTATAAAGTACAATCATTACAACTACTAATAATAATAATAATAATAATAATAATAATAATAATAATAATAATAAACTTTTAAGTTTAATAATCCAATAATGAGGTCATTTAACTATTTTGTTATTTGCAACGCATACATGAAATTGCAGATATCCATTTAATAGGAGCACAATTACTCACCTTTGAGGAGAACGAGAATGTTAGCGAGTTTTTGCAGGTAAAACATTTAATAAAAAATGCATACTATTTTTTGTTCCTATATAGATCACTGTCCGTGCATAGGAAGCTAGTAGTTAGCTTTACATACATACTGTATTACATATAGAAAGAACTCATTTTGCTTCATTAAGTCGAATGAAACCTGCTGAATAATGTTATGTTAACATATTGTTTTCCATATACTTAACGAAAAACTGCCAAAAAAATACATTTTGAAATCTAACATGAAATACTGTACTACTACAGTCAGCACCCACATATCTGACACTATAATATTTTGACTTCAGTGACGGTTAAACGACTGTGACAGAAAGCGAATTAATCCTAATCAACAATCTCCCTCCCGACCTGTGAGGACGCGGTATAACAGGAACAGTGTGCCTCGTACTGGATCAGTCGGAAGCCGGCCATCAAGGAAGGGGGTGGAGTCACAATACCAGAAGTCATCGCCCTAGAACGGTAAGCGATGTGTCAGTCATGGATTGGAGGAGATGTGATTGGACTAGCTATCGGAATGGGCGTGACTAAGGGTTTTTTAGTGGATGTGATGATGCAATCTGTTCCTTTGTTATGGTTTTACTAAAGGACCAGGAAGGAAAACGAAACGGTGATTGTTTGTATTTGTTTTATTAATCACTGTTTATTTGTATTTAGTAGACGGCTAAAAACCGGGAGCTATCGCTTTTTCAGCCAGCATTAAACCCGGATTCCAAATACTGCACTAGTCACCAATAAATGTGTATTCACCACCAGCACTGGAGCACCGCGAGAAAGAACGCTGAGCCATGCTTGTATTATTGTTTTATTATTTCGGGACTGAAACCCTGTTTTGCTTAGCTGTGCAATTACACATTGCTGTGTAGTTGCCAGCATTATTATGGTTTGACGGTGCCAAACCGTGACAACAATAAAAAGAACTGTTTGGACCATGAACACTTTGTTACTGTCGTTGTTTGAGCACTGCATCAACTCTACACCTGTGCAATACTAGCCAATGGTTCTGACCGTAGGCCATACAAATTGAAACAAATTGAAAACACGAAGAAAAAAAATAGCAAATATATTAAATGATTATTTTTCACAAGTTTTTACAAAGGAGGATACGGACAACATGCACCACATGTCGACCTGTTCCTTTCCAGTTTTAAATAACTTTAGCAGAACAGAGGCAGAAGTGTTAAAGGGACTAGGAGCTTAAAATAAACAAATCCCCTGGGCTGGATGAGATCCTCCTAATTGTACTCAAAGAAATGAAAGAAGTTATTTACAAACCGCTAACCAAGATCATGCAACAGTCAGGGAAAATTGTCGGGAGGGGCCTTGTATGATTGATGTGGCTTTAAGTAATGTGAAAACCTGTGCATTAGTGGACACGGGATGTGAGCAAACCTTAATTAGAACAGCTCTCTTGGGCAGTGTGTCGTGGCAGCCACGAGGTCAGATGGCCATCTCCTGTATCCATGGAGACACGGCAGCATACCCCACCCTAAAAGTATATTTATCGGTAGGACAGATAAAACGTCACCTGGTAATAGGGGTGGCGGAAAGGTTGCGTCACCCAGTTATTCAGGCCGAAACTGGCCAAAATTCAAAGAATTAATGCAAATAATGGCAGTCAGCCGCACACGTAAACGTGGCAGAAAAAAGAAAAGGAACAATTGGTGATGCAGTTCATTTTCAAGCTCAAATGTTTTCTCCTATTTTCCGTCCTAGAAAAACGAATAAAGAGAGACGGATCGCAAAATGGGGGGGAGCATCACAGGCTGGGGTCTGGTGGGAGAGTGCTTGAATGGTAACAAACCAGAGTCAAAGGGAGTCGGAACGCAGTGTGAACGAGAGGGCGAGGTTACTGGGCCATCCAGGGCAGATGCTACTCCGGCCCCTCTCAATATACCTGACATGTGGTACTCAAGCGCGGACATAGTGTGGGGCCAACATAATGACCTGTCACGAGTGCATGCTTGGGGGCAGGTCCGGTCTATTGAAGGTAAGGATGTTGCTGGCGCTGGGGCGCTAGTATATCCACACTTCAGTATCAAGGTGCAATTACTGTATAGGGAAAATCTAGCTGCCGGCACAGGACAGCCTGTAACACAATTATTGGTTCCCTTTTGCTGGGCACCTCGGCGCTGACAAGACAAGGGAGCAGATATTGGCTCGATTCTATTGGGTAGGTCTTCATACTGATGTGTCAAAATATGTAGCCACATGCCCAGACTGCCAGCAAGTAGCGCCGGGTTGAGTGTGCCCCGCCCCTTTGGTTCCACTGACGATTATTTCCACTCCCTTTGAATGCATTGCAATGGACATAATGGGCCCTTTGCTACCTTCTGACTCTGGGTATATGCATATATTAGGAGTGGTAGATTACGCAACACGATGCCCAGAGGCAGTTCCATTGAGGTCCACTAGTGCCGCTGCAATAGCCACCAAGTTAGTGCAGATTATGGCTAGAGTAGGGATCCCCAAGGAGATCTTGACTGATCATGGAACCAACTTTCTGTCTAACACGTTACAGCAATATAAAATATTAAAAAATACGTCCCATCAGGACGTCTGTTTATCATCCACAGATGGATGGTTTGGTGGAACGCTTTAATCAGACCTTGAAGTCGATG
This sequence comes from Acipenser oxyrinchus oxyrinchus, assembly GCA_030684275.1. Classification (NCBI taxonomy): domain Eukaryota; kingdom Metazoa; phylum Chordata; class Actinopteri; order Acipenseriformes; family Acipenseridae; genus Acipenser; species Acipenser oxyrinchus. Next base: position 19,750,487 of record CM060247.1, on the reverse strand, counting down.
CTGAGACGGTTTGTAACACAAGAGCAAAAACATTGGGCATCGCTTCTTCCCTTCCTCCTTTTTGCAGTGAGAGAGGTGCTGCAGAGTTAGACAGGGTTCTCCCCCTTCGAGCTCTTGTACGGCCAACAGCTTCGCGGCATCCTCGATCTGTTGAGAGGAGTGGGAGGAGCACAAAAGCTCGTCCAAAAATGTAGTGAAGCATGTGCTCCTTCTAAGAGATCACCTAGATTTGGTCAGTCGTTTAGCCCAGGACAACCTCAAATCGGCTCAGCACTGACAGCAGCAACATTACAACAAAAATGCACTAATTCGAACCTTTTGACCAGGAGACAAGATAATTCTGCTACTTCCCTCATCAGAATCAAAATTTTGTGCTAAATGGCAGGGGCTATATGAAGTGATTTGGGCTATTAGGAAGGTGAAGGTGACTAACTTAGTTGAATATGACATTATCTCTCCCTCAGGTCTCACAGAGAGACCTTACCGGATCCCAGAAAGTCGACGAAGTGGCGTTTGCAAAGAGGTATGGGACATGCTCGAACCTGGGGTGATTGAGGCTTCCAGGAGCGAGTGGTGCAGTCTAATTGTCATAGTGGCTAAGAAAGATGGCACCAATCGCTTCTGTGTGGATTTCCGGAAGGTGAACGCTATTGCCAAGTTCGATGTGTACCCTATGCCTCAAGTCAACAAACTTCTAGACAGACTGGGGAAGGCGAAGTTTATCTCGACTCTAGACCTGACAAAGGGATACTGGCAGATCCCCTTAACCCGCAGTTCTAGAGAGAAAACCGCATTTTCAACACCAGAAGGGCTGTTTCATTTTAAAACCATGCCATTTGGGCTACATGGTGCCCCCGCTACCTTTCAAAGACTGATGGACCAGGTTTTATGCCCACATCATGAATATGCAGCAGCGTATATTGATGACGTGGTGATTTTACAGCTCCACCTGGCGAGAGCATTTGGCTAGGATTACAGCCGTCCTTCAGTCTCTAAGGGCAGCCCGGCTGACAGCTAACTTGAGAAAATGTGCGTTTGCCAAAACAGAGACTCAATATTTGGGATTTTTAATGGGAAATGGAAGGGTGAGACCGGTGGTCACCAAAATCCAGGCATTGGTCGACATGGCGATCCACAAAACCAAGACTCAGGTGAGGTCACTACTGGGATTAGCCAGTTATTACCGCCGCTTTATCCCCGAGTATGCCACAGTGGTTAACCCTTTAGTCGACCTCACTAAAAAGAGTGCTCCAAATTTAATCAAATGGTCAGCTGAGTGTCAGGGGGCGTTTTGATACTATTAAGCGTAAACAGTACCAGGCCCCCACTCTTATCACATCTGATTTCACCAAGAGATTCATCCTCCACACTGATGCGTCGGCTGTGGGTTTGGGTGCAGTCTTGTCCCAAAAGGTGGACGGAGTAGAACACCCGATACTGTATCTCAGTAAAAAGATGCTACCTTGGGAGCGCAACTACTCCGTAGTCGAAAAGGGGCATTCATTTGATCTCATCACAGACCACGCCCCACTCAAGTGGTTAAGCACAATGAAGGATAGCAACGCCTGGATAACTCGGTGGTATCTGGCATTACAACCCTTCATGTACCACATGGTACACTGTGCGGGGAAAGACCATCAAAATGCGGATTATTTTTCCTGGGAGGGGGGAGTAATGGCTCCACGCTGAGCAGTGGGATATGTGACAGAAATATAGCGAATCTTGGTTGTAGATCTCCCTCCTGGCCTGTGAGGGCACCAAGCAGCGAAAGTAGAGTTCTTTGGACGGGCTGGCCTAACAGTTCTTTCCCAGGGTCGGGAAATCATAAGTCTGAAAGAAGGTGAGACTCCGTTGCAGGAACGTATTGACCCGGAAGGGAAACTATGTTGCAGCTGCAGATTGTAGAGACAGCTGCACTCGTTTACCAAGGGGTCATGCGTGACAGCATAAAAGGGGACAGAGAATCGCAATCTACTCCTCTGCTTGGTTTGAGAGATCGAAACTGGAAGGACCAGGTGAAACCCAGAGAAAGTAAAAAGTATTCGTGAGTGTTTTTTGTTTGTTTGTCGTTGTTAATAATTGTCTTTTGTTTGTGAATCACTAGATGGCTAACACGTATCGGGAGCTGTCGCCTTGGGCCAGCACTACCTGGAACAACACTACACCAGTCACTTTATAAATTGTTATCACCCACCTCGAGCACTACTGCACGCACCCGGACTGGTGACCGTGTTCAGTATTATTGTGGGGCAGGTAACGTGTGTTTATTATTTGGGCTGCAACCCATTATTGTTACCTCTGTGCTTTACACATTGGTGTGTATTGCCGGAGGTTTTATTGTTTGGTCGCCAGACCGGGATTAAAAATAAGACCCCTTTTCCAAAAGTTTCTGTCTGTGATTATTCCTGCAGTGCATCACCTCTGCACCTGTTCTCACTCAGCAGCCACTTTGCCACAAGGAGTGACAGAAATGTTTCCACTTTTACATGAAGAACTTAAATCTTCCAGCATGAGTACTAGCAGCATCCTGTCACTCATCATGTCTCATTTGATTCATCTGCAACATTACTTCAGTGAATACTTTCCAGAGCTCGAAAACAAACATTTGAATTGGATCCAAAATCCCTTTGATTCTGAAATCAATACAAACCTGGACCTGAAATCCCAAGAGGAGTTGATTGAACTGTCAAATAATGGGACTTTAAAGATTAAATTCTCTGCTGTTCCATTACCACAGTTCTGTATACACATTATGACTGAGTAGTTGTTAGCGAAAAAGCTCTAAGAACTATTTTACCCTTTGCTACAACATATATGTATGAGATGGGCTTTGTATCAGAAAACTGATGACTGAGTCAGAAATCGCATGTGACGGGTAAGTGCATTACTTTGTCACATATATAATGGGGATTGATTTTATTCTTAATATAAGGGCAGTAAAACGAGACTGACGTGTATCTGGGTAAAGGATATGAGAGTGCTGACTGTATTATGGCTTCTGGTAGACTTACGATATAATGTTGTAGTTTATTTGGTTTATTTCAGGTAAAACAAACATGCTGTATAGTCCATGTGTTCTGTGCTGTCACAGCTATAATCAGGACATATTGTATAGCATAATCCTTGCTAAACACCCTCTGTAATGGACCACTTAGTGGTCCATTTATTCAGGCGCGTCAGGTCCAATTTATTTTCACACGCACAGTTTAAAAGTACATTTTTTCACAGTAAAACAGGTTTAAAAGGCACTGCATATCAACAGGACACTCAGTACTGCATCTCCAGCCCTGCCCCACCCCTTGTTTGCTGTATTTTTCACATACCTCTTCATAGTCCTTATCCTGGGTTTAAAAGGCATGTCATATGCAGACAGGCTAAAAGAATTGAATCTAGTCAGTCTTGAACAAAGAAGACTACGCGGTGATCTGATTCAAGCATTCAAAATTCTAAAAGGCATTGACAACTGGAGGGTTTGTGGGGGATACTATTGATAAAATAAATGTCTATAGTGCATATCATTCTCCATGTACATTCCTATTTTTGCTATGATCTGACAGTATTGCATGAATTATGAATCACTCTGTATTAGAGTACAATGCTGTTATATTCTTCTCAAAGCTTGTATTTAATAACCTTCACAGAAGTAGCAGCAAATTCATTAAAAATTTCTCTTCCTTCAGACAGAATTTTTCGAGCAGAATGGAGGGAAGGTAACAAGGCCCCTAAAGGAGGATGGCCAGTAAATATGATGCTGAAATCATTAGTACTGGTAAGTTATACCAAGTTTATATTATAAATTGTGTAGTATTCTAAACCCCTGTTAATTTTTTAAAATGTGTTTTTATTTTGTGCTGGGTTTTAATATACTTTATTAACGTTAATCTTTTTGCACATTAAAAATGTAACCTTTTTTAAATCCATGACCTCAGAAAGGAATGTAACGAGCTTTCAAGGGGCCCCTCATCCTTAAAAATAATCTCCAAACCAAAGAGAAGGCATTTTTCAGAGGATGATAATGAGGATGCACCACTTGTAGTAAGTTAAAAAATAATACTCAGACATTTATAGCCAGTTAGAAATGGCCTGATTTAAAATAAATAAATAAATAAAACTGACACCTTGATTAGTCATAGGAACAGGTTGGGAATTGTGTAAGCAATACTTGAATTTGTAAAAGTAGTCTACAACATTTTAATTTTAAAAATAATAAAAATGCATGAGTTTTAATATATAGAAGCTCTTAAAATAAACTAAACAAATCCCCTGGGCAGGATGATATCCTCCCAATAGTACTCAAAGAAATGAAAGAAGTTATTTACAAACCACTAACCAAGATCATGCAACAGTCTCTTGACACAGGCGTTGTACCGACAGACTGGAAAACTGCAAACGTAATACCAATCCACAATAAGCCTGACTTCTATTATATGTAAACTTATGGAAACTATAAGATCCAAAATGGAAAATTACCTATATGGTAACAGCATCCTGAGAGACAATCAGGATGGTTTTAGGAAAGGGAGATTGTGTCTAACTAACCTGCTTGATTTGAAAATTTAGAAACTGAAAACGCACAGCTTAAGAACGAAAACCAGAAACTACGGGACCATATAGTTGAAGGTCAGTAATGTAACCAGTTTATGTAACACTGTGATAGTGTCTCTCTCTGTCTAGCTAGCTCTCTTTATATTATATATGTGCAGTGTCGATTTCCTGAGGTGAAAAAGTAAAGAAATTGCCTACAGTAATCTGAAAAAAATGTGTTGTAAAAAAAAAAAAAGAAATCCATAATTTGACACTTTCCATGTGCAAAACTTCAAGGAAAGTAGAAGTTACAGCACCAGAAAGAGAAGTGGTGGACCTCATATTACATACCTATAAATAGATCTTGCCAAAAAAAGTACACAAATGAGCATCCTACTGCTTCTTTAGCTTCTGATCGTTCATCATGAAGGTTTTATGATTTTTTAAGGAAATTTATCAGCTGACGAAGCAATAGGACGTTCTAAAGTGAAAGATAAGATAAGGGGTAGATCCTAAATTTGTAGTTTTAAGGTTCAGAAAAGTTTTGCATCATCTGTGCTGCTAAGTATACTACATCTTAAGACTTTTCAGATAAAATAAACAAAAAGCCACAAAAGTACTTTAAAAAGTACTGTTACAGATTTTTAATTGTAAAATAAATTGACATGGTGTGGCAGGCTGGCTCGCAGTGGTGAGATTGATGACGTCACGGACCAGGAAGTAACTGAATCACAAACAGTGGATGGGCGGGTGAAGCTGAATGCTATGGCATTCAGCGTATTTATTAATAATTAAACAAAACAAAGATTTAAACAAAACACAAAACAAAAAGGCACAAGGGCCAAACGAATAAACAAACCCTGTTTAGCAGTCGTTTTAAATGTTATGTTTCCTCGCTCTCGGTCTCGCTCTCTCCCGCACTCTCCTCCATACACTCAACCTCCAGAACGGACAACTGCTGGTTCTTATACTCTGGCCGAGGGTTAACTAGTTGTTAATTATCTTATTACCCTCGGCCAGAGTCTGCAGCGTTTAGTAGGGATGCATGACTGTCAGCTAGTTAAATAATCAGTAGCTGATCAGTCATGCATCCTCACGAGGTTTTTAAATAATAAGTAATAAAAGACGCGGCGCTTTTACCCGCGCCGCAAATAAAAATACAAATAATAATACATAGGGGCGGGACACACCGCCACACATGGATATATGTTATAGAGTGATAAAATATTTAACAAAATAAACTCTTCGAATAAATACTGTTTTTATTTTAGAGATGAGCGACATTCAGGAGGTTATCCAGAAGGTACAGCTGTAACAGTGACTAAATCAGATCACCAAAGCCAAGCCCTTCTTTCAGATTCACAATCTTCAGATTCAGTACAAGAAACAGCAGGCCAGGTATTATACTCATGTTCTGAAATAAATTATATTGGCAGTATTTTTTGCAGTGATAGATAATATAATATTTTAAATAAAACTAAACTTACATCTCACATTTGCATTATTTTAAGATATGTTGCTTTAAACACAATTACACTATAACTTGCTGGAACTGCAATCAAATGACTGTGCAAAATAATACTTTCTCATTGTAGTCATTTCTGATCTATTTCCAGGTTGAAATATTCCCTTGCACTGGGGTGTAGTGGAGAAACTTCAATGGATTCCCGCAGAGAGGTGCACATCATGTACATCATATGTGAGGACTTTGACTTGCTGTTTTTGATGTTCATACATTGGTAAAGAGCAATCTTCATGGTGGCATGAACAAAAAAGACTAAAGAGATTCTGAGAGAAGAGCAGTTCTGGATCCATTGATAGTAGAAGCAATATATGGGAGGTGAACACAAAGGCAAATAATTCTGCTGACTGACTATTACTTGATTTGTTGTACTTGCATATACTGCAAAAGTATAAGTCAATAAAATAAGTTTCTTAAACATTTTTCTTTTCAGGTGCTAATCTGAAGAAATGTCCAATTACTCCAAGAACTACAATAGGAGCCACCATCAAGAACAAAATAAGTGAAATTCGACACAAAATGAAGGCCAAGGATGGTGTAGATAAAGAAGCAGATCACCGAGGAATTTTAGCCAAGGATTTGTGTGTTAGGACTGCTCTGCTTTAGCACAGCGTTTTCTGCTGTTGTATAACTTGTGTACAGTTTTCATATTTCTTTGGGGTACAACATCATTTGTTTACTCTTTCTGTTTTCAATCATGTTTGCATGCAATTTCACTGTTATTACTGTAATGGTACAGTTAAAACGGCACTTGTTTAGCCCATTAACAGCATGATTTTCAAAAGGGGCAAAATAAGAACCAGGTTGCAAAGTGATTTCTAAAAGCGAATTTGGGTCACTAAGTGTACGGCTTTCACAGGGTTTAGATTAAATGAGTCTTGTATTCACTTGTTGATGCTTTTATGTATATAATTCAAGCGATGTGGTAACATCAATCAGGCTTTAAAACATTTTGCCACCTAGTTCTTATTTTGCTCCTTTTGAAAATCATGCTGTGTTTGAGGACAGGCTACTTTGGAGCATTTTTAGGGGCATCTAATTGTTTTAAATGTTCTCTAACGATACTGTTATGATAGTACTCTAATTCTGCTAACTTCAAAAGTTGTGTAAACCATGTTACCAAAATCAGATCTCTAGAGTCACTGTTCATGCCGGTTTTATTTTTTTGTACTGGCGTCATTTACACTTGTATTTGAAAATTAGTGTTATCCCATTTGGATAAAATATAAAAAATTGAAAAAGAGCATTGATTAAAGTTAACTTTTTGTTACAGTACTTAACTGATTATACAACTAAAGTTTTTGAAAGTTAACTAAAATAAACACTTTTTTGCATACTTACGTCTTTTTTATTGGATGCCGTTTACACTGAAACCTGGACTTTTAATTGTAAATGTTTTAAATATAGCTTGTATTTTGTACACGTTATATGCCTTGCTTGCCAATAAGTCAATTTTACTGTCGATAAAATTACGTATTAAACTTAAAATATAGAAATACATATTTCTTATATTTTTATATATTGAATGTATTTTTGTCTTTTCATATAATACATGTAGAAGAATATATTTACTCACATACTTCTAATGCATTAATAAAGAAAAAAATATTTAAAATGAACATACTAATACACATTTAATATAAAAATGATATTTTCCCAGATATTTTGAGTATAATAATCTGTTATTTTAAATGTGAAATACTTATCAGTTAAATATGATGAATAATACATGCATTTTATATTAACTGTATATTGTGTGCAACATATTTTTCAATATCCTGATTTTATATACACTGTCATATAAAATCAGGATATTGAAAATATTACAAAAAGGGGACTGGCTCAGCTGCCTCTGCTCAGGACCGATCTGATCCCGAGCTGGAAGCCATGGGAGCTGACTTTTTTAGCTCGTTCCTGTGACTTCCAACTCGAGCAAGGGCGTGACGACGTGCTGGACAGGATCTTTGACCAAGCAGCTGTGGTTAATGGTCGGGTGGTCGAACCCAGACGCGCCGCCACGTACCCTCACTTTGAAATTGATCGAGACCTTTTGTACCGTGTGGAAAAATTACCCCAGACGGCGGAATTGCGTCACCAGTTGCTCATTCTTCAGCCCTTTAAGGAGGATTTGTTGCAGCTTGCTCACGCTATTCCCCTGTCTGGACATTTGGGAAGGGACAATATCAAAGCAAGGCTCATGACACGGTTCTATTGGATTGGGGCGAGATGGTGACGCTGTGGGGAATGTCAGAAAGCTAGCCCTAGAGCCGTTCCACGAGCTCCACTGGTGCCACTGCCCCAAGTGGAAGCTAAGTTTGAGTGGATTGGAATAGATATAGTGGGACCACTAGAAAGGAGTGCGGCAGGATACACACACCTATTGGTCATTTTGGATTATGCTTTGCGTTATCCAGAGGGTATTCCCCTCCGATCTGCGTCTGCTAAGTCTTTTGCCAACAAGCTTGTGAAGGTTTTCTCCCGGGTGGGGATCCCCAAAGAAATACTGACCGACCAAGGAACCAACTTTATGTCCTGGCTAGTCCGCGGAACATGTATTTTTGGAGATTAAGACCATTCGGACCTCGGTCTTTCACACCCAGACTGATGGTCTTGTGGAGCATTTTAATAAGACCCTCAAAAACATGTTGTGCAGATTTATTGACAGTCACGTGCGCTACTGGGACCAGCTGATTTCTCCCCTTCTATTTGCTATCAGAGAGGTACCTCAGGCTTCTACGGGGTTTTCACCATTCGAGCTTCTGTATAGGCGGAGACCCCGGGGTGTGCTCATCTGGTCAGAGAGATGTGGGCGGAACAGCAGGTGAATTCTACCAATACTGTATAATATGTGTTGGACCTGCGCAAACATCTTGAGTCTGTGGGAAAATGGGCGCTTGACAATTTGCAGCAGGCTCAGCACAGACAGGAGAACCAATATAACAGGGGACCCGAATCGCACGCGTTTCAGCCGGGGATAAAGTGCCAGCCGGAGCGACGGAGAGAAAAGCACATTTATCATGTAAACCTCTTGAAGCGCCACTAACAAAGGAGGCTTTCTTAGTGGCGCAAGCAGATGACGTCACAGACCTGGCACCTGATCTTTCTGTGTTGGCGAAAAAGGGGTTGGTACAGATTGCAGATAATCTGACACCAACACAGAAATGTCAGGCACGGGCACTGGTGGCAGAGTTTCCTGATGTGATTTCTTCCATCCCATGGCAGACTCGAGTAGCCCACCATCACATTGAGATTGAGCCAGGGGCGCCAGTTCGCCAGAGGTCGTACCACATACCTGAGTGCAAAAGGCAGGTAATAAAGGCGGAGATTGATGAGATGGTTAGACTGGGTGTAATAGAGGAGTCCCAAAGTGACTGGAACAGTCCGATTTGTTTTAGTGGATAAGCCGGATGGGTCAACTTGATTTTGCATTGACTTCAAGTGAGTTAATGAAAAAAGTTTGACGCTTATCCCATGCCCCGGGTAGATCAGTTGCTGGAGTGTCTAGGCACGGCTCATTTTATGACGACAGTGGATTTAACGAAGGGGTACTGGCAGATACCCCTGACCCTGGAATCCAGAGAGAGGACAGCGTTTTCGACTCCCTTCAGGTTGTACCAATTTTTTACTTTATTTGTCATAGAAACAGGTAGAGATTTTGTGAAAATTTACAGATGGATTTAAATGGGGCTTACTGAAGAACACGTCTCAAAAAGCTCTGCAAATGTCCATGATATTCCGTGATGGATGCGGAAGCAGCTATCTTGTTTATGGCCGTGTCATCTCTGTGGTGCCGGGGCTATGTGTATTGTTCAGATCCGCCCCTTTTCTTTCGGCTTCTATCGGTCTCACTCGGCCATTGAATGGTTGTATCAGCTTTTTCCGGAGAAAAAACGACTAGAGACCTGTGTTTTACGTCTTTTTGATGATGTCGGACATCGGACCGGAAAGGAAAAATTGTAATGTCCGACATAGGACCACAAATAGGGTACAATGGCAGCATTTTTCTACTTTTCTACTGCGTCATCATATATGCTACGTGTGTTGACAATTAAATTAGAAAATAAGTTTGAGGCACCTGTACTATTATCACTACAATATATTCTTTTGCATAGGACAATAATAAGTTCTGACTATAAAACACACAACACACACTTAACATTTCATATAAACACATTCTGTATCCTATTTTTTTGTTGCTATTTATAAATTTAGTAATACCTTTTTTTCATACAGTATACAAGATTACATGGACTAAAGGTTTGTTGTAGCAAGCAGAGTCTCATTATCAAAATAACATCCAGACTGGGAATTCATAATTATTTTTTTAATTCCCAAAGCAATATTATCAACAAAGAATGCAATACAAATTCTATTAGAAAGGTTATTTTAACTACTATAATTTCAAAATACTAATTTATTTTTTTATTGTGCATGCTTTTTTTTTTTTTTTTTTTAATTACGCTTTGTTAAAAACACGATTTAACATACGGGTCATTCCACACTTATATAACAAGGCTGCTGCCAGAAAAACTGTGACAGATTGAGTCAAAGAGACTATTTTATGCTTTATATCTCACCAATTCAAATATTGCCATTGCACACAAGATCTGTTCCATCATGTATCTTCTACATTTTCATTTCCCAAATCCCTGCTTAATAAAGCAGTGCAGTAACCATTTTCTGAACCACAGCTGACAGTTATGCAGCTTGCGAGAAATGTTTATCATGCAGCACTGATATTAAGAATTTATAATGTAAAATATAGTACACTGATGGTCTCCATCTTTTGTAACTATAATCTTTTGTTTGATATGGAATGACCTATAATTTAATTTTCAGGTTTTGTCAGTTTCTTTCAGGAAACAAAAACTTTAGTACATTTAGTATCATGTGGCGTCATGAAATATACAGTGAGTTTAAACTTTAAACATGTTAAGGAATGAGATTATTAATTTGAGAACTGCATTGAATTCACAAGAAGACTTATATTTCAGTGTACAGATGCTTTGCACCACACTACAAAACCACAGGTCCTTTGATTTTTAAAGCCTTGAGTTTACATTCAAAATTCCATAGCTGCTTCAACATAATTATGAAATGGGGACACCTACAGCAAATTTTGATATGCATATTAACTTAGATTTATTCAAGAACGGCTTTAAAAGGTACATTTCTGAAATTAAACTCATTCAACTCAAAGTTCTTATTAAAAAACTACTGTTTTCAAACATACAGTAATACACAGAGAAGGGTACAGTAGGGTGAAATACTATGAAAATGTTTTCTGATTGTATCTTCATTGTGCTTAATAAAACAATGTACAGCTTTGGCGATCACCCTGTCTATTATTGGTGATAGAACTCTGCATTTAACTTTAGCAGCGCCCTGGGGATTTTAAGGAGCAAGAGCATGACAATGACATTTTATATTATCAATTATTTATTGGGCATTCGAACAAATGCAACATGGTACAGATGAATTAGGGCAGCAGTGTGGAATAGTGGTGGGGCTCTGGACTCTTGACCGGAGGGTCGTGGGTTCAATCCCAGGTGGGGGACACTGCTGCTGTACCCTTGAGCAAGGTACTTTACCTAGATTGCTCCAGTAAAAACCCAACTGTATAAATGGGTAATTGTATGTAAAAATAATGTGTAAAAAATAATGTAATTGTATGTAAAAATAATGTGATATCTTGTAATACAATTGTAAGTCGCCCTGGATAAGGGCGCCTGCTAAGAAATAAATAATAATAAATGAAAATGACACGTTCTTTGATATTTATTAGTGTTTACCATAGGCACGTTTTTGGTTCTGTTTTCCAATGTTTATTTCAGGTGTTCTTAATTTCACACACGCTTGTTTTACAAACCGTACAGAGCTTCTGTGTACGTTCTCACCCACCCCAAAATAACTCCTGCCTTGACCTAGGAAGCAGAATCCTTTAGTTATGCCTATTGTGAAGTCTGACAGGTCAGCATCACTGACAACACTGTTTTGACCAGGAAGGGAGACTGAGACACAGTGCAGTGAAGCGCTAATGCACACTTTAATTATAAATACAAATGTAACCCCCTTTTTCTTGGGTAACAATAACGTACCCCTCTAGATAGGGGTTCCTAGATTCTCTAATCAGTTTTGTGCTTGCTAATTGTATATAAATATATTGATTGACACAGGAACAATTCAGATTTCATTCCTTTTACTGCGCACACTTAATAACAACAAATTATATATATATATATATATATATATATATATATATATATATATATATATATATATTATTTACATTCCTACAGAGGGCAAAGGCAAATGAGAATGTCACAAGTAAACAAAATAACATACAGGAGGCAGTAAACAGTTAGAAAATTAAAGGAAACTTATTAACTGTTATGCTAATGAACAATAATAAGCGGATAAAAGGCAGAAATACAATGTAATACGCAGTGTCCTAGCATTTATAAGCCACCCATCCAAACATGGAAAAACAAACATAACCCCAGCGATAGTCAGAAACATTGCAGGCCTGTACATGGCTGGAGATCGTAGAGGCTGGAAAATGCCGCTTCAGCTCTCCCTCTAGAGCCCAAAATTCACTATTACTAGCTAGCTAGCAATAGGTGTGTTGTATTGCACTTGGAGTACTCACAAGCATAGACCCATCTCCAGACAGGCTATAGATCTGCCTGAGAAATGCGGTCCTCTGATCCCACGTAACCAGGTAACCCAGGTGGCTGTCTGGTTGTTGATAAGGAAACTTGAAGCTGTAGCTATTAAAGTGAATAATAATACTGCTTACAGTAGTCGGACATTTAAGCACAAACCCCGATCTAAAATGGCGGAAGGCAATAACACTAAGGTGACTCACAAAATAAAACTACAGAGTTACTGAAAAATACATTAATGCGGTTAGTCTAACTCACATTGACAGTTTTACCGACATCCAAATATCTAACTTGGCTAGCTAGAATGATTTTAGTTGAATCACTAAAACTGGTTGCAGTCTCACACTGTCCCTCTCTCTCCCTCTGCCGCTCCTCATTAGCATGTAAAAGGCTAATCTAACAATGTGATATATTTCACTACTCGGTCATGTAAGGATATAGCATATTCCGGTAGGCTGATGTCCAAAACATTGCAGCACACAACTCTCTATTTGTTCCTATACATAGTCCAGCTCAGATTTTAGCCTGGCTACACAAATAACAAACAAAACATTAAACAGAACAGAACAAAATGGTACACGGGCCAAAATAAAGGTCTACAAACCACGGAAATGGAAACAAACAGACGGGATGAGAGAGCATGTAGTCGGCAATTGATTTTACCCTGTTTTTCTCCAAATTTGAAATATCCAATTGTATTTTAGGCTCAGGCTCACAGCTACCACCCCTGCGCTGACTCAGAAGCGGCGAAGATGAACACACGCTACCCTCCGAAACGTGTGCCGTCAGCTTCTTTTCACTCTGCAGGCCCGCCATGCAGCCAACCCAGAGCTACAGCGCCGGAGGACAACGCAGCTCTGGGAAGCTTACAGGTAAGCCCGCAGACGCCCGGCGAGTCTACAGGGGTCGCTGGTGCGTAGTCAGCCGAGGACACCCTGGCCGACCTAAGACCTCCCCCCGGACGGCGCTCGGCTACTTGTGAGCCACCATCTGGGAACTCTTGTACACAGTCGGCAGTGGAATAGCCTGCACTCGAACTGGCTACCTCCAGGCTATAGGGAACATCCTGCACTCCATGTGTTGCGCCTTTACCGGATGCGCCACTCTGGAGCCCTTTAATCAATCATTTAATCATGTATTCAATTCAGGGGTCCAGCCTCATTTCCAGGTGTTCTGACAGGGAGAAATTGAACCCCCTCCCTGACAACCCATTATTCCCCACACCAACACATAAACACGTGCACTGGCAGGGCTTTCAGCCTACCTAACTGCCACATACCTCCCCCCAATGTGTGCAGCACACATGGCCGCCATCGGCCAACTCCACCCCTAAAACACCAACCCTCTCCCCTCATGTCCCTCTTTTCCCATGTGGATTCCTCTGAACGTGCAGCCAGCAGTGGCAATGCTGGCAGCGGAATTTTTGCCAGCGGTGCTGGACACTCCAGCCATGGCAACGCTGGCACTGGAGAGTGGGGCTTCTCCCTGGGGCACTGGAGACTGCGGGGCTTCTCCCTCTTTGGCTCTGGAGCTGGCACCAGCTTCTTTGCTCACCTTCGGAAAAGCTCACCCCTCCCTTTCTTCAGCACTTGAAAGGTAGCTGTTCCTCCTCTTCCTCCTCTAGGAGGGGGCAGTTGAGCACAAAGTGCCCCCACTCCCTGCAGATGAGGCACCAACTTGAGGCCTCAAAAACACTGATGTAGGTGTCCCCACTGCCCACATCCTCTGGCACTCGGCACGCAGCACCTCCCTCGCTTGCCTCTGGGACCAGCTACTCCTCCCCTTCTTCATTTTTTTTGCACTTCTTGCACTTCTCTAGGGGCGCTGTCCCACTACTGACACCACCTGTGACATGACAGTGTCACTGGAAATGCTGTTTCGACCAGGAAGAGAGACTCAGAAGTTGCAGTGGGCATTACACTGGACATTAAACAGAACAAAACACATTAACAAAACAAAATGGCATGGGCCAAAATAAAAAGTCTACAAAACACTCACGGAAACATAAACAGACAGGACCAGACAGCACAGAACACGAAAAACTCCTTTCACCAACATCAACTCTAATCATTTCTTATAACTAACACCCGTGATCACCCTATTTATAAACCTGTGGCTGGAGCTTTAGTTAATCATTTAATCATTCAATTCACAGCAGCAGCCACATTCCCACGTGTTTTGACAGGGAGAAATTGAACCCCCTCCCATCAACCCATTTTTCCCCACACCAACACATACACACGTGCACTGGCAGGGCTTTCACAGTGCCACACACAGTACGAGAAATACAATGGGAAAAGACCATACTGCATTTTTAGTCATTGTAAAAGTGTGTTGTTTTTTTGTTTTTTTTTTACTATATTTGTCATAGAAACAGGTAGAGATTTTGTGAAAATTTACAGATGGATTTAAATGGGGCTTTCTGAAGAACATGTCTGGAAATCAAACAGCAAACGTAAAACAAGAATGTAAACTTCAAGACCATTGTACACTTCCCAAAAGTTTAAAGAATAACGTTGCCATAATATGTCATTTTTAAGGCTACTTGCTCTTTAATAGAATTATTTTCTTCCTGCAAATAGACTAGACTAATTAAAATGTCCTTGTATGTATACTTCTTTTTTTCTTTCATGTTGCTGGGTTACATAGTTTGCCAATGACATCCAGATAGATCCATAAAAAAAAAAAAAGAAGTTTAATTAATATAATTTGATATATTTTGGAATGTTATTTTTTTGTCTTTTACATGCTCATTTTCAAGGATCTGACAACACATGAATGTATATATACTTCCGTTCAAAAGTTTGGGGTCACTTAGAAATTTCCTTGTTTTCCATGAAAACATACATGAAATGAGTTTGAATAGGAAATATAGCAAAATGAATAGGAAATATAGTCATTGACAAGGTTAGAAATAATGATTTTTAATTGAAATAATAATTGTGTCCTTCAAACTTTGCTTTCGTCAAAGAATCCTCCATTTGCAGCAATTACAGCCTTGCAGATCTTTGGCATTCTAGTTGTCAATTTGTTGAGGTAATCTGAAAAGATTTCACCCCATGCTTCCTGAAGCACCTCCCACACGTTGGATGGGCTTGATGGGCACTTCTTACGTACCATACGGTCAAGCTGCTCCCACAACAGCTCAATAGGGTTGAGATCCGGTGACTGTGCTGGCCACTCCATTATAGACAGAATACCAGCTGACTGCTTCTTCCCTAAATAGTTCTTGCATAGTTTGGAGCTGTGCTTTGGTTCATTGTCCTGTTGTAGGAGGAAATTGGCTCCAATCAAGCGCCGTCCACAGGGTCTGGCATGGCGTTGCAAAATGGAGTGATAGCCTTCCTTCTTCAAGATCCCTTTTACCCTGTACAAATCTACTACTTTACCACCACCAAAGCACCCCCAGACCATCACATTGCCTCCACCATGCTTGACAGATGGCGTCAAGCACTCCTCCAGCATCTTTTCATTTGGTCTGTGTCTCACGAATGTTCTTCTTTGTGATCCGAACACCTCAAACTTAGATTCGTCTGTCCATAACACTTTTTTCCAATCTTCCTCTGTCCAGTGTCTGTGTTCTTTTGCCCATCTTAATCTTTTCTTTTTATTGGCCAGTCTGAGATATGGCTTTTTCTTTTGCAACTCTGCCTAGAAGGCCAGCATCCCGAGTCGCCTCTTCACTGTTGACGTTGAGACTGGTGTTTTGCGGGTACTATTTAATGAAGCTGCCAGTTGAGGACCTGTGAGGCGTCTGTTTCTCAAACTAGACACTCTAATGTATTTGTCCTCTTGCTCAGTTGTGCACCGGGCCTCCCACTCCTCTTTCTATTCTGGTTAGAGCCAGTTTGCGCTGTTCTGTGAAGGGAGTAGTACACAGCGTTGTACGAGATCTTCAGTTTCTTGGCAATTTCTCGCATGGAATAGCCTTCATTTCTCAGAACAAGAATAGACTGATGAGTTTCAGAAGAAAGTTCTTTGTTTCTGGCCATTTTGAGCCTGTAATCAAACCCACAATTGCTGATGCTCCAGATACTCAACTAGTCTAAAGAAGGCCAGTTTTATTGCTTCTTTAATCAGCACAAGTTTTCAGCTGTGCTAACATAATTGCAAAAGGGTTTTCTAATGATCAATTAGCCTTTTAAAATGATAAACTTGGATTAGCAAACACAACGTGCCATTGGAACACAGGACTGATGGTTGCTGATAATGGGCCTCTGTACGCCTATGTAGATATTCCATTACAAATCAGCCGTTTCCAGCTACAATAGTCATTTACAACATTAACAATGTCTACACTGTATTTCTGATCAATTTGATGTTATTTTAATGGACAAAAAATTTGCTTTTCTTTCGAAAACAAGGAAATTTCTAAGTGACCCCAAACTTTTGAACGGTAGTGTATATATTATGAGTAGATTTTTGTTGCTGGTTATGCTGAGGTAATTGTATTCTACATATTCCTTACTTTTAATATTCGTAAAACTAGACTGAATGAAGCCCCTAAAAGTGTTACTTTTTTGCAGTGTGAAGAGACATAGCTACAAGAGCAGACTTAACTTTCTGTTGTCTCCATGGTGTCTTTTGATAAGTAGACTACCCAGTAAACCATGTTAAAAGCCCCAAAAGAAACTGGAAACAGAATGCGTGCGTACTTGTCAATTTTACTTGTTCCAGAACCAGGAGAGGGAGCAGGCGGCGCCGAGCTGGAGGAGGATTGTTTTAGATTTGCTTCCATTTTAGTTGCAGTTGCTTGAATATGTTCAAGTTTGGGACCAAGCAGGTGCTGAATAGATGCTGGTCCAACAATTGTGTTTGTCGATATGCGACTAGGCAGGGTTGGGGATGAGGGCGGTGCCAGGGGTGTGCTTCCTGATGTTAAAACTGCTGGGGGTACATTTACGTAACTGAATGGGTTAGGGCTGGAGTGAGAAAAAGGTGTTGGGGCAACTACAGAAGGAACCTGGCCAACTAAAGATTGTCTTATAACTCCACCTTTAGTATTGCTTCCAGTGTCAGATCTTTGGACACTGTTGTCATCTGGTAGTGTCATGTAGTTCATTCTTTTCCTCAAGTTCCCATTTGTACCAGGATTCTGTAAAATACAAAGCACTTTTTTGTTTGTGACTTTCTTTCAAAAGTAGAGACATATTCCTGAATTATTTTATAATTTTGATTGCTACGCCTTTTTTTTCACATTGCTATTTTCTATATCTTACTATCAGATGTCAGAATTATATTCTGTTTTTCCATGTGCAGGACACAACAATAACATTTCTATAGTAGCCCGCGTCTTTTTTCTCAGAGTGCCTTCGAATCAAACAAAGCACCTGGATGTTGTCGGTGAAAATGCATTTGCGTCATTATATGACTCAATTATTGTCAATAGCAGGCCTTAGAACACAGTAACTTTCCTGAGTGCAGTAAGTAATTTCAGAATACTGTAGGCATGAGCATGGATGCACGTACATAAATACATATTTTAATTTCATTTAACACAATGTTCACTTTACAAGATTGACATGACATGGAATTATTTTTTTAAATATTGTATATAACTAATGAAGACATGATTATCATTGAATGGAGTGCTCAAAGTTACGGTAAAAGTCTGAATATTGGCAAATCTTAAGATTTACTAGTAAATGTTGACATTCACCTAGCAAAACGGTAAATGTCAGAAATAAACATGATAACGCTTTATTTTGGTGCCTGTAATTGTTGCATTTTGTGTCATAACCAAAGTGGGGTTTTCTGTTGAAAAAACGACAGTCCTAAATGATATAACTTGCATTTAACAGAATTTTATTTTTCATCAAACTGCTATGTATTTGCAGTACAATATCATTCAACGCCATTGTGAATTGTTTTATATGCAAATTTACCAGAATGTTGGTTGTTCTACATAAGTGGATTACAATATTGTTCAGTACCATGTTGACTTGCTCAATTAATGATTATTTTAATGAAAAGGTGTATGCAAAAAATTATATATTGTTTGACATTACTGTTTTTTGTTACTGGAACATTTGTATGCAGAAATACATATATTGTTCAACATCAATATTTAATTGACCATTTACAGTGGCTCTCAAAAGTATTTACCCCCCTTGGACTTTTCCACATTTTATTGTGCTACAACATGGAATCAAAAGGGATTTAATTAGGAGTTTTTGCCACTGATCAACACAAAAAAGTCCATAACGTCAAAGTAAAAAATAAAATCTACAAATTGTTCTAAATTAATTACAAATATAAAACAGAAAATAATTGATTGCATAAGTATTCACCCCCTTGAGTCAATAGTTGGTAGAGGCACCTTTGGAAGCAATTACAGCCATGAGTCTATTTGGATAATGGTATTGACTCGTACATGATCAATGGAATGACAGCAAAACTTGAAGAATAGTATCCCACCATCCTCATATAGATAATCAGATTTTTTTTTAGATGCATTTTTTTTCTTCGTTGGTGCAGCCTCCATGTTGAGTTTCAGTAGAGACACGTGAGTGAGGTCACATGATGAATAAACTCAATATTCTTCAATTACTATACGCTTAATGTGTACTTTCGACATTTTTACCAGTTTCAAAACGCTTGAGATGATGTTTCTGAAATGGTTGTTTTTTAAAAGGGAAATAAAACAAAAACTGTCAAAGTACGCCTATTGTGATTTGTATTTATGTTTACCGGAGTATTTATACTTCTAAAAAAAAAAAGATTGCAGAAAGATTGTGCTTCACTGATTAGTATTCAATTATACGACAAGTTAAAATGAGCAGCACTGAGCAGCACTCTCCATCGAGGCAGAATCGCCAGACGCCTGCTTCACACACCCTGTACTAATAGATTCGCTGGTGCCTGAGCAAGCTCTGCACGAATGTGACGTGCATTTATAAAGAGGGAAATCAGAGAATCAACTGCAAGACAGACGCAAATATGCTTATGTTAATGCTTTAAAAGAATGCTCTCAAAATGGTTTACCTCGAGATGTTGGAGTCTCGATTGATGTTGATATTTATGATAATAACTTGCAAAAGTTAGTAAACTGAGTGCGTAGGTTGTTGCCAGTTATTGTGAAAAATGCTCGCATTTTATCCTTAGAGGGAATGCTGGTGCACACTAATTGCAATTATGGTACACCACAATGTTAGTGCCCTTTTGTAAATGAGGCCCATTGTCTGCTTACATTTAGAGAGTCAGCTTCTGATTGTTTTAAGTTGTTATTTACTAATTTGTATAATTTACAAATGAGTATTGTAACACGATATATATTATTAAAATCTTCTGCATTCCACTATTAGCATTGTACTTTTTATCCCTATGTCTATTAGAATTTGTCCCTTACTCACCAACTACTTCACACACCTCCTAGTTCAGGCCCTGGTACTGTCTCGCCTTGACTACTGCAACTCCCTCCTGGCCAGCCTCCCTGCTTCTACTATCCATCCAGCTCATCCAAAACTGTGCTGCTCGCCTTGTCTTTTCCCTTCGTTTCTCCCACGCTACTCTGCTGCTCTGCTCCGACCACTGGCTCCCTAGTGCCGCTCGCATTCAATTCAAAACTGTTGTTTTTGCCTCTAGCTGTCTCGACCTTTCTGCACCCTCCTACCTGCAGACTATTATTCCTCCATACACCCCCCTCTCGCCCCTTCCACTCCTCTGCCACCGGCAGATAAACTGTAACCCCAACACCCTGTGCTCTCCAGCCTCCAGTTCCCGCTCCTTCTCCACCCTTGCCCCCCAGTGGTGGAATGACCTACCCACGGATATCAGGACTGCTGAGTCCCTGACCACCTTCCGGCGCCTCCTCAAGACACACCTGTTCAGACAGCATCTGTAAACCTCACAACCCTCGACTATACTGGACTATATGCCACCCAACTGTATCAGTACTTGCATCACCTTGTACTTGCACTTTGCTGTATTCTACTACTGCTGTCAATCATTATTATCTGTATCTTGTACTTGATTTTACTCTTAAAGGTAACCGTATTCATGTTTTTTTTGTAATTGCTCATTTGAAATCGTTCTTATCTATTTATTGTACTTACTACTTGCTCTTAATGGAATTTACTCTTATAACCAAATATTTGTAAGTTTAACTGCTCTTAGTCGTAATTGCTCTCAAACATACTTATTTACTGTAATGTTTATTTTATCTCATTTGAACTTGCTCTTAGGACTGATTTTATTGTATTCTATAACTGCTATGATCTGTAATGTGATATTTTGCAACAACTGTAAGTCACCCTGGATAAGGGTGTATGCTATGAAATAAATAATAAAAAAGATGTAGTTTACACATGATATGTCAGTTTTCACAAAATGTATTAGATGCAACCTTTTAAATTCACTGTGGAGACTTCTGTAGACAACAAGGCATTTAATTATTGAAATGAAAGCTTTGTTTTGGAATATGACTGGCATCACAACCTTTTCTGAATCCCTTGACACTCGTTATGATATTTTCCTGCACTGTTGCCAGGACAACTTGGAAACCCAGTATAATGTACACATGTGCAGTAATTTGTAGATTCATAATAACCTCTAGTTCAGGCTTAAAAGTACAACTTTGCAACTTAAACTGCATGTGCAAAACAATTAATACATGTTTTCTTCAATTTCTACATGGATAACTTCATTGCAGTCATTATGCTTGGAACTAGCATAAATGCACATATTTAAATGTACAGTTTTAATAAAAGAATCTTAAATACTTAAATGTACAGTTTTAATGAAATAATCTTAAACACAGCTGCTTTTGTTACGGATGCCATTCACTTGTGATATGTATTCGTTTTGTTCCTAAATCAAATAATATCACCACCATAGTGAGAATTGACACATACTGTACCCTTCCCTCCCGCAAGGATAGGAACACCCTGACTCCAAAAGAACAGTATAGCATTTCTGATGAGGCCTTAGCTGAATGTGCCTTTTGTGAATCAAAATGTTGCCTCCACTCAGAAGGGGAAACTAATAACTGTGTGCATTGAAGAGGCTTACCTGAAGTACTTCAGTGTCATTTGTTTTCTTTGCTGGAGAAGCTCTAGGTGCAGATGAAGATTTCACTGTCTTCTTTTTGGCCTTTTCCATTTGATTATTTGTGAAATAGTTGACAGCAGCAAACTCAATGAGAGCAGAAAACACAAAGGCGAAGCACACAGCTATGAACCAGTCCATTGCAGTGGCATATGAGACTTTAGGCAAGGAGTGCCTTGCACTAATGCTTAGCGTTGTCATTGTCAAAACTGTTGTTATCCCTAAAATGAGAAGGAAATAAGAGATTATTAATATTTTCATATACAGCAATAAACCATAATGAATCTGAAGTGCAAGTGAATTAAAAGCTTCAAATCCTAGGCACAATAATCTATCAAGCACAGAAAGACCGCTTGAAGATTCAGGGAAAGATAATTGTATGCCTGGCTTGACAGATAAAAGAGAGATTCATAGCATTAAAGATATCTTAGCTCAGTAAATGGCACACACACCTCTGATCCAAAATATGTAATATGTTCAAATCCTGTTGGGGGGGGGGAGCACACTAGGACGTACTTTATATACCAACCCTGTGTGGGCTGTTGGGTTTTTAATACTTCAGATGAAATTTAAAACCTAGATTCCATCTGTGTTGTGGATGTTATAAGATGCCCTGCCACTCACGATGGAAAGGGCAGAAATTGTGATCATAGTATTTTTGAGAAAAGTTTCCAAAAACAATCCCCCCAAATAGCACATATACCCCTATTAATAATGGAAAGTGAATTATGAAGCAAAGATTTGTTATGGAACACAGACTTGCCAATTAGAAGAATGGTTTATAATATAATTGAAAAATAAAGAAAAACAACAGAATAACATCGAATACAAATTAAGTTTCTGGATTATGATCTAATAACTACACAATTAAAAAAAACTGGTGCACCATATTCTATCACCATACTCGTTTAATTGGGCATAATGTATAAACAGTGCTGTTAGGATGAATGGGAAATGGAAATCAAATTGGCAATTTAGAAGAAAGGCTGAAACCTTATCTACAAATAATGGATATAACTAATAGAAATGTAAAATATCAATGAGAACATAATGTTCTCCCACACAGGGCCAGCTTTGTGTCGCTGATGCATGAGCAAGAAACTGGAATATGTTAAAATGGGACCAATTAGGAATATATCTCAGTAAGCTTTGACATTGATACTCTTACAAAACTCTGATGCTAATTAATGGGACCTTTCTAGCCAGTAAGAAAGAAAGAGGAAAAGAAAAAAAAAGTTTTGACCACTTGGTGGCTCAGCAATGCACTTCATAGTAACTTTTCAGTGCTTGCCTATGTAAAAAAAAGAAGAAATTGTGATTTAAAAGCCAATCTCGGTTCTGAAAACGTAAAAAAAAACAAGTTGAGAATGCAAGGTTCAAAACACTAAAACTTGTCATATTTCAGGCAGTGGGTTAAAGATCTTAAACTTCAATACTAGCTGTGCCAGTGTAAATAGTGTCGGGTGTGTTTTTATTTAAGTTTGGCAGGGATGGGGTTAAAATCTCATCTCTGCCAAATCCTTGTGCAGAATGTGGCTGGAGCTTAATTGATTGATTGAGGATCAGTTAAGCCCAGCCACATGCTGTGAAGGGGAGGGAAATCCTTTGTTTGGGGTTGAGAGTTTTGGTCAGTGGATACACTGCGTGGTTTTATAAATGTGTGCAGACTGTATTAGTGAAGGCTAAATGCCCAGCCTAAGCAGTACTGGTTTTGTTTAAACTGTTTATTTTGGCCCTCGTGCCGTGTTTGTTTGGTGGGTTTTGTTAATAAATGCACAACAGCGCTTTAAACTACAGCTTCTTGTGTCAGAGGGGTAGATGTACTAAAGTGTTGCTGCTGTCTCAATAGTCGCAAACTAGTTGCAAACGAGTCAGAAGTCTAGGGTGAAATGTACTAAACAAGCGCAATGCTGTCCGTGGCTTTTTAGGGAATGCTTTGCGGCAGCAGTTTTTCATTGCGTTTCAGCTTTAGATGAATATCTAATTATGGGCGTTCCTGCATACATTTGCAAAAAGGGGGTGGAGATCTCAAATATTAGAATGAGATGTACTAAAGCTGCCAGCAATTGCAACACTTATAATTACATCAATTTGTTAACAACTTTTGAAAGCATGTTTTAAACTGTCGCAATTGTTGCTGGCATTTCCCAGTCTGCTTTTTCTTGTGCGATGTCAGTTGTGCTCAAAGCACTTCTGAGGCAAATACCCAAATACCTATTTTTCCCTAAAAGCAGGGTGTACTTACAAGCCAAAACAAATTTCTAGGACATTGCTCGTTTCTCCAACGTGTTGGGAGCAATAGACTGCCGCTAACCCCTCCAGCTCATTCTGAGCATCTGTATAGGACAATGACTATTCTGTGTTAATTGTCTTATTATTATTTATTTATTTAGCAGACGCCTTTATCCAAGGCAACTTACAGAGACTAGGGTGTGTGAATTATGCATCAGCTGCAAAGTCACTTACAATTATGCCTCACCCGAAAGACGGAGCACAAGGAGGTTAAGTGACTTGCTCTGGGTCACACAATGAGTCAGTGGCTCAGGTGGGATTTGAACCGGGGACCTCCTGGTTACAAGCCCCTTTATTAAACCACTGGACCACACAGCCTCCTGTCTGGGCTACTAAGTAGGCCAAGTTAAAAATAATAATCATTAAAAAAAAGAAACATTGAAATCATTTAGTTTCAATTTCTTTCATTTATATATATATATATATATATATATATATATATATATATATATATAAAATATCGAACTGTAGAAAACCACAGAAAGAGGGAAATAGCAACTCCCTTGGATTGATCCAGATCTGCACTCAATTTGTAGCTAAAAGTATTTTTATTTTTGCATGTTCATATTACAAAATTCAGCAAGCTACAATGTTAACGCGTTTCGACAGTTTGTCTTCATCAGAACACCGTAAAAGACCTGTATTTCCAACATTTCACAAATGTTTATAATCTTTTAAAACACTAAATGTATAAATGTATGTCGTGTACAGTCAATACAATAAACACGTTATTACAAACAAAATACCACACTACGACTACCACGACTACTACGACTACGACTACTACTAATAATAATAATACAGTTATATACCATCCAGTCTTGAAACATTGTTTAGGCACCAAAATATTGTCATCAAAACAGCCAACCACATTTTTAGTTTTTATAGTACAGTGTATATTTTTAAAGACATTTTTATATTTTTCCTTTTACTTCTCGTTATTTCATACCTGAATACTACAAGCTTAAGAGGTTAATTAGTCATATAGGGGAGATGAAAAAAGAATTAGCATTAATCTTTAAATATCATTAAAACAGATTCAATTTCATACACAAATTGTAATTTGCATAAAAACTCTTACTTTCCCCCATAAAACGTATAGTTATAAATAATACATACCAAATACGGTTCTAGCAGGGACAGATTCTTTATTAATCCAAAATGATACTTGAGAGAGGATTACTGTCATAATGCACGGTATATACGTCTGAATCATAAAGTAGCCCATTTTGCGTTTCAAATGGAAATAAACTGTCATCACAATGTATTCACCTGAAAAATATTAAATACAGTGTTTGAAAATGCGAAAATATTTTACAGGGTAATTAACAAGCGTTCATCCAAATAGATGTTATTAAAATGTTTACAAACTAGACACAATCATTTGCAAATGCTACCTATTACTTTTCTAAGATAATGACAATACCTGATGTGATCTGGCAAATCATCATCCAATTTTAAAAAGACTATGACGTTCAGTTTGGATTAAAAAGAAAACATATTTACCTCTTTAACATATTTAACACCAGTTCTTTATTTATTCAAATAAGTCAGTGAGGCTTCGGTAAATAGAATGTAGCCTGGTGTGATTACTGTCACTTTAAATAAGAGAACAGACAGAGAAAAAAAAATGTTGGTGTTCAGCGAATCAGAACAAAGTATGGAGAGGTGGGGCTGAGGTCGAGCGCGAAAGTGTGTGAGGGTCTGAGGTGATTGTCTGAGAGAAAGAAAAAAAAAAGAGATTAGATAAAAAAAGAAATCGGTCTGATTTCTAGTATAGCCTAGCCAGTTATAAATTCTAATTTATTTTTATTTCCCTGTATATCGCCCTTGTTACGAACCCATTGTTTTAGTCTATATGGTATTTGTTTTTGCTGTCACGTCGTCTGTGAAGAACCAACTGTATCGGTTAGCACTCTGGGCGACCGGAAAGTTCTTCCGATACCAAATGACAGGAACCCGGTTAGAGGAAGAAAAAAGAAAACTACCGAGAGCTCTCTATTCCAGCACTATATATATATATATATATATATATATATATATATATATATATATATACACTAAAATGCTATCTTCAATAATAAAGAGACCACACATACAAAAATTTTAGTAAACCAAACGCGTTAACAATAGGTTTAGGGGTTTAAAATAAAAATCAAATAATGTAACTAATTATTATAATACTTTTAAGTGCCGTGTCACACAAATAGAGTTACTTGGTGGACAAGTAAACAGTAGAGACACATACAACTGCAGGACTCCAGTACAGCATAGATAATGCAGGGATAGTATTATTAATATATAATAATAATTATAATACAGTTATAATAATATGTCACTGAAATAACAACGTGCTTGATAGGCAACCCCTATAATAAAATAACAGTAGCACGTATAGTATACTTATGCTAGAATATACAAGACAATGAAATAACTAAATAACGGTAACACAGGCAATTTTAAACTATACCCAAGCGCGTAGCGTCCATTGAGGCAGCCGTGGCAGCGCCTCGGTAAAAATCGGCTTAATTCTTAATTGTGAAGACAGAAAAGAAAGATAAAAAAACCAAAACCTACCCACTTTATTTTTTGAGTGTAAAATTGAGATATACTGTATAAAATATTATTTTTAATTTCTTCACATTACTGTGATTTCGGGATGTACAGACACTGCGGTATGTCAAATTCGCGCCACAGTTTCCCAAGTTACTCTGTACTCTGGTTTACAGTGCAGCACTAACATGAAACGAAAACGAAAAAAAAACAACCAATTACACATTTCTTTCTAAAGAAGCCAACTCTTGGTAAGAATCAATGTTAAGTGAATTTATCATTTATATTTGTTGTTTTTCCCCTGCGCAATGTGATGTTTAGCTGTAATACGTTTTGATAAATCTTTTTTTTTTCCCCATGTAGAATGTTTTAATGCCAGCACAGCAAAAATCCAAGAACCTGTTTTTATGATGACATTAAATGTGTAGCTAAACCGGGATAGCTGGCTGTATGTTTTTTTTTTTTCTCATCACTTTAACTGGACAGTCAGCTCGTCCAAGTAACACCCTACCTGCTATAGCATAGCGTTTTATTATAGCATAGTGGCTGTGTATTTGCATCTATAGCGACCCAGCCTGTGCGCTAGGCAGCACCGGGACCTCAGCCACCGGTTTCCCCCGCCTGAAGTACTGTACTACTTCCTATAGTCGATTTATACTGACAACATAAAATTAGAATTGATTGAGAAACTGTGTAAACGTTCAAAGGAATGTTCAGAGGTGGGAACATCACATTATTATTATTATTATTATTATTATTATTATTATTATTATTATTATTATTATTGTTATTATTATTTTTGGTGAATACCTTGTCAAAGTACTATAGAGTCATACAAATATTGTACACAAACAGCACCAGTCCCAGCAGTTTCAGCACCAGTCAGTGTCAGCACCAGTCCCAGCAGTGTCAGCACCAGTCAGTGTCAGCACAAGTCCCAGCAGTGTCAGCACCAGTCCTAGCAGTGTCAGCACCAGTTACCAGTCCCAGCAGTGTAAGGCAACTTAAGTAGCAGTGAACCAAATGCAAGTCAATAAAGGTATGAACCCATCTACTTATTAATATTGATGTTATATTCTTGTCCTTTTAAAATCACATATTTCTGACAGTGTGAATATGGTCATTTTAGGTTGCTGTGGTTTTGCTAGGAGACAATTAGTTTTAATCTTTGAAATAATATGGGTCATCAAATTTTAACATTAACATCATCATCCAAGGGACTTAATATTGCTTTGCAGTTTGCATGAACAGTCTCCAGGCTTTATAAGATGATAACTTTTACCTCTGTAACATGAACAGGATCTGCAAGAGGTTTGTTCAACTTTTTTTTTTTTTTTTGCCTCAGTAAAAATCTAATCCTAGCTACGCCCGATACCACTGGCCAGTAGTACTGATCTCTGCAGGGGAGATAAATTAACTAAAACCCGGGCAGACAGATAACTAAATAACACAATACATAAAGAGCCAATAAATAATTAAACGTTAGGGCCCGAAGCGGTGCTTGGGTGCGAGGGGTAAAAGAAAAAAAAGAATCCTACTGTACTGTACCAGCCGTCTCAGGTGTATTCAAGTGAACTTGCCAGTCGGAATAGAGGGCTCTTGGTAGTTTTCTTTTTTCTTCCTCTAACCGGGTTCCTGTCATTTGGTATCGGAGGAACTTGCCGGTCGCCCCGAGTGCTAACCGATACAGTTGGTTCTTCATAGATGACGTGACAACAAAAATAAATACCATATAGACTAAAACAAGGGGTTCGTAACAAGGGCGATATACAGGGAAATAAAAATACATTTGAATTTATAACTGGGAAGGCTATACTAGAAATCAGACCGATTTCTTTTTTTTTTTTTTTTTACCTAATCTCTTTTTTTTTCTTTCTCTCACACACTTTCGCGCTCGACCTCAGGCCCACCTCTCCATACTTTACTTCGTTCTGATTCGCTGCACACCAACATTCTTTTTTTTCTCTGTCTGTTCTATTTTTTAAAGTGACAGTAATCACACCAGGCTGCAATAAGATAAGGAATACAGCTAGCTGTATATACAGAGCAAACCCTGTAAATAAATAAGAATGTGCTTGCCTGTAATAGACTTTACAGTTTCACTAGACACCGTCTGTCCAATTAGATCATATTGAACCAAACTGGAAGACTCTTGGGGGACTTCTACTGAGTTTTCCGGTCCTTTTTTCCAAGTATAAATCATCTCAGTTTTCGGATATGCATCTAAAACAGAAAATACTCCATTAATAAATAATAAAAAAAATTTCTTTCTTTTTAGGTTTACGTAAACATTTTCAACAATACACACAAGCAAAATCACTATTTCAGCGGACCAATATACCTTACATAATGCCCATAACAAAAGTTGACATAGACATGTGGAACTTTTGGCTGTGGGGAGGGGGAAGGGGGGCTATTCCAATGGATCTGTTGTATATCAGTGGATCTATCCAAGATAAAATAACCACAATATAACCATGTTAGATCATATAACCTTTAGTTGAGGCAACAGAAAAAAAAGAGATGGTGGTTTTTATATTGCATTCTGTGGACTCCAGCTGCACAGTGCCATTGTGCACCACACTGAGATGTTGTAAGACTGTCACCCCAAGGGTGAATACAAGCTTTTGACCTTTTGAAGCACCAACACCCAATACAGAGATCTCAAATCATTACCATGTCTGCCTGTTCATCACTAATCCTTAATTACAAGGACAGGCAGATATTTCAGAACTCAAAAGGAAACGCTGATGGCAGCTCTCCATCAACAGGACTGTGGTAATGCTTAGATAGGCACAGGGCTACCTTGGCATCTTCACAATACTCTATCAGTGTGCAATAATCTTGTCCAGACAGAACCGCCCAGCTGATATGGGAAATGCTAGAAATAAAATCAGGTTTAGACTATCCAAACCACTATAGTTGTGTCGCTGAATAGTAATTGAATTTTAACTGTTTTGTGCTCTCTCTATTGACTTTTCAACAGATACATAAGTCAACAAGTTAAATACTGTACCAACACTATCAACACATTTGTCACTGTCTTGTACAGTATTAAGGTCAATGTACTTCCAAATGATACATCTGATAAATGGCAGATAACCTGTTCATTAAGACAGTACAGTAAATGTAGCAAAAACAATTCTAGTATGGATAACAAACAAATAAATAAATACTTGTAATAAAAAATAGAAATACATTAGTGGTAGAATTTCCATTGGTGCTTTGTTTTTCTTTCAGAACAAAACTGCACTTCAGACAATATTGATGTAATAGCTTTGAGAATCTAGCCCTATATGTTTTATGTATTCAACTTACAGCTTCCAAACTTAAGAGGGCAAGCATGTCCATCCATTGGGAAATCCACAAGTCTCATAGGGCACTCTGCACTTATAGTAAGCCTGAAACCAAATACATAATTTAATGCAACTGCTTAATGGCTGGTAACATATATGACTAAACTGGTAAGAGGCTCATTGTCAGAATCTTCTTATGAACAAATCTAAACCACATA
Source organism: Acipenser oxyrinchus oxyrinchus (assembly GCA_030684275.1). Classification (NCBI taxonomy): domain Eukaryota; kingdom Metazoa; phylum Chordata; class Actinopteri; order Acipenseriformes; family Acipenseridae; genus Acipenser; species Acipenser oxyrinchus. The sequence goes on along the minus strand of CM060247.1, from coordinate 19,720,372 downwards.
CCTCATTGTGTATAGAATGGTCCCATTTTTCATGATTCGAAATAACTTGTTTGGGGCTGTCATGTTGTGTGAGACAGATTTTTTCCCATTTCTAAAGAAAGTATCAGGCGTCCACACTTTTGTGACCATTAGGTTGTTTAGCCTTAATATTTCAATGGGGCCTTCATACTTTAATCTCTTGTCTACCCAAGTTTGACGAAAGAAGACATCCATCGTATATTCCTAGATTGTGAAAATAAGAAAAAAAATAGTTTAGTATTCTGTAATGCCTTTCCTAATGTATCCATTTTGTCAAAAGTTTATTCTTGTGTAAAAAGTTAACAATAGTCAAATTGTAAGGTATTTAATCTTCTACCTTGCTCTACTTTAAAAATGATCATTTGTTTGGCTAGGTATACAAAAATGACATCTGAAAATGTAACTCTAAAGCAGTGAAGTCATGGTTTATGTGTTGTTTACGTGTGGCTACACAAGAAGGTCAATGATTGCGGCAAGTTGTTTCAAACTGTGGATGTCGTGGAGTTACCACGTTGACATTTTAATTTATTAAAATGTATGAATTATAAAATACACTACAGTAATCCCAGGCTGTATCTCATTTGATTACCTCAAGTAAGATAGATATAAAAGAAAGTCCTACCATTTCAACATCCGATACGGGTCCAAAGCTTGTCACATATATATCAGTTTTGACTACAGTAACTGGACCTATGGAGATCAAATTATAAACAAAAATAAAGTACATCCCACACACACACGCACACGCACACGCACACGCACACGCACACACAAACGCACACACTCAATCAATCAATCATATTCGATTATCTGTGTAGTCTGGTATTAGAGGTTCAAAAGCATGTCAGTAATGCTTAACTGCTTATATATAATATTCTGTAAAAGAGCCGTTAATAACATTGTATTCATAAAAATATTCCTTTAGTTTCAATGAAGTATCCAGAGAGTGTTTAACGCAAATACATGGATGCATTTTTTAAAAATTATAAATTAACATTCTCTTAGCATAAAATTGTTTGTATAACATTATGTGTGCAAGTTTATTGTGCATTATAAATACAGCATATGACTGAATACAGTACCGTATAAAATACTATTGTATATTATTACATATTCTATTGTGCTTGAATGACAAAACTCTAAATTACATTAGTTCCTGGGTCTTTACATATAACTGAAGACACAACTTTTTTGTGGTTGAAATCAGGCAAAATTTATAGTCTTCTAAGACATCGGTATGTCCCACTATTGACTGCTGCTGATTGCCAAGCCTTTTTTCATGCACCCGTGTGGCTAGCTACAAAGGGGACAGTGAAGAAGAAGTCACACCAGTACAGCATCTTGCCCCCACAACCAGACCATCTGAGCGGGACGAGCGGCTGTGCTGGTGGTCTGGCAGCAGGTCGGCCTAGAAGGGGACCAGCTGGCCTGCACTCCTCTTTCTTCCCTCCAAGAAGATGCCAACAGCCAGGTCTGCCTAGTGGGTCGGATTGACCAGGGTAACAACCTGCATACCCCCTGCAACATCAACTGGGTCCAGTGCAAAGACTGGTCGATACCGGCTCTACCATTAGCCTGGTGTGACCCAGCCTGCTTCCCCACCACTGTGGAGGTGATCCAGTGGCATGGCAGCCGACCCGGGTCCAGATAAGAACAGTAACCGGGCAGCTCACCCCCAATTCATGGCCGAAGAACCTTAAGGGTCCAGCTCGAGGGCTGGACAGAGTTCTGGTCAGAGGACAGCCATGACTGCTGCATTGTCAGGCTGGACCTGCTCAGCAAGGTGGGGGTGATGCTGGATCTGGGTCTCAACATTACGACCACAGACGGGAGGTCGCGAGGGGAGGAATCGAAGGCCTGTCAGGGAACCACAGCAGCGTGCCCCTGTCGTGACAGAAGGGAAAGATGAGTTGGAGCAGGGATGGTACTAGGATGCCTTCCCCAGAAACCGGTGACAGCGGCATTGCCTGGAGAAGGAAACCACGGGATACTGTGAGGGCCTTAGCGTCCCAGACTCCAGAGCCTACTGCACCACCACCTAACGACCACCACCTCCAGTCCAAGGTTGGTTCGGACAAGGACTCGTCGCAATGCTAGAACTGAGTGGTGGCTGCTGACCAGGACATGGTGGCTGCAAAGCCATCAACCAGTGAACACTACAACACTACAACACTACATCGACACAGGCAGTGTGGCCCCCAGCCATGAGCGCCCCTGGAGATGACCCCTGGCCAAATGTGAAGCTGCAGAATCCATGATTCGGAGGCTGGGGTAATTGAGCCATCTGATAGTCCTTGGGCTGCGCTGGCTGTGCTGGTGTGGAAAAAAGGATAGCAGACTTAAGTTCTACGTGGACTACAGGAGGCTGAATGCGGTAACGCAGGGGTCTCCAACCCTGGACCTGGCCAGTGGCTTTTGTTCTAACTGTATACTAAATTAATGAATTGAACCAATTAAGCTTCTAATAAGCACTTAATTGGTCCAATTAAGTAATTTAGGGTCCAGATAGAACAAAAACCAGGAGGGACATCGGTCCTCCAGGTCTAGGGTTGTAGACTCCTGCTGTAACGTGTAAGGACTCGTACCTCCTCCTACGACTTGATAAAGCCCTGGACTGCATTGTGGACTCATGTTGGCTCAGCTTCCTTGACCTGCGCAGGTGTCACCCGCCAGGAGTTGCTGGCTGTAGGGATGCCGTACAGCACTTTTGTCCATACCTGTGCAGCAGGCGCTTTCATTTGCGCAAAGACCACGCATCCATACAATGGCTGCTCCGGTTCCATGAGCCAGAGGGACAGTGGCTAGATGGTTTGAGGCCCTGCAAGGATATGACCACTCCATTGAGCATTGGCCAGCAATGCGGATGCCCTGTCACATCGTCCGTTCGAGGAGGAGCAGTGCAGGCACTGTGCACGGCTGGAGGAGCGGGAGACACAATGCTGTCTGGATGAGGGGGTAAGTTCCGTCACTGCCAGTGTGGAAACCCTGCAGCGGTTGCAGGGACTGGACACCGAGCTGGCCCCGGTTCTCCGCTGGCTCACCACAGAGTGCCGGCCAACTTGGGGTGCAGTGTCAGCGCTCTCCCTGGGGACCAAGGTGTCAATGGGGTGGCTTGGCTCACCGGGATGGGGTGCTGTACCGAGCCTGGACAGATCCTGCAAGAGTCTTGTGGAATGTTTCATTAGGACCCTGGCCACCCAGCTGGCGATCGTCACCAACCGGCACCAGCGGGACTGGGACCAGCATTTGCCCCTGGTCCTAATGGCTTACCAGACAGCGTTTCAGGAATCTATGGGACTGGATGTCGCCCACGAAGTTTTCCGGACACACCTCACTGGGGCTGCCCAGCGAAAAAAGCAGGCATATGACACTCGATGCCAGGGGCAGGACTTTCAGTCAGAGGAGCAAGTGTGGGTTTATTGCCCACGGTGCTAGAAAGGACTGTCCCAAGCTGGCCAGCCACTGGGAGGGACCTTGTAAACTTTTGGAGCACCTCTCAGAGGGTATAATGGGTATGGCTCCGGACTAGGGGCTGGGTGGTTGCCCTGCACCATACCCCGCCAGGATGGACTTGAACTCCTCTACCGGCAATGAGGAGTCAAACTCTGGCACACTAAAGCAGGCAACCCCAACAAAGGGGGAGCCAGGGCTTGGGGCCCGGGACAAGGCTAGTCACCGGCGGCCCTCACCTCGACGGGGCATGCACAATCGTGGTCTGCCTCGCCAACTACAGGACTGTGTTAGAGACTAAGGGGATCGACGTGACATTCGGCCCTTAGGTGGGGACAGTGTAGCAAGTCTGACCATGCACTCATTGCAGCGCTGTGTTGCCGGCTCAACACAAAGGATTAAACGATCAGTTCCATTTTGTCCTTGCCTCTTCATTGACCTGAAGGTGGCGTCTTTGTAAAGATTGCTACAATGTAATACAATTATAAATACAGTGCAAATATTAAATACAGTCTCTCTGATTTTTGTGATTGTAGCCTATATTGCTTAATTATATTGAAATATATGTATGTGTTTTGACCTTATGTATACTGTACAGTAACACAGCATAGGTGCTACATGTAAGCCACAACGTGCTCGGAACCACACATTATACACCCTCATCAACAGCTTGGATTTTGGGACATAAGAACTGGGTTCAGTTACCAAGGCAACCTTTTTTTTTTTACTTATATCCCTTTTACTAGATTCAGCAGCTGGACTGAGTTTCATGTTTAACAATAATAGTTTTCGTCATTAGTAGTTAACCCTGTGGGTTGTTTCAATTTCCAAGTACTGTAAAGCTATTAAACTTTTAGTTATATTTGTTTCAGATATTACACCCTGAAACATGACACTACAGGATACTGTACTACAACTAAATGTTTCTGTGTTGCATTTTTATCAATCTGTCAACTAATTATCTTTCCATTTTATAGAATTGCCCACCTATGAGCTTTTATTTAGCAGGAAAAAGAAATGCTCAAGTATCCTTTTAGATGCTAGCAAAATGGCAGCATCTGATATACCTGCAGGTACATGCAGACACAGACACATTGTTATGTTTGGCAAAAGATGGTGTTGCAATTTACCTAACACTTTACTAAACTCTGAAATAGTGAATTGTTATCCTGAAATCAAAAGTATACACAATAAGATACAAACATTCCAATGAACCAATCTGAATTATTCTAATATATATATATATATATATATATATATATATATATATATATATATATATATATATATATATATATATATATATATAATTGAGTAAAAATAGCTAAAACCGTTTTAACTGTACCTATAGGGATTTAAGCAGGTCATCTGCTGTAAAACGTTCTTTGTGTGTAGTTTTAAAAAGAGAAACGCCTAGAGGTATCCTCGTTATTGGAAAGACAGGACAAACCTCACACAAGTACATTTGAAATGTGCGAGTCACAGGAGCGGTCTAGGAGTATATACAGCAGATTAAAAAAGCACAAGCACGCACTTTCCATTCACACTGAGGAAGAATGTTTAAAAAGAAAACAAAACCAAAAAAAAATCTGTCATATACTTAATATTGTAATTTTAACAGTTACATAATATAAGAAGTGGCTTTAAACACTGAAACCAAGTAGATGCCTAGAATACACTTACAAAGCGCAAAAAGTACAAAACATTGTCCACACCCCTCGAGACTTCCAAAATGATTTTCTACAATAATGTTTTGCAACACCCAAAATGTATTACTAGAGGGTTTTTTTTTCTAGGTTGATTGTTTCCTGGTGATGCTGCAATAGTTATGTGTCTTCTCAGTATGAGAGACATTTATATCCTTTTTAACATACAAAGCATGAAGTTACCCTTTACTTCAGTGCGACACAATAGTCATATTTATTTCGTTCTTATTATTACATGTAGCCTGCTTTTACGCGAACAAAAGTAAACTAAGTAGTTTCTGAAAGAAAACACATTTCTGCAGTTTACAGCTTAACAACTAAAAAGGGTTGGAAACATACCCCCAAAACCAGGTCGCAGTCTGTTATCATAACCATCCAGAAGTCGGTCCAGTATGCGTGTGAAATTTTCTGGATATATTTTCTCATCCTTTTTTATATGTCCTAAGGTTTTCCTTATACTGCAAAATGATTAAAAGGCACGTAATGTTAAAATGTCAACAGAAACGCTCCCCCACTACCCCCACCCCATACATTGTATTGCAGCCCATGTAGCAATCTAAGAGACAGACAGAAATCATCAGAGATCTTGTAAATAAAAGGAGAAAATAACCAATAAATCAGATAGCTTTACAGTACTCACCAGGCTGTCACGCAGAGAAAGTAAATTAGAGTGGAAATGTGCCTGGAGGACATCGCAATCACCATCTCCTTCTGGCAGAAACCATCTTTGCATGCCATACTTCAAGCCTGTTCACATTTCCCCTCACCAAATGCCTTGTCCCGAGAAAAGATTACAGCGTTCAGGAATCAACAGAATTGTCTAAATGGAACACCTGCATTTTCCCGCAGTCGCTTTTAACAGCGAAAAAAAGCTCGACTCAGATGAGAATCCTACTTACAGCTATCTTCCTTGTTGTGGCTTGACACATGTGCCCCAGCCCGTAACTCCACTGGTGGCGAATACCCCAAAATAACCATCTTTTCACATGACCGTGTTACTTGGATTGGATTTTACATCGGTAACAAAACAAACACCGTGGACTCGTTCAATAATAGCAACAATAAAACACCCGCATCATGGTCCAAATGAATTCGTCTTATGCAATAATAATACGTTTATTTATTACAACTTGACAGATGTTTGCAATATGAATGTGTCTCGCAGCATATGTTTGCATACAACCCAAGGTCAAATGCATTTCCCTGAAGGACCATCACAATAAACAGACACATCCTTTAAAACTGTTTTCCTGTGTATAATCCAGTTAAACGCAAAACATTACAATACCTTTATAACTTCAGTGCACCCCCCTGAACACAGAGGCACCGTTTTCTTACAGACAGGGTTTGAGTTCTTGTATTTGTATCTTTTGAGATGTATCTACTTTATTATAATTTCATGTCAGTGTCTATTAAATATGTCTATATTAATACATCGATTTCCATGCCAGGTTCACAGAAGTTAAAAAGGCTGCTGTAAGTTCAAATGATTGGTTACATACATTGCAAAATAAATAAAACAATAATAATGAATTGTTGTGCACAAATGGGAAAAGCACAAGTTTCTGTTTAAAACACCACAAATATATATTACAGACCATGGCATGAGCTAGCTTTGGCCTTGAGACAAACAGTTCAGATAATTTTCTGCCACTATGTAAAATGAGTTTGGGTTCTCTCTCTCAATTTCCATTTAAGGCAGAAATTGATGAGAACTTCTGTTGGGAGACTGCCAGGTAATTCAAGGATTGGATGTGCATAGAGATTGAACTACCCTATCCCCACAGCATGTGGCAGCTTACATTGTGGTTGTGAATATTGAACTTGTGGAACGGACTTCAGCCACCAGGAACCAGTGGGTGTGGCACACTATGCAACACTGTTATATCCTACATAAATGTTTGTGTTTCCTTGTAGTTCCCTTTTCTTTTATAGGCTTTTACATATTTTCAGACTTAGTTCTAATAATGCAAACTACATGACAGGTTGAAAAATTTATAAAAAAACTCTCTATCATACATTTGTTTTATGGAATACCCCATGATGTTACAATCTATAGACCAACAAACTAAAATTATGCACTTTTTGACCCATAGTTAAAATCTTTTCTTTCAGAAATTGGCCACCACTTTGAGGGAGTGGTTTAAAACACAGAAAAGTCCCATATTGACTGGTGGCAAGGCATTTATTTACACGCTTTATAGACATGTGATACATCCCATATCATTGATGTCCAGTGTGGCTTGACTACACTGCTTCATCCAATGGTGGATTGTTATACCAGCCTTAATCCATAAGTATTTAACAGATACATCCGAACCTCTGGGTGTTACAAAACAGCATTATCTTGAACAAACTGGAGGGGCAGCTTGCCTCTTAAACCCTGTGCACCAGTTAATGTCTACTCAGCACCTCACACATGCTTACATTTATTTCTGATCCCTCTTCTAGCAATTGAAAGCAGGGGATTGTAGGTAGCAAAGCTTTCATCCACCTTTTTAATTTTTTTAAAAGGTTTCATTTTCATTATATATATATATATATATATATATATATATATATATATATATACAGTACTGTGCAAAAGTTTTAGGCAGGTGTGAAAAAATGCTGTAAAGTAAGAATGCTTTCAAAATAGACATGTTAATAGATTATATTTATCAATTAACTAAATGCAAAGTGAGTGAACAGAAGAAAAAATCTAAATCAAATCCATATTTGGTGTGACCACCCTTTGCCTTGAAAACAGCATCAATTCTTCTAGGTACACTTGCACAAAGTCAGGGATTTTGTAGGCATATAGTCAGGTGTATGATTAAACAATTATACCAAACAGGTGCTAATGATCATCAATTCAATATGTAGGTTGAAACACAATCATTAACTGAAACAGAAACAGCTGTGTAGGAGGAATAAAACTGGGTGAGGAACAGCCAAACTCAGCTAACAAGGTGAGGTTGCTGAAGACAATTTACTTTCAAAAGTCATACACCATGGCAAGACTGAGCACAGCAACAAGACACAAGGTAGTTATACTGCATCAGCAAGGTCTCTCCCAGGCAGAAATTTCAAGGCAGACAGGGGTTTCCAGATGTGCTGTCCAAGCTCTTTTGAAGAAGCACAAAGAAACGGGTAACGTTGATGCCCGTAGATGCAGTGGTCGGCCAAGGAAACTTACTGCAGCAGATGAAAGACACATCATGCTTACTTCCCTTCGCAATCGGAAGATGTCCAGCAGTGCCATCAGCTCAGAACTGGCAGAAAACAGTGGGACCCTGGTACACCCATCTACTGTTCGGAGAAGTCTGGTCAGAAGTGGCCTTCATGGAAGACTTAGGCCAAAAGCCATACCTCCGACATGGAAACAAGGCCAAACGACTCAACTATGCACGAAAACACAGGAACTGGGGTGCAGAAAAATGACAGCAGGTGCTCTGGACTGATGAGTCAAAATTTGAAATATTTGGCTGTAGCAGAAGGCAGTTTGTTCGCCGAAGGGCTGGAGAGCATACACGAATGAGTGTCTGCAGGCAACAGTGAAGCATGGTGGAGGTTCCTTGCAAGTTTGGGGCTGCATTTCTGCAAATGGAGTTGGGGATTTGGTCAGAATTAATGGTCTCCTCAATGCTGAGAAGTACAGGCAGATACTTATCCATCATGCAATACCATCAGGAGGCATCTGATTGGCCCCAAATTTATTCTGCAGCATGACAATGACCCCAAACATACAGCGAAAGTCATTAAGAACTATCTTCAGCGTAAAGAAGAACAAGGAGTCCTGGAAGTGATGGTATGGCCCCACAGAGCCCTGATCTCAACATCATCGAGTCTGTCTGGGATTACATGAGAGAGAGAAGCAGCTGAGGCTGCCTAAATCCACAGAAGAACTGTGGTTAGTTCTCCAAGATGTTTGGGCCAACCTACCTGCCGAGTTCCTTCAAAAACTGTGTGCAAGTGTACCTAGAAGAATTGATGCTTGATGCTGTTTTGAAGGCAAAGGGTGGTCACACCAAATATGGATTTGATTTAGATTTTCTTCTGTTCACTCACTTTGCATTTTGTTAATTGATAAATATAATCTATTAACATGTCTATTTTGAAAGCATTCTTACTTTACAGCATTTTTTCACACCTGCCTAAAACTTTTGCACAGTACTGTATATATATATATATATATATATATATATATATATATATATATATATATATATATATATATATATATATATATTGTGACAAACCAGGGGAGGAAGGGAAAGATCAAGGAGGGGCCAAAAGACTACATCCCCCAGAATGCCACGGGTACACCCCAGAATGCCAGGATGGGGTACATAATAAATGAATGCCACCTGCCTGCGATGTTTGTTCTGAGCAGTCTGCAGCCAGTGTGAAGGCTAGAGGCGGTCAGTAATGAAAAGGTACTATGTAAACCCTTTGTGTATTGTTGTTATGTGTAATCATGTAAAAGTGGTTTTGTAACTGGTAAACGACTTAGCTGTCCAGGTTGTTAGGTTCCTGAACAGTTTAGTTAGTGCTCCGAAAACTGAGTTAGGTTTTGCTTTTGTTCATTTGGCTTTGATTTCTGTAATTATAATATAATAATAGTAATTGTAATTAATAAAACGGCACGGAAGTGCTATTAAAAACTTCAAATTCTTGTGTCTGGGTCTGATTTTAAGGGGCGAGGCCATTCCAGAACCTTGATTTTATTCTTCTTTAACAGTAAAGCTGGAAGCTTTAATCAGTTCATACATCAAGAAATGGTTGGGAGTTCCACGCTGCCTCAGCAGAGTGGGACTTTATGGTAAAGGAATACTGCAGCAACCTGTCTCCGCTCTGACCGAGGAGTTTAAGTGCGCCAAGGTCCGACTGGAAATGACATTAGTAGAGTCACGCGACAAATGCGTAAGGGAGGCAGCACCTGTGTTGAAAACTGGAAGAAAGTGGGCAGCAAAGAAAGCTATGGAAGATGCAAAGGTTGCCCTTCGAATCGGTGATATCATGGGGCAAGTTCAGCATGGAAGAGGGGGTCTTGGTCTCAGTTCAGCTCCTCCTACATGGCACAAAGCAGCCCTAGCTCGAGGAAGGAAGCTGGTAGTCAACAAGGTGCAAAAGCAGGAGGAGAGGATGAGGTGCATAAAGGCCATTTCCCAGGCCAAGCAGGGAGAATAGATGAGATGGTAGAGTGTGGAACAACAAGATTGGCTGGCAAGACCTATGGACAATGGAACAGAGCAGGATCAGTTTCCTCATTAGGTCAACATGTGATGTTCTCCCATCACCACAGAACCTAAACCTCTGGGTAGGAGAGGATCCCTTGTGTCCTTTGTGCTCATCACCTGCAACATTAAGGTACATTTTGACAGGATGTAAGGTGGCTCTTAGTCAAGGACGGTTTACTTGGCGCCATGACCAGGTGCTGCAATGTTTGGCCTTAGCATTGGAAGACAAGCGTAACATGACCAATAAGTTGCCATCAGTTCCATCAAAACATTACACACAAAAGACAACATACCTCCACCCAGGAGAGCAACCGCCAAGAAAAGGTGTAAAACCAAACCTCGCCCAGGACAACTGGAAGCTGCTAGAGACTGGAAAATGCTGGCAGATGTTGGTCAACGGCTTATTTTTCCACCTGAGATTGCCACCACCAACCTTCAACCAGATATTGTCTTGTGGTTTGGATCAGCACGCCTTGTTCACGTAGAGTTACTAGTGCCATGGGAGGATGCTGTAGATGAGGTGTATAAGAGGAAGAAACTGCGGTATGCTCAACTTGCCGCTGAAGCGGAACAGCGAGGATGGAAAGATTCTGGTTGGGGATCTCAAGCACAATAGAAAGAAAGAAACGCTGATGTATGGGTAAGTAAGCTGGGTTGAGTTGAGTGGGGGACAGAGGAGGGGGGATGCTGGGTCACCAGAATCACCATCGAGCCCTCTTGAGGTGTCGTGGGCTAGTCGACGAAACACCAAGGATGACCCCAGAGATGTACCCTACTTAGTTCAATCTAGACGGTTGTCATGCTGATGCGCTGGGGAAACCTCATTGTGGTTGATCCCCGGAGCCAGCATCGCAGCCGTTGTGTGTGCTGATTCGTTAGGGAAGCAAAATAAGCTGATCCCTGGAGCCAGTATTACACTTCAGCCATCAACACCAGACAGAAGGATATCTACATCATCATATGGAAGGAAACGCAAATGGACAGAGACACAAATGGATCACATTCGTTTACTGTAAAGCTATGTCTTAGCTGGTGCTTATCTTGGCAAGAGCCGAGTTCAAATCAGCATGAAGTTTTAACATCTAATCTCATGTAATGGAAATCATAACCATTCTGAAGTGGATTTTGATGTGTGCTTTGGATCGTTGTTGTTGGATCCCCCAACCAACCTGAGTGATAACCTTTTGAAACTAAATACATCAGCAAAAGGCATATCTCAAATTTCTGAATTATCAGCGTGGTTTAAAGTTGTGTAAGACTTTTCGGAGACTTCATGTGAGTTTCAATAATCGAAAATCATCCCAGGTATCATCTTCAACATGGCCACGTTAATCAGAGACCAACAATACATTAACTCATGGACTGGGCGCTTGGTGAGCACCGACTACAAGCTACTTGCTTTTGTGTTGAAGGGCATTGCTACTAAACAGTCCCTGCCTGGAAACAGATTCAACACAATCTAGTTTATAATGGAGCCTGCATCCTAATAAAGAGAAAACTACTTATTAAAGACTAGCACAACGATAAACTAGACGCTTGCAAGAAGGAAATGCAATTAGGATCACTCATGAACAATTAACGTAATTTGTCACGTCAATTTGAAATAAAAATTAAGTGAAACAGAATCAGGCTCAGTCAAGTTTTGAAGGTAAAAACAAGTGTCATTGTTTTGTAATTAACAGCTTTTTTCTATGTTTAATTAGGAAACAGAATCAGCTAAAAATAAGTTTAAAGAGACATCATGTGATCAAAAATAAAACCTGAAAATGTAAAGCCCTAATTATAATACACCTTACACACAAGAGATTATCTGACCTTCCACTATAAAAGCGCATAGGGTGTAATTACTATAGTTGTTCTCTATAGCCATCTGGTACATTATTCAATGTGGTTGTCACAACCATGAGCAAATTTTTGTAACTAAAATCCTGCAATGTCAATGGGGCTTTGGGCAACTTTTTTTTTCTTAACTGTAATGGTAAGAAGGTAAATAGATAAGAATTTTGTCTTTTGTTTTTTGCGCCAATATTGACTAGTAATAAATGTGTTCAGTTTCACAATTCATCTGGCATTATCAGTACCAGTAGAATCCTAGTTGTCATTTTCTATTCAAGTACTTCCTGATTCCACAGAAAGCAAGATCTGAAGTTATGGAACACAATCAAGCATTCTGAAATTGGCCCTGGGGAATGCGTTGCCACTATCTGCTAAGGTGTGGCATATTCTGTGGTCTTTCCATACAAAGTTAAATAAATATGAGTGAAAATCTAATTATTTAAACAATTTGGTTAGGCACCTTTTTAATGCATTGTGTGTCATTATTCTTTTGTATGCTCATGAAATACAATACATATTTGAAACCCCTTACTCAAAGCAGTAAATATACTGTGATAGGGATTGAAATACTGTTCAGTTATAGCCAAGAGATTTGTCTATATTTCTTATATTAACTTTACCATCTGCTATGCACATGTCACAGCATACAGGGAGAAGGATTTTTTTAAAACCTAAACCTTTAATATATTACAAAAAATTGTGCAGAATCTTCACAATGTGGCATATTATATGACATACTGTATTTATTCCATAGCCACTTGTTTCCCAGTTGCACATTCACTTCAATGGTATTTTTATATGAAAGAGACTATTTACTTTGTACTGCTTTTTGTAGTGTGTAATCAATTCTAGAGAGGCCCAGGCTTATAGTAAGGGTGGAGAAATGAAGATTCTAAGCCCTTGACCACGGTCTGCTAATTTTGCAGTTTACCAATGCTTTCCCCACTATGCATTTATCATATGCTTAAAATATGCTTTAACACACTCCTCTGAGCTTTACAATGCAGACCTATGCTTTACCATACTGTCACTGTGCTTCATTACAGTTTGTTTTGCTTTTACTATGGTTTGCTATGCTTTAATTACAATCAGTCACTGTGTGCAGAATTGTACTGTTAAGTTTCCTATCTGTGTATCTATTTTTTTAATGCATGTATGTTTTTTTTTTTTTTCAAAGTTTTGGCAGGGCAACTTCTCGAACTCATAGAGTTCACATCAAAATGTTTTAAAATTTCTAAAAATTGAATTAAAAAATCATGACCGAAGGGGATATGTTTTATAAGAGGAGCCTCTGATAAATGGCACAGCAAACTATACACAGTTCTACTGTGTGAGAAGACATGCTTGTAGAGGAGTCACATGATATCCACAGAGAGTTTTCTATAAAATGTTCTATCCAGTGACCATGACCCAGTTTTCAAATGTATCAGTCACTTTATTAGACCCACATAACATATAAGAACATAAGAAAGTTTACAAATGAGAGGAGGCCATTCCGCCAATCTTGCTCATTTGGTTGTTAGTAGCTTATTGATCCCAGAATCTCATCAAGCAGCTTCTTGAAGGATCCCAGGGTATCAGCTTCAACAACATTACTGGGGAGTTGGTTCCAGACTCCCACAATTCTCTGTGTAAAAAAGTGCCCCTTATTTTCTGTTCTGAATGCCCCTTTATCTAATCTCCATTTGTGACCCCTGGTCCTTGTTTCTTTTTTCATGTCGAAAAAGTCCCTCGGGTCAACATTGTCAATACCTTTTAGAATTCTGAATGCTTGGATCAGATCGCTGTTTAGTCTTCTTTGTTCAAGGCTGAATAAATACATTTTTTAGCCTGTCTGCATAGGACATGCCTTTTAAATCCGGGATAATTCTGGTCGCTATTCTTTGCACTCTTTCTACAGCAGCAATATCCTTTTTGTAGCGAGGTGACCAGAACTGAACACAATATTCTAGATGAGGTCTTACTAATACATTGTAAAGTTTTAACATTACTTCCCTTGATTTAAATTCAACACTTATTATCATATATATCGAGCATTTTGTTGGCCTTTTTTATAGCTTCCCCACATTGTCTAGATGAAGACATTTCTGAGTCAACATAAACTCATAGATCTTTTTCATAGGTTCCTTCTTTAATTTCCGTATCTCCCATATGGTATTTATAATATACATTTTTATTGCCTGCGTGCAGTACTTTACACTTTTCTCTATTAAATGTCATTTGCCATGTGTCTGCCCAGTTCTGAGTGCTGTCTAGATCATTTTGAATGAACTTTGCTGCTGCAACTGTTTGCCACTCCTCCTATTTTTGTGTCGTCTGCAAATTTAACAAGTTTGCTTACTATACCAGAATCTAAATCATTAATGTAGATTAGCAATAGCAGAGGACCTAATACTGATCCCTGTGATACACCACTGGTTACCTCGCTCCATTTTGAGGTTTCTCCTCTAATCAGTACTTTCTGTTTTCTACATGTTAACTCCCTAATCCATGTGCAAGCATTTCCTTGAATCCCTACTGCGTTCAGTTTGAGGATTAATCTTTTATGCAGGACTTTGTCAAAAGCTTTGTGGAAATCTAAATAAACCACGTCATATGCTTTGCAATTATCCATTGTTGATGTTTCATCCTGAAAAAAAACAAGTAGGTTAGTTAGACACAATCTCCCTTTCCTAAAACCATGCTGACTGTCTCCCAGGATACTGTTACCATGTAGGTAATTTTCCATTTTGGATCTTATTTCAGGGTAAACAGAGAATTACCTTTTAGCTGTTGATATCATTATACATATACCCCCCGCCCCCCAACACACACACACACACACACACACACACACACACACACACACACACTGCCAATCCCTTTTTTGAGAGATAGCACCCATCTTTTTTATGCACATTACATAGCCTCGGTTTTTCATTAGACAAAAGACATTGTATCATTATGTATGCTTCTGATCTGAAGTTAGTTGCTCTAATATTTAGATTTCGGATTCTTTGTTTATTGCTAAATCAAATTATCTGCCATATTGTTTGCAGTCATATTTTGTTTTTGCATGTGTCATTGGCTTCTGGTTCTTGAGAAATCATGTGATTGTGTGACTGTCAGCTGTATTTGGGCAGTTTTTTTTAAAAAAAGTGAAAAAACACAAAGAAAGTGATTTGTATCATTTCTAATTGTTCTATTGAAAGATATAAATTAAAGTAGAGATTCATCTTTATAATAAAACAACAAATTATTACATAATATGCATGATATTTTTGCCCATTCTTCAACACACAGCTTTGAGTTCTGCAATCAACTTTGGTGTCCTTTTTGCAACAGCAGCCTTCAAGTAAATCCACATCTCTATGGGATTTAAGTCTGGGGACTGAGATGGCCAATCCATAACTGTAATCTTCCTTTTTTTCAAAAATTCCTTTGTAGACTTCGCAGAATGCTGAGGGTCATTATCCTGCTGAAATACAAACATCCATCCAATAAGCCTTCTAGCACTGGATAACAAACAAGAGTGCAACATGTATTAATATTTTGCAGCATTCATTGATCCTTCTACAATACTATGATCGCCAGTGCCTGAGGAATAAAAACAAGCCAATACTATCGCACAACCTCCACCATGTTTAACACTGGGCATGATGAACTTTTCTTTAAATTCTCCTCTCTTCCTCCAAACATGTTGTTTCTTTCTTGGTGAAAAAAGTTATATTTTGGATTCGTCTGACCATAGAATTTGGTGAAGAAATCATCAGGCTTCAAGTATTCAATGGAAAACGCCAATCTCTTTCTTTTGTGCATTGTTTTCAACAAAGATTTGTATCTTGGTTTCCGTCCATGGACATTCATCTTTGATACGGTATCGTTGAATTGTCCGCTCACAAATTTCTTGACCATCTTCTCTCAATTCTTGTGTCAAATCTTTTGCAGTAATCTGTGGATTTTTCCCGACTGCTCGAACGATTCTTCTTCCAGATTTTGGTCTTCCTCACCTTGAGCCAGTTGCAGTAGTTCCTGTTCTGTGTTTGTCAATAATAGTCCACACAGTGCTTTCCAGTAAACCGAATCTTTCTGCTATTTTTCTGGTAGTTTCTCTTTTTTATTTAGTTGTATCACTGCCATTTTGAGATCGTTGCTGTACTCTTTAACCATTTTTGTTGCTTTTTTGAATCACAAATGTCCAATTTATTTTTCCAATTTATTATGCATTTATTTTATTCTATAATTATCATCAGGTGTTGGTTTTCAAGCATGATAATTGTCAATAATTAGCAACAAATGGGTTTCATACAAAATATGTTGATTGCCCAAATACTTTTGTCAAAGTATGAAATTAGTTTTTGTATGTTATTTTTCATTTATGCATATTATGTAGTAAGTTGCTGTTTTATTATAAAGCTGAATCTCTACTTTAATTTACATCTTACAATAGAACAATTTGAAATTATAGAAGTCACTGTCGTTGTGATTTTTCTCATTTTGTTTTAACTGCCCAAATACTTTTGTCTGTGACTGTATGTATATATATATATATATATATATATATATATAGGATGCTGTAGATGAGGCGTATGAGAGGAAGAAACTGCGGTATGCTCAACTAGCCACTGAAGCGGAACAGCGAGGATGGAGAGTCTGGGTTTACCCAGTGGAAGTGGGATGTCGAGGATTTGTGGCACACTCTACAACCCGGTTTCTCAGAGATGTCGGATTCAATGGCCAAGAGTTGCGTCGCACAGTGAAGAACTTATCTGAAGCAGCAGAGAGGAGCAGCAACTGGCTGTGGTTGAGACGGAAAGATTCTGGCTGGGGATCTCAAGCACAATAGAAAGAAAGAAAGGCTGATATACAGGTAAGTAAGCTGGGCTGAGTTGAGTGGGGACGGAGGGGGTGATGCTGGGACGCCAGAATCACCGTCGAGCCCTCTTGAGGTGTCGTGGGCTAGTCGGTCGAAACACCGAGGATGGAAGGTGCCCACTTGAAGACCCCAGAGATGTACCCTACTTAGCTCAATCCAGACGGTTGTCATGCTGATGCGCTGGGGAGACCGCACTATGGTTGATCCCGGAGCCAGCATCGCAGCCGCTGTGTGTGCTGATGCGCTAGGGAGGCAAAATAAGCTGATCCCTGGAGCCAGCATTACACTTCAGCCATCAACACCAGACAGAAGGATATCTACATCATCATATGGAAGGAAGCGCAAATGGATGGAGACACATATGGATCACATTAGTTTACTGTGAAGCTACGTCTTAGTTGGTGCTTATCTTGGCGAGAGCCAAGTTCAAATCAGCATGAAGTTTTAACATCTACTCTCATGTAATGGAAATCATGAAGATCTGGATACGTCCAGTGACTGCTGTGAATAGTGCAGCTGGCAACAAGGGAAAGACCTCGTGACAGCCTGGAGAGACAGCTGACTGGAGGAAAGAGACCCCATTGGGGCTGGCAAGGGTTAGCTACCCTTGTCGGCAGTATCCAGCTCTGTGTTTACAGGATGCTGGAGACACCGCCCAAGGCTTCAAAGAAATTAAACAGAAAAATACCCCTAGAGTCTGCGAGGCGGGGCGGAAGATGACTCAACGTTGGACAACACGGTTAAGGACTTAGGAACGGAAACGGATATGAGTATGGAGAGTACTTCACAAAAGACTAGTTCAAGATCTGCAGTTAGCAAAGACATGGAACTCCAGGTTTGTGTCTGCGGCTGGAGCAAGGCGACAACAGTCAGGGGTTTGAAGATTCATCAAGGGAGAATGAAATGCTTGAGGGAGAAGGGACAAGGGCCTCGCATTGATCAGTACTTCTTACGAAGTCAGTCAAGTCAGTCGAATGAAATCCAGCGACAGGAAGCAAACCACAGTTCGCAGGATATCAGCACCCCTGTCATAGATGTGAGGAGGACTTGCATGGACACAGTTAGTGATGAACCTAATGATCCTTGTGAACCCGGCAGACAAACCAGCGTAAGAGAGAAAAGAACCTCAACGGGCACAAGCCTGGAGTTAAATGGCCAAGAGCTTGTGAGAAAACTGCATGGGACACAGTAAACACAGATCTCTGCTTTGCATTGGAAAGGTTAAGTGGAACAGTTGAAAAGAAACTGGATAAATTTGGGGACATCATCTACGATATGGAAGCGAGAGGTTTGGAGTTGAAAAAGGAAGGAAAAAGTACAAACTATTCCTGGAAAGTCTAGACGGCAGCAGGAGATTGAACAGCTTAGTTAGAGAAAGGAGACAGCTGAGGAAGCAATGGAGAAGAGCAGAAGAAAGTCAGAAGGAGGGACTCAATCTCTTACAAAGGGTCATAAAACATAAGCTTGCAACATTGCGCAGAGCTGAGCGCCTACGGAAACGCTACAAAAAGAAGGAGCGTCGCGAGAACTAACTTTTATAAAGACCCATTCAAATTTGTAAAGAAGTTATTCACCAGTGAGAAGAATGGCACACTAAAAGCATCTAAGTTTGAGTTGGAGAGATATTTGGAGGAAACGCATACAGATTCAAAAAGGCAGGAGCCTATGTCAATTCCTTCAGACATCCCACCTATCAATCCACCAGAATACCAAATGGAGGACTGTGCACCTAAGTGGAAAGAAGTAGAGCAAGCTGTGAAAAAGCAAGGGCTTCATCATCTCCAGGGCCTAATGGAGTTCCGTACAGAGTGTACAAGAGTGCTTCAGGAGTTCTACTGAATCCTGTGGAAACTGATGAAAGTAGCATGGGAAAAACAGGTTGTACCAAGAGCATGGCGCCGAGCAGGTGGAGTCTTTATACCTAAAGAAAAAGATTCTAGCAGCATCAGTCAGTTTCGCCCTATTTCCCTATTAAACGTAGAAGGCAAGATTTTCTTCAGCATTATTGCTCAGAGATTGTCAACTTACCTATTAAAGAACTGCTTCATTGACACTTCAATACAAAAGCGGGCATTCCAGGTTTCCCAGGATGCTTAGAACACATCAATGTGATCTGGCAACAAATTCAATCAGCTAAAAAGGAGAGGAAGGAGCTCCATGTGACATTCCTGGATTTGGCTAATGCATATGGTTCAGTGCCACATGAACTTCTTTGGGCAGCATTTGATTTTTTCAGTGTACCAATGACAATAACAAATCTAGTCAAAGCCTACTTTGGAGATTTGCAATTTAGTTTTTCAACTTCAGAATTCAGCACTACATGGCAATGCCTAGAAGTTGGAATAATGGCAGGATGCACCATTTCTCCACTGGCTTTTACCATGGCAATGGAAGTAATCATTAGGGCATCAAAATGGGTAGTGGGAGGAGAGCTTGGCTTCTGAATACGACTACCACCAATTCGAGCATACATGGATGACATGACAACCATGACTACAACAGTAGCCTGCACTAATCGGTTATTGGGCAAATTAACCAATAACATTGAATGGGCACGAATGCAATTCAAGCCCACTAAATCAAGGAGCATCTCTATAATTAAAGGTAAAGTAGTAGATAAAACGTTCTTCATTAATGGTGAGGCAATACCAACAGTGTCTGAGAAGCCAGTGAAGAGCCTTGGGAGATGGTACGACGGGGATCTAAAGGACACAGTTCGTGTGGGAGAAGTTAGACAACAAGCTGTGGAAGGGTTGAAGAGCATAGACAGCAGCGCTTTACCAGGCAAACTAAAACTCTGGTGCTTTCAGTTTGGCCTACTGCCAAGGTTGCTGTGGCCACTGACTGTGTACGAGGTTTCTTTGACAACAGTAGAGAAGCTGGAAGCTTTAATCAGTTCACACATCAGGAAATGGTTGGGAGTTCCACGCTGCCTCAGCAGAGTGGGACTTTATGGTAAAGGAATACTGCAGCTACCTGTCTCCGCTCTAACCGAGGAGTTTAAGTGCGCCAAGGTCCGACTGGAAATGACATTAGTAGAGTCACGCGACAAATGCGTAAGGGAGGCAGCACCTGTGTTGAAAACTGGAAGAAAGTGGGTGGCAAAGAAAGCTGTGGAGGATGCAAAGGCTGCCCTTCGAATTGGTGATATCATGGGGCAAGTTCAGCATGGAAGAGGGGTCTTGGTCTCAGTTCAGCTCCTCCTACATGGCACAAGGCAGCCCCAGCGCAACGGAGGAAGCTTGTAGTCAACGAGGTGCAAAAGCAGGAGGAGAGGATGAGGTGTATAAAGGCCATTTCCCAGGGCAAGCAGGGAGAATGGATGAGATGGGAGAGTGTGGAACAACGCAAGATTGGCTGGCAAGACCTATGGTCAATGGAACAGAGCAGGATCAGTTTCCTTATAAGGTCAACATATGATGTTCTCCCATCACCACAGAACCTAAACCTCTGGGTAGGAGAGGATCCCTCATGTCCTTTGTGTTCATCACCTGCAACATTAAGGCACATTTTGACAGGATGTAAGGTGGCTCTTAGCCAAGGACGGTTTACTTGGCACCATGACCAGGTGCTGCGATGTTTGGCCTTAGCATTGGAAGACAAAGCGTAACATGACCAATAAGTTGCCACCTGTTCCATCAAAACATTACACACAAAGACAACATTCCTCCGCCCAGGAGAGCAACCACCAAGAAAAGGTGTTAAAACCAATCCTCGCCCAGGACAACTGGAAGCTGCTAGAGACTGGAAAATGCTGGCGGATGTTGGTCAGCGGCTTATTTTTCCACCTGAGATTGCCACCACAAACCTTCGACCAGATATTGTCTTGTGGTCTGGATCAGCACGCCTTGTTCACCTGGTGGAGTTAACAGTGCCATGGGAGGATGCTGTAGATGAGGCGTATGAGAGGAAGAAACTGCGGTATGCTCAACTAGCCACTGAAGCGGAACAGCGAGGATGGAGAGTCTGGGTTTACCCAGTGGAAGTGGGATGTCGAGGATTTGTGGCACACTCTACAACCCGGTTTCTCAGAGATGTCGGATTCAATGGCCAAGAGTTGCGTCGCACAGTGAAGAACTTATCTGAAGCAGCAGAGAGGAGCAGCAACTGGCTGTGGTTGAGACGGAAAGATTCTGGCTGGGGATCTCAAGCACAATAGAAAGAAAGAAAGGCTGATATACAGGTAAGTAAGCTGGGCTGAGTTGAGTGGGGGACGGAGGGGTGATGCTGGGGCGCCAGAATCACCGTCGAGCCCTCTTGAGGTGTCGTGGGCTAGTGGTGAAACACCGAGGATGGAAGGTGCCCACTTGAAGACCCCAGAGATGTACCCTACTTAGCTCAATCCAGGCGGTTGTCATGCTGATGCGCTGGGGAGACCGCACTATGGTTGATCCCGAGCCAGCATCGCAGCCGTTGTGTGTGCTGATGCGCTAGGGAGGCAAAATAAGCTGATCCCTGGAGCCAGCATTACACTTCAGCCATCAACACCAGACAGAAGGATATCTACATCATCATATGGAAGGAAGCGCAAATGGATGGAGACACATATGGATCACATTAGTTTACTGTGAAGCTACGTCTTAGTTGGTGCTTATCTTGGCGAGAGCCAAGTTCAAATCAGCATGAAGTTTTAACATCTACTCTCATGTAATGGAAATCATATATATATATATATATATATACAGCTCTGGAAAAAATTAAGAGACCACTGCAAAATTGTCAGTTTCTCTGGTTTTACTATTTATAGGTATGTGTTTGGGTAAAATGAACATTTTTGTTTTATTCTATAAACTAATGACAACATTTCTCCCAAATTCCAAATAAAAATATTGTCATTTAGAGCATTTATTTGCAGAAAATGACAGCTGGTCAAAATAACAAAAAAGATGCAGTGTTGTCAGACCTCGAATAATGCAAAGAAAATAAGTTCATATTCATTTTTAAACAACACAATACTAATGTTTTAACTTAGGAAGAGTTCAGAAATCAATATTTAGTGGAATAACCCTGATTTTCAAGCACAGCTTTCATGCGTCTTGGCATGCTCTCCACCAGTCTTTCACATTGATGTTGGGTGACTTTATGTCACTCCTGGCGCAAAAATTCAAGCAGCTCGGCTTTGTTTGATGGCTTGTGACCATCCATCTTCCTCTTGATCACATTCCAGAGGTTTTCAATGGGGTTCAGGTCTGGAGATTGGGCTGGCCATGACAGGGTCTTGATCTGGTGGTCCTCCATCCACACCTTGATTGACCTGGCTGTGTGGCATGGAGCATTGTCCTGCTGGAAAAACCAATCCTCAGAGTTGGGGAACATTGTCAGAGCAGAAGGAAGCAAGTTTTCTTCCAGGACAACCTTGTACTTGGCTTGATTCATGCGTCCTGTACAAAGACAAATCTGCCCGATTCCAGCCTTGCTGAAGCACCCCCAGATGAGTCCAATTTTCAGCTTTGCCCAACACCTGGTCGTCAAATGGTTAGACGGAGACCTGGAGAGGCCTACAAGCCACAGTGTCTCGCACCCACTGTGAAATGTGGTGGAGGATCGGTGATGATCTGGGGGTGCTTCAGCAAGGCTGGAATTGGGCAGCTTTGGCATGAATCAAGCCAAGTACAAGGTTGTCCTGGAAGAAAACTTGCTTCCTTCTGCTCTGACAATGTTCCCCAACTCTGA
The DNA here is from genome assembly GCA_030684275.1 of Acipenser oxyrinchus oxyrinchus. NCBI lineage: Eukaryota > Metazoa > Chordata > Actinopteri > Acipenseriformes > Acipenseridae > Acipenser > Acipenser oxyrinchus. Next base: position 19,697,612 of record CM060247.1, on the reverse strand, counting down.
GGATTGGTTTTCCAGCAGGACAATGCTCCATGCCACACAGCCAGGTCAATCAAGGTGTGGATGGAGGACCACCAGATCAAGACCCTGTCATGGCCAGCCCAATCTCCAGACCTGAACCCCATTGAAAACCTCTGGAATGTGATCAAGAGGAAGATGGATGGTCACAAGCCATCAAACAAAGCCGAGCTGCTTGAATTTTTAGCCAGGAGTGGCATAAAGTCACCCAATATCAATGTGAAAGACTGGTGGAGAGCATGCCAAGACGCATGAAAGCTGTGCTTGAAAATCAGGGTTATTCCACCAAATATTGATTTCTGAACTCTTCCTAAGTTAAAACATTAGTATTGTGTTGTTTAAAATGAATATGAACTTATTTTCTTTGCATTATTCGAGGTCTGACAACACTGCATCTTTTTTTGTTATTTTGACCAGTTGTCATTTTCTGCAAATAAATGCTCTAAATGACAATATTTTTATTTGGAATTTGGGAGAAATGTTGTCATTAGTTTATAGAATAAAACAAAAATGTTCATTTTACCCAAACACAAACCAATAAATAGTAAAACCAGAGAAACTGATAATTTTGCAGTGGTCTCTTAATTTTTTCCAGAGCTGTATATGTATATATATATATATATATGCTATATATATATATATATATATATATATATATATATATATATATATATATATATATATATATATGCTGTATATATATATATATATATATATATAATCTCAGACTTGTGGTTGAGTCCGAGTCCGTGTCCTTTGTCCGTGTCCGAGTCCCGAGTGTGCAGTCCTAGTCCGAGTCTGAGTCATCACGGTCCGAGTCCGAGTCACTATCATTCGAGTCCAAGTCCGAGTCATGAGTCCTTGATTTTGAGTCTCGAGTTCAAGTCTGAGTCCTTCAAACAAACTCAAATCAATGTTCATTAAACTAGTGGTAGTAGTGGGGGAACGTTGTCTGATATCCCTTAGGAAAAATGCACAAATAATTTTAAAAAAATAATAATTAGATTTTTTTTTTCTAGTTAGATTTTTCAACTTGTCTGGCACTATTGGAATTGGAATACTGTTTGAATGTACCTGAAGTTGATAGATAAGCTTCAAGTTCAAGTTTGTGGGTGTTGTTTTTCACTTTGATAGAAGCTGTGATCTGGATTATAGATCCAGTCTGTGTAGTGTTAGAAAGTGGTACATCGTCAGAATGTGGTATGCATACCAAAACTTGACATGTGTAATGTCAGAAAGTGGTACACTGTCAGAGTGCAAGTGGTATGCTGTCAGATTTTGGTACAAGTGCAATCAATTGTGATCTGATGGGTGTTTTCCTATTGCAAACTTAAATTGGTAACTGACAATCAATTTCTCAAAGTTGCTCAAGTAAAATAAATGTACAAGACCCAATGTATTGCGTATCATAAATATGTGCATACTATTTTCATAATGGTGGAAAAATATCATAAATGACATTAAAAACAATGTAAACGACTGGAGCAAGCGTAATGCGCTGAGTACCACTACACAGGTAAGAAATTAAAGTTACTTTCACCTCTGACTATGGCATCTACTTTGACCTCAATTTGAGTAAAATCTGCCAATCTGATTTAGACATTGCCGGAACTGTATATATACTGTGTACTTAAATAGTACATTTAGTATTATTTGTTTTGCAAAACAGAAACGTTATGTTTGACTTTCATTGCATTTGCACTTTTATTAAGTCTGTAATACAATAATGCATTTATGAGATTGTGCTTCAGTTCATTTGATTTCAGATAATGTCTTTTTTATTTTTTATTTTACACAAAAACATATTATATATGTGTATTTCCCCTTTTGTGTAGGTTCATAATGGAATTAAAAAAATGAGTTCACACAGACAGTTCTAGGTTGATGATGCACAACGTATTGTTAATGTGTTTTTCCTGCATCCATAATAAATTATTTTCATTTTGGTAAATGAAGTGGTATTAAGTTATTCTGTCGTTCTTTTTTCTATCAGTCAGTCCTGTCATATCAGTCTGATATACCTGCCTGTTTGACGGTTGGCAATTTTTGATATGAGACTTTATGTGCCTAGTTTTGCACTGAATTTGCCAGGTGAATTAATTGACATTGCTTGCAAACAGTAATGGTGTGTGCTGGGAATGATTGGAGATTGATATGAATTAAGAAGCTCTAAAAGTATTATTATAACTTATAATATTAATTTTTTCATTCATTTTTGTTTTCAGTAACATTCAGGACATTCTATTAGAACAACACTAGAGCAGACAGCTAACAATACCATGTTTGTGGAACAGTATACTTAAATGTACCTCTAAATAAGAAATTTTACATGCTTTGATCTCTCAGTATAGATTATTATTATTTATTTATTTCTTAGCAGACGCCCTTATCCAGGGCGACTTACAATTGTTGCAAGATAACACATTATTTTTACATACAATTACATTATTTTTTACACATTATTTTTACATACAATTACCCATTTATACAGTTGGGTTTTTACTGGAGCAATCTAGGTAAAGTACCTTGCTCAAGGGTAACGCAACATGGATTTTCTACGTAATTAATTTGTGTCTATTTAGAAATGTTGCATGTTATTTGTCCTGAGTTCTACTGCACGTATTACACTGGGCAATTTAAGTAAATGAGCCAAATCAGAGCCGTTCAGAGGAGCTCAGTGAAAGAACCCTGTATATGCTCCCCCTGGGTGATGTTGTCCGTAGACACAGGGTAAACTTTCACTGCTATGCCGATGACACACAATTGTATCTATCTCTGAAAACAGGTGATTCCACATCTCAAAATAACTTAACTACATGTCTCACTAATATTAAGACATGGACGTCAACATGTTTTCTACTGTTAAATTCTGATAAAACAGAGGTCATGATTTTTGAGTAAAAAAATCAATGAGAGAGGGTAAATCAATGATTCAAAGACAGAAATTAGAAATCTGGGTGTCTTTTTTGACCCTGATCTTTCATTTGAATCCCACATTTGGAACATAACAGAAGTGTCTTTTTTACATCTAAGAAATATTGCTAAATTAAGACGCTTTCTCTCAGTACAGGATGCTGAGAGACTGATACATGCCTCTGTAACTTCAAGAATAGATTACTGTGATGCCCTATTTTCTGGTATTCCAAATTGTGTTTTGTCCAGCTTGTAGCTTATGCAAAACACTGCTGCCAGGATCCTAATGAAAACAAGAAAGTTTGACCATATTACGCTGGTATTGGCTTCCCTACACTGGCTCTCAATACGATACAGGATTGATTTTAAAGTCCTGCTTTTGACCTATAAAGTCTTAAATGGGTTAGCTCCATCCTACCTGAGTGACTTATTGGTCCCATATGTTCCAGGTCGCCCACTCCGATCTCAGGATGCTGGGAATCTCACCGTTCCAAAAATGTTAAAAAAAAAAAAGAACACAGGTGGTAGAGCATTCGGCTTCAGGGCACCTAAATTGTGGAACGAATTGACAGTCTCTGTAAGGGAGGCACCTACTAGGGCAGCTTTTAAAACTAGGCTGAAGAGATATTTTTATCGTCTATCATATACATGACTACTGCTATTGCCTTTTTACTGTATGTTTTATTATTTTACTACTGTTGCCTTTTTATTATTATTAGTTTATTTAGCAGACACCTTTATCCAAGGCGACTTACAGAGACTAGGGTGTGTGAACTATGCATCAGCTGCAGAGTCACTTACAACCACGTCTCATCCGAAAGACGGAGCACAAGGAGGTTAAGTGACTTGCTCAGGGTCACACAATGAGTCAGTGGCTGAGGTGGGATTTGAACCGGGGACCTCCTGGTTACAAGCCCTTTTCTTTAACCACTGGACCACATTATTTTATAGTACTTATGTATTTTATTGTATTTACTAATTTGTTGGTCTGCTTCTAATGCTTACTGCAATGTATATTTTCTTGTTTTGCCAACGTGAAGCGCTCTGTGGCAACTTCTTGCAAAGGGCACTATATTAAATAAAGACTGATTGATGAACCTACTTAACGACATGTTCAGTTCCGCTCCCTCTGAGCAGTTCAGAGTGATACAGAGCAGATTTCATTGGTGATCCTAGTAAGCAGAAAAATTCAGCTTTGAGCTGCTCAGTTACTTAACGCACCCACTGAGAATGGGCTCTGTGTTACAGTACCTGTCAATGCCCTTGGCTTTTATATCAAAGGCTGGGTTTGAACCCATGTCAGTGAATGGGTTTGGTGGTCTCAACTGGCACTGTGTAACAGAAAATGTAATATATATATAAAATATATTTTTTTAAAATTGAGGGCAGGAATGAAGACGTTGAGACTGGACTGCTCCCTTACACCAGGACAGACTCGACTCAATGAGAAGAAACTCACATTAAAGTGATTTTTCTATCTATTCTGTGAATGAAGAAAGGGGGCAGATTCCTGTTCTGCACATGTGTCTTTCAATGCTACTATAGTAGTGTTAGGTTAGGTTTTTAAGGCATAAAAAATTGAAATGTATAGATACTGTACACTATACGTGTTATCATCTGTTTTCTTAAACATTTAACATGTTTTAATATTACTATTACTACAGACACTGAAAATAAATGTGTCAATATGTCTGCCTACTGAATTAAATGTCTTTAGTTTTGTTCAAATATTACTACCAATGCAAGGAATGTAGGATACAGTTCATTGCTTGGCCCAATGCAATTGGAAATTCCAACATTTGTGATTCATGTGAACCTTATTAAGCACTAATACAGCAGTTGTGAAAATTCTCAATAGTTCTAGTAATTCTAGTGAAAAAGAAGGTAAAGAATGCAGTTGCGGGTTTCAGAGCAGTAAATATTAAACCATGTCTTTTGATGCATTACGAGACTTCTGTTAGTTTCTTTCTTTTCTAGCGTCATATTCACACATAATTAGTTAATGCTTTAAATATATATATATATATATATATATATATATATATATATATATATATATATATATATATATATATATATACTTTGTGTTTTATTTTAAAAAAACACGTCGTGACGGCGGGGGCTGGGGAGTGTTGCTGTGTAAGGGTAGTTTAACTTGATCCAAACCTTTGTTTTTTACGCATTGCGATTTTTAAAAAAAAGAAAAAAAGGAAAAATACATTTTGTATTCGACCTCAAAAAATAATGAACTTGATTGCTAATCCGTGATGTGCAGTTAATGTATGATAATGACTTTCAAGCTTCCAGGTAACACTGAGATGCGCAGATTCCAAACGTGCTTGTTTTCCAGGATGTCCTATGGACTGGATGATTAAAGGTGGATGGAAATCTTACAGCACAGGGGGACCTGCTTGATGCAAATCTGAACCGTACTGCTGTTTCTGCTCAAACGCTGGAATTAGCCACAGGGAATCAGGTCTGAACAGCACATTCATTTAATTCAAACAACAGCATACCTGCGATTGCCGGCATAGCGTAAAATCATTTGTAAGTCTGAGATCTTTTCAGTATCTTGCAAGGGAAATTGATTCCAACCAATGTTTTGATGTTTTGCGCGCATGCGTTACTCTTGTCAGAATTACTGCACTGCCTCGGACTAAGTTGCATTCCTTGATTCTTCGCTTAAAGACATTCATTTAATCAAAGTTAGGAATGTGGAGAGTTCAAGACCGAGGATGTTTCGGGGTTTTATCTTTTCCCATGATGGTGGCCATGGTCTGCTGTGCACAAAGGTGAGCTCATTCGGATCTATAATATTTGTGGCATGTATTTCCCTGTCTAATAGTGAACAGTTTCGTGCAGTTCTGAATAAAATCCATATGTCTTCCCTTTAGCGTTAATGAGCCCAGCAACATGTCATATGTGAAAGAAACCGTGGACAAATTGCTCAAAGGATATGACATTCGCTTAAGGCCTGATTTTGGAGGTAATTTATTTCCTTTAATATACTTCTATCCGATTGTAACTGTAGCCATTGTTTCATACATCAGTCATCAGTCAGTCAATGTCAAAGCATGTTTTTTACATACTAATATCACCTGCATGCACGATTGAAAAGATCATAATATATAACACTATTGAAGCATGCATTCTATTTTGAATTTTAAGGTCTCCCTTTAGATGTTGGAATGAGCATAGACATCGCCAGCATTGATATGGTCTCAGAAGTCAATATGGTGAGTACATTTAAGTTTTAGCCTGCCACCAATACAGCGAATTTGACAAAGTATAAGAACAGGCCTGTCTTGCTGGAGGGTCGCTCTGAGGAAAAGTAATGTGGAGAATACAGAAGAAAATAAAGACGTTAATTACTTGTGTGTGTTGTGTTGTAGGCGTTGAATTTGTTTAATATGTCTAATGCCGCCATCTGGTGATTACAGTACTGTTATTTACTGCGTTTCAGCACCACGGACAGCACTATAGTTTTTTTGGTTTGTTTGTTTTATATGTAGATACACATACATGTTAAAAACGTCGTTAAAGATTGCACTGTGTAACAATGGGAAATGATTGTTGGGAGAACTGGTCTCAACTGTTGAACTATGTTGTTAAACACCTTTAGAAATTAGAAAAAGCCACATCAGCGACCAATGATTATAGTGCATATGTTTGTCAGTTGATAATAACTATGCATAGAATATCTTTTTGTATTTGTTTTCTGTCTTGGAAAAATCTGCTGTGTTAAGAAAAAAACAAAGGCAGGTCTGGCCTTTATGCCTGGACTTGAAGGCCACTAACAAATGTGTTATGAAACTTAAGTAGTGCTGCAGATATATCAACTAAGTACATTTTGGCAATAATACCAGAAGCCAGTATCTACCTGACTTATTGACCAGAATTAGTAGAAATATTATATTGTTGCGTTTTATACACTGTTACCACTCAAATCTCCAAAACGTAGTTTTTACAAAGTAAAGTTATAGATAACACCACCTTACTATTTATTTATATTGGAAAATGTACAGTACATTTCTTATTATCTATCATTTACTGCAGAGCAGACATGCATAGAGATATAATTTCTGCAGACCATGCACAGTGCAAACAAGAGCAGTACTTGACTCCCTCATACTTTGCCTATGTGACTCAACAGTAATAGTGCGGCATCACTCATATGTGGGCAGATGGTATTTCAAGTCCTGATGATTATATGCATTTAAGGACCTCTGGTGGGAAGCCATCAGTTTTCCTAAATATGTAACATTCTGTTGATGTGTTTATATAACAAACTGCAGAAGGTACAATGAAAAAGTAAACTAATTCAAAATCTATGACGATAAGGAATTGGTTAATGTGCAGTGAAATCTACTGCCCATTAGTATTGATAGTATAGATTGAACTAGAAATGCATTGGAACTTATTAAATCTGTTTGCAAAGGAATAAGCTTGTAAATGACAAGGCCTTCAGCTAAGTAGTGACCAAGATATTTGTTTTTAATTTGGTGCTTTTCAGACAGAATTACAATGTTTATAAAACTTATAACTTTCACATGTAAATGGATTTTCAAAATAATACAACAGCAACCTATAATTACTCTTTGTGATTATTAGGCACAGGTGTGTTATACAGTGTGTTATAAAGTATATTTATATTAACACTGCTGTGCAAGTATGCCTTGTAATTTATTTTAAAAAAAAAACTTGCTAACTTATGCAAGCATAAATATATACAGTTGTAGTCAGAAGTTTACATACCCCAATGGATATTTCTAGAAATGTCTCGAAAACAAAGAATTTTAGGAAAGATCTTTAATAGCAAAAGTTTTGCTTTTGTGGATGACGAAAAAAAGTTACAAATAGATGTCTACAATTATTTATTTCAGAATTTTTTTGCAAAACTCCAGAAATGCTAATTCAAAAGTATTCATACCCTTTGATGCTATGATAGTATTGTCCTCAAAGTGCTAGAAAGACAGAAGGTTCTTTCACCAAGAACAAGTAGAAGAATTGTGAGGAAGGTTAATAACAATCCAAGATTGACTGCCAAATATATTCAAAGTGAATTGGCTGCAAGTGGGCCTGAGGTTTCCATTTCAACCATAGATTGAGTAGTGCATGGTGAAGGTCTGAATGGTCACAGGCCAAGGAAAAAGCCAATCTTAGGAATACATCACAAGGACAATTGTTTAAAGTTTGCAAATCAGCATTTGAATGATGGATATGAGTTCTGGTCAAAGGTTTTGTGGAGTGATGAAACAAAAATCGATCTATTTGGTCACACTGATAGTCGTTATGTTTGAAAAAAGTCTGGTGAGGCATACAAAGAAAAGAAAACCATACCTACTGTTAAGCATGGAGGTGGTAATGTCCTTCTATGAGGCTGTTTTTCCTCTAATGGCACAAGACATTTAGTTACAATACATGGTAAAATGGATTCCATGGCATACCAAAAGATATTGGCCAATCACCTGAAACCTCCTCTACAAAACTTGGTTTAAAGCGCAACTGGATGTTCCAACACGACAAGGATCCAAAGCACACATCAAAATCTACTTCAGAATGGTTAAAGAAGAATGAAATCAAGGTTCTGGAATGGCCTAGTCAAAGTCCCGATCTAAATTCGATTGAGAATCTTTGGTATGAGTTGAAGAAGGCTGTGCACAAGAGAAGTCCTCGGAATTTGAATGAACTGGAACAATTTAGCATTGAAGAATGGTCAAAAATCACTAAAGAATCATGGTAAAAGCTCATTGATAAATATCCTAATTGTTTAAAAGAGGTTATTATCGGTAAAGGTGCCTCAACTAGCTAGTAATTTAATTCCTTGTCAGAGTATGAATACTTTTGAATTTGGAGTTTTGCAAAAAAAATTGCTGAAATAAATTATTGTAGACATCTATTTCTTGTAACCTTTTTTTCTCATCCACAAAAGCAAAACTTTTCCTACAAAAGATTTTACCTGTAATTATTTGTTTTTGAGAAATTTCTAGAAATTATACATTTCCATTGGGATATGTAAACATTTGACTACAACTGTACATCATAAAGATATACAAATAAATCAAATAAATAACAGTCCTAGTCTGTAGCAGTCTAATAGAACATACAACCTCATCACCAGGTAGAAGATTTTTTTTTTAATATTAAAGTGAATGGGCTATAATTGTGCTTTTTATTATATTTGATTTTGTAATGCTGAATTATATTTAGCAAGCTTGTGCTGCCAAAGACTCAATAAGTAAATACAATCTGTACAATTGACTTTATTTAATTTGCAATAGATTTAAGAGACCAGTTCAGAAAATTAATTCATTACATGTGGAATTTATATGGTTTCAAATATTCATAAAAAATATCATACTAAATGAGGGAGTGTTGGAGAAAAAAAGTTGCGTGAGTGACTGAAACATGTTTATTTTGCACGTAGCACTGATTAACTGTATCCTGTTTATTGTCAATCTATTAGTAAATGTTTCAGCAATTGAATAAGGAGTAAGTCATGTTCTGTTTTTTTTATCTACGGGTGTGCATTTCCCTTCTAGAGTTGTGGATCCCAGTGTGGCTCATGTCAAAAGTTCAATAAGTTTAATGGCCTCAGTCGTTCCCCAGTATAAATTTGACCACATCACAAAACCACTGCATAATTAGGCACAATTGATAGCCACTGCTTGAGAGAAACCCAGAACAGACTGCCAGAGCTATGAGGGGAAGTTGTAGTGAGTGCCATTGTCTATAACCTTTCAATACTTAATTCATTTGCATACTGTATATGCATACATATTTTGTTGCTGTACTCTAGAATAAGTATAAAAAGTATAAAAGTTACCATATATTTCTTTCTGAGTTTATGGTATCAAAACTCTAAGTCATAAATAGTTTATTTTAATGGATATCTGCTTACAAAATCATAAACAGAATGGAACATAATGTGAACTGCGCATGCAGTGCTGCTTTGTAAGATTGTTCAGATTGGTGGAATGACTGTGAAGTTGTTCTGTGTTTCAGTCATTGATTTAGTACTTACGTTTGTTGCAATGCTACTTACATGAAACTACATCTAGCTGGATGTGCTATGTCATAGGTCATTTTCTTTGAACTGTATTCAGATGTGAACCAAATGTGCTCTGTCTCTACAGTACTTAAAACAATGCTTGCATGAAGCCTTTAGAGAATAGTTCTGAGTATGTTTTTGATCCGCCAGTACTCTTTTTCCGAGGCTTTATTTAAAAATAATGAAGGGACTGATTTATTTAATTCTTTACATTTTGGTTGAGATGTTTCTGCTATGAGTTAAGAATCAAATGAACATTCTGGTGCATATTTTAAAGCAAGAACAAAGGAAAAGGCATACTAAAAATACTAACCACTGAACACGTGATGTAAGTTATTGAAAAAAAAAACTCAGAAACAAACAATTTTTTTACATTTAAAATTAGAAATATTATTGTTGGAAAAGCAGTTGGCATGGGTTCTCTGATAGAACAAAATCAGGCTGTCCTAATGTAGTCCAGGACACGCATAGGCAATTCCATCATCTGAGAAATTAGTTTGTGAAACCAGAGCAAACAACCGAATAAACACTGATACTGTATTGAGGCAGGTTTGGAAACAAATTGCTGACCTTCTCAATATGTTTGCTGTGGGACCAGGAGTACTGATCTTGGAACAAACTGTCAGGGTGTGGGATCCTGTGGGATACGATGCCACCACCTTGCACATTGGTAGCTCATTCATGGTATCACTTGGAACTGCAAGTTGATAAGTCTTCCTAACCATATTGTTTTGGCACAGATAATGCTTTCCATATTCTGGACTAATCATGCTTGGGATGAGATAAGAAAGACCACTGTAAAACCAAGTCGAGCAGGCAGCTAGAATAACATTCCACAAGTAGTTTCCCAATAATAACTATTGGGGCAGTCATTTCTTACGTTCGCACCATGGTTAGGAAAAAAAAATATGTAAATGTATGAAACAAATAAGGAACAACAGGAAAGGTTATTATACCTTTTTGCAATTCTTATAGCAGATTTTAAAAATGACCAAATAACAACAACTATGATTTGTGTTATTTACTGTCATACTCAGTACTGCAAAAAAAAAAAAAAACATCAGCTATGTTTATCCCAATGTTTTACTTGCTGCTATGTGTTACTTTTTAAAAGCTGATACAACAGTGTCATAATTGCATTCTAGATATACCGTAAGTTTTTTTTTTCTGTTTCTTTCATAAATCTGTCAGTCCTTGATACCTTAATGATTGAAGACTTTTGGGCAACAGTGTTGATTGAACAGTCAAATGGTGTGTTGATTGAACAGTCAAACTGTGATTGCCATTCACTTTGACAAAAGGTCATGCTGTGGGCTGCATCAAAGCCTCTGCTCCTTGTAAGAATGTGTATAGCTTTTGAAAACATCTGGCGAAACTATATTTAGTTGCTCAAACCTAATTGTGTTTTTTCTGAATCTGTGCACAATTATGTAGGAATTATACAATCAAAACAGAATGAATAAAAATATGAAATAAATGATCATAAAACTACATTGTGCGTTGCATTAGAGGTCTCCTCTTAGCATTTTGGTAGATTCAAATTCACAACAGCCTGCTTTCTTTCCCCTTTTTCTTATTTTCTTTTGGTTTACATTATGTCATGAATCACCCTAAAAAACAAAAAAATACATATACAATGATTCCCTTCTCTCACCCTTACATTGTTTGCTTATTAAATGTTAACATGATAGTGCTATGTGTATTGTAAACTGGGTACATGTCTGACTACATCTGAAAGGATAATTAAATATTTCATAAAACAAGAAATGAACATGGGTCATAAAGATTGCTGTTTTTTCATGATTGAATCCACTCATAGGTCAAATCATGGAGAAAATGAGCTAGGGTTAAATAAATGATTTGCAGTTTCTTACACTCATTCATGAAAGGTCAGAAGTCAAAATCTAAAATGTCAAAAAAGTAAAATATATAGAAAATAAATAGAGAAATCAAGTAAAATCAGAAAGTCTTGGTAATGAATGGAAATTCATGTGATCGCGGGTCAACTGTGTCAATTAAAGTGCCACCTGGCAGATTACATCAGAGCTAATACCCTCTAGTGAGTTATTTGGTCTGTCAGCTTGCTACATTGTTTTTTCCTATGTTTTACATTGTAATTTATGCACATTTAGTTCTCAAGCTTGACTCTCTATTAGGGACTGCTGAAAATCTTTTAGTTAAAATAACCCAAACAGAATATGTTAAGTTTTGTAAACTATACTATTACTTCATCAGTCTGTATATGTAAATTATAACTGGGTTCTCCAGTTATAATGTATTACAAGTTGTAAATCCTCCTGAAGCGCATACTGTATAACAGCATGAAAATGTGTTCATATAGTCTTAGCTATGGCAAATTAAATTACTCTCCATTACTAAAAGGCTTTTGTCAGACTTACTGGAAATAGAATAAAGCCCCCAGAAGAGTTCTTCTTTTGTGACATGCTGGCTGCAAGTTAGAATTCCCACTTTCTGCATGCTTGTAGTTTATGATTTAAAGCTTTATACAGCCTTCACAGTCACCTTCTGAAACTGCATTCAAACAATACAGTATTAGTTCATAAACAGACCTTTTTCCTGCTGATCTGTTGCTGTTTAAATAATCCTGTAGAACCCAGTTTGTGAAAGGTTCTTCAATAACAACTTCCTGCACTGATAGTTTACATAGTAAATAGTTCATATTTATTTGTATTTATTTTATTTTATTTTTAAATTACAGGATCTTTAAAGTGCACCGCAAATAGAACATGCTGCTTATCGAAGATTTTGATGAATAAATAAGACATTCTTTATAAATTAGAGAAATAATTTGGACTATTTTGTTACATTACCATGCAGACAAGAAAAGGTTATAGCGTGAAGGCCGATTCACATTCAATTTTCAGTGCTTTGTACTCTCTATTACAGGTCACACATTCTAATGAAGGCCGGTGCCAGCGAGAACATCAAAGCACTTGACCAATAATCTTGCTTGATAATGCTGAATGCTTCTATTCAATTTATATTATATTTGTGTTTGGAAGAAAAAAAAAACACACCAAAAATTGTATTTCTTTCCTGCATCTAGTGAATGTACCGACATTTTTATTTAACAATTATTTGCCAATTTATGATTCAAACCACAGACTGTTGTTGCTAAGCAACACTCAGTCGGTAGCTCATGAGGATCTGTTGTAACCAGTCCTTTGAATGGATACCAAATGAATAAGAAACAAACTGCTTTGTTTAAGGCAAGACACATTATTAATCCAAAATGAAGCGGGGGGTTAAAGCTTCTATAATGATAGCTGCACCTTACAGTAGTTACAATGTAACAATGGTATCCTAGGCTTGTCTTTCTATAGAGCTGGTCTACTATAGGAGGGAGTTTGCTGGAGCCCTGTAACCTAATGTTAAGAGCACGCAAAATACTTACTATGTAAAACAAGCTGTTGCATAACAGAGACGAGTGTTTACAGATTATACCTGTGTAGATATTTTCAAGTACAAAATAAATGGCTGTTTGTCAAGGGTGTCTAAAGTTGCTTCTTCTCTTGTTTCTGATGTGTTGAATGGCTTTTCTTCTGTTAATTGCTAGCCCATCCATTAGAAACATGCTCTTTACTGAGACATCTATGTTTTCAGAATCCTGGAGATTCAGATAATTAGGGTTGCCTTTTTCTGAAGACATAGACATCAGTTTAATTAACATGGGCATGTTTCTTTTTTACCTAGAATGAAATTGTAAATGTATTACTCTCGTTCAGAAAATATAATAAGAAAAAAGAAAATATGCAGCGTATTAGAGATGAGTTGCATGTTGATATTTTTAATTTTTGAACCGACTATTTAAAAACCTGTTTCTTTTCAAAACTGCAAGCACAGAGTGTGGTAATTTAATTATTAATCAGCTAATAGTATATCAGTAAGGGATAAGGTGCCCCTTAAAGATTGTCAACATACTGTTTTCATATCTTTCTCTTTTTTTACCATACTAATTCTAAAATCATAAAACTGCAAAATAATAAAAGTAATGTGTTAAATCTAACATCCTTGCTCCACAAGCTAGCTCCTTCAAGGAGTGTTTTAAAATCAGTTTCTTAGCTCTAACACTGCCAATATGATTACTGGTCTACTTTTCTTCTGCTGAAGATTGTTTGTTTGTTTTTTGCTTGCATTTTATACTTCAATTTGAAATGTGAATATATTTATAAGACAATTCAATTGAAGAAAAGAGGTACCACTTCTTGGTGCCTAATCAGTTGATGTGTTGTAGTTCAAACACTCCAATGGTCTTGCTGCAATGAGACCTACATCAAAGGTACGAATAGGCTGCACTATCTAAAGCATTGTATATGATGTATTTGCATTGTCAGCAGAAGTAATAGAAACACTAAAATAAAGAGTATTAGAAAGCATTTGTAGAGGCAAACTAATCATTGCTTCAGCTCAGCTTGCTACAGTGATGTTTGCTACAGTGTTTGCAGCTGGGTAATTTAGGTAGCATATTGTTTTGTGTATGTATATTTGTAATTGGACAATTTGTTAAGTCATGTGCAGGTATGGATCATTCTGTCTGGCAGCCAGTAATAAAAGCTGATATTTAATACTGTATAGAGTATACTAATGTGCCCTGGGTGTTACAATCATTAATAGATTAAACCAATTATTGTGAATAGATGAAAAACAACCATCTGAAAACATATATGCTGCCCTTTAGCCACAGCAGATCTCTTTTTGCAAGAACAAGTAGAAGATTATTTCTAAAATAGAGGATGTTGGACACTGTCTTGGTGCCATACAGCAGCACTGCGTGGACAAAATGCAGTACCACACCCTATTTGTACACAGCAATTACTCTATTGCACTATTTTGGATAGCACGCTGCTACTCCAAACCTGTTCCTCAAAACATTCCAGTATCTTAGACACTTTTGTTTTCGATTTTTTTTTTTAAATAAACAAAAGTGCATTTGCTGAGAATGCACATGCTATACATACATGCATCCAGTTTATCTTAATGCTCTTGAGATACAAAAATAATTATTATTATTTAAAAGACACCTTCATCCAAGGTGAGTTACAGAGACTAGGGTGTATAAACTATGCATCAGCTTCAGAGTCACTTACAACAACATCTCACCTGAAAGACAGAGCACAAGGAGGTTAAGTGACTTGCTCAAGGTCACACAGTGAGTCAGGGAGTGAGCCGGGATTTGAACCGGGGACCTTCGGGTTACAAGCCCTTTTCTTTAACCACCAGACCACACAGCCTACATTCAAGTCATGCATAATAAAATCATGCATAATAACAATAACCCAATCATTTAAATTATAATTAAAGCTCAGCAACTGACTCGAGGATATATAATTGACAATAGGCAGACTTTATTTGTTTAGCTTTTACATACAGTTTAAGTAACTTTTCGACTTTTTTAAATAATGTTGACTGTTAAAAACATGAATCATATTCACACAAAAAAAATCACACTTTATGCCAACATTTAGGCTAAACACCTTGCAGGCTAGATTTTGTGTGGGCTTTTATTGCTTAAAATGTATTCGTTTTAACCGCATAGTGTTCTGATTCAGTTTTAAAGGAAATTATGAGGAACACCTCTTGTGCACATAGAACTTTGTGATCACTTGGTAAAATCTGCTTCTTGACTTTGCTCGGGTGAACCAAGTTAGTTGAGTCATTTGGTGGGTTGCAGCATTGAGGCGACAAAACAATTAGACTAAAACCCCACTTTTAAAAAAAACAGTGACCCAGTCCAGAGCAGGAAACTCCCAATTAATTATTTTTAGGCTCAGCTCACCGCTACCACCCCTGTGCTGACTTGGGAGCGGCGAAGACGAACACACGCTGTCCTCTGAAGTGTGTGCCGTCAGCCAACCGCTTTTTTTCACACTGCAGACTCACCATGCAGCCACCTCAGACCTACAGCGTCAGAGGACAACGCAGCTCTGGGCAGCTTACAGGCAAGCCCGCAGGCTCCCGGCCATACTACAGGGGTCGCTGGTGCGCGGTGAGCCGAGGGCACCCTGGACGACCTTCATATGTGGGGGTACGGCACGGCCCCTTTTCATAGGCAATTCAAGGTCCTCCCGCACAGTCTGACAGGGCCCTATACAGACACAAACAAGTTTTTAGATTGTCGTCTGGTAAATCTAAGAAATTAACCTGTACACCCTCTCTCTGTATCATCGACGTCGCAGCCAGGGTCTGTCAATCTCAGGCTCGCACTCAAACTACAAAATAATTTTTGCTGCTACTGCTGCAGCAACTGCTCCCTCTCCTAGCAAAGCCAAACTGTAGTTAGTTTATTCTATAACACCAAAAACTTAAATACTGTTTCAAGGTGAGTTATATAATTTTTTGTTAATTAAAACCCTCCTTTTCCAAGTTCAAATTAACTTGCAATAAATTACGACAATTAACACAGATTTGCTTTAAATTTCCACGCAAACAAAAGAAATAGTCACAAGAAGCACTGCTCATCAATATATTAACATTATTTCATAAATCAACATAATTTCGGAAAACACATTCACATGATTATTTAATAATGAAATAGGCATAATGACCGCTTGAAAATGCCAAAATCAATGCTAAATACCGATTTGTTCATTAACACTGGTTATCAGTTATGAACTTTTGAAACTAACTTGCCAGTTGTTTGTCAGTTAAGTTTTCTTCTGATCAACAGTCTGTGTAGTTTGGTGTTTTCAACAGTACAGAAATACAATTATATTAAACAAGCAGTAACCACTCACACTGCAGATCGTCTGTGGTTAACTAAATACCCTTGAGAAGACTGAACTCTTTATTTTGTAAATAAAACCTTTATTACAAATTAGGATAGCAACATTATATAACTGTCCGTCTCTTCGGTGACTTGTTAGCTAACTCCAAGACTTCACTTTTGGAAAGAAAGTCTCCCAAACCTTTCAAGGAGAACCTGTCATATCCAATCTTGTAAGATATGGATGCCCTCTATTAACCGATGGACCTCTGGCATGTGTAATTTACACATGCTGTTACCAACTGAACTGTACTGATGGATTCAGTTTCACTTGTTACAGGCTGTCACTTGAATTTATTGTCCAGTTTAACCATGTTAAATCAAAGAAAACAAGAAAGTAAGTTATTCATATAATTACTGTATCATTAAAAAGCTGAAACAAGATTTTTTTGCCGACCTCCAAAGCCAGTTTGCTTTTGTGTGAGCGCTTTCTTGTTGATTCTGTCTCTGTCTCATTGTCAGATTACTTTGGCATAACTGTTTTTGGAATGCTAAATACTGTATTACAGGGCTTTGTTTTGCAATAATTTTTCACTGATTTCCTTTGTATAGTATACGTACAGCACCATACGTTGGTGTTTTAGACACGCTGATGTACCTGAATTTTTTATAATACCCTGACAATAATAAAGCAACTGCAATGTAGTATAATGACTCCCTCTGAGATACGATATGTTTATTCGATGTACCACTGGAACCAATTAAATCAGATATGACAGGTTCTACTTCTTGTACCTGTCATAAACTAATCAGACCAAATCTTCATTCCGGTACTGAACATAACGATAGGGGGCTTGTTTCTATATACCAGTACTATCTGGTATCTGGCTTATACGAAGTTGGTAGCAAAATACACGACGAAAGTAGCATTTCTATATAAAATTGCTCACACTACTTGATCATATTCTACTGACACCTACTTTCTGTACCGGCTCTATAAATATGACAGGTGGATCACAGTCATTTCCCTCATTGAACTTTGAGAAACATGGCTCCTCTAATATATGCTTTGTATTTAAGTCACAGGCAGAGGCAAGTACAGCTACAGAGGGCTTCGACTCATAGAACATTTCATTAGTGCGAAGCATCTTTGGCATGGTTTCTGATCAATAAATTATAGCGAAGTACTGCTTGAAGAGGTAGGATATGTAACAGATGTCCCATTATTCCAATGACCCCCCTTTCTTCTGCTGCTAGCATGTACCAGGGGCCACACTAGTGGGTATTTTTGGAGCTCAAGTTGCTATAGTCTGTCCACTTTTTTTTTTGCTTGCCCCCATGTTATGGCCATCCCTTCGCTAACAGCACTCATTTTATTTGCAATTTCAGTCCATTTCATCAGTTAATTTTTCAAAATAACATTTCCTTAGTAATTTCTACTTCTAGCAGTATAAGCTTACTTTGGGCTAACACTTGAAATGTATTTGCTTGCAATTGTAAGTCGCCCTGGATAAGGGCGTCTGCTAAGAAATAAATAATAATAATAATAATAATAATAAATGCCATTATTGATTTTCCTGTCTGCTTTGCCTCCTAACACAACCCACAATTTCCTTTAATAATAATTATAGTTAATAATGATTTAGTAAGTTAAATATGAAATACTTATTTACTAGTCTATGTAGCACAATGCTGTGTTCATGGTGGAGTTCCAAATGCATAAATTACATGGGAATATATATTAAAAAAAAACACATATAGTATAAGGTAGATAGAAAATAAGGTGTTAGTTTATTTTAATCTATTGTTTCTGTCTCTTATATAAATAATGATTATGCAAATGTGATTTGCAACATGATTCAAAATACATGTTTTCCTTGCATGTCTAAGGGCAGAGGCTGGGTGCAAATCGGCAACCCTGCATACAACACTGCCTGTTACACTCCCCTGTTTAACCTTGTGATCGGCTGCAGCCAATCTATGAGATAGGGGTCACAGCACCAATGTAACAGGGTGGAGGCTGGGCGCGAGCTGACAACCCTGCACATGGCATGCAAGTGTCTAAACCACAATGCAAAATAGCCAGGCTCATTTGCTCATAGTTTTATTTTTAGAACTTTGAACCTTATCTCATCTCACCAACAGGGGAATGGAAAAAATCTGTAACGGCTGAAATTTGTAATGGTTGAAAGACCTATTGTACTTGAATTTCCAATCTTGCAATTTAGAAACGAGCCCAGGGTCCCTCTCCAATCACTAATAACATGCCAGCGCACTACCCTGCCTATATTCCTGAGCCAGCTTTTAAATCAGGGAAAGTCGTCTGGAACTTATTCAGTCAAACTAGACATTAAACAGGCTAGTGTCTGACAAATTTTTGTGTGCTGTTTTGTTCTGTGGTAAAGAATTTTGAATAATTTATAGAGATACTTGTACTGTCATCAACTGCCCCTGCCCCGGAGAGGAGGAGGAGGGACGACCAGAGGGCAGCTGGGAGGCCTACCTCAGTGCTCTCGAGGCCTTGACCATGTGCCCTGCCTGCGGGGAGTGGGGCCACTTCTTGGTCAGCTGCCCCCTCCTCCAGGAAGAAGAGAAGGAGCACCAGTTCCTGGTGCAAGCGGGAGAAGCCCCACTATCTCCAGTGCGAGAGGGAGAGCTGCACCAGTGACCGAGGGAGAGCTGCACCAGACTCCAGTGATCGAAGGAGAGCCGCACCAGTCTTCAGAGATAGGAGACTACCTGCTGCTCCCGCCTCCACCGCTAGAGGGAGACTACTTGCTGCTCCCGCCTCCGCCACCAGAGGGAGACTACTTGCTGCTCCCACCTCCACCACCAGAGGGAGACCACTTGTTGCTCTTGCCTCTACTGCCAGAGGGAGACTGCCTGCAGCTCCTGCCGTCTCCCAAGGATCTCCTGCCTGAGCCTGCAAAGCCTGCACCGCCTAGGGCTGCAAAGCCTGCACCGCCTAGGGCTGCCGAGTCTGCAACGCCCAGGGAGGCTGGTTCACCGTCAACTGAGGAGGCCTGCTCGCCATCGCCTGGGAATGCCGGTTCGCCATCGCCTGGGGATGCCTGTTCGTCTGTGCAGGCCACATGTCCGGAGGAAGCAGCCTTTCCGCTGCCGGAGTGTCATGCTCCGTTGGCAGCAATTGCGCTGTCAGCCTTGCCCCTGCAGGCTGCACATCTGGAGGTAGCAGCATTACTGCTGCTGGAATGTACCACCCTGCTGTCGGCATGTCTGCTGCAAGTGGGGCCACTGGAGGAGGAACTCGCCCTGATTTCAGCATGTGCGCTCACAACCCCCCCTTGATGCCTCCGTTTCTGGCCCTGGACTACTTCTGAGACTTTCGGGATTTTATGGGGGAGGTAATTTGTGCTATGCACAAGGGGGGGGGGGAGTGATGGGTTACACCTTGCCCGTGTGCATATTGTGTTTTGTATTTTGTATTTATTGTATTATTATTATTTAAAAACATATTGTTTAATTTGTATAAAGCACACCCTTTTGTTATTGTTGCTTTTGCAGCATGGTTGGGGTTAAACTTCACCATCCATGCTAAACCTGTGCAGAATATGTAGCTTTGGCTGATCAGGGAGTGTGTGTTTGGAGGCAGAACAAGGGTCGGGAGGTAAAGAAAAGTAAGGCTTATTAAATATAAACAATTGTTACACATGCTGGTTATACACCAGCACGATTCTTGTTTGGTTTCGTTTCATGTTTGTTTTGTTTGTCTGTTTTGGCCAATGTGCCATTTATTTTGAGTAAGTGTTCTGTTTTGTTTAAACCTTTTTATTTTACAATAAACCGGCGCATCAGCACTTTTATCATATCCCAGCACTGTTGTCTGTGCCTTCATAATGTGTAAGTTATTTAGTTAGTATTTGTTTTACACAGAAATCTGTTTCAGTTAAGTTGCGCTCTGTCCATGACGTGTTGCAGGGCGCATCCATCTTGTCTTTCAGTTCCCCTGCCCCATCTCACACTATCTCTGCTAATCTCCTGCCTTTTGTTGTTTAGCTCAGACACCCATCTGTGACTTTGAGTGGTGTTAGGCTATGCAAAATTGCACGTAGCTGGTTTTCCCAATGGGAAAACGAAAAAGAACTCGAAACTTACACAATACTGTACAGAAACTTAATATAAAAGCATATTAAAGCAACTGAATTAGTAAGCACATTAAAACGACTATAAAAACACATTCACACACAATTTAAACATAATGATTAAAAACAACTTAACTATAAAAGACACACACATACATATAATGTAAAACTTATAATTAATAACATAATTAATACCTCATGCAGAAAGCTATCACTTCACTGGAGTTTACTCACGGACCACAGGTTGGGAACCACTGATTTAGAGATATCTTAAAATATTTAGAGATATCTGTAAATTAATTTGAGATATCTCTAAATGATCATTTGGCTTGCCATATTATGGGCACTACTTGAAGTCCGTTCTGCCTACTACAGAAGATATTGATCATCATTTAGTCATGATTTTCATGCATCTTGAAGAAGTGATTTGATCAAATTTACAACTTAGGAGGATGTTATAGTGGGTTGAGTAAGTTGAGTAAGACGGGAATATTGTTTAACATAAACATTATTTGCTATCAGCTTTGTTTCCGTGGCTGATTTGAACTTTTTTTCATTCTGTTGACATACTCAGATCACTTAACTAACAAGAAAGTTACACAATTACTTTAAAAAGTTCTGCGGTGGGTTGTTTTATACAACAAGCTTGGCCTCCACCACCTTATTTGTGTATGTGGTTACGTTCCATTAAATCTGCACCGATGGGGAAATCGGTGCAGATTTAATCGGTAGTAGAGCCTTGTAACTATTATTTTGTGCATGTTGTTCAGTGTTGACCAAATGTCCAATACTTTCTCATTTATTTTAGAAAATATTTAATGGGTTTTGTAATACATATGCACAGCCATATCTGACATTTACCATTCATGATTCTAGGCATCACACAAAAATAATTATATTTGGATGCTTCTTTGTTCATTCTCAATTCATGCCTTGAGTATAGACAGCATTGTGTAAAGAGGACTGTGATATGAATTTAAAGTACATTATTTATATTTTCATGACCGAATCATTAGTCATTTCAAGACTGTGAAACAACCTCACACTTCTGAAAATTATTTTCCTGACTGTTAGAGCATGGGGATAAATAATATTTACATTTATAAAATTCTTTACACAGTACTTTAATTGGCCAGCTTATAAACTGATGTCCAATTAAAAACAGCAAAATAATACTTTCATATTAACGTTCAGAATTTTTGTTAAGTAAAATTTTAAAAAAAAGTATTATTCAAATCCCAATAAAGCAATAGGGGTTATACACTTTTATAATATATTGAGCTAAATGTATGGGATTGCTTGGTAAGTGATTACTCACTATATATAATGTATAGGTTTGCTACATTTCAATATTAATCGGTAAAGCTCTAAACGTCGAATTCCCAAAAAATATGAGTTCAACTAAAATAAATTTATATATGATAAATGTCGGTAAAACCACTTGCTATTTTTTATTTTCTTACTTAAAATAATCATTTAGAAATCCTCTGTAGTTTGTGTAGTTTATACATGCTATCTGTCCCATCTCCATTCCGCTCTGAATGGCTGGGGGTCGCTGTCAGTCATCTCAGTGGTCCGTTATATTGTAGTTTCACTCTGTTCTGACAGATCTCGTTGACTGAAACAGTGCTAGAATGCTCTCATTTGTTTAAATGACTGTCAGTCATCAAGACCGACTCTGCACTTTCATTTGCCAGCTACAGCGCCTGTCTTTCAAAGCGCCTACTTTGAAATTAAGTTAAGGTGTACGTAAGCTTTTGCTTTAGGTATACGGTGACATTTCTAGTTTGCTTTGAAAATGGGGAGCAAGAGAAAAACATCTAATGAATATTGTGCACAATACCCTGACCGACGGGTGAAGTCTCCACGGCAGGATGAAGCGGGCCCATCTGCCTTGCCTTCCAGTGACTCTGAGTCCAGCTGTGCTGAAGCAGGAGAGGGGGAGCTCAGACTCTGAATAACAAGTGCAAGTTAGTTCTGTTCAACTATCTAATGTTTTGTTCTGTGCATATTATTTTTACTCATACTTATGCTATAAAAGTCTGTGTAATACACTTTTATATGCTGCGTTTCCTATGGTTTATTTGAGACCATTTTTAATTTTTTGTAGGATCTTTATCTTTACAAGGTATAGCTCCCGCTGTGACGAAACGTCATTTCAATTAGAATGCTGGTAACCATGGTTTGTAGTGCACAGGTGTGGAGGTGATGCAGTGCTTAGAAACAACAGTCCAACAGTTCAATGGTAAATAACAACGCTTTATTAGGGTGGGATGAAATCCTCCCAATAGTACTCAAAGAAATGAAAGAAGTTATATACAAACCACTAACCAAGATCATGCAACAGTCTCTTGACACAGGGGTTGTACCGACGACTGGAAAATTGCAAACGTAATACCGATCCACAAAAAGGGAGACAAAACCGAACCAGGTAACTACAGACCAATAAGCCTGACTTCTATTATATGTAAACTTATGGAAACTATAATAAGATCCAAAATGGAAAATTACCTATATGGTAACAGTATCCTGGGAGACAGTCAGCATGGCTTTAGGAAAGGGAGATCGTGTCTAACTAACCTGCTTGATTTTTTTGAGGATGCAACATCGACAATGGATAATTGCAAAGCATACGACATGGTTTATTTAGATTTCCAGAAAGCTTTTTACAAAGTCCCGCATAAAAGATTAATTCTCAAACTGAACGCAGAAGAGATTCAAGGAAATGCATGCACATGGATTAGGGAGTGGTTAACATGTAGAAAACAAAAAGTACTGATTAGAGGAGAAACCTAAAAATGGAGCAAGGTAACCAGTGGTGTACCACAGGGATCAGTATTAGGTCCTCTGCTATTCCAAATCTACATTAATGATTTAGATTCTGGTATAGTAAGCAAACTTGTTAAATTTGCAGACAACACAAAAATAGGAGGAGTGGCAAACACTGTTGCAGCAGCAAAGGTCATTCAAAATGATCTAGATAGCATTCAGAACTGGGCAGACACATGGCAAATGACATTTAATAGAGAAATGCGTAAAGTACTGCACGCAGGCAATAAAAATGTGCATTATAAATATCATATGGGAGATACTGAAATTGAAGAAGGAATCTATGAAAAAGACCTAGGAGTTTATGTTGACTCAGAAATGTCTTCATCTAGACAATGTGGGGAAGCTATAAAAAAGGCCAACAAGATGCTCGGATATATTGTTAAAAGTGTTGAATTTAAATCAAGGGAAGTAATGTTAAAACTTTACAATGCATTAGTAAGACCTCATCTAGAATATTGTGTTCAGTTCTGGTCACCTCGTTACAAAAAGGATATTGCTGCTCTAGAAAGAGTGAAAAGAAGAGCAACCAGAATTATCCTGGGTTTAAAAGGCAAGTCGTATGCCGACAGGCTCAAATAATTGAATCTGTTCAGTCTTGAACAAAGACGACTACGCGGTGATCTGATTCAAGCATTCACAATTCTAAAAGGTATTGACAATGTCGACCCAGGGGACTTTTTCAACCTGAAAAAAGAAACAAGGACCAAATGGAGATTAGATAAAGGGGCATTCAGAACAGAAAATAGGAGGCACTTTTTTACACAGAGAATTGTGAGGGTCAGGAACCAACTCCCCAGTAATTTTGTTGAAGCTGACACCCTGGGATCCTTCAAGAAGCTGCTTGATGAGATTCTGGGATCAATAAGCTACTAACAACCAAACGAGCAAGATGGGCTGAATGGCCTCCTCTCGTTTGTAAATGTTCTTATGTTCTTATGTTCTTAAGGGCTTTTAAATAATAACACTGACTATACACTGACTATACACATGATGTGTATAGTCAGTAAAACCACAGGGTTCAATCCTGTAATGATACTAACAATAAACATACACTTTAAAACACCTAGATGATCACCAGTCCAACAGTGAGTGCTCCGGGTGCAAGTGGTGTTTTGAATACGTGAAATAGTGCTAACATTGGTGAATTGCAGTTCGGGTTTGATGCTGGCTGCAACAGAATGACAAATAACAACAGTTAATGAGACAGACAATACAACACTTAACACTCACAGTTTTGTTTTACTCCTCACAGTCATTCTGTAACCATAACAGAGGAGCAAATCGCCTGGCCACACACCGATATACCTTCAGTCACGCCCCTTTTGGTAGCGAGTGCAATGACGTCTCTTCCAATCCACGATCCTATTGTGGCTTCACCCCCTTTTTGGATGGCTGACTTCCAACTGACCCTGGAATGAACTGTCAAACCATCCAGTCCGGGGCACACTGTTCCTGTTATACCGCGCCCTCACAGGTCGGGAGGGAGATTGTTGACTCGGATTCATTCGCTCTCTGTCACAGATATACTAGGTTATTTCAAATTGGAAAAAAAAATCAGTATCATGTTTTTTATTCAGTACAAAAAAAGCTAAAGTGACTTTCATATTTTATTCTTGGTGAGAATGAGTTGCTTTATTTTAAATGTTTTAATATTAGTCTGTGCTTATATATTTTATCTACCACTGAAGTACAAATGACTACAACAACTACAAAATAGACTTTAAAAGATCCCTTGCGCTGGTGTACAATGTCATTTTATATTGTTTGATTGAACTTGCTTTTGTCCCCATGAGTAATTTTAGTTTGGCTTACATATTGTCCTGGGAAGAAAAAAAGACCAGTCACCTTTGATGTCCTAGATACCAATTTCAATTTTTTTTTCAAATGCACTTTAGTTTGCAACGAATCAGTGCTATTATAAATAAACTTACAAGGCTCAATGTCGGTTGCAAGTATTATTCAGACATTTTGAATAATATTAGTAATAATAATAATAATAATAATAATAATAATAATAATAATAATAATAATAATAATATTGTCTCATGTAACGTTCCAGTATAAACAGCAAAGCTTAACATTGTGCTATGTTTATAAATTAGGAAAATCAAATATTATGGGGTGAACAAACATACTGTAGACTGATGGTTTAGCTCAATCACCTCAACCAGGAAAAAGTAAGCAGCAGGCAAACAGTATGCTTTTAGTTGAAACCAAATCTTTTTAGAATTCGGCTGTCATATAAGTGATAAACATCAAACTCCTTTTTTAGTCTAGCTGAAGGTTTTAACTCCCAACCATAATTTCACTAAGGGATAATTATATGGTTTCTGCTCAAAATCCATGTCAAACTAGAGGCAGCGGAATAGATTTTAATTATATTGCCAATACGATAATTTTAGCTAGGGATTTTGAGGTATCAAATATGAAATGACAGTTCTGATTAAAAACAAGTTTACAAATATGATCATTGATTCCCAGGTGGCTCATCTGGTAAAATGCATGACCTTATGGTGTGCTGGGTGTGTCATACAAAGTTGTAGATCTTGGATGAAGATCCCACAGAAAGTGTTTCATTGACCTGCTTCACCTCATTGTTGTAACAACCCCTACACGTTAGGTGTATTAAGGGCACAGTCAAAGTTACAAATATTTGTATATAATTTAGTATGTATCTGATTATAGCCAAATGTGATCCGGAATGTCTATAAGAAGAATAGGACTGTATGATAAACTTTTGGTGAAGCCTTGTGCAAAATAAAGGTTCACCCTGTATAGTGGGGGAGACAGACAGACAGACGGAGACATGGACACAATCAGCAAGTAATGGTCCCATTTTTTTAATGAGGACCATAAAAATCAGTTACACTTACAGTTTTATATACAGATTTTTAACCTGTATACATACGTACATCACACTTACAATCATTGACAGTATCAGAATCTGTGAATAAATAAAGAAACCTTTCCCTCTGTCATTTTGTAAGACTGTAAAATACTATGTGCTCTATTTGGGAAACACCTACTATATTTGTTTCCACAGAATTCATAATTTAGATTGCATAGTTTTCATAAAGGTAAAATCGTTAGTGCATTGTTTCTTAATAGTGGTGTTTAAATATGGTGCATAGTATTGTGTTTAAAGACAATTCACTAGTTTATTGTAAGGTTTTCATTTCATTCTGAAATGACTTGTTTTCTATGCTTGGTAAAGACTGCAAATCTCACCATTATCTTAATATAAACAGGTAAATTCAGAGCTGTTTTACTTCCCTTAACTGTCAGTGATATTTTACAATCATCATATGTATTAATTTACATTATGTAACACATTTCTAAATCCACATGACTTATGAGGAGTTGGACAACAGAGAATGGATTAGGAGCACATGACTTCAAGAAGAGATTCCAAAAACACTAGTATAGAAAATGTTGAGATTCAGGGAAATGTAAGAGGTAGAAAATGTGACAATAAATAGAGCCCTCTATTATTACTTTGATTTACAGAGTGGGACTAACATTAACCTAATACAAATTTATATCTACAAGCTGTAATGGATAACATAGTCCAGAAGGTCATGGAGCTTTCACAGGAGTTTTCAGCTTCATAGGCCATATATAGAAAACTCTGTTGCATACAGTATGCACCCACTATGGCATATAACCAGAGGTTAATTTGCATACAAAAAAGCACCGGGTCTTATAATTAAAGAAGAGGGTAGCATTTTAGTATCTAGACCTAATGTACTGACCTTGATTTGAAGTAGTTTCCATAGTTTCAATTTCTCATCTGCTTGCTGGTTTCGTGTCTTATTATTGGTACTGGTAGCTGCATGCCAACCTTTGCCCAGCCATGTTTTAACATACAGTAATCTTTAGATCTGAACAATACCAGTGGCGTGCCGACTAATCTAAGAGACAGGAGCAAAAAATCTCATGTCTTTTGGCATTTCGCTGTTTGGGGTGTAAAAGTAATTTTCTTATTCATAGATGTCATATGCTAAAATATCATTACAGAACACTTTTGTCATTCAATTCTCTGCCTACAGTAGTGTTAAACTACACAAAATGGAACCTCTGAGATGACTGAATATCAGATGTATGTGTTGAGTGATATTTATGTCAAGCAAAAAAAAAAAAAAAAGTCTTGCTTTCTCTACACCAAGGTCCAGGTAACAATTCATTTTTTTTCCTTTTTTTTTTTTTGAATGTGAAATAGCACAAACGATTTTATTCATCATTCATTTAAAGGTTCCAGTGTGATTAAAGTTTTTAATAACTTTTTACTGTATCTGGAAAACTTACGTATGTTTATGTGCTTTTTTCAAAACTCTTGCTAGACTCTTCCTATATAAATAGCAATTGTCATTAAACTCAAGAGTCTGAACAAATACACAGCTCTCTAATGGCTAATACAGACATTAAGGACCCACTTAGTGTTAGGAAACCACAGTACTACTTCTGCTTCTGGCCTCCCTATCACAACCACATCCATCCTGTTATATCTCTGACACTTAACTTCTGTAGTGCCAGAGCAAATAATTACATTAGAGAGTCAGGCATCATCATCCTGGATATTTATTGCCCACATTTTATCACCTTAACCTTCATCAAAGCAGGCAGCGTGGAATAGTTGGGCATGTTCTGAAGATATGGCACAGTGCTGCAAATTCATGATTATTTCAAAGTTCAGTTTGTTGCTGAGAAGAGTCACATAATTTGTAAGATTTAGCACAGAATTAAAGTGGGCAAACTTAATTTATATGCAAGGATCCAACACTACACAAACACATTTGGACAAGCATCATCAATTTGGAATGCAGTGGAATTCTCTTTTGTTTAAAAGATGCAGGACTAAATATAACATCATTCATTGTGATGTTTGTTTAAAAAAAATGTATTGTCCTGGCGAACCTGAACCCAAAGGGGCAAACAAATTATTACATGTTTCCAAAACAACGGGGACTTCTTGAAAGTATCGACTTGAGTTTAATTCACCAAGGATAAACTCATTTCCAAGAGCATGTTAGGGAATCATAAACTTATAGATGACTTTGGTGGTATAGAGACCAATTTGCTATCATGTACTGATCTGATGTGTGACTCATGTTTATGGAACTTTGCAGATACAGTTTACCCAGGTGACTTGACACAGATTTATTCAAATAATTGTTTATCCAATTAGAACAATTAAACAATAAGGTTTTCCAGAAAATCAGTTGCCTGTAATCAATGTATCTGTCTCTGGATAAGTGGTATGAGCCATTTTCCAAGGTATTGATTAATTAGAAAGCACATTGATAAATAAAGCTACAGCTACATTTATCCTTGACGGTACCATTGCAGACAAGTAACATATACTCTCTGAGGATATACAGACATGCCTTTAGAATGGAAGATTTGAAAGAAATATATGCTGTTGTTCACCCATGACGTGGTTAAACAGGTGTCTCCTACAACACAATCTGACAGGAGCACCTTCACACCTTGCTTTGACCTTGACAGAGTGATGCTGGGGCTCGGTTAAATGGAGCATGATATGTATTACTTTGCAGCTGAGGAAGCAGCATCCTTTTACTGTTCAGTTGGTTTGAGGTGCCTTGTAAAAATGTAATTGATGTAACCTACAGGAATACTGCAGAAGCTAAAACATGTGCTAATGCAATGTATTCTTCTGCATTGTATTTTCCAGTTTACAGTATTGCATGCTATAGATACATTATTTTCAGTCAAGGGGCCTCATTCACTAAACAGCGGTTTTGCATGCAGTAAGCCCCTTTACTGCATGCTTTGTACACCTGCTGTATTCACTCACCAGTGGCAGGCAACCTAGCGCCTGGAAAAAGAGAACTCAAAGAAATGAAAGAAGTTATTTACAAACCACTAAACAAGATCATGCAACAGTCTCTTGACACAGGGGTTGTACCGACAGACTGGAAAATTGCAAACGTAATACCGATCCACAAAAAGGGGGACAAAACCGAACCAGGTAAGCACTGCTCTGGCCTGGTTCTCCTCCTACCTCTCCAACCGCACTTACCAGGTAACCTGGCGTGGAGCAACCTCCACACCTTGCCCTCTCTCAACAGGAGTCCCCCAAGGGTAAGTCTTGGGTCCTCTCCTGTTCTCTCTCTACACATGCTCCCTGGGCCCACTCATTGCATCCTATGGTTTCTCATACCATTTCTATGCTGATGATGCTCAGATTTTCCTCTCCTCCCCCACCTCTGACACCACCATCCCCTCCCGTATCACTACCTGTCTGTCTGCTATCTCCTCCTGGATGTACTCGTATCACCTCAAACTCAACTTCTAAATCTGACCTCCTGTTCTTTCCCTCCTCCCCCTCCTCTGATCTCTCTATCTCCGTTCCTCTGGAATCTACCACACTCTCTCCCTCCCCCTCAGCTAAGAACCTCTGAGTCACCCTGGACCCCTGCCTCTCTTATTCCCAGCACATCTCCACTCTGGCACGCACTTGCCGATTCTTCCTGAGCAACATACGAAGAATCTGACCCTTCCTCACGAACTACGCCAACCAGCTCCTGGTCCAGGCCCTGGTACTCTCCCGTCTAGACTACTGGCTGGCCTCCTTGCATCCTCCACCCGTCCGCTCCAGCTCATCCAGAACTCTGCTGCTCGCCTGGTGTTCTCTCTGCCTTGCTTCTCCCATGCAACTCCACTACTCCGCTCACTCCACTGGCTCCCGATCACCACTCGCATCCAGTTCAAGACTCTTGTACTAGCCTACAGATGCCTTGACCAGACTGCACCCAGCTACCTCCAGACCCTCATCTCTCCCTACACCCCCACACGACCTCTCCGCTCCTCCTGCACGAGAAGACTGGCTCTACCTCCTGTACACTCCCCTGCCTCCAGAGCCCGCTCAAGACTCACCTCTTCAGGCAGCACCTGTGGAACTCCTCTTTTTTTCCCTCTGGACACTTATCACTCTTCCTTAAATGCGCTTTACTTGCTCTTATCTGCCCCCTATTTTACTGCATTTAATCCTGTACTTTAGAGTACTGTAATCTGTCAAGTGTTATTTAATCTGTAGTATTTTGTATTTAATTATATCCTGATGTAACTATCACTGCCACTGTTATCTGCTCCGTAATTTAATCGTATTTTGTGATACTTGTACTTGCTAGAACCAAAGTCATTGTATTTATCTTGCTCTTAATTGTATTATTACTTGTACTGTGATTCTTGAAATGTATTTTTGTTTACGACTGTAAATCGCCCTGGATAAGGGTGTCTGCTAAGAAATAAATAATAATAATAATAATAATAAGCCTGACTTCTATTATATGTAAACTTATGTAAACTATAATAAGATCCAAAATGGAAAATTACCTATATGGTAACAATATCCTGGGAGACAGTCAGAATGTTTTTAGGAAAGGGAGATTGTGTCTGACTAAACTGCTTGATTTTTTTAGAGGATACAACATCAACAATGGATAATTGCAAAGCATACGACATGGTTTATTTAGATTTCCAGAAAGCTTTTGACAAAGTCCCGCATAAAAGATGAATTCTCAAACTGAACGCAGTAGAGATTCAAGGAAATGCATGCACATGGATTAGGGAGTGGTTAACAGGCAGAAAACAAAAAGTACTGATTAGAGGAGAAACCTAAAAATGGAGCGAGGTAACCAGTGGTGTACCACAGGGATCAGTATTAGGTCCTCTGCTATTCCTAATCTACATTAATGATTTAGATTCTGGTAAAGCAAGCAAACTTGTTAAATTTGCAGACGACACAAAAATAGGAGGAGTGGCAAACAATGTTGCAGCAGCAAAGGTCATTCAAAATGATCTTGATAGCATTCAGAACTGGGCAGACACATGGCAAATGACATATACTAGAGAAAAGTGTGCACGCAGGCAATAAAAATGTGCATTATAAATATCATATGGGAGATAGTGAAATTGAAGAAGGAATCTATGAAAAAGACCTAGGAATTTATGTTGACTCAGAAATGTCTTCATCTAGACAACGTGGGGAAGCTATAAAAAAGGCCAACAAGATGCTCGGATATATTGTGAGAAGTGTTGAATTTAAATCAAGGGAAGTAATGTTAAAACTTTACAATGCATTAGTAAGACCTCACCTAGAATATTGTGTTCAGTTCTGGTCACCTCATTACAAAAAGGATATTGCTGCTCTAGAAAGAGTGCAAAGAAGAGCAAAGTTTAAAAGGCATGTCGTATGCAGACAGGCTAAAAGAATTGATTCTATTCAGTCTTGAACAAAGAAGACTACGTGGTGATCTGATCCAAGCATTCAGAATTCTAAAAGGTATTGACAATGCTGACCCAAGGGACTTTTTCGACCTGAAAAAAGAAACAAGGACCAGGGGTCACAAATGGAGATTAGATAAAGGGGCATTCAGAACAGAAAATAGGAGGCACTTTTTACACACAGAATTGTGAGGGTCTGGAACCAACTCCCCAGTAATGTTGTTGAAGCTGACACCCTGGGATCCTTCTAGAAGCTGCTTGATGAGATTTTGGAATCAATAAGCTACTAACAACCAAACGAGCAAGATGGGCTGAATGGCCTCCTCTCGTTTGTAAACTTATGTTCTTATGTCCCATGATGTTTCCGCAGAATTGCAACCCGCGAGGGACACAGAATTGTGAGGGTCTGGAACCAACTCCCCAGTAATGTTGTTGAAGCTGACACCCTGGGATCCTTCTAGAAGCTGCTTGATGAGATTTTGGAATCAATAAGCTACTAACAACCAAACGAGCAAGATGGGCTGAATGGCCTCCTCTCGTTTGTAAACTTATGTTCTTATGTCCCATGATGTTTCCGCAGAATTGCAACCCGCGCAGGACTCAGATGTCATGAACTGTAATTTACAGAGTTCCCAGGCAAACAGTCAGGTTCAGATGACCAGTAGAGGGCGAATAGTTAAAACAACAGCTCGATTTAAGCTCTATGTTTAATTTACAGGAGTCACCTGTTACTGGAATATTATGTATGTATAGTTAATCTTGTTAAATAATTGCCTGTAATTCAATATTTAAAAAAAAAAGGCCAAACAACGACTCTCATTTAATATTTGTGTTATTTACCTAATTATCTAGGTGACGAGGACGTCACCTGTAGGGCTGGGGAGTAATGTAGGAACCCCACCAATAAAAGGCAGCAAAATAGTATATGGGAATTACACGGTCATTGTAATTCATGTGTCAACATACATTTTAAAGGTTTACAAAACGCAAAAATGTTGCTGAATATGTCATTCAAGGTTATTTTTATAAAATCTATTTTGTCTGCTTGATACTTTTTTTTCTGCAGCCAACACAAACCATTTTAAACAACTCTTGTTTCCTGCAAAAGTTTGTGTGTATATATATATATATATATATATATATATATATATATATATATATATATATATATATATATATATATAGTACTGTGCAAAAGTTTTAGGCAGGTGTCAAAAATGCTGTAAAGTAAGAATGCTTTCAAAAATAGACATGTTAATAGATTATACTTATCAATTAACTAAATGCAAAGTGAGTGAACAGAAGAAAAATCAAAATCAAATCCATATTTGGTGTGACCACCCTTTGCCTTCAAAACAGCATCAAGCATCAATTCTTCTAGGTACACTTGCACACAGTTTTTGAAGGAACTCGGCAGGTAGGTTGGCCCAAACATCTTGGAGAACTAACCACAGTTCTTCTGTGGATTTAGGCAGCCTCAGTTGCTTCTCTCTCTTCATGTAATCCCAGACAGACTCGATGATGTTGAGATCAGGGCTCTGTGGGGCCATACCATCACTTCCAGAACTCCTTGTTCTTCTTTACGCTGAAGATAGTTCTTAATGACTTTCGCTGTATGTTTGGGGTCGTTGTCATGCTGCAGAATAAATTTGGGGCCAATCAGATGCCTCCCTGATGGTATTGCATGATGGATAAGTATCTGCCTGTACTTCTCAGCATTGAGGAGACCATTAATTCTGACCAAATCCCCAACTCCATTTGCAGAAATGCAGCCCCAAACTTGCAAGGAACCTCCACCATGCTTCACTGTTGCCTGCAGACACTCATTCGTGTACGCTCTCCAGCCCTTCGGCGAACAAACTGCCTTCTGCTACAGCCAAATATTTCAAATTTTGACTCATCAGTCCAGAGCACCTGCTGCCATTTTTCTGCACCCCAGTTCCTGTGTTTTCGTGCATAGTTGAGTCGCTTGGCCTTGTTTCCAAGTCGGAGGTACGGCTTTTTGGCCGCAAGTCTTCCATGAAGGCCACTTCTGACCAGACTTCTCCAGACAGTAGATGGGTGTACCAGGGTCCCACTGTTTTCTGCCAGTTCTGAGCTGATGGCACTGCTGGACATCTTCCGATTGCGAAGGGAAGTAAGCATGATGTGTCTTTCATCTGCTGCAGTAAGTTTCCTTGGCCGACCACTGCGTCTACTGTCCTCAACGTTGCCCGTTTCTTTGTGCTTCTTCAAAGAGCTTGGACAGCACATCTGGAAACCCCTGTCTGCCTTGAAATTTCTGCCTGGGAGAGACCTTGCTGATGCAGTATAACTACCTTGTGTCTTGTTGCTGTGCTCAGTCTTGCCATGGTGTATGACATTTGACAGTAAACTGTCTTCAGCAACCTCACCTTGTTAGCTGAGTTTGGCCGTTCCTCACCCAGTTTTATTCCTCCTACACAGCTGTTTCTGTTTCAGTTAATGATTGTGTTTCAACCTACATATTGAATTGATGATCATTAGCACCTGTTTGGTATAATTGTTTAATCATACATCTGACTATATGCCTACAAAATCCCTGACTTTGTGCAAGTGTACCAAGAAGAATTGATGCTGTTTTGAAGGCAAAGGGTTGTCACACCAAATATGGATTTGATTTAGATTTTTCTTCTGTTCACTCACTTTGCATTTATTTAATTGATAAATATAATCTATTAACATGTCTATTTTTGAAAGCATTCTTACTTTACAGCATTTTTTCACACCTGCCTAAAACTTTTGCACAGTATATATATATATATATATATATATATATATATATATATATATATATATATATATATATATATATATATTAGCTCAAAGAGCCAGCTGCCCAACGTTTCGATATGTTGTACATATCTTTCTCAAGGGAGCCATATATATATAGATATATATACTGTATAGTCACCATGTACTTGTTAAGCAATAGTGCCCGTTGATGATGGCTGTACCGTGTAATAGCTGACCATGACGGGAGTTATGCATCCAGAGCTGAAGGCGAGGGCAATAATGAATGTCAAGGTCAACTAAAAAAAAAAACACCTTAAAACCTCGATCCTAGATTTACCTTGAACTTGTACTGATTCGTCGGGTGAGTAAAGACGTTCTAAGAAAATAGTCCTGAACATTTTTTAAGTAAAGAACAAGGATGACATACATATTAAGAGAAAAATAATGAGCTTTTATTTAGCAAATCGATTATTATTTTTCATCAATTCAGATCGTGTTAGCCGTCTCATGAGAACAAATAGTATAATTAGACTTGATAAACAAACAAAACACTCATGGTTAAATCACAGTTCTCCTTTCTCGGTTTCAGCTTAACCATAACAAAAGGAACAGATCATCTAGCCACGTCCCCTTTTGTACTGTCAGTCATGCCCCCTTGGTTAGCGAGTGCAACCGTTTCTCCTCCAATCCGTGGTTGCAACATCGCTTCCCTTCTGGGGCGATGACTTGGTATACCATTGCTCCACCCCCTTTCTAGATGGCTGACTTCCACCTAAACCTTGGAATGAATTGTTCAACCACCCAGTCCAGGGCTCTCTGTTCCCTTTACACAGCGCCCTCACAGGTCGGGAGGGAGATTTATAACCAAGATTCATTCTTTCTCTGTCACAGCAACCTACACAAAATATTTGTGCAGTTTACAGTGGCACAGTCACAAGGTTAAATTACAAAATAATACATCATTTTAGATTACTGGAAAAAAAAGAAAAAGTTGTCTTATTTGAATCAAAATTATTTTGTAAATGAATGCTTTGTGCAAAACAAAATCTATTTAGATATTAAAATGTATCCAGAAAAGATTTGAACTTTGTAATTATAGATAGATAGATAGATAGATAGATAGATAGATAGATAGATAGATAGATAGATAGATAGATAGATAGATAGATAGATAGAATTTTACATGGATTTTGTTTTTTAAACAGATGGAAGATTAATAAATACTTTACTGCTATTATATATTGAGCATTATTCAAGGCATAAAATAGATGTATAAAAAATACATACTGTAACATGTTTATATTGCAATGAGGACAGCTTTTACCCCAGTGGATTTCTGAAATGAATTCCTTGGCTTTCCCATTTCACTTCAGTTACTGTTGGTGTCCTGAGCTGAAAGCAGGGGCACTTAACAAAAGACAATGTTAATTACCTACAGTTCATGACCACTGCAGAGGAGACTAATACTACAATAAACCAAACAAAAATATTGTGTATTTGGACTTTTTAAAAATGTTTTGCGGTTATATTTTTCTCTGAACCACTGAAGCTGCTTGACATTTATGTTCCCGTTTAAAGGGTGTTTCAATATTCTAAAGCCCAGTTAGTTTTAAGAGCGTATCTACTGCAGGATAGATTTGCAATGTGAAAAGAGCAATGCGAGGCTGCAGCAATTTAATGATGCCAGTAACACACTTAACAAACAAACTGCTGGGACAAGATCTCTCCTTTTAAACATAAAACAAATTGCACATACTTCAGAATGAATGGCAGTACTTTAATACACCTATGTTAACAGTTTTATTATTGAAGGGATTTTAAATTATGAAGTGAAAATAAAGCCTGACAACCAAAATATCAACAGAGGCTAGTGAGAATGTTGAAATGCTAATGATATTTAGCATTTCAACGCTATCGATAAACTGCAGCATCCTGGACCCTTGGCTGAAGGTCAAGGTGTGATTGCAGCAAGAACATTGAACTAAGTATGAACTATAACTCATGACCGGGACAAAGCAGAAATACAAGTAAGAAAAGATCAAAAGATATTCAACAGCAGAAAAGAGGATCCAGTGGTAATATTGCTAATAAGGATATTGTTGCTTTAGAAAGAGTGCAAAGAAGAGTGTCCAGAATTATCCCAGGTTTAAAAGGCATGTCATATGCAGACAGGCTAAAATAATTGAATCTATTCAGTCTTGAAGAAAGAAGACTACGCGGTGATCTGATTCAAACATTCAAAATCCTAAAAGATATAGACAATGTCGACCCAGGGGACTTTTTTGACCTGAAAAAAGAAACAAGGACCAGGGGTCACAAATGGAGACTAGATAAAGGCGCATTCAGAACAGAAAATAGGAGGCACTTTTTTACACAGAGAATTGTGAGGGTCTGGAACCAACTCCCCAGTAATAAGAACATAAGAACATAAGAACATAAGAACATAAGAAAGTTTACAAACGAGAGGAGGCCATTCAGCCCATCTTGCTCGTTTGGTTGTTAGTAGCTTATTGATCCCAGAATCTCATCA
Organism: Acipenser oxyrinchus oxyrinchus; assembly: GCA_030684275.1. Classification (NCBI taxonomy): domain Eukaryota; kingdom Metazoa; phylum Chordata; class Actinopteri; order Acipenseriformes; family Acipenseridae; genus Acipenser; species Acipenser oxyrinchus. Next base: position 19,660,443 of record CM060247.1, on the reverse strand, counting down.
AGCAGCTTCTTGAAGGATCCCAGGGTGTCAGCTTCAACAACATTACTGGGGAGTTGCTTCCAGACCCTCACAATTCTCTGTGCAATGTTGTTGAAGCTGACACCCTGGGATCCTTCAAGAAGTTGCTTGATGAGATTCTGGGATCAATAAGCTACTAACAACCAAACGAACAAGATGGGCTGAATGGCCTCCTCTCGTTTGTAAACTTTCTTATGTTCTTATGTTCTTTCTAATATTGCTCATGCCAATAAGAAGTAAGAAAATTGATTTGAAAACCTTGGTGAGCACACCCAGGCTAAATTTGCATGCATAAACAGAAGTGTGCGAACCTTGTTCTGCCTATCTGTGGTTGTTTCATTTGACGTCAAGCACAATGTAGAAAGTGGGATTCTACATGTGACCTTTAAACATAAGTTCAACTTTAAATTCAGTCTGAACTCTACATGCAGCACTCTGCATTCAGGCCTAAGGAACAAGGATTACAGTCAAGGCCTAATGATAACCTCCTTGTAGGTCATGCCACCGGCATTCTCATTTTGATAGTTAGAGTTTAAAAGTGTATGCTGTCGTAAGGCTGGTCCTAGTTTGTGGTTGATTTTATTTGTCCGAACATCTGCCGTTTAAAAGATCTTTACTTAGTCATTTAATTTTGAAATTCTTTCAGTGCCTTATCCAGTGCTTCAGTAACTGGCTTTCGGTTGTTTGTAAAAATAAAACCCAGGACTCATTGGGTAATATATTATATTGTGGAGCTGACAAATGTAATTAGTAATTGACACTCAAGCAGCAACATTCCTTTGAAGGTGTACTAGTAGTCAGGCCTGCCTTTAACATTTCAGCATTGCAATCAAGGCTATAAACTAATGTTTTGAATGAACAAACTAATTAATCAGTCTTACTAAAATTTTAATATATACACAAGGGAAATTAGCATTGTAAAAAAAAAAAAAAACTCCCCCGGATTTAAAACGGTACAGTGGACTACTGAAGGCAAGTTAAAAAGTGGCCAGGCCTTGCAAAACTATGTTATGTAAATTTAACAACATCTTCACTTCCATGTTCGGGAACACATACATGCTGCTTTACCGAGATAGTGGGAATGGGAAATAACACAGATTTAGCTCTGACTACCCTATCTACTTCTCATTCTCGAATTGGAAGATGCTACTCACCAATATATACTGTACTTACCTCTCTATTTAGAAGCTGAAGGAAATACAGATGAGGATCTTAGAAAATAAATTATTCAGAAAATAGAGTGAAATTGCAAAAGCATGCAATTGAAATAGTGAACATTTAAAAAAGAAAAAAAAAAAGCCACCAAAAGTTTGGAACTGGTGATATGACAGAAATAATTGGGTGGCACATATTGTAACAACAATTAACACAATTGCAGTAGCTACTCACGAGTACCTATACATCAGCATACATGTGTCTTCCAGAATGTTTTTTTTATTTTTTTTATTAGAGCTTTAACATTTATTTTGCAAAAAGCTGCTGAATGAAAAATAATTTGAGCAGCATCTACATTTACTAGGTAGATAAGCTGAGGGTGCGACTCATGATGTGCAGTGCATGTCTCAGGATCACCAAAAGAGGTTATTTCTTGTACTCTACTTCCCTATGTGTTATATGCATGATATATACAAACTGATTTAGATTTTTTTAAAAATCTGTATGTGACTGGGGATTCCATACTCGTTTCATATTTTCTTATATCTTTTTCCACAATATATTTCCTGTCCAATCACAGGACTTTTTGATAACCACTAGAGATGGGAGTATAGCAGCTGTTTGTTTACCCACACAGCTGTAGCCTTGTCAAGTTTTCACTCCTGGCACTGCAGTATAGTCCAGCATATTACATTATGTGCGAGATGCCTCAAGTTACAGGTTTCCTCCCCCAAGGGGCAAACACCAGCCATATCATTACAATATGGCTTACAAGATGCCACAATCAAAAGCATAGCTCACAAATACAGTGGCAGTATTAAGATCTGCCACTGTTTAGATTTTTCAAATCAACCCCAGGAAATGAATATTGTACGAGGTACAACTTTAACTTATATATTATTTTCTTGGAAATGTGCATATTTTAAGACCAGTAAAGTAAATGATAGAGTTTGCAAAAACAATTTCTGTCTTGAAACTCCTGGGTAGGCATCACTTTCAGCAACACCTGCCATTAACAACTGACTTAGCCAAGACCCACCAAGCCCTTAACAGTCAGCCACAGTACTGTTTCAATAGTGAAAAGCATGGGCTAGCCAAATATGGTTTGCAAAGATGTATGGCTGAAAATTCCACCAAATTACCAGTCAGTAGTTAATCACAAAATAAATTCAAGCATTTTTAATAACGATTATGGGATTATACTATAAACCAAAGTTTCTTTAATTTATAAAATTAGAAAAATAGAAAAAAAAGAAACAATGCTCTTGAATGGTTTCAACTGCTGTCATTGTTTTACCATTCTCTTCCATTAGGCTACCCTACTTTTACTTTTTACTTTTGTAAACATTGTTTGAGTATGTTACTGTATGCATCGAACTTAGAATAAACAAACAAAAAACTACCTTAATTACATTTTCCAAACTTAGGTAGAAATATAGGTTATTGCCATGACAATTTGCTATGATTACATTTGTTTGATGTTTCAATGTGCTAGGCAGCCAAAAAGTGGAGAAGAAACCGTTACTTAGTTTTTCTTTTTTTAAACTTTCTTGAAATTAAACATGTTTTTCTAGACCAGTATCACATGTTTAAATAGAACATATTAATACGACGGGGAACCAATATACTTTACAAAAGATATACAGTATAAGCACAGCCAAGGAAAAATATCAAAGTAGATTTTAAAGAACAACAAGAGTTCAGACAAACTTAGCTGTCACTTCTTGTTATAATTCTGTACCCAACATCAGATATTGCTCTGGGTTGGGTTTTGTCAAGGACTTACCAGCATAATCACAGCCTGCGATTACAAATCCTCCTGTGCCAGATCTCACAAAGAGCACTTCTCATCACATCACACCCCTCTATAATGGTCCATGTCCCGCATGGCCTCATGGCGCAGACACAAACTGAGGTGTTTGCTTTGAATCTGTGTCAGTCTAATAAAGATTTGCCTCTAATAATAGCTTTCACGCAGGCTTTTATGAACTACTGTGTAAAAACTAGCTCTGCACTGGAATGTTAAATTACATTTTTTTTTTTTTAAGTTGCACGGAAGTTGCATAACATTCAGGTGTTTTGACCTTTGCGTTGTATCAGGTTTAAGCCGGAAAAAAAAAAATGTAAGTGGACCAAAACAAAACAGACAGTAATTAAAGCAAGTATCATGCTGGTGTAAAGCCAGCACGAGTAGCAATTGTTTTTAATTTTATAACTCTTACTGTCTCTCTGTCTCCTTTCTCCAAACTCTTCGATTTTCAGTCAGTGGCTGAATTTATGTGGACCTGCACCACTAACACAGATGTATATTAAATACTTTTATACACTTGTAGTCTTTAAGGACCAAGAACACAAACATGTTAAGTAAAACACTGAAACTTGCAAAGGGCTAGAAGGTCACTCTTCTCATGTGCATCAATTAGAAGAGGTTGTGTGTAAATCTTTTTCAGACTGCAAGAGCTGAGGTTTGGTCTCGCACGCTTTTTGTAGTGGACTTGAAGTTCTTCATTTTCACTGATTTCCTTCTTGAAGAATAGTTGGATTTCCTCAGCAGTTTTCTCATATCGAATGTAGTGTACAGAACCAATTCCAGAAAATGCATTGTGTTTGAAGTAGTGGACATTGATGGAACTTCAGTCCTCAAAGTCATCGTGGGTGATGATAGTGACTTCATATGGTTGACGGAAACAGGATTTGTTTACAAAGCGGCAGTAGTCTGATGGCAAGTAAACTTCTGTATGTTTCACTTTTCTTTCAACAATGCTGTGCATACTGTCACATGAAGGAATGACCATTTTCAAAACAATTATGTTCAACCAGTTTAAGGTTAGTGCTCTGACTTAATGTCACTGTGATCATGGAACTCATAATCCGATTTCGGTTCTGTCCACCACAAGTGTCACTGTAGAGGACAGCATTCTCTTTACCCTGTGCATCTTTTTCTTTCAACCAAAACCAGATAGCTGCAACAGTTTCAATTCCATCTCGCCCCACTTGATTTTCCGACCACATGCACATTGGTCTTTGCATGGTTGATGGAATCCTAGGTTAAACTCCTCATTGAATACCTTTCGGTAAACAAACCCTCCAACTGCTTGCTGACCATTTATTGATACCATTTTCTTTATATATCCTATACATGTGTGCAAGGGATAATCAAGCCTCAATATATTCTCGCTGGGTATCACCTTGACAGTAGTGACTGTTTCTGGAAATTATCTGGTGTGCTACATTGTATTTACATTTACTTATGAGCCACTTTCTTGCAAACTAGCTCTGCTTCTTGTCCGGCAAATGTCTGATGAATGTTTTTCTGATTGTAATGCACCATATAATCAGAAACATCCAGTTTTGAAGAAGAATGACTTGCAGACTTGAACTATTTCTCCATCCAGTTATTTTTCTGACTGTTTTCAACTCTGCTGCGTGCTGTGGGTCTTCTGGACACATATTAGGCAATAAAATCAGCCCTTCGTTTCTGGTTGCCAAGGCCCCAGAAGGTATTATGAATCTTGATTTGTTCATTAGCATTTAGATGTGAAGTGCACACTCTTTGACAGTTCTTTTGACACATCCCTTTAATATTGCGTGGCCACTGCTGCAATCTAAAATGTCTAATCTGTCCAGAATTGTATTGTTTACTTTGTACAGTGCGCTTCCAATTATTTACAAACTGTTTCAGGACTATCTTTCCCCTCTATGTGCTCTCTATTCTTATCCTCACTTCCACTCCCTTCATTATCCTTACCTTAGTATATCCAGATGACTCCTGATCAACGACACTTTCCATCAGCTGATTCTGAATCTTTTAAATCATCCTGATTTTCAATCCCTGGTACACTCTCTGTCTCAAAGATATCATTGGAAATGGAAATGCCCAAACTTCTTAACTGCATCTTTTCTCTACCTGAAGTTTCTGTCTCAAGTAATTCAAGTGACTTTCATCATCACTTCCCCAGTTGCCTATAATAGAAACATGTATTGTTGACAACTATGACCCAGAATCATCAATTTCTTTATTGTGTGGTAAAAAATAAATAAATAACTGATGACATTTTAGGGTACTGCACAACATGTGACTGTTACCAACAGCTATGTTTGAAATAGCTCCATCTGGTTATGTACAATAAACCAAAAAATATTTGGTGTAATAAAGTCAACTAATTTCTGACAAATACATTAACATTCATTTTTTTAAAGGAGAGTTTCTTGTTGAGCAGGCAGAGGTGACAGCCCTGGACCTGCCACAGCAACGTCTGAACCCCCAGGTGGAACCAAGTAGGAAGTAGAGGGAACCCCAGTGATGCCTGCCGACTGCGCAGTGACATCTGGGGCTTCATGGGGAGCGCAGTAGGTGACCAGGCGACTGACTGTGCCTGGTGGAGCATCGCGCTGGGACTCAGGCCCAGCAACGGGAGGTTCAAACACCACGGCAGAGTGTCTAGGAGCATGGGACAAGGGACCTGACCTACCGGCACCGGATTGGTGCGCAGGGGTGGCAGCCAGATTGGTGTGCAGGGGTGGTCTCTTCACCTCCTCCCCCCTTTCTATAGTCGGCGGCTCTTTTCCTCCCAGTTCTGGCCGCAGCATCCCTTGCTCCGGCCATGGCGATGCTGGGCACTCCTGTAGCGGCAATGCTGGCAGTGGCAATGCTGGCAACGGTGGAGAACACTCCAGTCCTGGCAATGCTGGCAGCGGAAATGCTGGCAGGGGTTGCGAGGCCCTCCTGCAATGGCAACGTTGGTAGCGGAAATGCTGGCAGCGTTGCGGGGCACTCCAGCCAAAGCAACGCGGGTAGTGGCAACACTAGCAGCGGCAATGGTGATAGAGGTGCGGGGCACTCTGGCAGTGGCAGCAGCGCTGGGCACTCCAGCAGTGGTGGCGCTGGCAGCGCACTCTGGCACCAACTCAAGACCTTGAGAGCACTGATGTAGGCGTCCCAGCTGCCGTATAGCTGGCAGGGGTGGGGGGTATTCCGACAGTAGCTTGCAGCTCGAAACGACTCCCCCTTCTTGGGCCCTCGGGTTCGGCAGCACCTCCCTCGCTTTCCTCTAGGACAGGCCACTCTTCTCCTTCTTCCTCTTTTGGGCAGGTGGCACCTCCTTTCCACCCAGAAAGGGGCAGCACTCTGTATAGTGCCCGGGCTCTGCACAGCCAAGGCACCATGAAAGTGCATCCTCCTTCAGGCTCTTTTGGGCAAATGGCTGGGGTTGTAGTTTTCCCAGAGGAGCCATTCCTCCACCGTGGTCATCTCACCCCGATAGTAGGCCTCCGTCCAGAGGGGGTCCTCGAATGGGCACAAGTCCCGCAGGTGCCCAAACTTCCCACAAGCTCCGCACCACAGAGCCCCTTCTTCCTTCAACCGGCGCTGCTGCTCCTCCACATTTTTGTCCCGCTCCATTTCTTTCTTTCTCTTTTTTAAACCTGCAGTTCCTGGTCTGAGTCTCTAGGGGCGTGATCCCACTTCTAACACCTTGGGTGCGTTCACGATATGCAGACTTTGCTAAGTCTGCGCAGATTCTGCGGAAAACCTGTCAAAATGTATCGCCTGCGTGAACAGCCGGAAAGACGTCACCAGGTCATGCATCCACAGGCTTAAAAGTCTGCACTGTACCAAACAATCTGGGGCAATGTTTTCTGTTAAAGTTACTACTTTAATGATAGCAACACAAATTACCAATAAAGAGAAAGATTAAGTTTGCCCAAAGACAGGCCAAGTAGTCTCATGGGGCTGCTTGTTGTTGTGTTGTTTTTCCCATATGAGCTAATGTTTATACTGCATTGCAGGGTCAAAAAGATGAAAAGTTCCTATATATAATATTATTTTGTCTAGTTAGAGAATTCCAGTTTTACTTGGCAGTCAGAATCCCATGGAAGGGAGTCAGGCTGTTGAAGAACAATGTTGTAACTTTCACATTTAAAGGGTGCTTGTGTGTTATTCGACCACCCTCACAAAATAACTATAGTATTTAATGACTGTTCCTGGAGTATCATCATTTTATTCTACTATTCAACCATTTGGCTCAGAATTGGAAACATTAGTTTTTAGTATTTAGAAGTTCATTTGTACTATTTTTAACGACGGCAGTTATTTGACAAAAGTTTTCCACTTCACAATGAAATTGGGCTTCACTCAAAAGCTGTTTGTAGCTCCAAAGCAGATAGTATAACCATGCATTGGTGAGACCACATTTAGCATACTGCATTCAATTTCTGTCCCTGCATAAAAAAAGAACATACCAACAGTCCAGCAAAGAGCAACTGGACTAATCCCAGTACTAAAATATCTCAGTTATACATATACGTTGAATCTATATAGCCTAGAACAAAGAAGGGTTAGACAAAACTTTATTGAACTGTTTAAAAGCCTACAATGAGTCAACAAAGTTAATCATCTGCACTATCGCAAGCATAGCACAGAGACCATGACTACAGGACAATTGGAAATTGAGTGGAGATAGATTTAGAAGCAGATTAAATCTAAATTGTCTGCGCCGCATTAGCCAAGGCAGGATAAATGTTCGTATTAAAGTAAGAAATACAATGATTTTTGTACTTTATATTGCATTTTTATTATTAGAGACAATAACAAACACACAGTAATATCGGCATTCTGTATCGCCATTATTTTGGGGTCCTGACCAAATGCCTATTGAAAATAATAGCATGATAACCTCAACAATCCGGAACCTAACAATTCTGGAATCCGGCATGATCTATAAGTCTTGTCTGTCTAAAACCAATGTAAACCTGTCTGTGCAGTCTGGCATCAAGACGTGATGTTTCTTTTCTATAATCAAGTATATTGCGTGAATACAAAAATGTCCCGTGTGTATGGTACAATTTCCAAACCACGTACTTCAGCAAGATGTATTTATTTCATATTAGTGAATCAGTGAATCAAACGAACAAATCTGTTGAATTGATTCACTGAATGAATCAAACTAATCGAGTCAGTAAAAAGAATCAAACTGCACATCACTAATTTTCAGACTAGAAAAAGAGGTTTAAATAGCACGCCTGTAAGTGCTTAAAGCCTGGTTTCCATCCACACTAATAAATGATCACTTTAATGTGCGCACTAAAATGAATGTGCTCAATTGTTCCAGCAGTGCTCAATTGTCTATTTGGGACCCCATTGTGCTGCGAATATGTTAATGATACCACGCCCCGAAATTTATGCCGACCCATGGCGATGGGGCAGGCGCTCTGTAATGGCGCAAGACATGTCTTCAGAATACCATTTCAGCACAGTGCTTTTTTTTTTACGTCTTCGCTCCATTTATATGCCACAGAATTGGGGGCAAGCGCAGTTCACGCAATTGCATTTGCGCTGTGATCAGAATACAGCCCTATATATTCTGCTGTTCTAAAACTAATAAAGGTATTATTTAACACATACCAATATCGTAGCTTTGAGAAAGCATGTTTCTGGCAAGCCTTGCTCGAGCTCGAAGGTGAAGTTGGTTCCAAGTTGCCAGTCTTGGCTAGGGACCCACAGGGAGCAGGGATCCATTTGGATTTGGAAGGAGAGCTTCATCGACCACCACTGGCAGCAGCCCAGCGAGCCTAGGTGGAAACCTTCCCGGCTGGGCCCTAGCATATAGGGAAAAATGGCTTGGCAGCGGGAACAGAAGTCATATCCTGATCTTCAGCCCTCCTGATTGTTAAGTTACTTCAGCAGTGATGCACCATTTGAATTGGGCATTTCAAATTGGTTAGAAAAACAGGAGAAAGGGGAAATGACTGATTTGTAACTCCCAGTACACATACCTGGTCTGAGCTGTGTATTATAGTTTCAACAAAAAATGTTTTTAAAGACTTAAAAAATACATTACCTCAGTCATTCATACAAGTATATTTTCTTCTGCAACAGAAACGTGTCTATCTTTTTAAAGGTTATTTATAACGAGATATTTTCACCACTTTGACATTACTCACATATTATCTTAAAGAAACAGGAGAAAGGAGTACAAGACTGTGATGAAAGCTGCGGGGCATTAGTTTAGACACATGTTGAAATCTAAGCTAAATGTTTTATCTGTATGAAAAATTCAATGAAACCTTCAACCTTTATAGAATTAGGTTTTAAGCTTGTTTTTTTTTTCAGAATTGCATCTGGTAGGACTCTGGTGTGCTGCAGAGGCAGTAGGGCAAAGGAACAAAAAACTGATGACATGTGGTGAATATGAAATGAAGGGAGGGAGGCATGTGTAAAATGAAGTCATTTAAAGGAGCAAAGGGATACCAGTCATGGATCACATCAAATAAAATCGTCACTTTACAGGTCACAGGAAACTAGGAAAAGATCTTTGAAAGATCAGGCATCAGGAATTTCTATCAGTTCCTGAATTTCTTCTGTCATTCTTTGATGCCAAGTGTTAATTGGAATTTATTCTCTTCTAAAATGAAACTCTGAACACTGCTGGCTGTTACATGCAGCCTGAATCCAAATTGGCAGATAACTTGCAGCAACAGAGCACATGCTGACAGAGTAGATTTGTATTTAATATTGGGCTTGTAAATGACTTGAAGTGGAAAGTTATGTTAGCCTTTTCACCTTAGGGTCTTAATTTTCCTTTATTGTCCTCAAATATCATAATAAATTGTTATATTTGCATAATTTAAAAACGATAAGAGAGCTAGCTCAAAACAACTGTTGTTCTGAGTAGTTTCTTGCTAGTTTTATACTGTTAAAATGATGTTATTCCTCTCTGAAAATATGCCATTCTCTTGTAATAGAGCCCTTTATTTCATACAAATGCCATTATTATGAAACAGATATGTTTCATAAGTCTGCATACATTGAATAGCTTATAGTTAACTATACTTGCACCCAGGTCTCATACAGAATTTTTTAATAGAACTTGTCAAGTTTTGAAACCAACTGTCTTGATTTGTTAAGTTCTGTGATCAGAGTGTCAACAGAATGAAAAACTACTTTAAAAAAAACCATGAAAGCAAAACCAGCACCAGTTCATAATAATAGTACACAATTCGCAAGGAAAGGTTCATTTGTGGTATTCGTCTTTAAATAGAGCTGTTTTAAAGCATGTCTAAAATATACTACTAAATGGGTCTGGCTAAAACAATTAATTGGTTTAAGTGTTTAGTACGTTGGAGTAGGGTTTAATTTAGACCAATTTAATGGTCGAACCAAACCCGAATTTACAGTAGAACCAAGATAATGGTCTAAGTAAGTGGTACATTGCAATTGACCCAATCAGCAAACACATTTCTCAGTAGATACTAATTCACCTGGGAGTTTCAGGAACTTCGTTATGTAAGTCTTGCAGAAAACTGATGTTTGTCTTTTTGAACAAATTTGTGGAACCAACAGTTTTTTTTCTTCTTTTTCATGTTTTCATTCTTCTAAAACAAATCTTGCTCAATGTATTAGGTGGTCGCTCAAGCCTGGCGCTGTCAGTAGACCACAGCAATAAAACAGGAGACCACTGCCATCCATTTTCCAACTATACTAATTTAAAATATTTTGGGGTATAAACCTGACTTTTTTGTCCTTGTTAGGTACCCATGATAGATGCTACGTAAGGCATGTACAATGAAGTACAATGAATGGCATCTTATTGCCAAGGGACAGAAAAGTCTAGATAACAAAAGTGTAAAGGATGAAAAAAATATAGAGTGAGGAATGTGCATGGTATCTGCATGCTACGTTCTATTCTTAAAGAGAGAATTTTGAGTTTCTAAACTGCATGGAAACCCGGCCAATATGAACTCTCTGTATTGACTACTGCAACATTTAGATTCCTCATCACAGACTTCAACTCTTTTTTTCTTTTATCATTTCCTGATTTCCATGTGTGTTTTGTGTTTATATATTAAAATCACCAAGTGAGAAAATTATATGACTGTTCATTGAAGGGTAAATGTCAGGACAGCTTGTGAAATTCTCTTGTTTAGGATATTTCTTCCAAATGCTTCTTGATGAACAGTCACATAAATGGCTTATGAAACTTGTGCTGTGAAAAATGATCCACCCTTGTACTGTGGAGATGTCCTAGTAAACAAAATTAATCAGTGATAATGACAACAATTACTAAACATTCAATGCCTCTCATAAATTTTGCATCACATTACATTTTGCTAATGAAGTCCCTAAAGCCTTTACATTCTTGGAGGTTTTAGATCATCTTTCCTACATCATCTATCAAATTAAAAATGTATGCTGTTCTTCCAGTTTCATAGATAGCATTTTTTTCATAGAGAAATACTGTCTTGTTTGTGGACTACTTTCTATTCACTGTTAATGGATTTTTTTTTTGTAACTATTATGTTTATGGTGCAGTAACACACTAGGAGGTGTGAGTCCTGCTTTAGGCATCAGATGGAAACATCACAATGTTGCTGGCTTTTCTCCTTCTTATTATCACCAAGAGCAGACTGCTAGCACAATGCTTAAATTCATTCACATGCTTTCCTATACATTAAGTGCTACTTGTTAAAACAATGAATTTTACAAATCCTTTCTAATAGTGAACAATAAGCAACACTAAGGACCCAGTTTTGATGACGGGCCAAACCTCTAAAGCTCGGGCAAAACTTGTTTGCCACTGATTTTGATGAAAACCGCAGTGCAAATGGGAGCAAACCGCCTTTGCCTTCATAATTACTGAAAGTAATTTATTTCAAAATGTTTTGCATTTGAATATGCAAGTCATCATATGCTGTGTGGGGTCTTTCAGAATTTGTATGTTTCCAAACCGACACAAGAAGAAAATAAAATACATGATCTGGAATACAGCAATTCACACAGGTATGAAGTATAGGCTTTATATTATTTATAATTCTTGTCAAGCTGCCTGTAAGGTTTCACTTTGAAAACGTTCTCAAAGCATTATTGGAGAGATATGAAGCAAAGCAGTGGTTCAGGCAGGGAACTCACTTTTAATCAGTCAATCAAATGAAGCTTATTAACCCTTTGCAGTCCATTTATTAAGTGTGCGTCAGGTCCAATTTATTTTCACACGCGCAGTTAATTTTAGACACGCTGTTTAAAAGTATCTTTTTCCACAGTCAAACGGGTTTAAATGGCCCTGCATATCAACAAAGCACTCACTAGGCATCTCCAGCCCCCACCCCCACCCTTTCGTTCGCTATCACTTTCACATATGCTAAGAAATAAATAATAATAATAATAATCGTACATACCGATCAATCATCTCCTGATCACTCGTTTTATCACCAAACTCTTCAATAATGCGATCCAAGTCATTATTTTATTACTATAACATCTCAAAAAAGCTCTGCAAATGTCCGTGATATTCTCTGTGCGCTGATTCAGTAACAGCCAGCTTGTTTCCTTATGACCGCCCCTATGTGATGCCAGGGGCAAGTATAACTATTTGTGAGATACGCCTTTTTTTTTTATCAGCTTGTCTCGGCTCCTGTCGCTCCCACTCGGCCATTGAATGGTTTTCTCGGCTTTTTCCGGAGAAAAAACGACTAGAAACCCGTTTTTTTGATGGACCGGATAGGAATAATTGCAGTGTCGGACCAGGTCCAACATAGGACCGCAAAGGGTTAAGGGTTGATAAACTGGCAATTGTCAATCGAAACAGCAGTACCTTATTGCTAAAAACACAATTACTTGTCCAATGATTGTCAGGGAAAGGATTCAAATCTTACCTGATCCATTACCTCCCTGCTGCGAGAGACTTTGCCTCCTCCTCCCCAGCCTCCACCTGTTTTTTGGTTTCCTCTAAGGGGGGGAGGCCAGCTATCTGCCTCCTGCCCATGGCTTTCCTACAGTCAACCTCTCCAATTATCAGCAGAAAAATTTATGGGCAGGGGTTCCCCGAGGCGAGGCCAAATACCAAAGATGTATTACATATCAATTAGAAAACGATTCAGTACCGTCAGCCAATCAGCTTCCAGCTCTAGCGGGCTCTAATAGATGGTAGATGCCCGCTAGAACATCCTGAGCAACAACTGTGAATCAAACTTAAAATCAACCCGTGCAAGTGCTGGCTTTTTCTTTATGACTTGCTGTATTTTTCAGCATAGTTCACATCTATTGGACAGTAAATACTAAACAAAGACACAATTGGTCCAAATTAATTTTATTATCCACCAAAACCAGCCAATCAATACTTTGCATCGCCGAAAGCAACCAATCCTGTACCTGCAACTGCCAAGAGTCAATCACAGACTGTCAGCTCGACTGGAGCACAGACACTGCATCTTTCAACAACAACAAAGCGAGACACAGACAGTTCAGTAATATTGCTCCATTCATATATAGATTCAGGAGAGAGAGGTTTTGGCTGAAGGTAGAAACATGGTGAATTAAGAGGCATTTTAGAGCAGTATTTAATGAGAGAGTGTATTGGTAGTTCAGACTCCATCGTACACGGACTGTCCAGTAATTGCTCCGTTCATTCCTTAGGCAATGTCCAGATTATAAATAGGGGTTTAAAACCCTAACAAGTTAATAAAAAATAATAATCGATTTACTAAATAAAAAGTCATTGTTTTTCTCTTTATATGTATGTCAACCTTGTTCTTTATTTAAATAAATGTTTGGGAGTATTTTCTTAGAATGTCTTTGCTCAGTGGAAAGGTACCCAATGAATAGGGTTGCCACCTGGGAATTGCATCAAAGACTATTGCAAACTCTTTAGTAGTAATTGGAATTTTTAATAATTAAACAGTTGTCCATCTTCCTTAAGTAATTGACTCATCAACAAAATATTATCATACCAATTTTATATCTTATATCCTTATTATTCCAAATTCTGTATCTATGTGGGGAAAAAATATGCTTCTATATTAATGTCCAAGCTAATAGTACCTGCTTATGAAATTAGCCAGTTTAATAGGGATTTTATTCACATCAAAGTTACATCTCAGTAAGAATTCAAAACCACCAACCCCTTGAAAGACATAGTTAGGGAAAATCTTCCAAATACTATCCCTATTTTTAATATAGTTCTTTATCCAACTTACTTTAAAAATCCAAGACATAAAGACCACCTTGTTTTTGTGTGTTACAAAGTATATCCTTCTTTAAATAATTAGGTTTGTTTTTCCAAATTAAATTATATAAAACTTTATCACGCTCTTTTTTACATATTAAGGTTTATCTAATGAAAGTGGTGCATAAACTGATCTGGATAATCCTTCTGTCTTTGATAGTAAAACACGTCCAGATAGAGATATATCCCTCGACAGCCAGGAATTCAATTTTCTTTTAGTTTTTTCTAAAGTTTAACCTACTTTCTTTTTTTATCTTTACCCATCTTAATCCCAAGATATGTAATTACATTTTTTTATTATTGGAATGTCACATATTTCCCTCAACTCACAATTTTTTAAAGCAAATAACTCACATTTTTCAATCCAGATACAGAAAACATCTCTGTACTCTTAATAGCCTATACAACGTTCCCTTTGTCTCTCAAAAAGATGGTGGTATCATATGCTAATTGATATATCTTCAATTCTTTTCCCAATATATCTATGCCTTGTAATGTATTTTTATTAAAATAAAGAGCCAAAGTTTTTGTGACCAACAAAAATAGGAAAGGAGAGGTAGCAGAGCCCTGCCGAATCCCTCTGCCAATATGAAATCTTGGGGAGGTTCCATTTGGCATTTGAATTGAACTATTACATCCATTATAAATAGTCTCAATAACATTCTGAAAATATGTACCAAAACCAAAAAAATGTAGAGTCTTTAATATGAACTTGTGTTCAACAGCGTCAAAGGCATTGTAAAAATCCACAAATAAAATCAAGCTGTCTTCAACAATAAGGTCACTGTAGTCTATCAAATCCAATACTAAATGAATATTATTACATATATGTCTGCCCCGCATAAAGCCAGATTGTGATTGCTCAATAATTTGGTAGAATCCATTCTTTAATCTATCTGCAAATATCAAAGCCATTCATTTTGCATCATTACTTATTAACGTTACTGGTCCCCAATTTTCTAGTATGAGATTATCTTTATTAGGTTTGGGTATCAAAGAAATTAAACCTTGCTTCAGAAAACACAAAGTGTAAATCGTTTCAGAAAACACAGACTGTAAAAAAAAATTAGTTTGTCTTGAAATGTCTTGTAGAATTCACTAACTAAGCCATTTGTTATCTTTAAGCTTATTTATACCTGCCTTATTTTCCTCAACACTTAATTCTTGATCACATATTTTTTTAAAATCATCACTTATAGTTTTTGCATTTTCTGTTATTAAATTTAAATATGCATCCATATTAGACTTTAATTGCATTGATGTATATAGTTTTTGGTAAAATGTAGCAACATATTTAGAGATGTTACCATTAACATTTCACTTATTAAGTGAAGTAAATTCAGAATTTCTTGTTTCCAAATGATAAAATTTTTTAGTATTCTTCTCTGCTTTTTCCATCCATTTTCTTCTATCTCTCACAAATGCCGCTTTAGCTTTCTCCTCATATATTTTGTCGAATTCTAATTGTAATAATATTTTTGGACTCTCCTGAGGGCTCATATCCTGCTTTTCAGTAAGATAAAAAATGTCCTTAATAATATTGTTGTTTTTTAAAATCTTTTACTGTTAGTTATCTCTTTTCCCCTTTTCATGGCTGCTACTCTTACCTTAAACTTCATAAGTTTCCAATACTTTCTAAGTATTTTCATCAAATTAGCTTGTCTCCAACAATAATTAATAATAAGTTTCACTTCCTCCCTAAATTTACTATCTTCTAACAATATTTTATAAAACTTCCAATAACTTGTATTAATTTTATCTACTGTGTAACCAGACAGATTAATTGTTAAATATATTGCTTTATGATCTGTAACAGCAAATGGTCCAATAAGCACTTCAGTGACCCTATTTTCCAAAACTCCAGATATTAACCATAAATCAATTCTTGATTGTTTTGACAAATCTTTACTACACCAAGAATATTGCCTTATACTTATTTCAAGGGATTCTCCTATAGGTACATTTTTGGGGGGTATCTATCCAAATTCTCACTAGGAGCTGTGTTAAAATCCTCCCCAAATTATCTTAGCATCAGGAAAATTATTTCATATTTAATTAATCTCTTCTTCAATGTTTTGAAATAAAATTGTGTTTCTTAACGTACTGTTTGTTGCATATACATTTCCTCATATAAACTGTTCTTGATTAATTTCAACTGTTAAAATTACCCACCGAGCAGAATGATGAATCTTACTGTTTAGAATTTTCCCTTTAAAATTCCCTTTCAAAACAGCTACCCCTGCTGAACGGTTGCGAACAAAAGATAACCAAATATCATTTCCCCATTGGTTTCTCTGGAATCCAGAATCCAAACAGCATGTGTGTGTGTTTCTTGAATAAAATAAAATCAGCATTAACAGCATAATTTTTTTTTACAAAACAAAAATATTGCTTTTCTGTTCACTAAATTACAAATACCCCTGGCATTAATAGAAAGAATAGTGACATTGTAAAAAAAACAAAAAAACAGGTTTTCTGCACACACACACACACAAAAAATCAAGTAATGGATCCATTAAAGTACTTATGTACTTCATATCTGGTTTTAGATTCCTTCACTCTTTGTCGGAGTTTAAATGAACATTCCATTTTAAATATTACCTTTTAATCAGAAAAAAAGAATCCTGTGGTTTAATCAGTATTCTAATTCCATATCTATATTCTTTGCACTTAATTATTTTTTTTTTCTTTCACTAGGATTATACTCTCACAATGTACTTTCAACAGTACTGGAGGGACAAACGGCTTTCCTACTCTGGAATACCTCTCAACCTGACACTAGACAACAGAGTGGCAGATCAGCTGTGGGTGCCTGATACCTACTTCCTCAATGACAAGAAATCATTTGTGCACGGGGTCACAGTGAAAAACAGAATGATCCGGCTGCACCCTGATGGGTCAGTGCTCTATGGTCTCAGGTTTGTACCATCCATTCACTACTTTTTATAGATCTGTGTGTTTGGGTTTCAAGGGACATTTTTACATTATTGGATAGACCACGTTTACACATTTCTTGAACAGTTATACATTTTTACAGTTTTATATCTTTTTATCATGAAAGAAATATAGATTTAGAAAATCAGGTCTTCCATGCACGGTGGGAGTGTGGTTTTTCAAATGCTTTGTATCTCTATATTATGGCAGGGCCAATGGAATATAACTTAAACCACAAGTTTCACTCTGACTGGCAATGTACCAAAATGAGAAAAAAACTTTAAGAATTCTTTTTTTTATTTTTTTATTTCTTGTTATAGTCATTATTAACCTCCCAATGTTCTAAACACTGAAAAAAGATTTATGTTTAAATTAAATACAGTATGTATGTATATTTTTAATTAAAACATTTGCTATAAGGCTTATTTATAGTTTTACACTGTTAATACATGGTTAATTTAACATGCTGCCTTCATTGTAGGGAATAATTCTCAGTTTTGCATTATGTTGCATACTAAAATAAATACAATGCCAATAAAAATGCAAAGCCAATAACATGCTTGTATTTATTACTGGCCTTACACTTTCAATAGCGTTTCAGAGCAAAGCTATGCGTTGAGTAGAGATTTTTTTTAAAATAATATTTATTCTGTTTGTCACTGTGCCTGCCTGGACACTTGGAAGCATTGCAGTACCATTTGTGTAGATGTTAAGTGAGGGATGGGGGGTTAGACTGAAATGTGTCTTTCAGCGTATCAAATTATATTAAAGTTACTGAAAGAATTATTATGAAAAGGGTTTATTATAATTAATATGCTCATAGTTCAATTGTATTTACTGTCATTTCTGAAAACTTAATGTTAACCACTTGTATAGCGTCATACAATGTTAATTCAGTAGTGTTTGCAGACCTGTCAACTCTACTGGGAGTCTCCCGTATTTTGGACCCTTCTCCTGGACATCTCCCGGGACAGATTTTCTCCCGTATTTTGCTCAGAACTCGAACCTTTAATGTCTGCAAAATTCATGGCTGGTGACTACAATCCCCGTACCTAGCAGGGTTTAGGACCCAGGGGAGCCCTGTGGCATGCATGCATTCAGTGCAAGAGGCAAGGTCATATATTTAGCCACCCCCACCCCCCGCCACCGCAGGGGAAACAGTAAAAAAAAAGGTATCACAGATTGCACTACACCCCCACTCCCAATTTCATATTTTCTAAAGTTGATAGGTAGGTATTTGACTTGCCATGCCAGGTTATGTTTAGTTATTCCATTGTTTCTTATTTGTCATCACAATATGTAATGCCTTAAAAAATTGAAAATTACATCTTGACCCTGCAACTCATACCCAGTAAGAATGAGCTATGTTCTATTATGTTGTGTAACTACAAAGAATCAACGCAGTTGAATGCTATACATAGACCATGAAGATAACAGCACTATAATGACCATCTGTCGACTTACTCAGTCCAAGGTGGACTGTGTCATTATGTTTTATTGGTTGCAGAGGGTCTCTGCTGCAACAAGTTTTTAAATCGAAAGTTGTTAATTAAGATCACTTTACGTTAGTCCCTTCCAATTTGGAGACACTATTAGAACCAGTTTGAGGCAATTTTGCTTTGTTAGTTGTAATAGGGGGAGTCTGTTGTACTTAATAGTCTGTTTTTTTTCAGTGTTCTTAACATATTCCTTTGATGGTGCATGTTTTCAGCCTTTGTTCAATGTGATCTCAGACTCTGGTTTACCTGCGTTGCCTTGTCTTGTAATTAACAAACATGACACCTCGACTTGGCAGTACCAATGTGCACTGAGGGAGGCAGCTGTTCTCACTTGACTCATTGTGCTAGTGCACATTGACATTGCCAACAATTCGCTGCTTAATAACTTAGTACAGACGATTAACATCAGAGCCCAAAAACAGCAATTTGTTTATTAAAGTGGCCTTGCTTGTTTATGCCTACATCTAGCTTTCAATAGCTTTAAATTGCCCATGCATATGATAGTGATGTAGAAAATTATCATACTGTTATAGCAAACACACACTGGTACTCAGAGGTATAATCTCTATGCTTGTTCTTACTGTATATCAAAACTATAGGGAGTATGTACCTGTATTTGTAGCTCTAACCCATGGTCTAAATTCATGCAGAACTTCACACACAGCACTGAATTTAACAAATGTAGGCCACAAATGGAACAAACCATGGCTGATGAATATTGACTGTGTTTTTATGGCTTACATTTCACAGTGTGCTGTGTAGTATATAAACTTAATTAGAAACCTGCCTACAAATTTGAAATGCAAGAAAGCATTGCATTCCTAATCATGCTCTATATTATTCAGTCCCTTGTTGTTCCGCTCTGTGACTTGTGAATTAGGGAGGGGGCTTTACATAGTAAAGTGCAGAACATTGTACCATTTACAGTGAACATAACCTTACTTATTTTCAAATCGTGAAACAAGGGGGAGCACTGTATGCTCTAATGAACAGCGTGATCTAAAATATAAACAGCAGTACTGCATGATCTGAATTCTGCTGCTCTTCCAGGATTGAGCATGGTAAGTGCACATTTATACATGCTTCATTTCTATTTTAATTTTATCTTAAAATGAATAATGCATTTCCCATCATTAACACACAATTACCAATTGTGATGATGATTTGTATTATTATTATCAGTGTTTTATTTTTTTAACTGCCTGTTTTGTCAATGTTTAAGATAAAAATAAAAAAAAGTTTATGTTTATATGCCATGCTTAGGGGGCAAGTAATGATTAGATTAGTTGTAGTGATTGTGAGAGTAATGATTAGAAATGGAACCAGCAAAACAGATTTGTGAGCTAGTTTTTCCCTTAAAGTATTTCAAATAGGTTTATTTGTACATTTTATTGTTGTGAACTATTTGGCAGCTGTCACTGTAGTTGCTGTTCTGTCTCTGTGTTTATTCATTTTTAGGAAGGGAAACGGTGATGTGATTTGATTGCAGTTTTCAAAATGTGACAGTGCAGGTGCTGTGAAACTCAGGAAAATCAAAAATGAAGAACTCTGATTGGCTGAAACACTTTACAGCATGTTGATGCAGAGCCGTTATTGCCAGGGTGTCCTAAAGTGTTGATATGATTTTTTTTTTTATTTGATATTGGATGTGGTTACATTTATCATATAAAATCAGAGAAATAAAAAATCCCCAACAATCTTGTTCATAGGGGAATTCAGTTTAATATTTATGGTTTTATACACATTTTCCACATGATTTAAAGAATACATAACCAACTGTATAATTTATGTAAGCTTGAAAAACCTATGGATGGAGCTGGCTTAATTATAATGTTGTGAAATACCTAACACCTCAATATCCCTTTTTGACTATTGTTTAAACGTGTTCCAATGTGTTTTCATATCCACTCACTCATGATATAAAGTATATATTTTAGTTAAAACTGTATTTTATTTTTAAATTTTAACCCGACCCCAAGGGAAGGGGACAAAAAAAGGAGATCAGTACAATTGAAACAAGTAAAACAAACACAAAAAGAAAATAATAAAAATACAATTAGTCTATAATAATATAAATAGAGAAAAGATATACAACTCACAGAAAAACAACAAAAGAGTAAAAAGCTAATACAAAACTAAAATAGCTGTGCGACCTGGTCCACAGAGAAGTCCCATGCTGCCTTCGTGCCAGCAGAGGCTGAGAGCAAATCGAGCCGGGGATCTTTCTAAAATAATAATAATATAGGAGGCTGTGTGGTCCAGTGGTTAAAGAAAAGGGCTTGTAACCAGGAGGTCCCCGGTTCAAATCCCACCTCAGCCACTGACTCATTGTGTGACCCTGAGCAAGTCACTTAACCTCCTTGTGCTCTGTCTTTTGGGTAAGTTGTAAGTGACTCTGCAGCTGATGCATAGTTCAGACACCCTAGTCTCTGTAAGTCACCTTGGATAAAGGCGTCTGCTAAATAAACAAAAAATAATAATATCATAAAAGTAATCTAGCCAGACAGAAGAGAAAGAAATAGACTACTCCATCCATCCTTTCAGAATAGTTTTCTTGGCTGCCGTCATCCCTGCCAGGAAAAGCTTCCTGGAGTGTGATGTCAGCATCAACCGGGAATCATCAGCTAGTAGGAGTACCTCAGGAGAGAGGGGCACCGCCACACCCAATATAGAGCCCATAGTAGTCACAACAAACTGCCCAAAGGTAACAATTTTTGGGCACTCCCAGAACATATGTAAGTAAGAGCCTGTCACTCCCGAGGCACAAGGCTGGCACATAGGATCTGCAGCAACTTTCATCTGAAACCTCCTAAGTGGAGTAGTATAGAATCTATGAGCCAATTTAAAATGATTAAGCTGATGGGCCAGATTTTTGGATGATAATATTTTCCCAGACAGTTTCCCAGTCAGGGGTGACAGCAACCTTGCTTAACTCTCTACACCAAATTAGCATAATTAGAAGGGTCATAAATACAAGTCCTGAGCTAGGAGAGCTGCAGAAAACATCTACCAAAGGGTGAGGAAGCAAAGGAGCATCCCAGGGAACCCCATAAGCACGGAGGGATGAACGAAGCCTGAGGTATAAAAAGAAAGAAAAGCCTGGAAGAGAGTATTCTTCTTGTAAATCCTGAAAAGAGCGGAGGCCAGTGTCATTATAGATGTCACCCATTATATGTACATTGCGTGTAGACCAAGAAGAGTAGACAAAGGGGTGTGAGCCTGTTAATAGGTGAACATTATGCCAAATAGGAGACAGTGTATGCAGTCCAGCAGGCGTATGAAAAAATAAAATTCACCTTATTCCAAATTTGTAAAGTATTGGTAACGATGGTACCCATGCGAATCGAAACAAATCTGTGCTTTAACCCAGAAAAAGGGAGATCCTGCAAACGATGCGGCTTAACTAAATTATCTTCAATGGGATGCCAAGAAGCTGGAGTTTCTGGATGTAACCACATCTTCATAGCCCTGAGCTGGAAAGCCCAATAATAAAATTAAAAATTCGGTAAGGCGAGACCCCCAGCGGATTTGGGGCGCTGCAAAGTGGTTAGGCAGTTTCTGGATTTTTTATTGTTCCAGATCAATTCGGAGCACAACGAATTAACCTCTGCAATAAATTTTGGGGGAAGTGACAGAGGCAGCATAGAGAATAAAAAAAGTAATACGCGGCAGCACATTTTTAATTACAGATATTCTGCCATGAAGAGTAATCTGAAGTGGTAACCATCTATTCAAGTCTGACTGTATTTTAGATAACATGCTACCAAAGTTTTCTTTCTTGATTAATTACAAAGTTTTGTAAATTGTAATGCCCAAATATGTAAAACTATCTGCACATGTAAGTGTGGGTGCCAGAGTTATAAGTAATGGATCTGTAGCTGTTAAATTTAAAGGGAGCAGAGCAGATTTGGACCAATTCATTTTGTAAGCAGAAAAAGAACCAAAAAAATTAAACAATTGTAATGGATTAGGGAGGGAATTAGATATATCTGCCAAATATAACAGTACATCATCTGAATAGAGAGATATATGATGCTTAGTGCCCTGAATATCAATAGGAGTGATCACTGTGCTTTGCCTGGCCTCTTGTGCCAGAGGTTACAGCGAGATGGCAAATAGAAGAGAACTAAGGAGGACAGCCCTGTCTGGTTCCTCTTGTCAGCAGAAACTGAGCAGACATCGCAGCTCCAGTTAGTACACTAGCAGTTGGAGCGCAACGTGCAAATCATATTGATGAAGGGAGCACCAAAGCCAAAGTGACGTAATACAGCCCACAAATAATCCCATTCCACTCTGTCGAAGGCTTTCTCAGCATCTAGCGACAGAACAGCAGAGGGCAGGGGAGATTCACCAGCCAGATCTAAAACATGAAGCAAACGGCGCAAATTATCTGAAGCAAATCAACCTTTCATAAACCCTGTCTGATCATGGTGAATCAAGGAGTGAATACATGATTCAAGCCGTCGGACTAAACACTTAGCACACACCATTATATCTGCAATCAAGAGGGACAGGGGGGCGATAGCTAGAACATTCTGAAGGATCTTTCCCCTTTTTCAAAAGAAGAGAGATCAACGCAGATTTCTGGTCTCTGGGAAAAGATCCTACCTCTAGTGAATGATTAATGGACTTTAGAATGAGGGCGCCAACCTGTTTCCATAAGACTAACAAAAGTTCTGGTGGCAAGCCATCTAAACCTGGGGCACGACCTTTATTCATAGCGTGTACCACACCCTCCTGTAATGCAAGAGGCATGTCTAACATTGAGGTTAATTGAGCGTTGGTAATTCTAGGGTGCTCAAAAAGTCTTCAGCAATACTGATATCTACTGTTACCTCAGACGTGTAAAGTCGAGAGTAAAATAACTTTAAGGTCTCGTTGACTTGCTCTGGCTGTGAAACCACCCCTCCCGCTGCATCTCTGATCGCGTCTATACAGGCAAATTGTTCTGCTTGCTTTAAGCGCAAAGCTAGTAATTGACTTGGTCGTTCAGCATGTTCATAATAAAGCTGCCTAGATTGACACAAAAGGAATTCTGTTTTAATTCTAGACAACTTTCAAAGCACGCAAACCATTCTAGAGTCACAAAAGCTGAGCTTTTGCTCTGATTCAAGTTGCTTCACATCTTCCTAACCTAGTGATTTGCTGTAATCTGCATTTATTTAAATGCGAAGCATATGAAATCGTACAACTACGAATGTGGCATTTTGTTACTTCCCAAGCAGTATGGGGGGTCACATCTGGGGTTACATTCAGCACCATGAATTCTTCTGGACTCTGTTAAATGCTTAATAAAAACTTTGTCCTGCAGCAAGAAGGTATTAAACCTCCAACGCTTAGCTTTTTTCATTTCTGGAGTGAAATTAAAAGTATATGATACTGGGGCATGATCCGAAATGACTATATTTTGAATTTATGTAGATTGCACATACCGTAAAATGTTACGAGATACTAGAATAACATTGATTCTACCATAAGTTTTGTGTCTACCCGAAAAAAACGTATAATCACGTGCAGAGGGGTTAGAAATCCGCCAGGGGTCACAAACAGATAAATCTTTAGTAAATTCCTTTAATACTTGAGTAGTTTTAGGAGACTGCGTTGGTGAAGAGTGTGATGTAACAAACACTGGGTTGAATAACTGATTGAAATCTCCTGCCAATAAAATAGGAATATTTGTCAATGATGCCAATGTACATTTCTCTTGATCAAAAAACTGCGCGTTAAATATTAGGTGCATAAAGAACTGCAATACAGACATCTACATTGTTCAACACTGTAATTATATAACAGAATCTCCCCTCTGAATCACTGCCTTGAGAATTAATTTTAAGATTAAGTTGTCTCCTGGGAAGAATAAGAACTCCCTCTATATTTACTCTGAGAAGAAGAGTGTGCCACCACCTTGTAATGTTTATTTTGAAATCGAGTAACATCACCTGAAAGCAAGTGAGATTCCTCTATACACGCAATGTCATTTTTTCCCCTTAGAAGATAATCTAAGCATTACACTCTCTTTACAGGTTGATTGGCCCCACGCAAATTCCAAGAACTAATAACCACACTACCCATGGTCAAATAAAGGAATAAAGATCCAAAAAACAGAATAAGATAGATACATAACACTCACAGAAAAAATAAATAGAATATGGAGAAATAGCACTGGCTCGGCACTCATCAAGTAGTAACATATTGTAGTATAGCAACATGGCATTGATAGGTACACAGCAAAACAAACCAAAGAGAAAATCCAATAGTCATATCCACCCCTCCAGCACACACTGCAATCCTCGTGAACCAAAATACCATGAGGGGGCTCACTAGAACCTAAAACCACCTCAAATATACTAAAGAACGCGAGCTGAACATCTGCAACAAACATAAAACTATCCCCAACTCAAAAAAGTTTATATATATATATGCGCGTGTATATATATACATAGATACATACATACATACATACATACATACACTACCGGTCAAAAGTTTTAGAACACCCCCATATTTTTCCAGTTTTTATTGAAATTTAAGCAGTTCAAGTCCAGTGAATAACCTGAAATGGTACAAAGGTAAGCGGTAAACTGCCAGAGGTTAAAAAAAAAGTTTAGGTTACCAAAAACTGAAAAATAATGTACATTTCAGAGTTATACAAAAGGCCTTTTCAGGGAACAAGTAATGGGTTAACAACTTACAGCTGTTCTGCAGCAATGGAAGTAAATTAAGCCTTGAAAGTTGATGCTAACAATTCCTACAGGTGTCCCAACTTTTGTTGATTACTTACAAACCCTCTGTCTGTATAAAAGCAGTGTTGGAACAGACTGTGTTACTACACCCTCTTAAGCATTATTTGGACAGTATTGTACTGCAGGAAGTAGTATATTGCTATCATAATGGCGAGAAAAGGCAATTAACAAAGGAAGACAGACAGACCATTATAACCCTTAAAAGTGTAGGTCTTTCCTTTAGAGAAATTGCAAAGAAAGCCAAGGTGTCAGTGAGTACAGTTTCCTACACCGTCAAAAGGCACTTGGAAACTGGAGGAAACTGACAGGAAGAGGTCTGGCAGACCCAAAGCCACAACAGAATCAGAAGACAAGTTTCTGAGAGTCAACAGCTTGCGTGATAGGCGGCTCACAGGACAACAGCTTCAAGCACAACTTAACACTGGTCGAAGTAAGCAAGTCTCAGTTTCAACTGTGAAGAGAAGACTTCGAGCTGCAGGTTTGACATGTCGAGTGGCAGTAAGAAAGCCATTGCTAAGATGGCAAAATAAGAAAAAGAGGCTTGCCTGGGCCATGAAGCACCGCCAGTGGACTACTGAAGACTGGAAGAAGGTCTTATGGACCGATGAATCAAAATTTGAAATCTTCGGTTCATCACGCAGGGTTTTATGCGCCGTCGAGTAGGCGAAAGGATGGTTCCTCGGCGTGTGACACCAACTGTCAAACATGAAGGAGGAAGCGTGATGGTCTGGGGCTCTTTTGCTGGATCCAGAGTCGGCGACTTGCACAGAGTGAGTGGCACCCTGAACCTAAACAGCTACCACAGCATTTTGCAGCGCCATGCAATACCCTCTGGTATACGCCTAGTTGGTCAGGGGTTCACCCTACAGCAAGATAATGACCCAAAACATACCTCCAGGCTATGTCAGAACTACCTTAGAAGAAAAGAACAAGACGGTAGGCTTCAAATCATGGAATGGCCATCACAGTCTCCAGACTTAAACCCCATCGAGCTGGTT
Organism: Acipenser oxyrinchus oxyrinchus; assembly: GCA_030684275.1. Classification (NCBI taxonomy): domain Eukaryota; kingdom Metazoa; phylum Chordata; class Actinopteri; order Acipenseriformes; family Acipenseridae; genus Acipenser; species Acipenser oxyrinchus. The sequence continues at coordinate 19,634,098 of CM060247.1, read as the reverse complement.
TGGGATGAACTGGACAGAAGGGTGAAAGCAAAGCAACCTACAAGTGCAACACATTTGTGGGAACTTCTGCAACAGTGTTGGGAAGAACTTTCGAACAATATTTGATTTCCATTGTAGAAAGAATGCCACGAGTGTGTTCAGCTGTTATATCTGCAAAATGTGGCTACTTTGATGAGTCAAAAATTTAGATTAAATTTTGTTAAACAAAACGATTCCATGATTTCTTTTTTATCTCCAATTGTTTATTTGTTCTATGCTTTAATTTCAGAGTACATTGAGACATTAAACTGCGTAAATTTCAATAAAAACTGGAAAAATGGAGGTGTTCTAAAACTTTTGACCGGTAGTGTACATACATACATACATACACCCACACAAAGAACCCATTAATACAAAAAAAATCATAATAGCAATGACAATAATAAAGACGAAATGTCAAAACAACCCGACTGGTTATGGAAAGTCACTGCAAAGTCCCGTACACTGACATTATAACCACAATGGCAAAAAAAAAAACTACTTTATGTCCAGTTCCTTACAATGGTAAAGTCACAGCAGCAGAAGTAAGAGAAATAATTATAAAACAGAATCATTTCTATATATTAACGGTACTGTATACCTTAACAGCAATACACAAGGGAAGGGAACCGCGGTGCCTTGCGCGTAGTTAAAACCGCATGCACCGCAAAATCCTGGAAATGTTGGCCGAGGAAAGCAGCAACCTCATCCTGCAACCTCTCCTAACGCCCTCCTCTTCGCAGCAGTAACGGAACAATAATCCACATAGAAAGACAGTTTACGACCTTGAACGATAACCGGGTCTGATTTTCGAGCAGCCTCAAGAATGCTCTGTTGGTCAGTGTAGCGTAGGCACTGAAATATCAAAGTGTGGGCCCGACTGGAATCTCTATTACCACCGGAGTAAATACAATGCGGTCTGTTTAGCTCCAGAGAGGGGTGATCGCCATTTGACTTTATTGCCGGAAACCAACTTGGAATTTCTTTTTGAAGAAAGCGAACAGTGTCATCACCTTCGACTCCCTCCGGTAGGCCCACCAGTCTTATACTGCAACGACGATTTCTGTCCTCGAGATCCGCAATCTTGTCTTGCATTGTGTCAATACGAGCGTTGCATTGATTCATTTCACCTTTTTGCTGGCGAAGATCTGCTCTGGTGTTGTCTTGCCTTGCAGTTAACTTTTTACCGAGGATGCAATATCAGTAATTTCATTTTTAAGAGCATTGAGGACAACAGTGGTATCAGCCACACTTTGAAGAATAGGCTGCAAGGCCGCGTCTATTGCTTCCTGGACTGAAGGCGAGTGTAACCTCGGCCAAGCGAGACTCCCAGTCCTCGGGGCCCATTGACTTCTTCAAGCGCTTTCCCTCTGGTGTCGACTGAGGAGAAGCAACGGATAGATTGTGCGAAGCAGCCATGGTAATCCGACACTATGCACTTAAAGTAAAATAAATAGCAATGGGGACTACAAATTGTTCAGTTAACTTAACATTAGTGAAGTGGTTTCAGGAGCTCAACTAGCATGCGGCCATCTGCACGGTACGGTCATGTGATTTCATAAAGTATATATTAAAAATAAAACATATGGGGGGTAATGTAAGTATAGGCGCAGTACAAATAATTGCGGGTGCAAAATTCAAATTGCATTGCGGCCAGGCAATTATTTTGCACTGCACCCTATGTAAGTTTAAGAGCAATGCAAATTACTCAACATTCACAAATAATGATCCGCAATTATGATAATGAGGGTCTCAATGAGCACATCGGTCTATTTAGCGGCTGCACTTGCAGAGTTAAGAGTACAGAGAGCAGTAGTAGCTGTATGACATTTGTGGAGCACGAAAATACAAAGCAAAAAAAAATGTCAGAAGAAGGACAGGAAAGTCCTCTTGGTGCATGGAAAGTTTTCTGAGAAGGAGCTGAGAGTCCTTATGGCTGAGGTCACTCAGCATGAAACAGAGTTGTTTGGAAAAGCCACAGCCCACATCAGTTATGCGAGTATCCTTAGGAAATTATATGTATTGGCCTGCCCTTTTCAGCATGGCATCCAGAAATTTGCCTAGCACTCTGGAAAAGGTGGATTGGGCTATCCCTCAAGACATTCCAACTGGTCAAAAGGAACCAGAGGCTAAGTAGTGCAGAAAACACAGCACTTTCACATGTGCAGGGATAGCGGTCCCTAGATTGACACAGGGGTCTAGCTCATCCCTTAATTCAGCTATGAGGTCTAGGATGACCTGAGGAGTGAGATGATAACGCTTTAGCACTGCATCCTCCGGCATCCCAAACAAAGTGACCCTGGGATTGAATATGCGGGGCCTTCTTTCTATTGCCCTTCTCCGAACGTGTTCCTGCCTCTCCTCAACAAGAGCCAAGTGTCGCTGCTTCAGGAAGTGTTTCGTGAAGCCAATGACAGGTCTCTGCAGGTGTGTGCTTTTATACAGCTTTTAATTACTCTCTTCTACAATGGTTTGCACCTTGTAAGAAGAGGTGTAAAGTTTTTGGAGGATCAGCAATTGCCTAAGTGCAAGGCAAAATCCTTACATCACATTAGAATGTGTGTGCCCACTTAGTATCCAGATTCCTTTTATTTCCATGCACTTTTATTCATTTGAATGCATTTCAATATAATATAGTGCCCCATCAGGACTGAACACATAAACACACCTGTTAATTAATTAATTAACACTGAGGCAGGTGCTTGCAATTACAGGCTGCCAATTTAGACTTAAAGAGAACCTGCATCAAGCAAACAGTGCACCTGAACTTGGGATAGCTCTGTTTGAGCACCAGAGAGTATTAGTCTGTGAGGGGACTGACTTGGAGTCGTAATTCAAGGAAAGTGCTATCTTTTAAAACTGCAATACTATTGTATTTTATAATTTGTAACCTGGGTGTATTACTGGTCTGAACTACACTGTGTAAACTTTAAATTATGCTACATTACTGAACCTGTGTGTGGATCTGTAAGGGACAGACGCAACACGTCAACCTTTGGTGGGGGTGTATCTTTGTATATTTGAGTTTGTTGTGCTTTGTGTATTTGTTAATTTCACTTGTTATTGTAAGTTATCACTGTATTTGAATATTTTGTGCACGTTGTATGATTTGTGGTTAAGTTATTTTGTTTACACTGGTGAAGGTTTGTAGTGGGCGTGTCTGCCCCCCTTCTCTTATCCAGCAGACTGGGGGGATGATATTAACTTAAACCGACTATTTAATTTGCCTGTTGAAATGGTTTTGAGATTGCTAATTGTCTGTTTTATAATTGTGTATTAAACTATTTGCCCTGAGTTGATGCTCCTTTTGTCTTTGTGGCGTGACTTTCACAAATTCTCTCCTCCTTTTATAGTAAACTAATATTAATTGATTCCGGACACTGGTTAAACAAAGGTGGTGACAGCGGTACACTATCGATTGTATTAATCCAGTGGCCGTTAAACAGAAGGTTTATTACAATAATTTAATGGCTTTATGATGGCACCGTGCAAATTCGATAGCGGGTGCAGAACGTCAGGTGAACACCACTTTACATACGGCGCATTTTTAGCAACCAGTAAAATCAGACTTTACAGCTGCTAAATGGGCAGCAGTGTGGAGTAGTGGTTAGGGCTCTGGACTCTTGACCGGAGAGTCGTGGGTTCAATCCCAGGTGGGGGACACACTGCTGCTGTACCCTTCAGCAAGGTACTTTACCTAGATGGCTCCAGTAAAAACCCAACTGTATAAATGGGTAAAAAATAATGTGATATCTTGTAACAACTGTAAGTCGTCCTGGATAAGGGCATCTGCTAAGAAATAAATAATAATAAATGCAATTTACATCAGCATTATGGGGATTTTGCACCTGCAAATCACTTTGTGCATATCCTTACATCACCCCCATCATGATCTCTGTTATGAATTATTTGTTTTTATGCTTTCTTATACTGTTGCTACCATACATACTATTACTGGTATCGTTTTTCTCTAAATCTGATCGGCTAGAATATCTTGCATGATACATCACATTGTAACGCATCCTTGGAACATACATCCTGTGCCCATGGTTAGAATTCAGATTTTTTGCTGTAATTGCACCAAACAAACATGGAACAGAAATGTCAGTATTGTCAACCATTTCAGATAGTAAACCAGCAGAAACAGCTGCCTTCATTCTTAAGTTAAAATGCAGGCATTGATAGCCAGTGATCCTGTTTAAGCAACTCTGAGTATTGTGTTTATTGATAACGACAGTAATGGTATTGGGTCATTCAGCAATCGTGGTGCCCAATTTAACTTTTCACTTTTTCAAAAAACAATTAACCTTTTACCTAATAGATTCGTCATAAATATGGACATTAACATTTTTTATCCTCAAGTTACAGTAATTGCTCATGTGCGCATTTCTCATAAATATTTGGGACAATGATCATAGAAGGATAAAACATTCAGTGACTTGCAAACCGGAATATCCATAAAATGTTTAAACCTTTTTTCTTAGTATGTAGGTTTTACATAACACTGTGTGGGATGCAGGTTTGATTTAACTTATTTACCTTTCATGAGTTTTATATTTAACTACAAGAGACAGAATGCTTATGACATTCATTCCCACTTGTGTTACCATACTAACCCTCTTCAGAGAACAGGCCTGACAACAGCCTACTGTAGAGATAGAGATACTTAGCATATTTCCTAGCAATGTATATAATTCTAGAAATAAAGAAATTATGTAGGAAAAATTGTAAACGGGAACATTTTGTAATTAAAAGAGAAAAACGGTTTGGGTTAGTTGGGTATTACGTTTTTTAGATTTTTTTTAAATAAGTAATATACATTATTAATATTTTCAGATAAGTGTGGAACATGGACAATTTAATGAAGATCCTCTCTACTTTACTCAAGTACTGAAATCTTGCAATCATGCAATACAGTAGTTCACCTTCAACTACAACCAATACCTTTCTATTCCAACAAATTCACCCTGAGATTTATAATGTATTAAAAACACAGAATAAAATTATGTAAACAATGGCTTATTTCACAGTCTAAAAATAGGTATTTTACGATATTTCACAGTTAAACATACTATATATTAAAGAAAAAATGCGTTGTCACATTCAAAAGTGATAATTTTCTCTAGAGTTATTATTAGGCATGTCATGGTATGACGGTATACCACGATATTAACTCATCATGCTATTAATACTGTAGCAAAAAATACTATTGCAATAACCGTGGGATCACGGTATTGTAAATAAGTCAGTCTGGAAGGCAGACTTGAACACAGAATTCACCTTGACTAGTAATGAGGGAAAGAAACATTTTTTTTTTATTATAGAGATTCGCTTTGTGGCTTTGGCTGGCATCAGTAATGATTTAAAGTTGTCTGAAGCATCTTCACTCCACCAGATACAGTATGGGTTATGTGTTGAATTTTATAACTCCCGCAGTGTTCTAACTTAACTTGTATTATGGATTTACACTGCCGTAAAACCACTGCTTCACTGTACAGGTCTGGATGAAATGTGTCATTAAGCAAGAATAATATCCATGGAATAGTCTAAACTGGGTCTAAAAATATATTAAAAAGCTGTAATTAAGTCGCTAGACTCAAGTCTCAAATATCAAATATACTCAAATATCCGAAGCTCACCACTGCTTGAACGATTATAAAAATAATAATTTAAAACTACAGGACTGCTGTAAAATTGTACAAAATGAAAATATATATTAAAAAAAACAGCTGACGATTTAATCCACATAGGCATCATTTAACAGCATATGCTCCAGTAATCCCTCAAAATTGCGTAGTAACCCTTGAACACATTTTCAGATAAGTGTGAAACGTGGACAATTTAATGAAAAAAAAAACTTTCAAAGTTAAATGACTAAATGTTTGAAATTCTTATCAAATATACATTTTTGGACTTAACAGCTAATATTTTACTTTTCCTCGCAAACAGTTTACTAAACTCATCAATGCATATTTGTTGGCCGTGATTTGAACATTGTGGAAGCGTGTGCACCTGCGTAGTGTAGATATGAAATGCATTGCACACGGAAAAGCATACCTGAAAAAGCGTCAAAGTAAATAAAATCTAAAATCAATTTAGCCAGCAATTATTTGAGCATTACAGCTACCAGTGTACTTTCAGGGAACATTTTTAGCACTAGTGGGCACATTCCAACACCTTTTCGTTCACACCGAAGCACGGAATATCTGAATATGCTTTTTTTTTTAACAGAAACCTAAAATAGACTTCCCGGGCATACTGATTTTTGGCAATGGACTGCTCTTCAAGGAAATACGAGCATAAACTCATTTTGCAAGGGTATTAAGCCCTATGTAGCTACTGTAAGTGTGATGCTTTAGTGTGAATATTGTAATACTGTAAGTATGATGCTGCTATTTATTGTCTTATTTACTTCTTAGCAGAATAGCTTAAGACATTAGTTTGAGTATTTTAGTAGCATAAACATAAAAATAAAATTGTGGGTATATTTTTGAAACAATTAAACAGACCCAGATTCTGATTCTGTTTCTTATTTTTTGTATGCCTAATATCAGTAGAACTGCTTGCTTTTATTTTGAGGCAGGCCCGGTTGCCATAAAAGGTGTTTGTTTTTATAGATATTAATTTATTAAGAACACTAAGGGCCCCCATTTTGAAGCAAGTGCAGAGTTTGCCCTCATTTTTCTGAAATTAATAAAACCATTTTAAGTTTGTAAAAGTAGTAAAATAAACAACTCAAAAGAATAATTTAATTGCTCCAGCCTGCAACAAATTTGTTTCTTGATAGTCTCATAATGTTGATGATGTTTTTTCCTTTCAGTTATCAAACAAAATAAAAACATAAATGAATGTAAAATTAACAACAGACGTGAAATGTCCCCGTTTTGTCCTGGACAGAGCACTCTTTAGCAGAAATATTTCCAATCTTTGATGCAGCTGGTGTCTTTTTTGTTGAAGCAAACTAAACCAGCTAACAGGTTAATAAATTCAGTGTAACTGGTAGTGTGTCAGTAAGACAAGCGTTTGCTGTATTGATTTTAAGTGATAAAATATGTATATTTACAGTATTTAAGAAAAGGGAATTTTCACTGGGAACTACATATTACACGGCAATGGGAATCGTGAAATCCATTATAACCATGAAAAAAATACAGCCTTAGAATATGGATGATCATAGGTATGTTTTCAGCAATTCAAAGGCACGAAAAGCTGTGCTCAGCAGTAGCATTCCACATCAGTATAGTAAAATAGATTCTTATATGATATAATTAGTTCCTCGCTTTTATGTAGGACACAGAGTATAACTGCTACTAAACAGTGTGTGATATTCAGGCGCCTTTTTCCGCTGTGCACCTGTTTCTTTTGTCAAAAACTGAGGGGGCATGGCCCCCCTGGCCTATACCCTCTGGCTCTAGCACCCCTGGTTGTGGGAGAAATTCATAGTTGTAATTGTATGTACTTTATACTTTATAATCAAACTGTGGGAATGAGATGTGATGTTAATTAGGTTTGTCTTTCACATTTCTTCCCCCAAAACAGCCTAAATCTACTTCCAAGGACTAGATATTGGTAACAGAAGGTCGTAAAGATTGAAATTGGGGAATAGTTGAGATTACCTGCTGTGCTGATCTTTACAGTCTGGTCTAAACAAACAAAGCTGATTCTTATATTTTAACACTAAAACTATCAGAGTGGTCTTTTTGACCGATCACGGTTTTAAAATGCATTTTTCTCCACTGAATTGGCAGCTAGGCGCCTAAAGCATACCGCCGATACCACTGTATAAAAGAACCGGTTCCTTTGCAAGGAGCGTATATCGGGCTTATGTCTTTGTGTGTGATTACATCACCTACCAGCCACTGCATCAAGTCAACCAATGTCAACCAATTTAATTCTGTGCCAGTAAAACACTGCATGACTTCAGATGTCACTTTGCACCCCTGGTCGTAACCTGAAGCTAGTCTGCCATGAAGCAGATTATTGCAGCACACTGTGACATGCTTTTTTGGAAAGAAACAAACAAAAACAATAATTTTGAAAGATTTAAAATGTCTCTGCGAATTAGAGGTAAGTAGTACACCCATCTAATTCACTAGTCACTAATGCCTGTCTGGGTTTGAATGTGGCTCAGGTCACAAATTAAACAAGTTTGGTGTTTTCATTTGGGCTAATGGACTGAATCACAGTTTGTTCTGTTTTCGTATTTTTCTGTCATGGAATTAAGGCTCTTCCCAGATTACCAAGGATGCTTTTTGTATGGCAAGGCCTGCTCCATGTATTTCTACTGATGGACTCTTGATTAGAATCACACCTCCAGATGCATCCAATCCTAACTCATTCCTAGGGACTGACCCAAAGGAAAGGCGTAGCGGATTCACTTGTTCAGGGGCCTTTTGACTGCTGCAAACAGCTTTGTGGTAATGTTTAATAAGCTGAATGAAGTTTAATAAACTGAATAGTAATTAGGAGTGGAAACAGATTTTGAAGGTTTGTGATTTAGAACTGTTTTGGGTTCATTGATTGTGACAAAGTGTTGCTCACGTTAACGGCTATCAGTCATAAGCCACTTACAGCTGTATTTGTTCCTTCTGATGGTGGTTTTCTGCAAACGTTGCCATTCCTGGAGATACCTGGGAGACTGACTTGATGGACATGTTGGTCAATGCAGTCACTATATAGAGGGACGAGATACTTGCATAGGCACCCACTACCATGCCACCTGTGACGTCTTCTGCTTTTGAATTATTATTGCTGAATAATTGAACACATGTTTCATGCACCTTATATGCAGCAGGTCTAGTATATCTTATGACCTGTGATGTAACTGCATACTTTTGCATGTATTACGGACCAAGGGATTTTCTAATTT